>OZ018391.1:47272733-47720733 GCA_963969525.1 Ontholestes murinus | reverse complement strand
GATTATTCTGTTGTGAATTACTTTTTCTAAGGTTGATAAAAGCGTTATGGGTCTATAGTTTTCTGATTTGGTACTATCTTCTTTTTTATGTATGGGTATTATTATTGAAGTTTTATGTAATTTGGGTTTTGTTAAGATTTTGTTTGTTTGTTTGCATTGTCAAATCCGGGAGCTATGTTATTTTTGAGATTTTTTATAATTGTTTGATGTCATTTTCAGTTGTTGAATTAAATGTCGTAAGGTTTTCTCTTATTTCTTCTGTATTTGTAGTCGTTGTTTCATTTGTTAATTCGGAAAACAAATGTTTTTCTACTAGTTTTTGGCCTATTTGAGCGAAGTATGTAATTATTTAGATGGCTATTTCTTCATATTGTTTAGTTGTTGTTCCATCTTCTTTAATGATTTCTTATATGTTAGATTTTTGTATTTTAATGTAGTATATTTGTTTGTTTATTTAGTTCCATATTTTTTTGGGGTCAGTTGTATTTTGTTCTTCCGTTTGTTAATCTCTTTTGTTTATTGTAGTTTTCTTTTATAATAGAGTTGTTTTGTTGCAAATAGTACTTCTTTGATAGTATATTTCTCGTGTCTATGTAATTTATTACCTCTTCACTTATCCAAGGATTTTTTCTTGATATTTTGATTCTTTTTACTGTGATGTTGTTTTTAATACTTAGTAGTATTTTTGAAAGTGCTTCCAAGCTGTCTATAGTTTTGTTATCTATATTTTCTATGTCTTTTTAATCTCGAGATCTTTTTTTGTAATTGTAAGGTATTCATATTTTGTTTATTGTTCTAATTTTTGTATGTGTATTACTAATGCCATATAATTTTTTAAACAAAAAAGCGTTTACTTTGTTGATATCACACTTTATTCTTAAGTGACTCAAGTTTCGATCATTAACTAATCATTATAAAACTTAAAGTGTGATATCAACAAAGTAAACGTTTTTGTTTAATTTTCCAAGATGTATCATGAAGTTAACGCCTCAACCATTAATCAATATAATTTTTTCTCATTTAAATTATTACTAAATATACCAATTATTTGACCTATGAAATATTTTATAACTAAGTTAATACCTTTTAATTAATTAACTCTAATTAGAGTTGAAGAGTAAGAATAATATTGAATAAATATTATTAATAAATACATATTCTGACATACACATTTTTATTATTTTAAAATCTAAAAGCTTCATTCAAATTTTTAATACATTGGATATAAATCTTACGGTATTGATTTATGTTATCATACTTTACTTATGTATATATGATTGCCTGTAATCTGTCAAGAAAATTAATTATTTTTGTTTACATAAAAAACTTTTACTTTAAATTAAAACTGGAATTTATTTTCGCCACCTGAGCGCATTCGACGTCTTTCAAACGAACATGTCTTTGTCAAATCTGCCAAGTTACAAAACTTTTTCCAAGCGAATATTCTGAGTATTATTTTATTTTCGTTTTGTACGAGTTATACAAATGAGGAAAGAGACTGGATATAAGGGATAGGGCGCTTTGTCCGGCAATCCGGTCTTTGAAACCGGATCGCCGGTCGATCCAGTATCGGATATTTAAAAACTCTGCAATCAAAGAGCTGAATAATAACGTGTGTTCAACACTGACAGCTTTATATGAAAAAGAATGAATTCTGAAGCGGGTATAATATTTAATATCATGCAAGTATTATGCGATAAACTATTACACGAATTATATTCAATTTATATCCAAACAGACCACTTATTTCAGTTTTTATTTTCAAATCTTCGTCGTTAAAAGTAATACGATTTTTTAATGGAAAATACTCATAATTATATAAGATTAAATACTATGGAATCATAACCTATCTAATTCGTAATAAAATATATTATTCCTTTACGTTATAGAAAATTAACTAATAATTAGAAAAACATGAAAATATTTCTTATTGTAGTAGAATTACGAAATATTTTCGTGTTTTTCAAATTATTATCTAATTCGTAATAGATTTTAATAATTCAACTATTTAACAAGCTGAAGTTATTGGAACTATAGTAAAAAGTGTTTTTTTTAAGTAATACCAAAAAAGTTATTTGTTATATTTCTTTAAATCACACCATGTTTAAATTAAATAAACTGTTAATAAATACATTAAAAATAAAACCTTACTGCCAGTATCCCTTGTATCCTATATCTATACGGAAGGATGTAGAAACGGCACACCCTGGGCAATTAAAGATAGGGTTCATGGACTAAGCAAACCCGGTAATGATATATTTTACGTATTCACAGGTACCATATACCGCCCTAACAAATATAACTCCATTTTTATGCAGCACCTATCCACCGAGGACCTGGCGGTTATTTGGGTAAGGTTTCTGGATCTGGATCTGGATTGAGTTTTCCAAGGGTGAACAAATTATTGACCAAAGTACCTAGGCCTCACTAGGCTCGTTGTGTCCTTCATGTAAGGTTATGCTTGGAAGATGAGGATAACGAGATAAAGATGTACGCACTGGTGGAGCACTGTGAAAAGGCAGGCGAACTCCTTTTAGTGGGGTATACTAACAGATATGGGGAAGCCAAAAAACAAGGGGTAAATTATTGCATGACTTTATACTAAGTATAAACTTAGAAATAGAGGTAACACATCGACCTTTATAAATTCTCGTTATTAAAGTTGCCTTGGTCTTATGCTTGCTAGTACTCTAACAAGAAGAAAAGGAGAAAAAAAAACATACACATCATAACGGACAGCAGAGCAGCAATTTCGTCCATTGCTAGCTGTAAAATTACTCAGCATTAACGCTGGAATGTTGCAAAACCTTGGAAAAAGTGGCTCGTGACAATAAGGTGACTCTATGTTGGGTGAAATGATACAACAACAGCAGAGGTAACCGAATAGCAAATGGTTTGGCGAGGAAGGCATCCGGATGAATACCTCCTTGCCCCTACAAGAATTGATTACTCTACTGAAAAATTTATTAATCAGGTGCCACAAGGAGCGATGGGAAAACACACCTGTCTGTAGGGTCTCAAAAACCTTCATCGTGATGACCACTAAAATGGCCAGATACACTATGCAACTGTTCAGAGGAAACCTACGGTAGGTTGTGGGGCTCCTAACAGGACACTGCAATTTAAGATCGCACTTAAACAGTCTGGGACTACACTCTAGTCCTACCTGCAAAGGCTCTGAAGCATGTTCTTCTGGACGGCCCGGTTCTAACCAACTTACGTGAATGAATAATGGAAGAGGCATGTCTACAGTTATCAGACGTACTAAGATTCCTCTTACAGCGATCCTGGCGTTTGCCAATGCCTTGGCTCGACCGTAGCAAGGAGTGAGGATTCATATGGGAGGATGTACATAGGGCCCATAATATCCAAATATTAAGCGTTAGAGAGATATGTGTAGAGTTTAGAAATGATCGTTGAAGTGATACACGTTGTGTTCTCTTCTTGTTTCATTAAATGACCTTGTGATTTACCCTACGTATGAATATAGTCATTACATTACCAAATGTACTCAATTACATTGAATTTTGTTTGTTTTATCTTTGTTATTTTCCATATTGCATTGTTCGCTTTGATTACGATTTTTATATTTAATTTTTTTAAGCTTTTTCCAAGAGCATTATTTTTATTATCTCGTATAAGTTGGTGGTGATGGTAAATTAAACAGATTTAATAATAGGGAATTTGAAATTTCAGTTATCCTGTATCTTTCCGGTTTATTTCTATAAATTAATTAGAAAGCGTTTTTTCGCGTTTCTTTTTATATGTAAGATTTGTCCAAAATGATGTTTTTTTTTGGTTAATGGTGTGGAATAGACCACTAGTAATATATCTACAGATAGGCGGATATTTTTCATTATGCGTTTTTTTTCTTTCGTCTACTTTTTTTGTTCATTTAAAAACATATGTATTTTAATACAATGTCGTTTTTTATTCACTGATGATCTAACCATAGAATAAGTTTACATTTTTTATAAATAAAAGTAACTTGGAGCTGATACTTATTAGGTAATTTGTAACACATTTGTTAATCAATTGCAAACTGGACATCCATTCAATGAAATAATTTCGCTTTGTAAGGCATTATCAAGAGTGTGTTACAAAAGAAACTGACTTTTCTATGATCGGGTACCTTAATAAGCGAAACTAGTCTAGTAAATAGAGCAAAATTGTAAAACAAGCCAAGTTAAAAATAAAGTCTGAGAAGTTGTAACCCTTAATATTAGACTTTTTTTAAATTAATTATTAAAAAAAACGTTACATTCTTATAGAATAATTTTGTAGGTTTGAAGTTCTCCTACTAACTACAGTCACTAAGTTTAAAGTAATAAATAAAGAAATTGAGTGAATATAATCGACATATATATTCGGAGGTTTCAAATAACAGTGAATTCATTCATTCATTTAATGTTTAATAGTTTTTACATAATATATGATATGCAACTTATTATATACCCCAGAAATAAAATTTAACAAAACTCAGTTTGGTATGAATAAAAATTCCTGGGTATTACATATAATACATAGCCCTATACTTTCTGCAGTTTACAAAGCTTGTTTTACGCCAGGATATATTTCAATGGAATGAAAAGAGGCTATGATGATATTTATTCCCAAAGCGAGCCGAAGACCACCAGATGAAGCCAAATGCCACGGTTCAATTAGCCTTATCTCATTTCTCATAAAAAACATTAAAGCAAAACCGCTCCATTGGATTTGAAGTGCGATTGACAACACAACCTTCAAAACCATAGAAAAGGGCAATCAAGAAGAGTATTGACATACCCACAATTTGGTCAAAGTCATATGTACGTAAGGCGGAGTTCTATCGCCCCTGTTATGGTGTATCGCGGTGGGTGTCCTCTTGCAGACCTTGGCCGACAAGGGTTATTGTACGGATCTTTACGCCGTCGACATAGCAATTGTCATAAGGGGTAAATTTTACAACATTAGTTCGTGAGAATAGAAAGAATAAAAATGGTGACGTGGCCATTCTAGTACTTTCTCGAAAACTATGAGGTTTACACAAAAAAGCTATTCTTAATAATTTGATCAATTTTGATCTTTACAATTATTTGTTATATAAATTTTCTCGCAAGTTAAGAACTTTATGAAAAACATGTTTAAATGAAATTTGATCAGTATCTCATAACCTTTACCTTTTATGTGAAAAGTTATATAATATTTTTCAAATTTAGAAAAACAAAAAAACGCCTCGAGTAAACATCCACTTCCAGTTTATGAATGTTCACCAGAAATTAATGTTCTCAGGGGACCTCAAAACGCATATTTCCGTTAAAAACTTTCAAATAATTTTCATGAAATAGGGAAAGAAACAAATGAATTTTATCACAAATATTTTTATTGCTTTTCAAAATAATCGCCTTTAAGATCTATACTCCTTTGCATGCTATTGAACTACCCTTCAAAGCAAATTGTCCGGGCTGAAGATGGTAGCTCTAAAAAAATGTTTTGAAAACCTTAACCGCTTCTTCGGGCGATAAAAATCGTTGTCCACGCAGTTTATTTTTAATTATTGAGAACAAGAAAAGACATTGTTTACCAAATCGGGGCTGTTAGGCAGATTACCCATCAATTCGATCTTTTGTGTGTCCAAATACTCTTTGTTGCGTGTTCGGAAGTTGGGTGCATTCAAATACGTCTTTGAATGCACCACACTTATTTTTGTGAATCTGTCAACAAATGTGGAATCCAACGCGCACCCAACTTCCGAACACCCAAATATTCGTGCAAAATTTTATGTATTCTGGTCATAGTATTACTTAAACATCTCTAAATTTTGTGGTATGTCACATGAAGATCTTCTTCAATTAGTTTCCGCACAACATCGATATTTTCCGACACAACAACCGATTTTGGACGACCTTCTTTAACCTGGTTCGTGAGCGAACTACGTCCACGTTAGAATCCAGTGTACCAGCGATATCCAGTGACTGTGGGTGGCACTTCATCGCCAAAAGTTGAATTCAGTTAATTGATGCATCTTTTGGCCGAGATAACTTACTGTAAACAACACAAATAGTGCTCACACGTCAAAACGTTCTGAGTGTCAGATTACACCTGGAACCTGTGTTGCCAGTTCTTAATATATAAATAGCAACCACTATACATTATGATAGTAAATTCATTATTACATATTATTTATACTAGTATCGTGAGTCAAGACTAAACATGCAACGACACAAGAGTAGCTTCAAACCCTTCAGAGAGTCGCTGTCTTGACATTACGGTAGTATAGGGCGTAAATCACCATCCCCTCTATAGCAATGTAACTTTACTTGACCTACTTCCCCTACAGGAATAAATCAAAACAATGAGAGCGATGAGAATGGACCGACATGGTACAGGACATAGATTCGGTTGCTCAAACATTCTTAACCTAATTAAACCAGAATTCCTACAAACACCGTCGCACAGTGGTCGTTTGCCCTAGAATGCGGCTATTGGATATTTTACCAAAAATGAAGTTCGAGGGTTCAAGAATTTTTATGGAAATATTCGCATAGGCGCATCTGGACGGGAAAGTCCCAAGTTTGTTTCCCCCTCTAGTCAGTTGACATCATGTTTTGGTCTAGAGAGCAGCGGGCGTTCGTCGTCGAGAGCTTCTTTTCTATCTCCTCCTTACAGACTCATTCCTGGCCGTAATTCGATTCTGTCGTGGATTCACTCAGAAATGGATATTAACGGACCACCAGAACTCCGGAAAATGTCGAAAGAGTGGGGCAGTCAATTCTGCGTTCAGCTCGCAAACATGTAGCTGCTCTGGGAATTTCAATGTAATTGTTGCGACAACTCTTCTCCGACCGCCTCATCTCTCACAAAGGCGATCTCCCATGGTCGGCACGCTCTCCAGGTTTAGCTCCATGCTATTTTTATTTATGGGATTATTTGAAATCCTTGGTTTATGTCGATCGACCACGGACCATAGCTCACTTCAAGAACAACATTCGCGACGCCATTGTCAACATACCGATTGATATGCTGCGAAGAGTGGAGATGAACATTAAAAATCGACTTAATCAGTGCATGCACAATGGGGGTCGCCATTTAACCGATGTAATTTTCAAAACTCTGGCGCACCCTGTATTACTAATTTGCTTCTTGAATGAGAGAAAATTAGGTGCAGGTTACGATTTTATTTATCTAAGGTGCGGAGAAAACTCATTGCAAGAAAAGAATGCTACAGTTTCTTCATACATTGCTAAGCAATTTATAATCTTTATAAATCTTTCTTGAATTTGAGGTCCCGTTCGAAGAAAAGGATAGTAAAACCTTTATTGGAAACATATTCACAAGAACAATAATCATTTGCAACCCAAAGTAGCTTACAATCATCTGGCCATATAATAGTACAAAAATGTTAAAAAAATTGCTGACTATAAGTAAGTTTCAATGAAATAACATTTAAAATAAATCATACATTTAAAATGACTATGATTAATAGGAAAACCTTCAGTGTTGTCACAAATTCATCTTCGTAGCACCTACGAATGTGAAATTTCTTCACTGCTTGCGTGGATTAGAAGACTGGAGTGTGTGCTTCATATTGCATATCATCGCGATATAAAGAAGTGGCATGTTCGTGAAAAAACTGACAAAGAAAAGTTGCAGCAAGCTAAGCTACAAATAAAAAAAAGGATTAAAGAGAGAAATAGGTTTATTAGTAGATTCAAAATAAATAAACAAATAACTTTGTTGGTATCACTTTTTGTTTATAACTATAGTTTGTATGTCAAATGTAATTTAAAATACTATTGTTTGATGATGACAAGCTGAAGTTGTCGAAACTATAGTTACAAGTATAAATAAAAAGTGATACCAACAAAGTTAATTGTTTATTTATTTTGAATTATCAAAATGTATCACGAAGTCAAAGCCTCCACAATTACTTATTTATTTGTAGATGTTCGAAAACAAATATTTGGAACAACTAACTCGTTTTTTTGAAAATTATCAATTGGTTGCGAAAATTACTGGTATAGATAAAAAATTTCTAAAGAGATTAAAAATCAATTTACAAACATTACCTTGAGAATATGCAGTGTATATAGGCATTTGGAAAATATTCCGTGGAAACTGCAGTTCTCTATATACAACTGTATCCATGGTTTTAAAATTTTAATATATGAAACGGATATAATTAAGTCGGCAGTTCTGTCAATTGGATTGTTCTTAGAAGAAGCTTTAGAGGTGCACAATAAAGATATACGAAAATATAGAGAATTCCATACAAGAAATGTTTCAGAATAATTCAATGTTATATGTTTTTTGTGTGAAATATGTTCAAATAGTATTAAAATGTATATTTAAACTTAAAACATATTTTAACCTTATGTTATATTTAAAATACATTATCGTGTTGTAATTTGAAATGTCCAGCTGGAATGAGTGAAACGATCACTGTGCGTCGGATCTATCAAATTTAATTTAGTATCGCGCTTTGATGTGATGTCAATAGCCCGAATCTAATCAAAAAACTAAAACATAACGCTCTAATCTGGTTTACAGATACAGCAGAAACGGAAGCGGCCTACACATATACGGGCCTAAATACAAGAAATTAGTTCCTCTCGAACATGGCCCGTCAATCCTACAGGCTAGAACAATAGGCTTGGAAATATGTGCTCAAGTATATCAAAAAGGGCCAAGGAGTACACATCATTATTGAAACGAATAACTTTACTTTTATGAGAACATATATAACATTTTTTTGTATTGCCATTACAACCGTGTATAGAACTTATATTTATAAATGTATTGATTTTATTGCTACGCTGTTTTTGTACGCCTCAGAGCACATGAAAAACCCGTTTTCAAATGTTTGCGGGAGATATAAATACTTCTTCTCGCTTAGGTTTGCAGCACTGTATAAAAAAGGAGAAGAAATATGCAATTTAAAATTAAAACAAAAAGTAAGTCGTACAATCTGGGATTTTATTTAATTCGAAAAGAAAACTAAATTCTTTAGAAAAAATCCTTACTTTCTTTAGAAAAAAAGTTACCAAAGAAACACTAAATTTAACTAGGACATGACATTTTTTTTTTTTTTTTACAGAGAAAAATACATCAATATGGTGTGAAAGCGTATACAATAAATATTTATTACATTATCGTCCAAGGTGGTTTAAAGAATTAAAGAATAGCCGCTAATAAAATAGACGTTGAATAAATAAACGTTGAACAAATTCAATGCCGCACTGGGATCAAAATGAACAGGGTCTTAAAACAGTATAGAAATAGACATAATAGTAAAACAATAAATAAAATTAGATTAATTATAAAAGATAATAAATAGTAAAATTAAAATAATTAGAATAAAACGAATTAAAATTTAAAATATAAAGTATAAAACGATAAAATTGTTTAAATAAATATTAATTAAAGTTAAAATAAATGAGATAAAATTAAATATAGTAGATAATAAATAATAAAATTAAAAATTAAAATTATAACAGTACTTAGTAACATAAAACGATAAAATTGTTGAAACGAATACAATAAAAAGCAGTAAAACTAAAAAAAATATAATAAAACACTAAATTAAAATAAATAAATACCAGATTAAAATTATAGAGAATAAAATACAAACAGGAATAAAAATTAATTAAAATAATGAAATGACATCAGTTAATATTATACCACATAATCGGTTTTTAAAGCTTAATAATGTAGGAGCGAATATCACAAAATTAATGTCATTGTATAATATATTGGCATAGCGCATCAGACGATCAATCGGATTATACATCCCATACTTAGTTGCATGGAAGTTTAGTCGAAATAGCGGTTTATGCCTGGAAGTAGGGCCACGTGGAATATAAAAATCTAAACTACCAACTAACCTACTACTATTAATACATCCGTTGACCAGTTTATATAAAAATGTCATATCGAGAAAGATTCTTCTCTCTGCTAATGATTTAAGATTAAGGAAGACTAGCATTCTACTATGGCTAAAGTGGTTATTATTCCTACCCAATTTATAAAAAATCAACTTGAGGAACTTACCCTGGACCGATTCAATCTGTTTAATTGCCGTCGTAGTATAAGGAGACCACACAGGGGATGCATATTCAAGGTGGGGTCTTATTAATGCAGTGTACAAGGCTTTAACAGTATTAACTTTAAAGTCCCGTGAAAATCGACTTACAAAACCTAGGACTTTCAATGCTTTGTTACACACAGTCGAAGTATGTTTTGTGAAATTGAGCTTCGATGTAAAAATCACTCCCAAGTCTTTAATTTCAGTTTTGTGGCTCAATTGATGATTGTCAATTACATAGTCAAAGTTACTACTGGTTCCCCGGCAAAATGATATCGAAAAACATTTATTTAAGTTTAATTCAAGTTGATTTTCTTTACACCATAGAGAAATACTATTGAGGTCATCTTGCAAAGCTTTTTGATCATTTATAGATCTAATAGTACTGAAAATCTTAAGATCATCAGCATAGAGAAGGAAGTCGCTAGTTCTCAGCCTTGACCCAATGTCATTAATAAAAAGAATAAATAAAATCGGACCACAGTGTGAACCCTGCGGTACCCCTGATGATACTTGAATATATTTTGAGAGGTGTTTACCTATACGTACACGCTGAGTTCTGTTGCTCAAGTAACTTCGAAACCATTCTATTATTCCACTTCCAAAGCCCATTAATTCCAACTTATCTAATAAAATATTATGCTGTACTCTATCGAATGCCTTAGAGAAGTCGGTGTATATAGAGTCAACTTGTGAACCGCTCTCCAATGCATCCGACAGAAACGATTGGTACAGTAATAAGTTGGTTACCGTTGATCTGCCGTGGATAAATCCATGTTGCTGTTCGACAACTGTCTGGGCGCATGCCCATTTAAGTTGCTGGGAGATAAACTTATCTAATAATTTGGGCAGAACAGACTGGATAGCGACCCCTCTATAGTTCATGATATTGCCTCTACACCCATTTTTAAAAATGGGTATTATATAGCTATCCTTCCAACATTGTGGAAATATACTTGAGTTTAATGAGCAGGAGAACATCGTATGTATAGGTTTACACAGCGTGTACAAGCACCTCTTTAAAAAGTATGCAGGGATACCATCAGGTCCAGCACTACATGAATTTGGTAGGGACGATAAACCATTAAAAACATCAGTAAGTGAGACATTGAATTTATCCAAGTCAATAGACTTAGTATTGTTCAACTTAGGTACTGCATTAGATGGACGTCTGTATACTTCAGCAAAATATGATGCAAATAAGTCAACACTATGTTCTAATGAATCACTATTAACATTTCCTACATACATTTGTTTTGGGTACCCATTCATTTTACGACATAAATTCACATGTTTCCAAAACTTTTCAGGATCAATATTAATAGCCTGTTCAACACCATTTATGTAATTATTATACAATATTGTATTTAAACTCGAACATTGTTGGCGTAAACGACTGAAGATATTATAATCGTACCTAGATCCGCTATTTTTATATTTTGCATGTGCTATCTTTTTAGATTTAGTTAGACGAATCAAATCTTTATTAAACCACCTTGGGTACTTGGACGGACTTAAAAACTTAACAGGGACGAACAAGTTAAAAGCATAATATAAAATGTTGTTAAAATTAATGACATTATTATTAACACAATTGCCAGAAAATACCTCATCCCAATTTATACTCGCAAAAAAATTATTAATTTGTGTATAATCCGCAGACCTGAAATCGTATATCCAATCGTCGCTCTCAGTCACACACTCTATCGGCACTAATGGTATATTTATCGTATAAGGCGTGTGATGAACACTTGTTTTGCACAAAATATCACTAGATTCACAAACCTTGATATCCATTATATTTGAGAAAACTAGATCTAAAAACACATTCCTAACATTTGGAACTTGGTTTACCTGATGTAAGTGGTAAAAATTTAAAATGTTTGACATTACCTCTGCGGGATAACTCGTATTGTTCTCGTGTAGTATATTATCACCAGAGTTGGTCCAGATTGCATTCGGAAGATTATAATCCCCACATAATATAAAGTCATACGATGGATATGCGTTGCAGATTATTTCGATTTCCTGTGCATGGTCCTGATACTTGGAAATGTTGGATGCAGGTGGAATGTATGTCGAGCCGATTATAATTTTGTTGTTAATTTTAACAAACAACTGTTCAATGTTTTTCCCACATAATATATTGGTACTATTTAATTCATTTCGAACAGCAATTAGCACTCCACCGCCTTTACTTTTTGTGCTGCTTTGAAAAGACCTATCAACTCTATATATAACAAAATTGTTTAGTCCTAATTCGGAATTATTAATAGTGTCATCCAACCAAGTTTCCACCAAAACAATAACATCATACGCGCACATATTAACATTAAACATAAACGTTTTTATTTTGCTCATAAGGCCACCAACATTTTGGAAATAAACATTCAGTTTTTTTTCGAGGAAACAGACTTTACTATAGCTGGATGGCCGTTACTATACCTAATTGTTAGGTCCATTTCACCTTCTTGTTTACGCCTTCCTAACTCCACGCGTAAACTATTTAGATGATCCCTCTGTAAACGAGTCAAGTCATTATCAAAGCGAACATGACCGGTATCTGTGGCTCTAGTAACTCTCAAAATGTCAAGGGCCTCTTTACTTTCTGAAAATATGAGTTTAATAGGACGTGGTCTATTTCCAGGCTTTCCTAGACGTATAACTTTCGAGGGTGCAAATGTAGTTTCAGGATCGATTAATTTTTTTAATGTGAGAGTGTCGGCTTCAATTTTTTCGCTCGAGGATCCTGAAGACTCAGGTACATTAAAGACAATAACATTACGCGATTTGATTTGCCTTTCTTCCACTTCGTGTGCGATATCCGCTTGAGTACTCGTTGAAATAACCGATATATTATTATTATTATTATGAGTAGAGGCAGCAGCAGTTTCAAGCGAGGTTATTCTATCATTGAGCGCAACAATATCATTTTTTATATCAGCTAATGCATTGTGCAGTTCTTGTCTAAATAAAGGCATAAATTCGTCTCTAAACACTACTCGAACGGCATCGATTAAAGAGGTATTGTCCAAATGCGAATGCGCATGGGAAGTGAAAGAAGCGCGCGACAGACCCAGATTTTTATTTTATTAAATTGACAGGGAAAACGAACAACACGCTTCACGTCTATGGGTCTTTAAAGATGTCTTTAAAAAACACAAACAGGGGATTGTAAGACCACGGAAGGGAAAACAGTAGAGAACAGTGGAAAGAGTAGGAAAATAAGAAAAAGGCCGTCTAATAAAATAGTGAATACGGTCCTGACTATGCCGTGCGTGGTGCCTCTTTAATGCAAAAAAGGGGTGAGCAAAAAAGAGACTACAAAACAGCGAGACTCGATTTCACAGTTATTAATCCAACACTTTTAATGTAAATATACTAACTTACCGAATAGCTACCGACACAGTATTTGGATTAAAATAAAGGTTATTAACTATGTAACCACCTGTGCAATTTTCACAATTAATGAAACAGTATATCTCACAATAATAAATAAAATTTAGGAACCGAATAATAAACACACCATACACTCTGAATCACATTATTATTTATTTTTGTTAATATAGTAGTAGTATGCGAATAATTATAATGATTATGAATGGTTTAACCTATTTAATAGCTTTTTCCAATGTTTCAAATTTAATATTAAACGCAGCGCATTTAAATAAATGTATTAAAATTATTTTATTTTAATTTCACGAATTAAATTTTGTACTGTTTTTGATTAGTTTTAATGCCAAAATGTGTATTATATTGTATAAAAGTCGTTTCCCGTATATAATAATAAAAAAATAAATAAGTTGTGTTTGGCTATAGACTACGTGATCCTTCCGCAGTGTTATTTGTGTGGTAAATGAGCTTCTTAGTTTAAAGGATCGCCTCCGTCAATCTAAAGCACCATTAATTGTATCCCACTGGTAAAGGGTACTGCTGACCCGAACGTTGCTGCACTCTCGCTAACGAATGCACCACCACCGGCGTTTTGTTAATTTGGAAACTAAAACCTAATGTACATTATCAGTGAAAAATAAGGCGATCAATAAACCTTCATTTTTTCATCTGTAATAGATAGTGATATTATCTTCGCAATCAACAACTTAAATCCTAATAAGTATTCTAGATTATATGGCATTACAATAAAACAGAAATTATAAACACTAATTCAGAAATGCTTAACCAGCTGTATTATCTCCAAATCAGTTTGGCTTCAGCAAAGGCAAAAAACAGAGGAAGGATGCTTAGACCAAAAAATTTCAAGTTAAAATAAAAGTTTAGATTCGTCAGTATCACCAGCTAATAATATAACAAATAGTATTAAATGCTACTTACATTAATCTTATCAAAGTCGATAAATTCATATAGAAAATTTATAAAATACTGTCAGAGTATATGGTTTCAAATGTGTTTTTATTATCCTACGATAATGTTTCGCCACACAGTGGCTTCGTCAGGTAGATGAAAATAAAAACATTTTTGAAACCACTGTGTCAGTATTTTATTAAATGATATGTAGTTTCAACAAGTAACAAGGTATTTTTATGCTTTAAGTAAGAAAATACAGTTTTATAAAAAGAAAAAGAAATTTATATTTATTATGGTATTTTTTTATGCTTTAATGAAGAAAATACAGTTTCATAAAAAGAAAAAGAAATTTATTTGAACAAAAATCATTCTACTCTAGCTGTTATAGTTTAATTTTATTGATTATTAATTTAGATGTGTTATAAAGGCCAACAGCGTTGTATAAAAATGAGGTATCATTAATTAAGTCGTCTTGAAGGAGGTGAAATCATGAGTTAAAGTCGATTAGGCCCTAATGTATCAACTGTGTCCAATTCAAATAAAAATGTCTTTATGACCTTTAGAAGATGGGATCTTATTTTATTAAAATATGTATTTAAATTATAATTAATGATTTGTATAAAATAATGGTGTTGTTTACAAACGTAAATCAAAAATTTCTTGTATGTTTCGGCGTTATTGAAAGGGAATCCTATAAATGACAAAAAATGTCAGGAAACAATAAATGAATTACCAAATGTTAAACTGAAATATTAATCGATAAATTTAATTGTTTTCGCAGTATACCTGCTTTAAAACAGTTTGAAAATAAGATAAAATGTAAAGAAAAAGTCCAGATGAAAACAGAATGTAGATTTATTTTACTTATCGGAGTTTTATTATTATATATAATATTAAATAAATTGTTCGGGAATTTTAGATTGTGGTTTGACTTATTGTTGCATAAAGTGGAAGCAAAAGCAAGAGAACGCTTTGAACTTATCTTGCAAAATACTACAGATATTCCCTCATTACAATCGTTAATTTCGTTCTTGCACACCCAATGTCGTGCTGTTGAAGCAACCTTCCAAGAGTTTTCAGTAACTAATCCTTCAGATTCATCTAATAAAAATCGCAAATCGTCTCGTTGTGCACTTCTAGCAAAAGTTGATTCATCATCGTTGTTATGCCCTTTGTGTCAGGGGCACCATCAATTACTTCTTTGTCAAAGCTTTTTGAACAAATCTCCGGATGGAAATGCAGCTGCTCACACCCAAAGGTAGTAGTAGTACCTCGTGCATCATTAAGCATAAGGGACTAGTCGAACCCAAAATACAAATCAATGCTAGTGTTGAAGCAAATTTCTGGAGAATTGCCGGCAGAGCCTATTTCATCTCGAAACTGTGATCATCTTATGAATCTAAAGTTAGCAGATCCTAGCTTTGGTAAGCCAGGTCATATCGATTTGTTGTTGGGTTCCGTCAATATTATTGGACGGAAAATCACCTATTGCTCTGAACACGTTGTTCGGTTGGATATCAATGGGTAAGGTCGGTCGCAATCCACCAACTCAGAATAATTCGTTGACTCACAACAGGACTTCCACTAAATAATACTATCACTAAACTTTGGGAGCTAGAGGAAATTCCAGGAAAATCGGTTGCTTCTAGAGAGGATACTGAAGCCGAAGAAATATACTCCAGCATGTACGGTCGAGATAGTTCGGGTACCTTTACCGTTTCGTTTCGAGAACCCCACCTTTCACAATTCCAAGTCAATCGCAATTCGTCGATTTCTTACACTTGAACGTCGCTTAATGAACGATCCGTTGTTTCACGAATCATATGTGGCATTTATGCAAGATTATTTGGAGTCAGGGCATATGCAACTGGTTGATTTATCGATCAATGAGGCAAACTCGTATTTTATTCTTCAACATCACATTCATAAACCGCACAGTCTTACAACTAAACTGCGGGTGATCTTTGATGCCTCGGCTAAATCAACAAATGGAATATCCCTAAACGATACCCTATTTACTGGCCCTAAGTTGCAAACTGATATCGCGTCTATTTTGTTAAGATTTAGGGATTTCGGTCATATTTACCGCAGACATCAAACAAATATACCGGCAGATTAATATAGATCAGGAACATCATAAATATAAAAATATTATCTGGCGTTTCTCATCCTCACAAGAACTAAGTTTGTATCAGCTCAAAAGGGTTATGTATGGAGTTTCGTCAGCCCCATATTTAGCACTCCGTACCATATTACAATTAACTCAATTGAAAAACCACAACTTTCCTGTTGAGGCGAAGGTAATTTCAACAGATGTATATGTTGATGATCTTGTGACAGGGTGCTCATCTATTTCGGAAGCTCATGTTTTGAAGGAACAGATGTGTGCCTTATTCCGGTCAGGGGGGTTTGACTTGCGGAAATGGTCCAGCAACTGTGAGACATTGCTGGCGGATGTTAAGGATGTATCAACGTCTTCATTATCATTAGATAAGTCATAGAGTAGTTCTGTCGTAAAAGTGTTAGGATTACACTGGAATCCCAATCTAGATTATTTTCTTTTCAAAGTCGAACAGGTTGATCAGCCCTGTACAAAATGCAATATTATTTCGGAGATTGCTCGAATCGATCCCATTGGGTTTCTAGCCCCTCTTACCTTCTTTGCGAAAAGACTGTTTCAGCATTTATGGTCAATACATTTAGATTGGGATAATACACCTCCCAATGATGTGGTATCTCGTTGGTTACAGTCTAAGGCTGAACTGCCGTTGCTCGCAGCATGTCGAATCCCTCGTCGCTTGTCGATTGATAATATCGATTCGTGTCAGCTGCATGGCTTCTGTGATGCTTCAGAAGCGGGCTATGCAGAGGTAATATATTTTCGTAAAGCATCTGGTGGAAGGGTGGAAAAATTCTTTTTGTGTGGCAAGACTAAAGTTGCCCCCTTAAAGAGAATTTCAGTCCCTGCTTTGTGCGGCTGTGTTATTGGCAGTCCTCATTATCCACTTATTGTCGTGGATAAAGTCCTCGCCGCATCGGTGGAAGACTTTTGTCAGTAATCGAGTCACACTCATTCAGGAGAAAGTACCTCCTCATTTATGGTGTCATGTGCCTACGTTGGACAACCCGGCGGATCCGGCCTCTAAATTTCGCTTCCCTGAGATTTAATAGGATGCTCGTTATGGTAAGCGGGGCCTGCATGGTTGTTGCAAGCCTCAGAAACATGGACACAACTCCCGCCTCTCGTAGATTCCCTGTCCACTCATGAGGAAATAATAAAAATTCTGAGAAAAGATGTCATGGATCGTTATCGAATGTTGAGCTGTATAAGGGTCTTGTCGCCTGTGTACAGAATCGAGTATTTGCAGACGATCTTAGAAGGCTCCGAAAGGTTCAGGATATTAAGGCTCCGCAACGCCGTTTCTTGGCGAGATGGGTGTTATCAGGGTAGGCGGTCGACTTCGTAACGCCAGCATGCAGTATGATCACAAACATCCGATGCTGCTGCCACGTAACCACCGCCTAACAGATTTGGTAATCGATCAATTTCATAAAGAGAATTTACACCCGGGCCTTCAGGCACTGCTCTTTCCAATCACTCATAAATTCTGGATTATTTCAGGCCGTCATTCCATTAAGCGTCGCATGTCTAAGTGTTACAGGTGTTTTAAGGCTCGCCCTTCGTTTGTCACGCCGCTCATGGGTATATCAACTTAAGCCGTTTTCTCATAGAGGTATGGATTTTGCCGGACCGGTGGTTACCACCCTATCCAGGCATCGTGGGTCTAGGACGGATAAATCGTACATTTGTATATTTGCGTGTTTTTGCACAAAGGCTCTTCATTTGGAAGTAGTATAAGACCTATCATCGGACGCGTTTCTAGCTTCGTTGCGCCGATTTATAGCCCGTCGTGGTCGGTGCACGGACATGTATAGTGATCGTACCACTAATTTCGTCGGGGCAAATAAAATTCTTTGCTCAATTGCCAAAAACTCTACGGAGTCAATGGGGATTACGTGTCATTTTAATCCGCCGTCCGGCCCTCATTTCGGAGGGTTATGGGAGGCGGGAGTGAAATCGATCCAAACGCATCATCATCTACCGTGCGCACGCCTAATGGGTTAATCCAGCGGCCGCTTCAAGTTATGTCGCTTGCCTGTATCCATTGACAGGCCATAGTACACCGCGAATTATTGTTTGTATTGTTTTGTCAAATCACCGTAATTTGTTTCGTTTTGTGATGTCATTAGTATTAAAATTCGTATCCCTCATGGGAATTTTGGTGGGCGGTATGTTCAGTAATATTTCGTCCTATACGGAGGATCAAATGTATATCTTCGCAATCATTAATATTTTGAATAGTCACGCGCTCTGTTGGACAGTGTTGCGCAAAAGAGTGGTGACTCGCTGCTTCACGAGCAGAGATGTGTGAAAGACCGCGAGAGAAACACGCGAAAATCCACGGAAACCAAAATCGACAACACCAGCCGTCGCAGCCCATCACGGTAACGGAGAGGCTAAGACCCGGCAAGTTACCGATGACCGCATCACTGTCCACCGTCCAAAAATTAATTAAATACAGTCCATTAGTAATTCAGCGCTCTGTAGGCTCTCATATAAAAAAATACAACAAAAATTAGATAAAACACTTTTCACTTTGTTTTACCACAATAGTTATTTATTGACTGTGACTATAGTTTCGATCATAAACTGATCATTATCAAGCACAAAGTACCTAAAAATGTTTACAGGTGTTATTTATATACCTTCGAAAAGAGGAGAATACATTATATCAGTCTGGTCATTAAGAAGGGAAAAACCGGGATTAATTTTTGCTTTGTGGATCTCCAGCACTTCCAGTAAATCCATTTTACTACCTTTATCCGTAAAGTGGATTACTGAAAGTACATCCTTACCGAAAATATGATTATTGTCTAATATATGATTAGCAAAAGTAAAATTATTATGTTTTAATCTAAATCTCGTTCATGTTCTTTAAAGCATGTTTCAAAATTTCGACCAGACTGACCAATGTAAATTCCTTTACATGATTCACAAGTTAATTTGTGTTTTTGTCATAATTTGTCAATTCATATGCTTGAGTAGCCATTGTTTTCGGCCATTTGTTGTATTATTGTGATTTCTTTGTTGAATGATGCGGGGCTTACGGTAACTTCAAAGCTCTATTTATTAGGAAATTAAATGATGCCATTTTATGTTTAAAAGGATGTCAGGAATTATTAGGAATAATAGTGTCTGTAAAGGTAGGTTTCCGAAAGATGTCGAATGTTAAAGTGTTATTGTGTTTAGAGATAGATAGATCTAAGAAATTAATTGTATTGTTAGTTTCTGTTTCTACCGTGAAATTAATTGAAGGATGAAGAGAGTTGAGAAAATTTAGGAATTGAGAAATTTGTCTGTCGGTACCTACGAAGCATGCTAATATATCGTCTACATACCTATACCACCATTTTATGTGTTTTTTACCTAATGGGGAGTTAAGGATTTTGTTAGTCAAATTATCCATAAAGATTTCTGCTACTAGGGGACTAAGAAGCGAGCCCATTGCTAGGCCTTCTTTTTGAAGAAAATTTATTATTAAAAGAGAAATAATTGTGATTAAGTAGGGTTTCTAAAATGTTTAAAAATTCTATTTTGACTGTGGGATTAACATGATTTTTGTCGAGGTATTGAGTTATTAAATTGTTACAATCTTTAGGAGGGATGTTAGCAAACATATTAGATACATCGAAGAATACTAGTTTAGAATTAGGGTCTATTGTGTTATTATTAAGGTTAGTAATTTTATTTATTTATTTATTTATTTATTTATTTATACATCTTTGTACCTCCATCTTAAAAAACTATGTATATGTATATAACAAATCAATTAAAAAAACGTATTTCAAATTTTGGGCGAAAGAGACACGGGCGGAGTTCACAATAACAAAGTGTTCTTCCACTCTTTTCCATGATGCCGAGGGAGCTTATATCCTCTTGCACTTCCGGATTCATTTTTAAATGCTTCTATTTACTATTTTTGTTCCCTTTTAGGAGAGACTTTTTTGGCTGTTAATGTCAGCATGACAGATATATATTAACTCAGATGTGTTTTTAATTGAATGTGTGTCTGAAAAATTAGTAATTGATTTGAAGATTGAAGCTAATTCGATAGATAGATTTTTTGCGGGAGTATTGGAGTAGGACACTACAGGGTAAATTGGTTGTTTCTCTTTGTGGATTTTTATGAAGCCATATCTAGGAGCTGTGGGGTTCATAGGGATTTTTTTGGATTGCAAAATAATGAATTTTCTACGTTAATTCGTGATTTTAATTTTGTTTGTAATTTGGCGGTGGGATCTTTTTTTTAATTTCAATTATATCTGAGGAGTTAATGAAATCTTGAATTTTCTGTTCATAATCTGTTCTGTTTAATATTACTGTCGAGTTACCTTTATCCGCTTTTGTTACTGTAAGATTATTATTTTTAATTTTTTGCTGTAAGGTTTTAATAGTTTTATCATCAAAATTTGACACTGAAGGTGTACTTTTTATTATTTGAGAAATTTTGTTTTTTTTAAATAGTAGCATTTGAATGTTTAAGAGCCAGTTCAGATTCGACAATAACGGTTCTTTGAAAAGAGGAACGTTAATGTGTGGGGAGAATTTCGGTCCAGAACTTAAAATTGCTGTTTCTTCTTTGTTAAATTTGACATTTGTGTTATTAATTACTCTTGGATGAAACGTAGTGGAATTTACAAATTCATATTGAAGTCTTTTACAAATGATTTTATTTGATACTTTATTTATTGAATTCGGACCAAAAATAAGCGAGATATAGCACCAAAGGGTTTTCATCAGTCACCCTGTATAAGATTTTGTTGCTGATATAAAACCTCATAGAGATATAATGACCAATTATTGGTGCATAAACACCCATTACCTAAAATAATGAATAAATAATGATGAAGACTATGTTAATCTGCCAAATGGTTATTGATTTGTTATGAATTCATGAAATATTTATAATTCTAGTCTCGTATACATTATGTAATGCTATTGAGAACAAGAAAACATTAACCCCATAGTAATCATATGTGGTAACATAATTATTTTCTTAGTAACCATTAAATTATTTAAAAAATATTGAGGTATTTAAAAAGTAATAATATTATTAAATGAAAGATTGTGTCTCTTTTCTTTACAATATTGATTTTGAAATGTACATTTCAGTCACGACGGGACCATTTTTAACACTAAACTAAATACAAAAGCAAATATAATAAGTATTTATACCTAAACTGATACAGATTAGTGAGGGCGGTACAAATAAGTAAAGGGATGATTGCAATAATACTGTTATAATATTTTACTGTAATATAGATACTTTCATCAAACAACTCAACAGATTCTATCAAAGTATTAATTTCACTACCATGTTTAAACTTATTAATCACTAGGAAAGGAAATAAACTTGATTTCAACATTTTACGTAAAACTTTACGTTTAAGTACATGCAATACTTGCTGGGCTACTCTCTTAATAGAACAAAATGTTTTAAATTGGGAGAAGTAATACACTTGTGTTCCATATATATTTTATCAGATAAACTGACACTTGTTTCGATTCCTACGGATCATTATCAAAGTTGAAACTAATTTGTAAATGAAAATATTTCACTCGTTTTCAATGGAGGCTTCTATTTCATTGCACATCATTAATAACAAATTAAACGCAATTTTTACTTTGTATAAGTGAATTTTTCATTTGATGATTTGATGATTTTCAATAAGTAAAAAGACTACAATAAATGCGGTGTAATTAGATCTAGTTGACTCTTCGTTACTGGAATTTTATAAATTTCTAGTCTCGAGGAAGTCAATGAATGACTGCAAGTGCATCCTCGCCATATATATCATACAGATATTTGGCTAAAGACGCCTTGTCAATTTGTTTTTGTCGAAAAGAGTGTAAATGTTCTCCAAGTCTGGTCATAAAATTACGACACCAGATTGACCCACCCCCTTATAATGAGCGCATATTAATTTATATATCCCTGATCTGTGAGTAACTGGTACTTTTACTTTCCCTATATATTTTATAGAGGATATATTGTTTTCGTGTAAGGTTTTATCATTAAAAACAAGAACTGAACATTCATTCAGAAACCGGAAGTCGATGTTTACTCGAGGCGTTTTTTGATTTTCTCGATATTTTTCTAAATTATTACATAAGTTTTCAAATAAAAGTTAAAGGAAATGAGAAACTAAACAAGTTATATTTAAACATGTTTTTCATAAAGTTCTTAACTACTGCTAATAAACTATAGGAGTTACATGAAATTTATATAACAAGTAATTGTAAAGAACATAAAATTGAGCAAATTATTAAAAATAGCCTTTTTGCGTAAACCTCATAGTTTTCGAGAAATTGTTAGGAAAATACTATGATGGCCACATCACCATTTTCATATTTCTATACATTTTACAACTTTTAATTAAAACCCACGCTTAACTTAAATTGGTAGGCGAATATGGTGTATATATTGATTCTACCAACAATACCGCGATTTCGATTTCTGACACTTACGGTTTCATTAATTCGTTTCAAGTGAATAATATAACTAACGCCAATTCCGTTCTATTAGATCTAATATTTTTACAGAGTACATTTATAAATAATTTCACTATATCTTTAGCTCCAAATTGTCTTGTTCCATGTGACGTTCACCATCCTGCATTAGAACTGTTTATAAATATCTTATCCAATACCAAGGAATCTGTTTGGGACTCCAACCTAAGATATCAATTCCATAAGTCAGATTTTTTAAATTTAAACAATACATTTCTTAATATAAATTGGGATAATATATTTAAAAAATTAAGTGTAAATGATCAGGTCCATGCTTTCTACAATATTGTTTATGACGCGATTAACAGATTTGTTCCAGTCGTTGAGACTAAAAGCACACCTAGCTATCGCTTTCCAAAATGGTTTACCAAGGATTTAAAAAATAAGATATCCCTGAAAAAAACCTTGCATTTAAAATTTAAAAAATCGAATTTTAAATCGGACTATGAGATTTTTCAAAAAGTTCGAGCTGATTGTAAAATCTTAATTAGGACGTGTCATGAAAAATATTTGCAGTCTCTTGAACAATCCATCTCTAATGACACTAGCGCATTTTGCAGATATGTCAGGTCTAAACGTACAACCAACGAGATTCCAAATTCTTTTCTAGACAACGGTAAAATTACCAATAGCGGAAATGAAATCGTTGACTTGTTTGCATATCATTTTGGCTCAGTGTATAAGTGTTCTAATAACTTAACTAATTTTGAGGATAGTTACTCTCACTTGAACCTGCATTCTGTGCCCGATATCAGTATAACCTCGGTTTTAGAGGAACTTAATAATCTAAAACCGTCTAACTCAATGGGACCTGATGGTATACCCGCTTTATTTATTAACCAATGTTCCTTCTCTTTATGCCGTCCTCTTTGGATTATTTTTAATAATTCCTTAAAACGTGGTGAATTTCCATCTTACTGGAAGGATGCGTTTATTACACCAATATACAAGGCGGGCGCTAAAAATATTGTTTCAAATTATAGGCCTATTTCAAGATTATCACACATTCCAAAAATTTTTGAAAAAATTATAACTTTATTTATTTCTCCACAAGTTGATGTATTATTGACGGAACGTCAGCATGGGTTCAGACGAGGCTTGTCAACTGCTGCCAATCTTCTAGTTTATGGCGACTACATAGTGAATGCTTTGGAGAAAAATCAACAAGTTGATTCAGTATATACCGACTTCGCCAAAGCATTTGATACGGTTGACCACGGTATTTTATTATCAAAGCTGTATAAATTAGGTATACATGGTTCACTGTTTAATTGGATCACGTCTTGCTTAAGCTCTAGAACCCAGAGGGTACGTGTAGGTGTGTACACATCTTCTTTTATCAATGTATCGTCCGGTGTACCCCAAGGCTCTCACCTAGGTCCACTTCTATTTAATATTTTCATCAATGATGTTGTTTCATGTTTTCATCATTCTCAGTGCCTTTTGTTTGCGGATGATATAAATATAAACAATCTTCCCAACTTCTCCAGCAGGATTTGGCTAGATTTAGTGAATGGTGTACATTAAACAAAATGGATTAAAATATTGATAAGTGCAATATAATAACATTCTCTAAAATTAGATCCCCAATCTCAAGTAACTATTTTATTAATAATATATGTCTTGAGCGTGTACACTCTATAAAAGACCTAGGTGTCCTTCTTACTTGTAATTGGAGCTTTTCTGATCATATTAACAAAATTACATCTAAAGCATTCCAAATGCTTGGGTTTTTAAAAAGAAACGCCCATGAATTTATAAATCCCAGAACCATGGTAAAATTGTTCGTAGCGCTTGTTCGTTCTCAAATTGAATATTGTGCCTTAATTTAATGTCCTTACACTGCGCAAGAAATCAATGCGATTGAACGGGTCCAGCAAAAATGTATTAAATGTTTTTCTTTTAAGTATAGAATTCTGAACTGTGATTACCCTTACCTGTTAAACCTATTTGGCTTAACAACACTTACACATAGACGCTTTTGTGGTGATATTTTTTTTCTTCATAAGCTGTTACATGGTAGTATTAATTCAGCTCAACTACTCGGAGCAATTGACATCCATGTGCCATCCAGACCATTAAGAGCGAATCTTACATTTTCAGAGCGTTTTAAAAGAACCGACTTTTTTTAAATCTGTAGCTCTAAATTTTATATTTGTGTGTTTTTTTATTTTATGACTTATTTTTAGTTTGTTCTAAAATTTATATATTTTTATAATATTTTAGTAATTTTAAATTTTTAGACTTAGTTTTAATTTGTTGTATTCATGTGCACGTTCTTGATATGTATTTCGGAAATTTAGTTATACTTAAAGCGTTTCATTCATTTATAATATGTATTATATTTTATATTGCACTTAAATGGACTTCCGTAAATAAATAAATAAATAAATAAATAGTTTGAATGCAATATTTACATTTACAAGTTTCTGCAAAATGTTCTTAATTTTGTATACAAAAATATGTAGGGGTTGAAAATTGTAGATTTTTGTAGATTGTATGCTAAATTTACAGTGAAATGTAACAATAGACTATATTTTATAATAAATTTGCCATCTTATACAGGGTGTGCAATAATTAAAATTAATTAAATGAGAATAATAGCTTTAACTTTAAGGCTTCGCGTTTTTGCAGAAAACGCCAAAACATCGTGTATTGCACCATAAGGTATTTTTTTAAATAATGTATCTATTTAGAAATGTCACATAATATAATTTACAATTATAAGAATAATAATAAAGAATATATTTAAAAGTGTTTAGAAATTTCTAACTTAGTATTGATTAGGCTATAACAACAATATTTATAACAATAATAACATACCAATGATAACATAAAACAGAAACAAAATATTTACAATAAATGTTCGAAATGTCGACCGTTCAATTCCAGACACTTACATATTCTTTTTTGGAAATTACTGCTAACTTTGGATAAGATTTGTAGAGTTATAGTTTCAAAAGCGTGTCTTATGCAAATTTTCATATCGTGTGGTGTATTGTACACAATTCCTTTTATGTAGCCCCATAAAAAGACCTATTTGAAAGTTGGTGTTTAAAAATTGTCGAACCTCGGAATGATAATGAGACCAATTGAAGCCATAGGTTTCTTTTGATGCTTAAAGGGTCATACCATTTTAAGGTCCTTCAAAAAAATAGGGTCTTATTAAATGTAGGCCCATATTTCCACCCAACACATTAAAAGACCACCCATTTTGATTTCTCGTTTCTTCGTATCAGATTATTAATGGAAGAAGTCGAGATCATTGTTAAGAAAAGTCCATTCATCACTAACTAACACATTATCAAAAAAGTTTACATTTTCTGCTACTCTATCTAACACCCACATATAAAATTTAATTCGATTGTCAAAATCATTTCCATAAATTTCTTGGCAAAGCTGGATTACTAACGATCTTACATAAAAACGCAAAATAACGCAACTATAACAAAAGACAGGCTTTTCAAACAAAAGTGGCAGACTAAATTAATTACCTGACTTTTTTTTTTAATACTAAAAATCGTTGCAGTAGTATATCAATGGCTGACACTGTCACTTTTGACATTTAAAATAGGATCTGTATATTGTTTACTATAGATACTTGACTTTTTACTTTCCCTATACACGAAGTATATAGGGGGAGTATTGTTTTCGTGATTTTTTTTTCAAAAATTTTTTTTGCGGAAATATCCGTTTTGGGGTCCCTTGAACCCAAAACACTGATTTCTAGAAAAAAAAAATTTGTGTCTGTGTGTGTGTGTGTGTGTGTGTCTGTCTGTCGGTGGGTGCTGTATCTCAAAAACGAATGATCAGATTGAGATGAAACTTTAAACATAAGGTTTTGTCGTTAGAAACTGGAACTGAAAAGCTTTTGGTAAACATTCATAAACCGGAAGTGGGTGTTTACTCGAGGCGTTTTTTTGTTTTTTCGTGATATTTTTCTAAATATGAAAAATTTTAAAAAACGGTTCGAACAAAAGTTAAAGAGAATAAAAAACTGAACAAGTTTAATTTAAACAAATTTTTCATAAAATTTTTAACTTTCAAGAAAAAAGAGAAAAAATTGAAAATTTTGACATTTATTGCCAATTGCTTATAAACTATTGGAGTTACATGAAACTTATATAACATATAATTGTAGAGAATTCAAAAGTGCACATATTATTAAGAACAACATTTTTGCGTAAACCTCATAGTTTTCGAAAAAAATATAGGGAAAGTACTATGATGGCCACATCACCATTTGAATAGTAATGTTTTCGTGATTGAGAATGCCTGTGGGCGCTGTATCTTAAAGACGAATGATCAGTTTAAGATGAAACATTATACTTAAGGTTTTATCGTTAAAAATTGGCACTGAAAAGCTTTTGGTGAACAATTAAAAACCGAAAGTGTCTGTTTACGCGCCCCCGTTTTTTTTTTCGATATTTTCTTTAATATGAAATATATTAGAAAACTTTTCAAACAAAAGTTAAGAGGAATAAGAAAGTGAACAATTTTTATTTAAACATATTTTTCATAATTTTCTTAACTTTCGAGAAAAAAAAAAATTGAAAATTTTGATATCTTTTGCCAATTGTTAATAAACTATTAGAGTTACATGAAACTTGTATTACAAATAATTGTAGAAAATTAAAAAATGAACAAATTGTTTAGAATAGACTCTTTGCGTAAACCTCATAGGTTTTGAGTAAAATATAGGGAAAGTACTATGATGGCCACATCACCATTTTTATTTTTACTTTCCCTATATGAAATATAGGGGAAGTATTGTGATCGTGATTTTTTTTTGAAAATTTTTTTTTGCGGAAATATCCGTTTTGAGGTCCCCTGAGTCCATTGCACTAATTTCTGGAAAATTTTTTTTTGTGTCTGTGTGTGTGTCTGTCCGTCTGTCTGTCTGTCTGTCTGTCTGTCTGTCTGTCTGTCTGTCGGTGGGTGCTGTATCTCAAAAACGAATAATCCAATTGAGATGAAACTTTAAACTTAAGGTTTTATCTTTAAAAACTGGAACTGAAAAGCTTTTGGTAAATATTCGTAGACCGGAAGTGGATGTTTAGTCGAGACGTTTTTTTGTTTTTGGTAATATTTTTCTAAATATGAAAAATTTTAAAAAATGGTTCAAACAAAAGTTAAAGAGAATAAAAAATTGAACAAGTTTTATTTAAACATATTTTTCATAAAATTTTTAACTTTTGAGAAAAAAAATAAAAACTGAAAATTTAGATATTTTTTGACAATTGCTAATTAACTGTTTGAGTTACATGAAATTTATATAACAAATAATTGTAGAGAATTAAAAAATGAATAAATTATTAAGAATAGCATTTTTGCATAAATCTCATAGTTTTCGAGAAAAATATAGGGAAAGTACTATGATGGCCACATCACCATTTTTTTCAAAAAATCCGGCTTTAGTTTGATGTAATTTTTTTTACAATTTTATATTCAGAAAAAAATCTCTTTGCAGATCAATAAAATATATATATATACAGTGCAATTTAAAAAAAAGTTGATCGTCTTATGTCAAAAACTGGATGCAAAAAAATATCAGTTTGGTTAATATTATAGTCTTTTAGAAATGATTTAATTTGATGTTTTATTTATTAAAATCGTATAAAAATAAGCGAGATACAGCACCATATTTTTAATCATAATGTAGATTTTGTGCTTTGCAGGTATAGAATTTGTGAAAATATTTCATTTAATAGTGTAATTCGTCTTCACGTAACATAACAATCATTAAAATAAATAATAATATATCGAATTAATATATTATCCGTAAAGCGAAGCAAATTAATAATGTGAATAATATGTACTTAAAAACAAGAACTGAATATGAAAATTAATTTCTTACTTAACCCGTAGTGAAACGTTTTAATATTAATTAAATGTTAATTAAAACGCTTGTTTTAATTTCACTTGGAGATATCCCATAAGAATGATGTAATCAAAAAATAGTCGGAGAAAAATAAAAACATGTTTAATTTGAAAATAGTATTTAATTTTTTAATGAGAGTATCTTGAATGGGCAATAAATAAACAAATTCAAAACATTTGTACAAGAGAGATCAATATAAAAATTAATAATATTTATGTATATTTTTATAACTCCGTAGATAACTTATTCAATATTAAACCGTAGTAAAATCCGAAGGCCAGATTAATCTATTATAAATAGATTAATTTCCAAACCACTCTTTTTATTGATGTAAAACGGCATTTATTTTAGAAATCACATCGTCAGGAATAATTTTCCATGAAGTATAATAAATCATCTTTTTCTAAATTATTTGAGATACAAATTTTGAAAGAAAAATTATAGAATCTCAACATGTTTTTCTAACAACAAACATTTTAGGAAAAAAATATTTATATGAACAATCTTTAATATTATTTTTGATCAAATAAATTACAATTACCATACTCAAATAAAACGCAGTGAATAATTTTGTCAAAATTACTACTAAAGAAAGATATGAGTTAGTCCATCCGTTTCAGCTATCTACCATCGATCATTTTGCCATGCTTTTACTCTAATTTATGTGTACAACAAAATGATAAAAATACCAAATAGCCGAACTATCCAGATGATTCGTGCTATTAAATTGGTGTGGTATGATTATTATTAAAGTTAATTTTTAAAAAAGATAAAATAGATCTTTTTAAAAAAATCTGGTGTGTATGAGATCCATTGTTCAGAATGCAATATTATGTATGTAAAAAATCTTTTAAGGACTTAAAGTAATGAAAAGATAGTTCAAAACGAGACAAAAAATTCAAAACAAAGAATTGAAATGAAAGTGTAATTATTAGAACATATGAGAAATAAATTAAAAGAAATTATTAAGTAATGATAATTAAGACATCAAAATACAACAATATGGGCATTAAGAAGAAGAAAAAAGATAAAAAGAGTAGTTCTCAAGATTAAATGATTAAGTGAAAAGCTGAGGGTGCCGTTGAGAATTAGATAAGATAAATCACAGAAAATTCTTAGGCTACTTAATTTTAAAAAATTGGAAATTTCTGTCTCTAAAGAAGTTGAGTTACTGTGCTGTAAAAAAGTCAACGATACAGAAAATACTCATACGAAACTATAAGATGAAAGAAAGTTAACTAAAAATAAAGGAGGTACTTATTAATCATAAACTTCAAAGCAACATATGATTCGAAAAGGCTGAATGAGAAGGGTAGCCTGAATCAGAACTGACCAGAAAACTAATTGAATAAAGTATGCAGATTATTCGGTTCTGTTTGCGCAAACCATTAATCCTTTGTCAGATATAAAAAAAAAACAGATTTTTTAAAAGTGTTATTATTTCTTAAACTACTTCGAAATCAAGATGTTTCACAAAGTAACGGCTCCAACAAACAAAAAGGGTACAACTGCAGTACATAAGAAAATATTTTAGTTCTAAAAAGATCTACTCTGTTCGCAGGATTGCTGTATATTTTATACGGACTGGACGGTGACAAAAAAGTTTAAGATAAAAATATGGTACCTAAATGAAGTGAGTATTGTTAGAAACAAGGAATGTGCGAGAGTAAACTAATAAAAAAATCAAATTATTTGTAAAAATGGGATGGCATAAAGCATAACTTATATTACTTAGAAGGCAACTATATTAAAACCGCAGAAGTACGTATACTGAATTGATTAATCTGTGAAAATGAAGAGAAAGGTAAAAGGAAGTGGATGCGAGAGAAGTATACAAGGTGTGTATTGTGGTATATTGGATAAACAAAAATGTTAGTTTGAAGAAGTAAGTAATTCCCGATCATTTTAGAAAAAAAGATATACATATTTTTGTTGCATGTTTCCTACAAGAATGCCCCCGGTACCAGGATATAATCCCCTGAATATATCGCGTATGTCGGAGCCTATTTTATAAGACAACTTTAAAAACTGATTTTGTTACCAATTATAAAATTATATGTACTGATTAATGAAACGTTAGAACAGAGCACGCATTGAGAAACGCATTCATCAGTAAGTATGTTGTTATAAACGTAACTTTAATTATAAATGCCACTATTTCTCTGCTGGAAGTGTTTCAGTAAAAAACATGAACAATTTTGAATTATGAATATTACTTATTATTAGTTAAATATTAGATTCCTACCTAAAAGCCTATCACACTCTACATCCAGTATATACCTCACAATACCTATATTTTAATTAAATCGTTCGGTGTTATTAGTAAGCAGAATTGTATACATCGTAGAATTTGAATACAAAACAATATTTTTATAAGCATTCGTGTAAAATCATTTAATCAAATTCCTTTAACTATTTAATCAAAGCGTAACAACAATAAACAACATATTACAAAGTTTTGTTACATGCACATTCGCATTAAATAATATTAATTATTACTTATTAATAAAAAAACATTACCTAGCATGACCAGTCTATAGCAATTCTTCGAAGGTGGTACAACGTCGTCGCAGGAATTTGAACTTCCGGGGCTTGGGTTAGGTCCGGAGGACACATACGTGTACTCTGTTTGAGAATTCGGCGACGTCTTAGAGTCCGCGGCGGTGGGGCACAGCCAGTTTAAACAGGAGCTGAAGTTCATCGTTATTTGATATGGTAATGTTCATCACGCGGTTTTCCCTGGTGAAAGAAAATTAGGGTTAACAGTTAATTAAAAAAATATTATACCTCGCCCAAAAATTTTCCCAAGCGAGCGTAAAGTGACGCGACGCAACAATTCCACATTCAACAAGTCAAACTAGATCCAATTACTAAATACACACCGGGGAGAAAGAATTAATTAATTCTCTCGATTTTAGGTCAAATCAACCTTCGTCACAGTTTGGTATTGAAAATTGTGCGGGATTCACATCGAAAATTTATAACTTGCACTTGAAATCTTTTTAACCCGACTTTATATATTTGTATTTTTTTTGTATGTGTATGACAGAAGGAATATTAAATGAGTGTTTTGGGGTGTTTTCCTTTACCATGTCTACGTCCACCTTCGAGATCATCTGTCACCGGACGTCGTTAATTTATTCTCGTGGGCCCCATTTCGCGCGTCCCCGTTTCACTGTGACGGTTTTGGCCGTGAGACCGACGCTCGGCGTCTTCCCACCGAGCGCCAACCCCCCACCCCTTCATGCAATCGATGAGATATAAATTATAAACGAGAAAACTTGCAAACAATTAGGTTTGTAACCTGGCTAGCTTTTGGTTACACTGTATCTCGACAGATAGCAGCATTTTTCAGTAGGTAAGTTATTGGCGAACAACAGATGGAAACACCAACAAAATAATAATATCTTACAATTTAAAATAACAAAAATTACTTCAATATTGTATTATTTATTTGTTAAAAAATCAATAACTGTTTAGTTGTTTTTTTTATCTGTCAATGTCAAAATGACAAAATTTTATTATATCACACAATAAGGTGAAAATAAGAATATAAATACTAAATATATGTATCTGAAGCTGGTGTTGTATGAACAGCGGAAGAGAGGATTTGGGTTTGAGTGTAAGAACACCTACAAGCGTGAACTCCGCCCGTCAGCATGGTGTTAAAATTATTTTTATGCCTTTTTTCCATCAATTTTCTAAATATCTATATTGTAACCATGTTTTGATAAAGCTTAAATAAAGATAAAGATAAACGTACTAATTTAAAACTTTGGGAAACACAAAGTGCGAGCTGATATACAGATTTTTAAATAACAACATGCCTTTCACTACGTTTTGATTAGAACAATTAAGCTACAAGAATATTTTATAAATAAGTGACATACAAATAGATATTATTTATTATATGTCGATTTTTTAACCATTTAAATTTACTAAATAGTTTTTTGTGTCCTTGGGCTCTGCTAAGTTTGTTTTATAGTGTAGTGTGGAAGATTTTGTATCAAAAACATTTAGTTTGTTTCTGATTGCAGTTTTTATGTATTTATTTAGGCAGATAAGTTACATTTGTAGGTTTTAAATGCGAATTTATTATATATAAGAAGTTTCCGTAAATAAGTAAAATAATATCTAATAATACAATTATTTTATTAAAAATATTTAATACTCTGTAAAATTAAAAAAAAAACTAAACATTAAAACTCTTTCTTTAAAAATTCTTTTAATCATCTAGGGCTCTAGTACGTTTATATAGTGCGAAATGATAAGTTATTGGTAAATATAGGCAAATAACTGAAAGTATAAATTAAATATTGATTTACATGTGCAGTATTGATTACTTTTAAATAAATAAAAGTTTAATAATTAAAAGTTTAAAAAATAACAAGAAATACAAAGAATCTTGAGTAAAACATGTACAAGATAATATGTAACACAACAATAAAGAAGTAACATTCGATTAAAAAATTTAATACGTATGAAATAATAAAAAACACAAAGTAATTTTACAGTAAATTAATAAAGAAATAACATACTGATTTTACTATTTGTAATAGAGAGGGAGATAAAACTAAATAATTCATCTTCTGAACTTAAATAGAAGAATTCTAACTTCTTCGTAAGAGTTGATACTGTAACACTAGAGTACTACTATGATGAAATTAAACTCGATATCTTTGATTTGTCACTATATTTGTAGAATTGCAACTGACTCTAGTTTCTACTAATATACAGTGTGGAAAAACCAAATGGTATAAATTAATTATTTCAGTTACTGAACATTTTTATAAAAAATCCCGAAACACGTCAAATTTAAATTATAAATTGATATTCTTCAACGTGAAAATGTGATCCCTACATTAAACCCCTTTCTGGTGACAGTTACAACCCCCAATTTTTAAATAAAAGTATTGGCCATTTACTACTGGATGACAAGTTTCGGAGGAAATATCTCTAAAGGGACAGTGTAATTTCAATGAGTGATTTGTTTTGTAGTCTTAATAATATATTGTTATAGATTTAAATTATTATTGTATTTTCTACAACCACCTAATAGAAGTTTATTGTTCTAGAAAACAGATAAAATTATGGTTTGCTTAGTTAAAAAAATCAAGTTATCTCTCTTCCGCTGGCCTCAATTTACTCAATTGACTGTAGTGAATACTGTTCCCTCGAAATTTATCATATTTGCAGGCTCTAAATCAGGAAGAATCAAAGGTTTCAAATTTTCCTATTTTACATTTGTTAACTCCTCCCGGTAAGCTGTGATAATTTCCAAAAACATTACCTATAAATTATTTTTGAAAATATAATGGTACTAGAACGAAAAAACTCTACTAAGTATTTGCTACTCATTAATATATTGTCAAGACTATTTGTATACTTTTCAGTGTTTAACTCTTTTATGCATTCCATAAATAGATAGTATGCGTTAATATACTTTTTCCTTTTAATTTCCTGGAAACGGTTCAACGTACTTTTAGACTCTTCAAAAATATTGATGTGTGCTGCACAGAGTCACTAATTTCCATTTTTTATGTATTTATTGCAGGACACACATAACATTTATTAACATCAAATATATATTTCTAAATCTAGATTAACTTTGAACCTTGTATTTTAATAGGTGTTTATAACAAAAAATATATATGCGCGTTACAAACTCGTAATAATAATATTATTTTACCTCACGATCGTGAAGGTAAAGGAAAAACGCTCATTTAGGTACATAATAACACAAGTCCGTGAAATTGTAGAGGTCTTTAAAAATTAGACCTAAATGTGCCAGAAATGGCCAAAATATTGCCTTAATGGCTACATAAGCATAATTAGCACCAGCAGTGTAATGGGTCGAGTGGAAGAACACGAAAAACTGTGAACTCCGCCTTCAAAATCGTTGCTCAAAATTTTAAAGTGATTAATTATATTTATGTATTTATTTTTGTATTAATTTTTTAATAGATCTTGTAAAGTGAATAAACTAAACTAAACTAAACTTTATCTCTGCCTGTCGAATTAGATCCATTTGGATAAAAAACTATCACTTTAACTTCGCAAAGAGAAATTATTAATAAATAGTATATTCTGCTACCTGTGCTAAATGAATTTAATTCTTCAACTATAATGTGCAATGTATAAGTACACGAGTATTTCAAAATATAATAAAGCCTTTATCTTGGTGTGATAAACATATCTCGCCGGATCTACATGAATACTTAATTTTCTTTTAACACAATATTTATTAAATAATGATAACGTATATCAAATCTTAAACGATTGCTTGGGTAACAATACTAATATTATTTATTTATACTATGTTTAGACAAAATAAGTATATGTATTTATTTTCTGTTTAATGAGTTTCATTAAATCTTAATAATGTTTGGAGATTTTATACCTTTAAACTTTTTTAGTTACACAGATGATTTCGATCATGAAATCTGCAGTGTCTATTAACTTGAATTAAAAATACGTAATTAACATAATACGATCTGTCTTCTTAATTAAGTTGTAAGAATTGAATTCATTGAACAAATGTAAGATAAAATGCCCAAAAATTACAGCAATTCAGGCAGAAAAACCTCTGGTCGATAGCTTTTTGACTTTTGATTAACTCACTAACACCTCATTCATTATTCACTATATTATTGTAAAAATTGTAAAATTTGTCAATAAATATATGTATCAACACAGCAATTCAGAAAATATCGTGATATAAATGTACTAAGCTGTTTAGTTATAGTACAAACGTCTCTCACTTGTGCTTATTTTAGATGCATAATACGAATACCCAATGTTAAAGTTGCCCAATATTGTGTTAAACTTAAAATTCCTAACTGGTATTCTAATTGGACATTGTCAGTTGAAGAAACACCTCTGTAATAGAAGTCGCTGAAGATCCTAATTGCAGAGGGTGCAACAAGGAAGCGGATTTGGCGGAGGATATCCTGTGCGACTGCTCTGCTCTGACAACACCAAGGAAGATCCTGCTGGTAACATCATGACCAAAACCGGCCGACCAGAGAGGCCTCATTCCTAGCAAAACTTCTTCAAAGGAGTAGGGTGGTTGGAGAGCTAGTTCTTCCATCACTAGAGGTGTTTAATGGACTGGAGACCTGCAAACTGTGGTTTCGTCGCCCTTTCTTTTATCCGTAATCCGTAACCCTGAATTATTTACCTGGAATATGTCCGAATATTCCTTTATTAAGCTAATAATTTGTTGCCTTTTGTTCATTGATCATATGTTCTGCATGAATAAAATACTCATGAAATTTAATAACAGCTGCAGGCAGAGGCTACTGAGCGCGTCTATAGGTGGTGCATAGGAGCGTGACCGAGTAATCGGCCAGTAGCTGGCATAGGGTCGGGTTGGTGGGTCACCCCCGCATGACCGGCCTAATCCAGCTGCCGCGAACCAACTCCCCCAAACTACGGTGTGCAGACATCGTGCCAATAGCTACATGTCACAGGGTTAAGTGTCGCTTACAATTCCGTTGGGATACGGGGCGACCTCCCAATGTAGTGAGCCTTCTGTGCGTATCGGGGTACTGCGCACAGCGACCAGTTATTTCCTCCGTACTCGTGAGAACAGCAATGGACCACCAAAAATTTCGGCTAAATACGAACGACTGCGTTTCTGGGTGGCCAAACAATGCCAGAAGAGAGAGAAACTTGCCCAGAGAGCGGGACGCCTAAGCAAAACCTACATCAGATCATTGATCTGAAGGACCTACCGGAACCCAGGAGAGTACTAATGTAGGCTCCAGGATCAACAATAGAGGCAACCGCCTTCCTCAATATCGGTGCAGAAAAACGTGAGCACCGATACCTGGAGAGTAGTAATTGAAAAACGGGACCCCAAGGGAACTCAGTACATCATACTGATGGACTAGGTCTCTTGGGGGAAAGTGAGCAAAAGGAAGAAGTTGCACTTCGGCCTTTCAATTATCACTCTGAAGTCGCTGGCGGCAAAACCGTCGTCAAACCTGAGAGAGCCATGGCGTCACAAGAAAAGTAAAGGTTTTTTTTTTTATCCTCACGAGGTGGTGTCGCTTAGCGTCCCTGCACTGCGGTCTCCGTGGTCCTTTTGTGCGCCTCTGGCAGTTTTACTCCTTTTGAACTCCTGTATCTTCTAAGAAGTCCAGGAGTTTCTGCCAGGGGATATTCCTTAGCTGTTCTACAGGAAGCATGGGCTTCCCGAGTTTCGCCTTGCGTTCTTGTTTGTATGCTTCGCAAGTGCACAGTAGGTGTTCGGGAGTTTCCTCTTCTTCCAGACACCCACGGCATAGGGGGCTTTTCTCAATGCCCATCCTATGTTTGTGCTTGTTCAGGTCACAGTGTCCAGTGACTAGTCCTGTGATTTTTCTTAGTTTCAGTCTGCTCAGTCTAGACAGCTTCAACATGCTGTCAGGTACCGGACCATCTAGGAAGAGTCTTGTATGCCTCATTCCATTTTGGTTTTGCCATGCCTTTTTGTGCTCCTCTGCTAACTTGCGTCGGATTATTTCCTTTCCGGTTTCATGGGGTATACCGAAAGCGGGTTCAGGTCCTATGAATTCACCTGTTGCTCCTTGTTTAGCCAGCAAGTCGGCCTCCAAGTGTCCAATAATTTTTTGGTCCTTGGCTACCCATACTAGCTGTGTTTCTCTTGTTGTCGCCAGTGCGTCCAGTCTGTTTATGCAAGTCATGACCAGCCTGGACTGCACTATCGGTGAGGCTAGCGCTTTTATGGCTGCCTGGCTATCTGTCATAATGGTAATTGGTCCTTTTTTAAGTCCCGATTCCATTAAGTGATGAGCACACCAGTCAATGGCGGCTATTTCGGCCTGATAGATAGAGGCATGCTTCCCCAGAGCAATCGCGAATTGTTTGCTCCGGTTGCAGCCTCCATAGATACTAGCCCCGGTTCCTTTAGTATTTTTGGGTATGTTCCATTTGTCCATTCACTCCGCTGTGGTATGATCGTTTTAAATCTGCGTGATGGGTGTACGATTTTGGTGAAACAGACCTCATTGTTAGTGTCTCTTCTTCTTGTAGTACTTTAAATGTTGCCGGTCTTGAGGGCCCCATATTTAAAGTATGTCCATTTATGTGCATCCTATAGGCTGCCTGTCTAGCTTCCATCATTACAAATAAATGTAGTGATGGTAGCGATAATATGTGTTCCATGGCTGCCGTGGGCGTTGTCCTCATTGCCCCAGTGATTAGCAGACACGCCTGTCTTTGCACTCTTTCGAGTTTTACTGCTGCACTTTTGGTTTGGGTCTTTTCTCCCCAAACGAGCGCCGCGTATGTCACTATAGGTCTTATGACCACAGTGTATAGCCATTTGGTCACACTGGGTCTCAGTCCCCATGTGCGTCCTACCATTTTTCATGTCGCAAAAAGTCCTCTCATGGCCTTTTTGCTGATGCTCTCTAGGTGGAAGTTGAAGTTCAATCTGGTATCAAGTATGATCCCTAAACATTTTACTTCATTTTTGATTGGAACTTCTATTTCATATATACGTAGTGATTTTATGTCATTGGTTTTTCGTCGCCTAGTAAAAGGGACGATCGCCGTTTTGACCGGGTTTACAGTTAACCCTTCATTCCTGCACCATCTTTCTACGGTATTTAGTGCCTTCTGCATCAAGTTTGATACAGTGGTCCCAAACTTCCCGCTTACTAGAATGGTCAGATCATCTGCATACCCCAGTGCATATATGCCCTGGCTTTCGAGTAGCAGCAGAAGGTCGTCCATGACGAGGCACCATAGGAGCGGCGAGAGAACACCTCCCTGCGGGCACCCGCCAGCGACTAACGCTTCTGCTGTTTTTCCATATAGGGTAGTCGTCACAGTCCGACTTCTGAGCATCTTGTTTACTTATTGTCGGACCTGCGGATTAATTCTTCTTTTCTCCATTGCTGGTGCTATGGAGTTGAAGGTTGTGTTGTCAAACGCCCCTTCAATATCCAGAAAGGCTCCTAACGCAACGTCTTTGCATTGTAGGGTCCTTTCGCATCTGCTCACTAGCTGGTGGATTGCTAGCTCGCATGACGTTCCCGCTTGGTAGGTATATTGTTGACGGTGTAGTGGCGAGTCCTTTAAAACTCCTTCCCGTATGTGCCTGTCTACTAGTTTTTCTAGTAGTTTTAACATAAATGATGACAAGCTGATCGGTTGTAAGATTTAGCCTGGGCATATGAATCACGCCCTGGCTTAGGTATGAATACCACCTTTACAGTCCGCCAGCTGCTTGGGATGTATGAAAGGGCAAGGCTTGCTCTGAGGATATCACATAGTGGTTTCCTCAGCGTTGCTATCCCCTTTTGTAGCATGATAGGATATATCCTGTCAGGACCTGGTGATTTGAATGGTTTGAACGTGTTAATTCCCCACTCAACGTCACCTGGTCTAATTATCATTTTCGCTGTTTCCCAGTCCCGTTCTGGAGCCCCTGCGTTGAGCTCGCTTAGGTCCTCGGAAACAGGATTGTCAAGTATTGCAGAACCCGGGAAGTGCGTCTGCAGTAATACCTGCAGGGTCTCTTCTACCGAGTCTGTGTACTTTCCATTTTTGGTCTGCAGTGAACCGATGTTCCCAGCATAATCTTTGCTGAGCGTCTTAAATAGACGGGAGCTTGTGGGTTCACTTTCTATGTCCCCACAGAATTTTTGCCAAGATTCCCTCTTGGCTTTTTTAATGGCATTGTTATATGCCGTGAGGGCCGTTTTGTATTGCGCCTATTCACCGTTTCTCTTGGCTGTATTAAACAGTCTTCTGGTGCGTGCCTTAGCCCTATCAAGATCCTTGTTCCACCAGGTGACCCTGGTTGAGGTAGGTTTGGTAGTTCTTGGGCAGCTTGCTTCAAACGCAGTATTGATAGAGTCTGTGATGCTTTGCACCATGAGCTCTAACTCATGCGTTGTTCTCGCTACTGTTGGACAGTCCCCGATTCGGCTGGCTAGTACCTCTTTGTATAGGTCCCAGTCAGTTCTCCTCGGGTTTCTGTTTTGGATTTCAGATGCTTCTTCTGATTCGATATCGAATCGTATATATCGATGATCTGAGAGTGATGGTTCCTCAGATACATGCCAGTGTTTTACCATTTCACTTGCCTTGCGAGAGGCAAGTGTTATGTCAATTACTTCGCTTCGCACCGCGTTTACGAACGTGGGTACATTTCCAATATTTACTATTTCAATGTCATTCTCTAAGAGAAAATCTAATAGTTTCTCACCTCTTGGATTGATGTCCGTGCTCCCCCATATAATGTGGTGCGCGTTGGCATCTCATCCAAGGATCAGCGGTATTCCGCTGTCTATCAGCCGCTGAATCTCGTCTGGCGGCGGTGGTCCTGGTTGGTCGTAGGGAAGGTAACCGGATCCGAGTATAAACTCCCTCCGCGTTCCCCTTTCCACTACTTCCAGCCTTGCTGCCACTAGGTCTCTGCAACCCCTTTACTATTCCCTTGTGAAGCCACGGCTCTTGTACAAGTGCAATGTCAATATTTTCTCTTAGGATATATGCACTGAGGGCAGCAGATGCCGCCTTACAGTGGTGTATATTAATCTGTAGTAATTTGAACATTACTTACCCTTCGGCGATTCGGGCAACGGACTGTCGTTCATTGCTCCCTCTCGGGGCACTGGAATTCCTTCCATTGCTACCTCTTCGGTCTCCTCAGGTCTGCCGACGGTTTTTGCCGCCAGCGTCCTGAGGGTGATGGTTGAAAGGCCGAAGTGCAACTTCTTCCCTTCGCTCACCTTCCCCCTAGAGACTTTGTCCATCAGTATGATGTACTGAGTTCCCTTGGGGTCCGGTTTTTGGTTGACTACTCTCCAGGTATCGGTGCTTACGTTGTTCTGCACCGATATGCTTTTGAGGAAGGTGGTGGCCTCTATTGGTGGTCCTGGAGCCCACGTTAGTACTCTCCTGGGTTCCGGTAGGTCCTTCAAATCAATGATCTGAAGTTCCTTTTCGTTCCCCAGGAAATTCTTCTCCTTGGCTATGCTCTCGAGCCATGTCCTGGTTGGAAGGTCGGAGCATACTATTCTCAGGACTCCCCCTTTATGGGTACATTCCTGAAATTTCGGTGAGGCTTGTCCTTTCACCGTAGCATCAATGCTTTGGATTATCGAGACTTTGATAGCCTCGGCTTCCTCTGCATTTATGCTCGTCTCTGGGTATCCTTTCGGTATTATAGCGAGCGCTATTCCCGTCAGTGTGTCCCTGAAGGTTCTCTTTGCCGGAGGCCCTTCGCCCCCTCTCGGGGTTTTTGTCGGTCTCTTTTGGAGTCCCGGAGGTGTGCGTCCCTGACGAGCCGGGTGCTGACGCTGGTGCAGGGCGTCGCGGGTGCGACCCCTCCCCTAACGCTTGCTCTCCCTGAGGTAGGTTACGCTTAGACGTCCCTGCCCTCTGGTCGAGTTTCTCTCTCCTCTGGCGTCGTCTGGCCGCCCCCGAACGCTGCTTAGGTCGTTCAGGTTCAGCCGTGGCGGCACCAGGGGAGGTAGGGTTCTCCGAAGAGCCCCCTATGGTAGTTTTTGTTTTTATATTTTGGTGGTCCAGTATTGTTCCCACGAGTACAGAGTAAATAAGTGGTCGCTGTGCGCAGTGCCCCGATACGCACAGAAGGCTCAACTACGTTGGGATGTCGCCCGGTATCCCAACGGAATCGTTCGCGACACTTAACCCTGTGCCATGCAGCCCTAGGCACGATGTCTGTACGCCGTAGCTTGGGGGAGTTGGTTCGCGGCAGCTGGTTTAGGCCGGTCATGCGGGGGTGGCCCACCTGCCCGACCCTATGCCAGCTACTGGCCGATTTCTCGGTCACGCTCCTATCCACCACCCGAAGACGCGCTCGGCAGCCTCTGCCTGCAGCTGTCGGCCGACTCCATTGCTGGTGCCGACCGATTTTCCGAACGCCGACCGATTTTCCGAGGCCGACCGATTTTCCGAGTGCCGACCGATTTTCCGAGTGCCGACCGATTTTCCGAGTGCCGACCGATTTTCCGAGCTGACCGATTTTCCGAGCCGACCGATTTTCCGTAAAGGGGTTAAACACACCTGTATGATAGTAAAACATAAACTGAATTTAATGCCATTATGGGACTTATGTTGCAAAGACCTAGTGGCATCACGGTTGGAAGTAGTGAAAATGGGAACGCGGAGGGAGTTTATACTCGGATCCTGTTACCTTCCCTACGACCAACCATGAACACCACCACCAGACGAGGTTCAGCGCCTGATACATAGCGGGAGCCACAAGGGAATGCCGCTGATCCTTGGATGCGATGCCAATGCACACCACATAATATGGGGAAGCACGGACATCAATCCAAGATGTGAGAAACTTTTAGATTTTATCTTAGAGATTGACCTTGAAATAGTAAATATTGGAAATGTACCCACGTTCATAAACGCGGTGCGAAACGAAGTAATTGACATTACATTTGCCCCTCGTAAGGCAAGTAAAATGATAAAACATTGGCATGTATCTGATAAACCATTACTCTCAGATCATCGATATACAGGGTTATTCACGCTATACGGCACGGAATATTGTGGCCAAAATACGTGACTTTCAAAAAGTTTCACTTTGGGAATATATAGGGGTCTATTAGGGCTACTTTTTAAAATTACTTTCATAATATACAGGGTGTCCCAAAAACCCTAAAAGTAACAAAGTTGTGTTTTTTTTAATGAAACACCCTGTATTTTATTGCATTTTTGGATCATTCGATCAAAATAAGTGTGTGTTTTAATAAGGTTTTTATTACTTAAACCTTAAGGTTTTTGAAATAATTTGAATTTTGTAAAAATTTAACCTAGCTTTCATGTTTCAAATACTTAAAAAGTAATTAAGTTATGCATACCAAATTTACACTGAAATGTAACAATAGATCATATTTTATTTTCCAAGTATAATAAATTTGACATCTTATACCGGGTGTAAAAAAATTGGAATTAAACAAATGAGAACTTTAAATGGCTATAACTTCATTTATTTAAATGGAACGCTATATTTATTAATTTATCAGTAAATGCACGTTTTAATTACCTATCGAATGGTATTTATATCTTAAATGTTAAGTCTTCTCGTTTTTACAGAAAACGCCAAAATATTGTTTATTGCTTTTTAAGTAAAAATTTTAATGTATTTAGTTATCTATGGTATTTAAAAACGTCAGATAATTAATTTAGTATGCCACTTTAGTTTAAAAAGCCTGTCTTTTGTTATAGTTGTCTTATTTTGCATTTTTGTGTTAGATCGTTAGTAATCGTTATTGTTTGAACATCGCTGTTGTATTTTTTGGTAAAAAATGAAGATTTACTCAAAAGAAGGGGGTATTGGAATTATCTTTATGCTTGGAGAATGTCATCAAAATTGTTTATTGGCTTGTCGAGTTTATACTTAAAGGTTTCCCGAAAGAAATCACCCTAAGCCAGCCATTTTTGAGGCTATTAAACCAATTTAAAGAAATTCGAAGTATCAGTTATAAAAACCCCAGTATAAGAAAATCTGTGTAAATTTTCATTTTTTACTATTAAATACAACAACGATGTTCAAACAATAACGATTACTAACGATCTAACACAAAAACGCAAAATAACACAACTATAACAAAAGACAGGCTTTTTAAACTAAAGTAACAGACTAAATTAATTATCTTACGTTTTTAAATACGATGGAAAACTAGATACATTAAAATTTTTAATTAAAAAAGTACTAAAACGGTGCAATAAACAATATTTTTGCGTTTTCTGTAAAAACGAGAAGACTTAACATTTAAGATATAAATACCATTCGATAGGTAATTAAAACGTGCATTTACTGATAAATTAATAAATATAGCGTTCCATTTAAATAAATGAAGTTATAGCCATTTAAAGTTTTCATTTGTTTAATTCCAATTTTTTACACCCGGTATAAGATGTCAAATTTATTATACTTGGAAAATAAAATATGATCTATTGTTACATTTCAGTGTAAATTTGGTATGCATAACTTAATTACTTTTTAAGTATTTGAAACATGAAAATTAGGTTAAATTTTTACAAAATTCAAATTATTTCAAAAACCTTAAGGTTTAAGTAATAAAAACCTTATTAAAACACACACTTATTTTGATCGAAGGATCCAAAAATGCAATAAAATACAGGGTGTTTCATTAAAAAAAACACAACTTTGATACTTTTAGGGTTTTTGGGACACCCTGTATATTATGAAAGTAATTTTAAAAAGTAGCCCTAATAGACCCCCATATATCCCCAAAGTGAAACTTTTTGAAAGTCACGTATTTTGGCCACAATATTCCGTGCCGTATAGCGTGAATAACCCTGTATATAATTCCATATCGAATCAGATAAATCGGTGACTGTCCAACAGTAGCGAGAACAGCACATGAGTTGGAATTCATGGTGCAAAGCATGACAGACTCCATCAATACTGCGTTTGAAGCAAGCTGCCCAAGAACTACCAAACCTACCTCAACTAGGGTCGAACAAGGATCTTGAGAGGACATAGGCAGGCACCAGAAGATTATTTAACAAGAGAAACGGTGAATGGGCGCAGTACAAAACGGCTCTCACGGCATATAACAATGCCAAAAAAAAAGCCAGGGAGGGACTCTTGGCAAAAATTCTGTGGGGACATAGAAAGTCAACATACAAGCTTCCGTCTACTCAAGACGCTCAGCAAAGATCATGCTGGGAACATCGGCAGACCAAAAATGGAAAGTACACCGACTCAGTAGAAGAGACCCTGCAAGTATTACTGCAGACGCACTTCCTGACTTCTACAATACTTGACAATCCTATTTCGGAAGACCTAAGCGAGTCCAACACAGGGGCTCCAAAACGGGACTTGGAAACAATAGTCAAACCAGGTGATGTTGAGTGGGGAATTAAAACGTTCAAACCATTAAAATCGCCAGGTCCTGACAGAATATATCCTGCCATGAGTAGAAGGGAATATCAACGCTGATGAAACCACTATGAGATATCCTCAGAACAAGCCAGGGCGTAATTAATTCTAAAACTACTAGAAAAACTAGTAGACAGGCACTTACGGGAGGGAGTTTTAAAGGACTCACCACTAACTTGTACTTTGTAGTCTTTTAATCGCCGCTACCACCTCCGTCTCCGTCCACCTGAAGTCGGTTTCAGAGTCTTCTTCCGCTTTTAACACACCGTCTCTCTCTTGCTGGTGGAACTGGAAGAGTTCGTTAACCACCCTTTCCACTCCACCTGGTACCATTACTCCTGGTCCTGGGGGTCATTTTTGTTACGATTCGGTAGGGCCTCCCCCATAGATTGCTCTCCACCTGAGCGGAGAGCCCCACTGGGTCACCTTAGCATTTAGGTCTCCCTCAACGATAACCTCGCCCTTCCGGAGTCGAATACTCTCCTCTAGTGCCGCGAGCCAATTATTGAATGCCCCTCGACCACAGTTTGGAGAAATGTAGCAACAGTAGATGGATATTCCCAATATCTCCACCCACACTATTCCTTTTGTAGGCGAACCCCACACTGTCAAACTCCTGCTGAAATTTCACGTACCTGCTCTCACATCTCCATTCGGCTCATCCACCAGCCACGATTCATCCAGCCTTGCATTATTGGGCTCGCTGACAAGTAGCAGCAAATTAGTAGATAGGCGGGAAGGAGTCTTAAAGTCTACACCGTCAACAATACGTCTACCAAGCGGAAAAGTCATGCGAACTAGCATGTGAGCAGATGCGAAAGGACCCAATGCAAAAATGTTGCGTTAGGGGCCTTTCTGGACATTAAAGGGGCGTTTGACAACACAACCTTCAACTCCATAGCAATGGAGAAAGGAGGGATTAACCCGCAAATCCGACAATGGCTTAACAAGATTCTCAGAAGCCGGACTGTAAAAACTACCGTAGATGGAAAAACACTAGAAGCGTTAATCGCTGGCGAGTGCCCACAGGGAGGTATTATCTCGCCGCTCCTGTAGTACCTCGTCATGGACGACCTTCTGCTACTGCTCGAAAGCCAGGGCATATATGCACTAGGGTATGCATATTATAAATACCGTAGAAAAATGGTGCAGTAATGAAGAGTTAACTGTAAACCCGATCAAAACGGCGATCGATTCATTAGGAGATGAAAAACCTTTGACATAAAATCACTACGTATGTATTAAATAGAAGACCCAATCAAAAATGAAGTAAAATATTTAGGGGTCATACTTGATAGCAGATTGAACTTCAACTTCCACCTAGAGAGCATCAGCAAAAAGGCCACGAGAGGACTTTTTGCGACCAGAAAAATGGTAGAATGCACATGGGGACTGAGGACCCAGTATGACAAAATAGCTATACACTTTGGTCATAAGACCAATAGTGACATACATCGCGCTCGTTTGGGGAGAAAACACCCAAACCAAAAGCGCAGCAGTAAAACTTAAAATAGTGTGTGTCTGCTGATTACTGGGGCAAAGACGACCACGCTCACGGCAGCAATGGAACACATATTATCGGTACCACCACTACATTTATTTGTTATGATGGAAGCTATACAGGCAGCTTAAATGATGCACATAAATGGACATACTTTAACTGTCTCTTGACTGGTACGCTCATCACGTAATGCAGTCGGGACATAACAAAGGACCAATTACCATTATAACGGACAACCAGGCAGCTATAAAACTTGTAATCCATGTTTCTCTAAAATTTTCTTAATCCTGTAAGTTGGTTTTCCAAAAAATGTTAAAGTAATAGTCTGTTTCTTCTCTCTAGTAGATGTCCCATAGTATAACAACGATTTTAATTGAGTTTTCTGTTTTTTATTTATAATTTTATCTACCATATTAGTAGGATAACCATTATTAATTGCTAAGTGTTTAATAATATTTATTTCTTGGTTAAAAGAAGAAGTAGATAAGGGCAAGGACAATGCACGATGAATCATTGAATTAAAAGCTGCTTCTTTATAAGTTAGAGGGTGCAAGGAATTTGATGGAATAAGGGAGTCTGTGAAGGTGGGTTTTCTGTATATATTAAATTCTAATTTATTATTTTGTTTGGTTATTGAAAGGTCTAGGAAATTAAGGGAATTGTTGGACTCTATTTCTACTGTGAATTTAATATTTGGATGGAGGGAATTAATGTAGTTAAGGAATGTTTGGATTTGTCGGTCGGTACCTTCAAAACAGGATATTATGTCGTCGACGTATCTATACCAGAATCTAATATGTTTTTTCCCTAAGGGTGATTGTAAAATAGTTTTTGTCAAGTTTTCCATAAATATTTCGGCTAGTAATGGGCTAAGTGGAGAGCCCATTGCTAGACCTTCGGTTTGTTTAAAAAACTTAACTTATTAGAAAACGGCCCAAACTTTTCACCCGATATAACACCAAAAGATTTTAAAGAAATTTTAGTAGTAGAGTCATCATATGCACTTAAAAGTATACAAAATTCTAATTATTCAGAATCAAAAATCTGCAATATCATTAAAAATTCTTCTCCTAGTAAATGTCCCATTAGTAAAAGTATAAAATCAATTAAGTCTAAAATAACTAACAATAACTTAATTATCACAAGAGCAGATAAGGGCAACACAATAGTAATCCTGAATGAAAACACATACGATACCAAAATTAACGAATTTATAACAAACAATGAAATCATTGAATTAAAAACAGACCCAACTAACAAAATCCATTCCGAATTAAAGACTTTAATTAAAAACTCCTCCAGTATTTTTTCAGATTTTGAACATTTAAAACTACTTCCTATGAATCCTAATCCCCCACGATTATATGGTCTCATTAAAATCCACAAAGAAAATTCACCTGTTAGACCTGTAGTTTCCTATGTAGCTTCTCCAATGCATCAAATATTAATCAAACTCAACCATCTATTTAAATCATTAACAAGTTTTTCCGACCCTAATTCCATTAAAAATTCAATTTCACTAACCAAAAAACTAAAAGACTTTCACCTACCTAATAAATTCAAATTGGTCTCGTTCGACGTATCTAATATGTTCTCAAAAATCCCACTATCCGAATGTCTAATGCTAATTAATAACATATTTGAACAAAATAATATCAACCCCGTGGTTAAATCAGATTTTCAGACAATTATTAAATATGTCACTGAACAAAATTATTTTTCATACAAAAATAAATTTTTTAAACAAACCGAAGGTCTAGCAATGGGCTCTCCACTTAGCCCATTACTAGCCGAAATATTTATGGAAAACTTGACAAAAACTATTTTACAATCACCCTTAGGGAAAAAACATATTAGATTCTGGTATAGATACGTCGACGACATAATATCCTGTTTTGAAGGTACCGACCGACAAATCCAAACATTCCTTAACTACATTAATTCCCTCCATCCAAATATTAAATTCACAGTAGAAATAGAGTCCAACAATTCCCTTAATTTCCTAGACCTTTCAATAACCAAACAAAATAATAAATTAGAATTTAATATATACAGAAAACCCACCTTCACAGACTCCCTTATTCCATCAAATTCCTTGCACCCTCTAACTTATAAAGAAGCAGCTTTTAATTCAATGATTCATCGTGCATTGTCCTTGCCCTTATCTACTTCTTCTTTTAACCAAGAAATAAATATTATTAAACACTTAGCAATTAATAATGGTTATCCTACTAATATGGTAGATAAAATTATAAATAAAAACAGAAAACTCAATTAAAATCGTTGTTATACTATGGGACATCTACTAGAGATAAGAAACAGACTATTACTTTAACATTTTTTGGAAAACCAACTTACAGGATTAAGAAAATTTTAGAGAAACATGGATTACAAGTTATATTAAAAACATATAGAAAACTTAAATCAATTTTATTTAATGCAAAACAAAAATCCAATAAAATGAAAAGATCTGGTGTCTATAGACTGAAATGTGGATCATGTAAGGATGTTTATATTGGTCAGTCTGGAAGAAATTTTGATATTCGCTTAAAAGAGCACTTGAGCTCCTTCTACAATAAAAAAACCAACTCCACATTTGCTAATCATCTAATTGAAAATAATCACGTTCCAGATAATAATCCCTTAGATATTTTACACTACGCCGAAAAAGGTCCAAAATTGGACCTACTAGAATCCCTGGAAATTTATAAAGCCAAGCGTAATCCGGAAAACCCCTTAATCAACGACCAGACTGACCTAATATATTCATCCATCTTTAAAGCAATTATGTAAATTATATTACCTGTTCGCTGTACACCGCTTCTAATCCGCCCTGTATAAATACCGCCTAAGTTATTTTGTAATTTTACTGTACGTTTGATAATGGCCTTGTAAGGTTGAAACTATAGTTACGAAATAAATTCCGTGTGTGATATTAACAAAGTAAGTTTTATTTATCATTTAGTTCCTGATTCAATATGTATCACAAAGTTATGGCTTCAAGCATCCAACATATCTAGTTACAATTGACTTTTTTGAAAACTTTGAAAGTGGAATTTTATTCGTCTCGTAAATCTACACTTCTTTCCCCATTTAACCGTTTCTCTATCTCTTATAGTTTCCGAGATCCCCATAGAGAACATCGAAAAAAATCACCCTGTATAATAATGTCGTACTTTTCTGACCTGACAGGTACACTTCGCGTACTGGAGTTCATTAAATTTGTTGATTTTTACAAGATGTTTTTTGAATTATTTGGGTACTATCCCCGAATTTACAAAAGACAAGTACTTTATGTATCAAACAAAAATCGCCTAAAAAACAATGTTTATATAATTCTTAAGCAGTGTAGTTTATATTAAAATTTGTATTATTTTTACTTTCCCTATATAGTATATACAGGGTGTGTTTTTTTAAATGTTCTCTATGGGGATCTCGGAAACTATAAGAGATAGAGAAACGGTTAAATGGGTAAAAAAGTGTAGATTTACGAGACGAATAAAATTCCACTTTCAAAGTTTTCAAAAAAGTCAAGGGTAACTAGATATTTTGAAACTAGTAAAATGTGTCAATTTTTTCAAATCAATATATGTCGATTATTATAACAGATAGTAAAAACTGTAACAGACAAAGTTTTAGATAATTTTATGAAGATTAATAAAAAAATAATCAGAAAATTTTTATCTCTATTATTTTTCGAGATATGACACAATTTTTTTAATGGAAACCATAGTTGGCTATGGCCTCATTCAAAAGTTAATTTTTTGCTCTTTAAACCGTCTATATTTAGATTGATAATTACGATGTGGAAGTTGCTGATTGTAACGCGGTGTATTATTTTGTTGAACACAGCAAGAATTTATAGGAGTCTTATCTGCTTATCTGACATTTGCGATTGCAATGAAAATCATTCGTCATGATATATAAAGCGATGTGAATGTTTGCTGAACCTAGCAAACCCACATTTGTTATAAAACACAAACTAATAACAAATGGTTGACATTGCTTTACAACAAATAACATTTGTTTATTCTGAATTTTTTCAAGACACTAAATTTATACGAAAATATCATACGAATAAGATTTATTATTTATTTTTTTGCATCAATATTAAATTAAAATCAACATATTGGACATCATTGGATTCAGAAAAATAATCTCTAGTATAACAAAAGTAGAAAAGTATATGCAGCCATTTAAAAATTCAAAGTTGACTGTCATTTGTCAATTAAGTTAATTTTGAAAAAAGATATATGTAATTAATATCACTTCATAGTATTTAAACTGCCATTCAATTTGTTTTTTAGTTAATTCAAATCGGTTAATAAATAACAAAGTTATGGCGTTGGGCGTTTATTATAATTGTTGGAAACATCTATCATCTTGTTCTATACAAAAATAATAAACCCACAATCTTCCATCCACACACTAATAGCTCACCCTGTATATATGTAAAATAAATAATATAATAATTTATCGATGTATATTTATATTAGATACGCTTCAAGTATGTACTCCAGAATATTATTTAATATTTAGTCATTGGTATGTTGTGTTATCAGTAGTTATCGTAAATAAATATTTTATAACTCGTTACTAACCGATATTATTTGTAAAAATTACAATTTCAATAAAGCACAACCACAGATTATATTAAAACAGTTGGTTTATTATATTAATTAGTAGAACATCTAAGTACACTTATCTTAATTAGAATTATAAAGCAACAAAAAGAATCTCGGAATTCGTGATGCGTATAGCGTGCAGTTACATACCCAACAGTCATGTAATTGACTTGTTACATAACGAATGACCTTTGATGCGAACTGACGCTGCCCGACAGCAAACATAATAACAATCCTCATCATTTATTTATAAATCGACTTATAGGAGAACATCGAAACAAGAAAGAATTAATGGAATCGATACATACTCCACGTTCTAACTATTTTGATCCATTTTCCTTGAAATTTATAATTCACGGTTAAAAACAGAGCGTGAAGTACTCATCGTCCATCCTTTATACGGCGTAGTTTTTACTACCGGCATGCCGGTAGTTCACAATCCGTGTGCCGCGGCACACGGATTGTGAACGGTGATTCAGTCGAGAGTAGGATGTTCGGGAAGTTGGTTGTGTTGTTGGTCGCCGTTATTGCGGTGTACCTTGGTGTTCAATTCAACAATTTATTGCAGGATGACCCAGTACCAATTTTAGAAAACACCTGGTGGGGACCTGGAGAACCTGGAAAGGATGACACGACGATAAAACCATTCAAAATTAATGTCCCGGAACAGGTATTTATTTTCATATATTTATTGTATGTTGTGAAATACAAATAAAATTTAAATATCGTTTCAGAAATAACTATAAATCGTACTTAATTTGATTCAATTTAATTAATTATATACGATTAGATCGAACAAACAACACAGACCTGTTTTGTTAACAAAGAAATATTCGATCTATGGACTTTGACAAAAAACTAGTGTAATTAACGTTAGTCTAGGTTCCCTAAAAATGATTGTGACTACCGGCATACAAAATTACTCAACGTTTTATATTGTACTGTGAATTTTCAAGTTGAACACTAATAATATTAATATTTGTTGCATTTTCCAAATCAAATTTTGAATTTCATGAAAACAATTAACCTAATATTTCTACTAATATATGTATAATAATTGTAATTAATAATTAATACCTATATCAAACTTGATCATTCAAATAATTTGAACATTTGTAATTAAAAGGACGTCATAATTAATTATAGTTTATTGCCTATACGTAATTGAATAATTCTAATAATTATTTTTTTACTAAAATATTATTTTTGCATTGTCATTCGCTACAATTTCAAATAGACAAAATAATGAAATAAATGTATAACTTCAACGTATTAATATTGAGAATAAATATACCTTCAAAATATAAACCAACAACCTAGCAATATCCTAATCCATGAATGAAAATATTCATTCATCGGAAAATACTACTAATACTAACCATTATTCTCAATATTGTCCAGTATTATCTGATAAAATTGCAATTTCGTGTCAGGATTTACTTCATTTAATTATTTTGCTAATTATCCTGTACACAATAAATTTTTAATATAGATACAGTTAATTATCTTTCTTTTTAGCACATTTGCGTTTTTATAAAACTTTTACATTATTTTAGAGAAACTTCAGAAAATGTTAAAAGTTAGTTTATTTTATTTAATGTTTAAAAATGAGGTCCGTCATAGGAATTAACTTGTACTGCTCATTTTATTATTTTATTTGTAATATGAACTTTACATAATTAATTTGAATAATATTAACATTTGAAAATCCTATTCAGAATGTTTAAAAATTATTTAAATTAAAGTAATACAATCTAATATCATTAAGGTTTCTTTAATTTTTTACCCTTATGGTTTAATTTTTATGTATCTAAAAAGATAAATGAAGAAAATAAGAGCCCCTCGAAAAAGCACACATTTACGGTAAACAGTCTTTCACTAAAAGCTCTCCAGTTTTTCAGAAATTCAAAGAAGCCAAAATGAATATTTTTTTTAACGAGACTATTAGTTTGAAAGATGCAGAAGTCCACAAACCTATATGGTATAGTACCCCATACTCTTTAATGAATAAACCTCTCAACAGAAAATTCTATGATGCGACGTCCCTGACGATAGGACACCAAACCGAATATTCTGATTCTGCGGTAAACCATTTGAAGCGTTACATGATGGCCTTCGTAAGCTAACCATAGATCGGCCATTGATATGGTACTGTGGAATCGGTCTCTTGATGCCATACGTAGAGAGTTCTTCTTTGTCCCAAAGTTCCTCTTCTGCGACATTCCTGACCCTCTCTAACCTCTACCTGCCAGTAGCACATGACCGTCGGTTAACAGTAAGACCTTTGTCTAATCAACTTAATTTTCACGTTGGCATAATCGCACTTTCGAAACAAACGATAGAAAGCGAAAACAGCAAATAACCGAACACAGTTTCGCAAAATATGCACATGATACAATTGTTAAAACTAAAAAAAAAACTTTCAAATAAGTCATTACCACTTGATCCATGTGAATGAAGTTTTATACAGTAGCTATCTTACAATAGTTAAACGTTTGTGCAAAGTTTGGTAAAAAAAACGTACCGATTCTTGGTCTATGTCACTGAGTATACACAATCCGTAAAAAATGTTTTCATTATTTTCTTAAAAATTAAGAGCTTTATGAAAATTGTGTTTTAGAATTATAAGATATATTAATAAACATAATGTAAACTTTACCATATCTAACCATCAAATAAAAATAAAGTAGGTAAGCACTAAGTAATTTAATTTTGAATAACAGAAAAACGTTAACTTTTTTATACTACTTTTTATCTTTATACTATGTTTGATAATGATTACTGTGTAATTCGAAACTAGTCACGAAGTGTTGTATAAATATAAAAAGTAGTATAAAAAAGTTAAACGTTTTTCTGTTATTCATTAACAATGTACTACGAAGTGAACGCCTCCAAAATTCAAGATATAATTTAATTTTGGTTCAATCGTTTCCAAAGAAATTTTTAATAACTAGATGCCAAGGAAAATATTTGATGAAAATGTTTATTTAAAATATTTAATCAAATTAACACATTAAACTTAAACAGTTTTCGTTATAATAAACTACTTATATATAAAAGCAAAAAGAAGTTAAAGTCATCTAAACTTAAAATGTTAGGAACCTTTAAACTATTAATAGAACTCCTTGTTACTACACTAAACTTAAAATTCGTCTGTTTTATTTATTTTCCATTTTAGTAAATTTAATGTATTAAAAGCATTATTATTTAAATATTTTCAGAAGATAATTAAGAACAAACATTGTGTTCGATGTTAATAATTATCTCAAACATATAAAGGTAGAAAGTATAATTTATTTAAACAATTTCTCAAAAGGCAATTCGTCTACAGTCTTCCAGCCTTGTAAAATAATAAATTATGTATGTTACCTGAATTACAAAAACCAATCTTTGGTTACTAGATAAGTATGTTTAAGAGTGAGCGTCAGAACTGCCAAGGATTTTGAAAACATGGATGTTCGAATTTGAAATAGAAATTTTAATAACTATGATTTTAAATATTTGAATATTTGGGCAGTAATAATACATCTTAGGAGAGTACAGATAAAAACATTTCTTAATTCTATGTAATTGAACTTATTCTGTGGATTAAGTATAGAATTTCGGGAAGCCTAACTTAGTTATGAGCAATTAATCTCTGATTTCACGCAATAAATAAATAAATAAATAATAATAATAATACATTAGTTTTACTCAATTTTTTAGGTAAAGAACACTGCAATATTTTCAAAAAAAAAGTTGTATGATAGAGCATTCATTGCTCATTGAACGTGATTATTTACTTCTTAAGTAATTAAAAGATTAACAAAATTAGTTTTGCCTTTTTAATATATCATGGCCATTTAACTTTAAACATATAAGAAACTTTATTGCATACATGAAAATTGGAGTAATTGAAAAAATGATTACATTCAATATATAAAAATGTTTCACCACGGGTTAAGTGAGAATTTAATTCATCGTATAATTAATGTATCTACATTTTCCGAAACTATAACATTAGCGTTATCAAGACTTATTACTTTTTTATCTGCGACCAATTACAGAATTTCAATATTTAATAATGTTATCTAATGAAACATATTTTATTTTACTCATGTCAGAGATTGTCTCAATTTGCATGTTACTTAGCATTGATAAAACTAATCTCTCATAACAAGATAACATAAATAAATATTTTTAAATACTAATTAATTAAAGTGCGAAATAATAATAATATCGTTAATTTAAACATTCTTTTTAATTTTTAACTTGAATTTTACTCAGCATAATTTGATCATAATAATAGTTGCGACCGTTAATTTAACACTAAACTACACAAGTACACTAAAAACTAATTACAAAATTTTTGTAATGGCTATTATTTATTTATTTACGTATAATGAAATATATTTTTTGTAAAAGGGGATTTCGTAAGTAAGTTCAAATACTACATTTTAGTGGTAAAAACGTAGTAAGTGTTTTAGTTTAGTGTTCAGCATAACTTCTTAATAACATTAATAAATAATTAATTATGTAGTCATGTGTATCTGGCCTTGGAAATATGCACATACCATACATAGCAAGAAACAAAACGTCAGTTAATAATATTTAGTGCAAGGTTATCAAGGTCAACTATTAAAAAGGGGAACTTTTTGCTTGTACAAAAGTTTGTATTAATTATTAGGTAAAAAGTTTGTTAAAAAGTAATTATAAGTTGTTATTGTGATGAAGTTTTGAGAAAATGTGTTCGGTTTAATAATATTCAATTAATAAGGTTTAATAACAGCGAAATGAGAAGTAGAAGAGTCTTCATTGCTATAAAAAACAATATGAAAAGTTAAATATTAGTGTGCAATGAGAGCATCGACAACCCTTTATCAAAATAAATAATAAAGTCATAATTAATTCTACTTACATCTTTCCTGTTTCTAACATTTTCTACTATAAAACTCACGTTCAAAAAATTGAAACCCTAGGCAGCAGTAATCCAAAATACAAGCTTATTTTATTTGGTGACTATAATTTACAAAACTCCCTCTCCAAAGCAGACGTTCTGGTTAATTTTCTTGGCTTTCATTAGTTGCATTAAATTCATCAGATCTCGAATTCTAGAGGCGTATAAGTATAAACTCCGCCAGTGACCAGCTGTGTTGTGATTCAAGTACTCGCCGCATTCCATACTATCTATATTTATCAATGTCAAATTTAGAATGTGCATGTGAAGATATTGATTGCTTTTGAATATACACATTAAGTTCTTAAAATCGTCCAGTTACACCAAGTGGTTAAACTATCATACAATTTAATTAACTTACGAAATTGCACATTATTAGTTAGCAAACAAGTTATTTAATATCCCGCATTGATAAAAATAAATATAGTTCTTAACAATTCTAGGATTAATTAAATTATTTCCGCAAAACGTCTAGGCATCCAAAACAAATGTTTCTGGCCAATGAAGTTAGTAATACAGCAATTCGTAGTCTTCATTTATTTTCAATGAATTTCTGGACTACATATGAACATTTCACTATTTAAATAGTGATAATCAGGTGTATAACGGATCAGTAGATTTTTGTAATCATAATATTATTCTTATAGATGTAACTATATGTTTATCATTTAGATCATGATTTAATATGGACACTATAATATATCTAAATACTTTTTACAAATTCATTGTATTTTCCCACACTATTGGAATAATAATCAAAAGTGGATACAGGAGTAATATTAATAACTACAGAGGTGTGGCAATTCAATCTCTCATACCGATGATAATTTTCTTACTTATTTATTAATGAATAAAAAATTGACTCTAATTTATTTCTATATCTAACAATTCTATTGGATGCATTGGAGAAGGGATTACAGGTTAACACTATTTATAACGACTTTTCAAGGCATTTAATATTAAACCCTATCTACACAACATTCTAACACATAAAATGTTTATTAATAATATTTATTCTTAATTATAACCTATATAATCTAACTGAGCGAAGATTTGGTGAAGAAAAACACTTGTTATATTCAATTATATTATTTTTATTTTGAGTCGCCTGATACGTTTTTCGATCATTACAGATCATTTTCAAAGTATAAACTAATTAAAATTATGAAGAAATTTAGTTTAAATATACTAATTAAAAGTGAGGAAAGTCCCGAAATTATGATGTCAGAATGCATCGATTCTTGCCGATCTTTTCGGAGATTAGCCCCTCTTAATGGCTTTCTTGATCTGCAGACTCTCCCGGAGATTAAGCTTACGGCCATTTCTGCAAATCCAGATTGGTGTAATCTCCTCCATGTGGTGTCATATCTTGATACAATGTGCGGCTGATTCTGTTGTTGCTTTTCCGTATGTAATTGATTTGTGGTGGTCATTAAATCTAATTTTAAACTGAGCGTATACGCATCACCAAGTTTTTAACTGACTACAATCAAGTACGAGTATAATAGAGGATACCACAGTCTTTTAATTGTACTTGTTTTATTTTTATTATATAAAGGATATTGATTTACGAACGTATAATTTTCTTCTGTAGCTGGTGGTTTCTAATTTTATAACAGCAATTAGAAAGCATATCGTGTTTTCTAATTATTAGTTAATTTTCTACAACGTAAAGGGCTTTATTACATTGTATTATTATATAGCAGTATTAAAACGGTAGAAGATCAGTTACACTTTAAGATAACCTAGTTAATGTTATTTTGGTTATACGTGGCTTTAACTACAATAATAATTACTTATTGTTGCACACTCCGAAGATAAAATACGTGGGAGTTATACTCACCTTAAAGCTAAAAACCATATTTCTTATATATGCAATAAATCAACAGAATATTAGGTATTAAGATAACGACAATATCTGATTTTCAAATTTGTTTTATTTTAAACACTACATATGTTTCGCCATACTGTGGCTTCTTCAGGTAAAGAAATTAGGTTTCGTCAGCAGATTTTCCAAAGCTTTTAGAACTATTACCATGAAAATTTGAAATAATATACAGCAAAATTTTAAAATTAATTCGGTTAGGTTTGGCTGCACGGAATTTAGTCCTGATAAATGTTAAATCATTGACCAAAAGAACATTTCTCGTTACATAACTCTGGTTTCAATAAATTCATTGGTTTACTTTAAGAGGTCCAAAAACTTTCTTTTAATACACCTCCCAATGTAATCAATTTTATCATAATGATGGTTGCGACTGCTACTACGTGGTAATTTATAATGAACACAGAATAAAACACTTACTATGTTTTAACCACTATAATTTATTATAATATATAAATATATTACAACATACACGACTTTTGACGGTCATTGTCAAGTGATAATGATTACATAGTAAGTGTTTATTCAGTGTTCAATTTGAATACTATTATTTTTGTATGTTATTGTATATGATTTTATTTATAATTTATTAGATTAATTTTACTTATATTCAGGTCAAAAAGTTTAGCAAACTCAAAAATAACGCTGAATTCTCTGGATTATTGGTGTCGTTTGATCGCACCCCCAAACAAATCGCTTATTATAAATTTGTAAAAACAAGCTAAACAATCTCATAAGTAAAGGTGACAGTTAGTAAATTTTTTTAACGGTGTATCAACTATTTCCTTATCGGAAAACTAAGTGGATCCAAGAGGATATCTACTACCTGAAACATGGTTAAATGAATCAGTATTCAATAATGGATTATTCCCTACTAATCACAACGTTATAGGTCCTGAAAGAAAATTTTCAACTGCAAATCGCTTAAAAGGAGATGGAGTCGTGTTTGCTATTCGTAAAACTATTTTTTTACATTAATTGATACTACTGCTCTATCTAATGCCGCCCCTCTGATCGATTTGATTCTTTGCAGTTGTAATTTCGACTCGAGTATAGTTATTTGAGGAATTTCCAGACATATCACTTAATAACCTGGAAATATTTACATCATTTTTAGAACCTCTTCTATTGAATCATAAGTTTATACTGGTTGGTGATTTTAATTTGCCACCACCTGTCAACCCAAGGCTGCCTCTAAATAGTAAAGCGTCTTGTTTTAAATATTTTTCAGAAATACTTAACATTCAATAGTAAAATACTATTACTAACCATGACGTCGATATTGCTATTTCTCACTCTGACTATTAGTACGAGACGACAACTTTCACCCAGCCCTTGATATTGCCTTCGCTTACAATCTAAAAGCTGGTCCCTTTACATTCCCTACAAATTATGACGGAAGGTATAATTTTCGTAAGGCTGATTTTATTTCCTTATATCATGAACTTTTTAATACTGCCTGAAGTGTTCTTCTATGACATATTTTTTTATTGTGCTTAATAAACATGTTCCAAACAGTCGACCACCTAACTAAAAATTTCCGCCGTGGTTTACCCCAGAGATCAAAACAAATATAAGAAGCAAAGTCTTACTTAGAAATAAGTGGTTTCGCAACATGATTAAACGACAAATTTTTAACGTTTATTTTGATTTTGTACATAACACTTAAATGGAAACTTTCTTATCTTTGGAAATGCATTTCCAGTAAACGTGGCTCGAAAGGAATACCAGACTACACAATGACACCCAAGAATTTAGTAAACCTGGTGTTACAGTAAATGGCCTTGCCGATGCGTTTCTTAAGGACTATGATTATAATCAAACAACTACGTGTCGTGCTGACTCTGCGGTATATCCCCCTTCTTGATTGCCAAGGTTGAAGGGTCGCAGCTCATACCCATTATGGCTCGCCTTCCAAATAACTTCACGGCAGGTGACGATAAAATCCCAAGCTTTATTACTTGGGACTGCATATATGTATTAGCTAAACTTCTATGTACAATTTTTAATTGCTCATTTGCAACAAGTCACTTTCCCAGCTGCTGGAAAAAAGCCATTATAGACAATTATCGTCCAATTTCAATCTTATCAAATTTTGCCAAGATATTTGTAATTGTACTCTACAGTTATATCAACATGGTTTCATGCCTGGTCGCTCGACAAAGGCTAACCTCGCCACTATATCACAATTCTTTGCTGAAACCACCCTCGACATACGAGGCCAAGTTGATGTTATTTATACCGACTTCCCACGTGCGTTCGATTCAATTAACCACATGCTATTAATTAATAAATATAGTTCCTTAGGCGCTGCACCAGCACTCATTAAATTCACCCAATCTTATTTAAGTAATTGAGCATGTATATTTCATATAATGGGTATAAATCCTATGTAATTTCTCCTCCCTCTGGTGTTCCCCAGGGTCCCTGTCTGGGACCTCTCTTATTCAATATTTTTCTTAACGACCTGCTCGATCTATTACCATGTCCTGTATTAGCATATGCCGACGACCTTAAAATCTATACTAAAATTGAATCACAGAGTGACATTCATAGTCTCTAATCAAACTTTAACATCATCTCTAACTGGTGCTCCTGTGTTAATATGGAACTAAATACAGCTAAATGTCAAGTTGTGCACTATGATCGAACCTACAAAATATCTGTTTCTAATTACTACATATCTGACTGTCAATTATCTTGTGTTGATATTTTTAAGAATCTTGGTGTTGTTTTTGACAAAAAAAATACGTTCATGGATTATGTGGACTCTTAGTAAAATGGAATACTGTTCCTTAATCGTAGATTCCTGAAGTTTCTGTCATTCAAGCAAGATGGTATTTATCCTCCTATCGGAAGAGCTCAAGATGAACTCTTCGATCGGTACAATATTGGTTGTTAGAAGAGATAAACGCTGTGCAAAGTTCTTCTGAAACATTCTACGTGAAATAATTTACTGTCCCAAGATTCTGGCTAGGATACCATTTAGTGTGCCAGACCTACATACAAGATTTCCTTCCACATTCAGGCTACCAACTGCACGTATCAACGTTCTGCAGGCTTCGCCGGTCACACTGTACTGTCGTTGTGCGGAAAGATGCTTCGAGGATATATTCCGTTTATTTCGTTTATACAGGGTTATTCACGCTATACGGCACAGAATATTGTGACTAAAATTCGAGACTTTCAAAAAGTTTCACTTTAGGGATATAGGGGGATCTATTAGGGCTACATTTTTAAATTAATTTCATAATATACAGGGTGTAAACTCTAAAAGTACCAAAGTTGTGTATTTTTAATGGAACACCCTGCATTGTACTGTATTTTTGAATTCTTCGATCAAAATAAATGTGTGTTTTAATAAGGTTTTTAATACCTAAACCTCAAGGTTTTTGAAAAAATTTGAATATTGTAAAAATCTAACTTAATTGTCATGTTTCAAATACTTAAAAAGTAATTAAGTTATTTATACCAAATTTACACTGTAATATAACAATAGATCATATTTTATTTTCCAAGTATAATAATCTTGCCATTTTATACCGGGTGTAAATAAATTGAAATTAAACAAATGAGAACTTTAAGTGGCTATAACTTCATTTATTTAATTTAGTCTCTTCGTTTTTACAAAAACGCCAAAATATTGTTTATTGCACACTTTAGTTTGTAAAGCCTGTCTTTTGTTATAGTTGTATTATTTTGCATTTTTGTGTTAGATCGTTAGTAATCGTTATTGTTTGAATGTCGTTGTATTTCTTAGTAAAAATGAAGATTTACTCAAAAGAAGAGCGTATTGACATTATTTTTATTGGCTTTCCGAGTTTATACTCAAAGGTTTCATGAAAGAAATCATCCTAAGCCAGCCGTTTTTGAGAGACTATTAAACCAGCATTACTGTCAGTTTAAAAAAAAAAACAGTATAAGAAAATCTATCACTGAGGACGAAGAAAATATTTTATCAGTAGTACAACTATAACAAAAGACATTAAGTTACATTTATAGATTCTACGTAAAATTCTGAGTATTTCTTATGCAGCATACCCTATGTCGATATTCAGCTGTTTTCGAAGAAATGGCGTTTAAAAAAGTGCTACTATTACTATTTTATTTTTGGCAAACCATACATTTTCGCCATGTAACATCGGATCATTAACATAGGAAAATAAAATTTGACGATTGCATATCAGTGGATTTTCTTCTACAGCTAGTAAAATATTTAGTTTGTTTTCCTCGTTGACCATAGGGCGTCATTTCCAAAGCTTATCTTCTATAGAACCAGTATCTCGAAACTTCCTCTCAAATTTGCTGACTACTGACTGGTTAATTTGTCTGTCCGGATATTTGTTATTAAATAAAATCCAAATTGCGTGTTATAAATAGTACAACTATCAATGCAATACTAATTTGAATGAAATTATTTCTAATGAATAAACTAATAAATGATAAAAAATAAAAATATATTTTAGACTGTTTGAAAGTGTATATAACATTAAAAGTTATTGACAAAACTGAATTTAGACTGATTTCATTAAATTAAATTAGCAAAAGCAATTAAATAATCTAGTATTCAAGTGTACAATCATCTGCAGACATGTGTTTCGATATTTCGATCTCTTCAGACTAATTAATGTTCCTATACTTAATTTTTACATTTTTGAATAATAATTATTACTTTCTATCGTAGAGTCGATTTCAGATTGAGTTATTTTTTCTAATATTCTTCTTTGAAATAATATATTATTAAAAGTGAAGAATACAAGAGAATACAGAATAATCGCACTTATGCAATACTGCATAAAATCATGCAAATAAAACATATCTAAGTGAAACATTTACATTTGCGCTTTTATCGTAACAACAGAAATAGACATTCCATATATGTATACTACAATCTAAACATAAACCAGCCAACTAATAACGAACAACGCCTGCAAAATTACTTAAACGGTTTAATTTTATGCTACTAATATATCCCAACGTATTAATATTTTATATCTATGTTGTCCAATTATTACTTAATACTCCTTGCTTTATAAAAGTAAATTTTGTTAATTAATTAAACAGGAAGCCAAGTGAAATATATATAGATATAATGTTATGTGGCTTATGCGGTTTCTAGTTCGTAGCATGATTGATAATAATTATATTAATGCCGCTATAAATTAAAAAATATATATAACTTACGTGAGTGATCTGTGCATTATAATATATTGCGCACCGGAATATATTACCCTAATTCAATTATTTAAGAAATTACAAAAATGATTTTATTCATCTCTCATTTGTAAAGGTCAATTTGTCAAAACACTGTATTAATCAAGAAAGTTTCCATTTTCACGTTATTATGTCGTTACTAACTTGTAAAATTTTACAAGTTAGTAGACCCACCCATTTTTATGAAATTGATAATATAGTAAAATAAACAACACGCGTAGTCACGGTAATGCTTTCATATCTTACTACAAATTATTGGGGATTATAAGTAATTGAAATTGAAATTTATCTACCTAATAATTATTCACAAATGATTAACAAAGAAAATATATAACAATACACGCAGGTTAACGGGTTTTACTGGCTCCAGAAGGCGACTGGTTCGACTGACGACTCACCAGTCATATCCTTCGGTCCGCCAATAAAAATCCTTTTAACCTTACTAGTATTGTTAAATACTATAACAAAATGAATACTAAAAATGTTTCATCGCCGAATATTTTAACATACACAATAAATAATAATGTCAAAGATGTTTTTTGAGGAGAGGAGGGCAAATTCACCATAGACATCCTTATTTGAGGGTAGTATCGGACTAAAACCTCTCGTCCAAGATCGCTGTTGTTCAGGATCATAGGTATTTTCTAGTCGAAACTCAATCCAATTGATCGCTAAGATTTATGTCATCCACGTGACGCTTAAAACGGAGCTGCGTCACTGAGTAGATTACGGTGGCTCAATGCTCACTTATAAATAATTTACGTATAAATATACGCTAGGATCATAGGTCTTTTCTAGTCGAAACTCAATCCAATTGATCGCTAAGATTTATGTCATCCACGTGACGCTTAAAACGGAGCTGCGTCACTGAGTAGATTACGGTGGCTCAATGCTCACTTATAAATAATATACGTATAAATATACGCTAAACTTTTGCTACTAGCAAATATTTGAAAATTGCTTCAGATTGAAAAAAATGTTGCAACAAACGTCACCTAAAATCCCATTTTGAATAAAAAAAACGCTCAGCCACATTTAAATGAAATGAATGCAACATAAAATTCTGATATTTCATTAGAAATACTCATTGATATATATATATATATATATATATATATATATATATATATAATCATATTAAACAAACGGAAAACAGTTTTTCAAACCAAAAAGGAAAAATCATTATATTAGGTATAAATATTATTGTATCACAAGGTAGTGTCCCCAGTTTAGGCCGTTCCTATAGTTAAACGGCTTACCAAGAAGATTGAAAGAAAATAGAATAAATACAATAACATTGCAGATGATACTAACATTTTAATCTCTCAATAGATATCGGAACACCGGAATAACAAACATTTACCTTTTTACCAAATAACAAACGTATTGAACTTAACTCGATCAATCTTAATAAGAGAGAGTTAATTTCAAAATTGAACAGAGTTATAAAACGTGTTCTTGATTTAAGGACAGCGTTTATCTATCAACGTTTGAATCATTACTGAAATATAATAATTTTATAATTCTTCACGTTTATTTAAGAATGTTTTTTTTACCGTACAAAAGAAAATTTTATAAATAATTCAAAACATAAAAAAACAACTCAAAAAATTTCTTGTTGATAGCTTTTTTTGTGGTTTTATTTTTTTCTTCATTTTTTCTTCTTCATATTAAATTGTCTGTACACGTATGTAATATTTTTGTATTTCTAGTTATTCAATAAATTATTAATTATTATTAAGCGACTCTAAATTGAATTTTAAATAAATTCTTTATTATAGAACAGCTAAGTGTTATTATTTAAAAAAATGTATTCTTATATTTCTTATAAACTATAATATTAGAGGAATCTTTGCATATTTCAATCATCATCATAAAATATATTAAATTAGAAAGTATGTTTATGTTATTTAAATAGGTAATATACACAAATATTTAATTGTAATATTAATAAAACATTAAACCATTCCTCTCTTTTTTAATAGAGGATGTCGTATAATAGCTCAAAAACCCATCCGTAGTGGCCAAGAGATAGATAATAGAGGAAATCATTAAACATCTTTAAAAAATTATGTTTCTACTTCGTTTATTTCCGCATGCATTCTTGATGTATATTGAATGTTGTATCATAATATTGTATTACTTTTAATAAAATGTATTAAAATCCTTTAGTTCGTTGTAGAAAATTAAATTATTATTCACGCAATGTTTTCGTATTTTTAAATTTATTATTTAATTTTCTAAAACGAACTAAAGGATCTTAATACATTTTATTATTCAATTATGCTCTTAATGAGTATTTTTCCTTAATCCCGAACGTAATGATTTCTGTAGAATTCACTAATCCATCTCAGGTATAAATTCAGACCTTCAATCGATTATATCTCATTCTTGTGTCAGTTGCCGTAAATACCTGAGTAACTTATTTATATTTCATTATATTTATTAATTATATTTCATTATATGTTTTTTAGTAAATGTTTTTATTTGTATTTAAAAACAATTTTATAATAAAGCTGTACTGAAGAGATCGAAAGATCGAAACACGTGTCTGCAGATGATGTTAACAAATGGAAAACCGTTAATTATAGAACAAGGCAGCCCAGAAAGAAGATTATAGGACAGGATTCTCTTTCCAAGTTTAAAGGTGTGGAAAAACGAGCCCATTTACATATATACCGTGTACATCCTACTACAAAGACTGAAGATATTACTTCACACTTGGCAAATCACGGCATACCCGTCATCCACTGCGAAAAACTGAATTCCAGACGCCCGGAGGAATATTCGTCCTTCAAGCTCACGGTTCCATTTGAAAATCTTCAGTCAACGGAAGATCCTGTTATGTGGCCAAAAGGAGTAACAGTAAGACGTTTTTTATTCAAGCGAACTCCTCCCACACCGAAGGAGAACACAACGAGCAAGTAAATAAAAAGAAGAATTTGTTATTCTATATTAATATTCAATGCCTGAGAAATAAACTTGAAGAACTTGAAGCATATGTAATTGGTAAGGACATCAAAGTTATAGCATTAAGTGAACATTGGCTCTCAACAAACGAATCATTTGCATATACAATAAATAATTTTCAAGTGGCCGCATGTTATAGCAGACAGTTTTCAAAACATGGTGGTTCTTTAGTAATGGTAAAAAAAGGTCTCCAGTATACCGCTTTAAATTATCTCAATGAAATGTCCATTGAGTTAACATGTGAAATGTCGGGGATAATATTAAACCGGTCAAATATTCTAATTATATCGCTATATAGATCACCTAATGGCGTTTACTCAGACTTTCTTGAAATTATAGAAAAAATGTTAGAACGTATTAATGTAACTTCAAATAAGGTTTACGTGTGTGGTGATTTTAATGTCCATTTCAATGGGGCGGATAGCAAAGCTATTCAACTGTGTAACCTTTTTGCATGCTACGGGTTACACAAGATAACTTCACATGCTACAAGATTAGAGGAATGTATTGATAATATTTTCAAAAATGAAGCATATAATACTGCCACCGACAATGTCGAAGTAGTTAATATAGGGGTTTCCGACCATCTGGGATTATGCACTGAAATCGATCATACACAAAGACTAGTGAAACGAATTATTAGGCCTATTACTCAACATGGAAAGTTTAACTTCTATAATAATTTGGATCAATTTCAATGGGAAGATATAATGCATAATAATATTGGTGTAAATAAAGGATGGGACATTTTTATAAATATATTAAATCACGCGTATATAAATGCCTTTCCAGAAAAGCAGATTAACGAATCTAAAAATAAAAACTTTGTACAGTGGTTCAGTCCGGAACTCAAACAAATGAGGGAGAGCGTGCACCTACTGCGAGATATTCGAAATAGGTGCAAAATGAAGTTACAGACTCGCAGTATAAGTCATTAAAAACAATGTACAAACAGCGCATTAGAGAAGCACAAAAATTAGCAAACGATAACTATATTAAAAGTTCCTCAAATAACACAAGAGCCATCTGGGATATAATAAAATCAAAAATGCATAGTAAATTTGATATAAACGATGGCGTTAATATAACGGCAAATGAATTTAATGTCTATTTCGCAAAAACGGCCGACACTGTATTAAACTCTTTATCAAAATGTGATCATGATCCTATAAATCTAATGCTACGCACATCTATAATAAATAATCGATCGTCATATTTTACATTTCAAGAAGTTTCTTTATTTAAAATTAAATAACACATCCAGCAAGGATATATATGGCTTAAACTTAGGGATAGTCAAATCAGTTATTGATGTGATAATACGTCCTATAACATTTTTAATAAATCTGTGTATAAAACATGGCATTTTTCCGGATGCACTTAAAATAGCCAAGTGCATTCCAATTTTTAAGAAAGGGAATAAACAAGATCCTGATAACTGTCGACCAATACCGATACTACCCATACTTTCAAAAATATTAGAATCTATATTGTCTGAACAAATATCAAATTACTTAGAGTCCAATCATTTATTAGCTGAATCTCAATTTGGTTTCAGACGAGGTATGTCAACAACAATAGCAATTCGCTCATTTATCAATTTTACTATTGACGCCTTTGAAAATGGAAAAATAGTTGGGAGTAGCTTACTCGACCTAAGCAAAGCTTTTGATTGTGTCACTCATTCCATCCTTCTTAGGAAACTATATTTATATAACTTTAGTCAATTAAGTTGTAACCTCATAATGTCATATTTAAATAATAGAAAACAGAAGGTATTTTTTAATAATATTCTTTCTCAAGAACAGGAAATAGTGTATGGTGTACCTCAGGGTTCAATACTTGGGCCATTCATGTTCTTAATATATATAAATGATCTTCCAATGCAATTTTCTCATGCATCAGTAATTCTTTATGCAGATGACACCACTATCTCATGCAAAGGCAATAACATTGGAGAAGTAAGAGCTCAGTTACAATCTCATATGGATATAGCTAACTGTTGGTTTGATAGTAATCGACTTAAAGTAAATACCGGAAAAACCGTAGAAATGCTTTTCTCACTTAAAAGAAGTCAGGTTGCTGCAAACACTTCAACTAAGTTTTTAGGAATTTATATTGATAGCCAATTGACATGGGGAATACATGGCTCAGAACTTGAAAAAAAATTATCTAAACATGTATATATTCTGAGAAATCTATCAAGATCAGTTACAACAGATATGCTAATAAATGTATATTATGCTTATATTCATTCACACATATCATACGGAATCATCCTATGGGGTCACTCTGCAATAATGTCTGATATATTTAAAATACAAAGGCGAGCCCTTCGGGTTGTAGCTCAAATTGGCTATAGAGATGATTGCCGGCAATATTTTAAAAGCCTTAAAGTCATGACAGTTCCAAATGTATACATTATGGAATGTCTTCTTTATATAAAAAATAACTTAAATACATTCAACAGCAGTAAATCCTACCATCCATATGACGTACGTGCAAAGGAACTCATACGTGTAAATGCATTTCGCTTATCGAAAGCAAAAACTGGGACTAGGTACTATTGTGTAAAATTCTTCAATGTATTACCACAAAATGTCAAGAATTTACCTGGTAGTCAATTTAAAGTTTGGTGTAAATCTTTTCTAACAGAAAACGTCTTTTATTCCTTCGACGAATACTTACACAGCTGCATTAACTTATCTTGAAATCTTATTCAATTAACTTTTAAAATGTTTGTAACAGTTCTGTCTAATACATTTGTGTTTGTATTTTTTTTAATAAACACATTTTATTGATTTTAACTGTAAACTTTTAAATTACGTAATATAAGAGATTGTGACCTATTTTTATATATTTTATATGTTTAATGCTTTTATTTTTAGATAACTGTTTGTATTATTAAGATTTCTGCTTTTAATGTGTATGTGCGAATTATAGTTTTAAATTTTTAAAATTACTCATTATTTTTAAGATTTATTTTATTTTTAGAAAAATTGTGTTTGTACTTTTAAACTGTATTGTATGTATACTATTGTCTATTTACTTAAGTTATTTTTATATAGAAATGCTTTGGTGTCGTTACAGAATCAGCTACTTTATATATTTATAATTGTGATCTTTTGTCATTCACTATTTTTTTTTAACTTGACCTGTGTAAAACCTTGGTTCACTAGCACCAATAAATATTATTATTATTATTATTATTATTATATAAACTTGAATGCTAGACCTTTTAATTGCTTTTGCTAATTTAATTTAATGTAATCAGTTTAAATTAAATTTTATTCTTAATTTTTCATGCATAGTCACATTTAAACAATGTAAAATACATTTTATCATTTATTAGTTTATTCAACAGAAATAATTTCATTCAAATCAGTTTTGCTTTGATAGTACTATTCGTAACACGCAAATTAATTTTGTTTTATTCAATGTTTATCAAGGTATTAGCCAGAGAAGTAGTTGTTTCAAATTAATTTGTTTTGTAGTCTTAGTAAGACTCATTGTTGTAGATTCACGAAATGTTTTCGTATTTTTAAATGTATTACTTTTACTTTTAGTTGTATTGTTTTATAAGTGGTCAGCGAAATGTTAACACTTTCAACATTTTTCATCTTAAAGTTTTTTGTTTTCTTCTTCTAAATATTAAAAAAGTATATATAAACAAATTTTTTACATATAATTTAACAGTATTGGAAAACAATAATTGTAAGAAGCATATTAATATCTTCGATTGCGTACTTGTCTTACAGCTGCAGTTGTATATTACAACTTTTTCTATTGCCAGCATTAATTAAAACAAAATTTATTCAACGATACCTATTAATCCATAAACTAATTGCTACGATGAATACATTTCTCACTTAACCCATGGTGACACATGTTTGTATTGTTTCACAACAATCTAGTTAATAATTAATATTTTTCTAATATTTTACCCTGCGATTTTTGTTTTCAATATTTATATTACTTCCAGCCATATGGGACCCTCTTAAAACATAATTCATTAATCAAAGCAAGGTTGGTTCAGATTATTTTGATTGATTCATAACATTCAAGAGACTTTTATTTTCCCAACATTTTCGTACTTAATATATCATTTTCAGTAGTAACCATACAAATATACTGGCCGCCATAAGTAAAACAACACCAAGAATTCGTCGCTCAATTTTTATGAAAATTTCAGAAAATTCACACTAAGAAATGATTAAAATTTCAATAAAAAAATCATGATAACTTTTTGATGAATTTATCTTGGAATATAATAAATGAAAGAAATTTTATTGTTATTTTGTTAAATTAACTGAGCAATTTTATCGTGCAAATCAGTTAATTAACGGGTGTCCAACAATTATTGCAGTCCCGGGTGGCGTTAGAATAAAAAACGTAGGTCGATTCTTACATGTTGCAAATAAATGAACTGACATTTTTAATGCACATTTAGGTTATGTTTGACAATTAACATGTCAGTTCATTTATTTGGCACATGAAAGAATTGACCTACGTTTTTGATTCCAACGCCACCCGGGACTGCAATAATTGTTGGACACCCGTTAGTTCCCCATTTAAATCGAAAGAGTTCGTCCGCGCGGCGTAACAATTAAGCGATTTTGAACGCTAGAGTAATCGGGCTCAGAGAAGAAGGTTTGTCAATTTGTGATATTGCCCAATGAATTGGCAAAAGTGCCAGAACAATATCTCAATGTTGGCGTAGATGAACCAAGGGACAACGGCGGATATTACGACCTGGGCGTCCTAGAAACACTACAGAACTTGAAGATTAATCTCTTCGGCTCGTCGCTGTCCGAGATCTATTTTCAACCACAAAAGCCATTGGAGACATCTGGAGAGGTTCAACTAACTAAGGAATCTCCATTCAATCAGTTTACCGGAGAATTCGATCATTTGGTCTCAAGTCGTACGTCCTGTTCTTTGTTTGCCCTTAACTCCTCGCCATAAGAGGTGCTGTCTGGAATAGTGCAATTAGAGACTACAATGGGTCGATCAATCGAGGCAGGTTATCTTTAACGATGAATAGAGATTTTGTTTGTTTGCCCACGATGGTCGTAAAATGGTTAGACGTCGCCGAGGAGAACGAGGAAATTTACAGTTTGCAGTGGAACGCCATACAGCTTTTACAAGCGGAGTGATGGTATGGGAGGCGGTCGGTTATAGAAGTAAGTCTTGTCTTATGTTCATTCCAGGAACATTAATCGCTATATTAACACAGTTCTAGAACCAACATTAATGCCCTGTCTGAAAAGGTTAGAAAATCCCATTTACCAACATGATAATGCAAATTCGCATACAGCTAGAGTTACTATGGAATTCCTGGAACTAGCTAATGTTGATTTACTTCCACGGTCTTCTCGTTCTCCAGACCTATCACCTATTGAACACGTGTCGGATACAATTGGCAGAAGACTGGGCCATCTTCAGCCACTCTCACTCACTTTACCAGATATTAGGATGCGAATTCAAGAAGCTTGGGATGCAACCCCCAGACTGACAATTTGATTTCTAGTATGTCTAGGTGATTTTTTGATGAAGTTTTAATCATTTCTTAGTGTAGATTATTTACGTATTATCTACAATTTTCATAAAAATTGAGCGACGAATTCTTGGTGTTCTTTTACTTTTGGTGGCTAGTATATATGAAATCAGATCAGATCATAAAAATGTTTATATTTGTGCGACGTTTCCAAACCATACAAATAAGAAAAGACATCTACGCATTAACGACTGACGCCATATGACTGGACAAAACAAGGCAGAAAGACCTCTGGTCGATAGCCTTTTGACGAACTAACTCACTAACACATCATCCATTATTTATTATTTAAATGTAAATACGTATAGTTTGTCAATAAAAATGTATATTATTATTATTAAGAAAAGAAAATTATAAACTAAAATAAAGAAATTTTAAACAAGTAATACAATAAAATACGTAGCGCAGTTGAAGACAGGAAAGCTGAGTTTAATTTAGAGTTATAATAACTCTCTAGGTATAATAATAATAATTTATTAATGCTAATGGTTTACATAAGTCAGGAAAATATAATGTTGGCTAAGTACACAGTGAATATATAATAATGAATAAGATTATGAACTTAAGGGCTAAAACATATAAAAATCAAAGGTAGACGTACAAACACATTAAAATTATTCTATAGATAAATCTTAAAACAAATATGTATAGAACATGTTAAAATTATAAAGTAAAAAAAAACATATACAATGAACATTAACTCATATAAATATAAATAAACATATTTTCAAAAGCCTAAAATACTTTAAATATAGATACAAACATACAAATATTAAAAATTGTTATAAAGGTAAGAAGAAATATATGTATAAAACACGTTAAATTTTCTTTAAATATTAAAGAAAAAGCCAGACATATAATTAGAATAATTAAAATATTTAAAACATTAATACAAAAATTTTGACTATATAAACAAATTAAAAAGCATATAGAATTATTCGTAGATGAATGTTGAACAGTCAACTTTGACACATTTTATGTGTAGGTGCATAACTATCTGACAGATACTCATCAATACTAAAATATGTTTTTTGACAAAAATAAAGTTTCATTTTTGATTTAAATTGTTTGTTACTCAATCTTTTAACTGACGCGGGAAATTTGTTGAATACTTTGGGACAATAGTAATTGATACCATTCAAAGATTTCGACAGATGTAAGCGATCAGAGTAAATGCTTGTTTGTGTTCTTGTATTATATCTATGCACATCGCTATGCAGGCGGTAAAAATTCATGTTTTATGAATATATACTATACATTCCAGTATAAATATTGAGGGCAGCGTAAGAATACTAAGACGAACAAATTGAGCTCTAGAATCTTCCTGGTACCCTAAGTTAGCAACAACCCGTACTGCTTTGCACTGTAAACCAAACAACAGTTGGGTTATGGCTGAATGTTCACAAATTGTAATTCCATATGTCAAATGGGGCTGACATAGAGAGAAATAAGCAGTTCAGATTTTGATGTCTGTCGTATACACATCTTGAGTTGTTTCTTTTCTTTTTTTATTTTCTAAATGTATCCCTAGAAACTTGTTTTATTTATAATTCCTGTACTTTAGGGAAAATGTGAGGTTTACCTATTTTTAGTATTAAGTGTTAATTTATTTACTGACAGCCATTTTTCGGTATACAGTTGACTCTGTTTATTTAATTCAAGTGACGTTAGTATGCTAGATCAGCGGTTCCCAAATAACGCTTGTGCCATCGATTATCTTCAGCCCTTTCTTCTTCCTGCAGCTACGGTGATATGAGTTTCCACACTTCACACATACCGAGATTTTATTCTATGTACTTGATTAGCGCTTTTAAAATATTACCGGGTCATTACTATTACTACTATCATCCACCATTTGCTTTTGCTTAACCAATACATTAATTGGAAGCTGAAAATCACAAATCACAAGTCATCAAAATAAACAAAATTAAATTAAAGTTTAGGCATAGCACTTGAGAAAAGAAAAAAAATGTTAAAGATAACAGTTCAGCTGAAAAGTTTATATCGTTTCTAAGAGATGGCGCGACTATATTTTTTCCATATGATTTTCATTGGGAACTAACCTTCAAACAATATGAGTTATAGTATTTTGAGTGAAGCAACTTTTGTTATTGGAAAAAATGGACAAAAAGGAATTTCGTATGTTAATGAAACACTGTTTTTTAATGGAAAAAAATAGTGCTGAAACCCATAAGTGTTATCCGGACTCCGCTCCAGCTACTATTCGTAAATGGTTTTCCAATTCCGTACAGGCCATATGGGCATGGAAGATGATGAGCGCAGTGTACGGCGAAAAGAGACTGTTACAGACGGAAACATCAAAATAAATCCACAAAATTATTTTGAATGACCGTAAAGTCATAAAGTAAAGTTGTTTGAGATAGCTGAAACTTTGAAGATATCAAAGGAACGTGTTGAACATACCGTGTATTAATGTTTGGGCATGCGAAAGCTCAGTGCAAAGTGAGTACCGTGTGCTCACAGTCGATCAAAAACAACATGTTGATGATTCAGAGTACTGTTTGCAACTGTTTAAGCGAAATAAACAGGAGTTTTGCATCGGTATGTAACAATGAATGAAACATGGATCCACCACCACACTCCAAAGTCTAATCGGTATCAACCCAATCCAAACCGAGGAAAAACATAACGGTGGGTTTGCAAGGTTATGGCATCTGTATTTTGGGATGTGCATGGTTTATTGATTATCTTTAAAAGGGAGTTTGTTCGGCACACACCCTTGCCTTTTGGGTTGATCACGTCTGGGTCACCAATTGTGGGGCGTGCGGTTATGGATCAAACACAAAAGGGGTTTTGAAGTCGATTTATTCACTATTTACATATATACAAGAGAGGTCGGTTCTGTGTCGGTAGCTCTGACCACTTCGTACCGTCATTGATCGGTGGCCAGCCTCATTCTCGGGCGTCGAGGGCAATATCGTTGCGTAGCGGCTGGCACATCGCTGGGCGTTCTTAACCACCTTCTTCTGTCGGCGGGGCTCCCTCGGTCTTCGGAGGTTCGTCTTGGTTATCGCAGAACTATGGTGAGCTCTTTGATCGGGCAAGTTATGGTGAGCCTGCCACTTCGGTTAGGATCACCTAACGTCGTTAAGTCGAAGTCCAAATCTGCCGGTTTGACGTCTGCCTGTGACCATTCCGTCGATTTGATCATTAGTGCGCCCTCTGTTGGCGTAGCATTTTACGTGCGCGCGCCAAGGCCCCCGCTACTATTCCATCGCCCTCTGTTAGCAGTCCGTGCTACTAGCATGCGCCTGGGTACTCGCGAACCCGGGCTCCCACAATGAAGAAGAAATCACCGATACAGAGGCCTATTTTGAGGCTCAAGACAAAAATGGTAACGAAAAGTTGGAAGATCGCTATAATCACTGTATCGCTCTCTATGTTGAATAATAAAATTGAACTTTGCCAATAAAATGTAAATAATGGTAAAATTATTAAATGGTAATAGTGGAAACAAAATAAAGAAAATCATATAAGCAACTAAGAAATACGAATACATAGAAAATGTTTTAATATTTCAAGAAAAAGAAAATACAATGAGAGTTGAGGAGCAGCAGGACAAAAGAGGATAAAAGAAAAGAGGTCAAAAATAGGTTATCATGAAATGTTTGTATTAAACAATTAATAAAAAGGAATTATTTTGAAAACAGAAGAAAAAAAATAAATGCGGATGAAACAAAATAGAACCAACAGAAAAAACGGAAAATATAGGAATTTGGAAATTTGAAAGAATTTGGACGACGATTCAATAGGATTTGTAAACATACTGGGATACAGAAATAAAGAAGATATAATACATCATACAAGAGTAGGAAAACACAGAAATATTTGCAAACACCCATTGTGAAGAATGAAAAAAAGCAATGGTCAGAAATGGAAAAAAAATCTCATAGAGTCATCTTGTACGTAATTACAAATACAAAACAATAGAAATAAAAAGTCGAGATTTGTAATAGTCACGTAGACTTTTGTCATTAGAGTAATGGACACACGAGTAAGAAGAGCTAACAAGATAGGAAGTGATCATCATATATTAATTTCTATGATAAAAACAGCTCAAAATACATGATGCCTTTACAAGTGATTGCAGCTTATTCGCCGAGCTTGCACCATGATCGTTTTCATACGAAATTGTAGAAAATTATACATTTCTCATCGCCAGTGACAATACGTTTGAGAAATTGATCATTTTCATTGTTTTTCAAAACCTTATTGCCGATGTTTATGTGCTTAGTTAAATGAATTTCTTTGAATTCATGTGGATCCCAAATATTGAGTTCGCAACTAATGCAAATATCTTTCCACGGTCGTTTGAAAACTGTTTAATATTTCTGCGACTTTCGAGTCGTGTAACAGCAGTTTGCTTCGATTAATGCCTTTATTTTATCGTCTTCGGCTGGCCTTCCTAAACGTTACTTACTTACTTACTTGTTTTAATGACAATTGAAGTGCCTCCTGTCGAATGGTATTTAGATTAGATGATTGGACTAAAGATAGTTGGTTAAAAATTCAAGTGTAGACATCCATTGGTTGAAAACGAAGTAACTAAGACTCAGCCCAATAAGTTCAACTACCGGTACCTTTTCGCTGTAACAGTGTTACAAATACCATGTTCCACCAGCTAAATCAAAAAAATCATGGAGGTATGATTATCTAATTCATTAGACTGCATTTTCCTCTTAGAGATCTGATTGACTAAAGAATGAGGCATACATTATTTCTTATTAGCTTTTCAGTTACTGGCATCAAATTATATCATTGTGACTGACAAAATTTCGAATCCTTGCACCATTATCTTCCTGTTTTGAATTGAATATAGTCGATGCTCCTTGATGTCAGCGGTACATTGATCTCTTATAACTAACAATTCCGTATTTTTAAGGAGAATGTTTTTCTCTCAACTGGCAGTCACTGGCTTGGTTTTGTATTCAATATATTATGAATTGTGTATTGATTTTGGTTTTTTAAGAAGTGTTAGATGCTCTTGTGTAGTTTTTTTTTATATGTAGCTTACAAATAAAACACATCACTATTCAAACTAATATAGTCTACACTAATGACTCGATACCCATACAAATGATGTATGCTGCCTATATATACTTAAGCTTATTTTAGATTATGTTTTTTAATAATAATAATAAATATCTTTACTCGTATTTTGCAATAATAGTAATTACATTTTGTGATTTATTTGTGAAATATCGACCATTGGTCTTTGGGCCCAATGTTTTTTATTTTGCCTATTTTGATGTTTCTAGTTGCCTGAAAATGTCACAATCCCATAAGCGTTAAAATTTTAACAATACTTAGTAAATTGTAAGATTATTTCAAATTAATGAAATTATTTAGTTTTTACTTCACTTTCTAGATCTAGAGTTAGTAAGTACAATTAAACTAGGTTAAAGTACAAAATTATATAAGTACTAACTAAAAACCTACTCAATTAATAGTTGATTTATTTATTAATGAATTCATTAATTAACTAATTAATGAATTGAATTTTTAATTGAAAAATATATAATTAAAGTTTCATTTTTAGCATTTGAAGAATAGTAACTATTGCTGTATTTTTTTAATTTCAGGTTCTAGTCGATCTAAAAGAACGACTCGAAAAAGCAAGGCCATTTGCTACACCACTAGAAGGGTCACAACAAAATTACGGTATGAATGCATACCTTCTAAAGGAAATCGTCAACTTCTGGAAAACAAAGTATGACTGGAGACAACGAGAAAAGTTCCTTAACAAATACCCACAATTCAAAACTCAAATTCAAGGCCTCGATATTCATTATATCCATGTAAAACCTGAAGTCAAAAAAGGAGTGCGCGTACTTCCACTACTACTATTACATGGATGGCCTGGGTCAGTAAGAGAATTCTACGAAATTATTCCAATGCTAACCCAACAACGACCGGGAACAGATTTTGTTTTTGAATTGATTGTACCATCATTGCCAGGATATGGATTTTCACAAGGTGCTTCAAAACAAGGTCTAGGTGCTCCACAAATGGCAGTAATCTTTAAAAATTTAATGGAGAGACTTGGATTTAAGAAATATTATATCCAGGGAGGTGATTGGGGTGCGTTAATTGTATCCCATATGGGGGCTCTATATGCAGATAGAATTCTTGGTGTCCACTCTAACATGTGCATGTCAAACAGTCCTGTATCAAATATGAAAATATTCCTTGGCAGTTTCTATCCACCACTAGTTGTTGATAAAAAACATCAGCACAGGATGTACCCATATTGGAATTACGTTGAATATGTACTTCTTGAAATGGGATATATGCATATACAATCAACAAAACCAGATACAGTGGGCGTTGGTTTAAATGACTCTCCTGTGGGTTTGGCGGCTTATATCATTGAAAAATTCACAACGTGGACCAACCCATCTTGGAAAGATAAAACTGATGGTGGTTTAAAATTAAAATACAAATACGAGGATTTATTAGATAATATTATGATATACTGGGTAACGAATTCTATAACCACTTCAGTAAGGCTTTATGCAGAGACTATAAACAAGAAGAACATGTTTTTCATGGATAAGTAAATACATTTTTAATTTATATTTAAAAATAATTCTATAATAATCTATAACACATGATATTTTTAAATAGCTATTAATTTTAAATGGTTGATTCTTAAAATCAAAAATACCTTCATTATCTGGTTGCCGTACATGTAAACTATAAGATGACATGTTTTGCAATTTTAAACTAAAATTGACCTAATACTATCAAATCATTCATCATAAAATTGATATTTTTTTAAACTAGTGTTTTAAAAAATATATCTATTTATAAAATAAAATTAACAGTTTACTTGATAAAATAATAGATTTTTGTACTACAATTTAATATTTTATATCCGTGTTATAAATATGTTTTTTTTTTTATTTTTTTAATAATTTCAGAGTTCCAATAATTCCACCATCTGCCTGTGCTCGGTTTGCATATGAACTTGGTTACCAATCTGATTTTATTCTGAAAGATAAATATAAAAACTTGGTCCAAACTACAGATTTTGAGGATGGTGGGCACTTTGCAGCTTTCGAAGTACCAAACGTTTTAGCAGATGACATATGGTCAGCTGTCAAGAAAATGCAGGCTTTTAAATAAGTGAAAAAAAGAGATTTCACCAAAGACAAAATGATACATCGATTTGGATAAAGGAGTGGTTTTCAATATGTTCAACAATTTCATTTTATTAAACTAAGTGTAAAATACTATTTTTGTACTTTAAAATTAAAATTATTATAATACTCTAGTTTTGAATCAAGGTTTTGGTAAATTAATAAACGCCTTTTTATAATGTTCTTCATCAAGAAATAAGATAAATATAAATTGACTTGTTTATTGTTATTGTATTTGTTTTTATGTTTTAATAAAAATTGCTTAAATATCGTATTTTTCACTTACTTTTTACATTTCTAAGAACCAAATTCTCTAATCATTAGCAGAAGTTAGGAATAACATCCGGAGTTGCCTTACAATTTTCTATTACGTTTCAAAATTCTTGACAATTTTTTTCCAAAAATATTAGATGCGAAAACTTTTTAGTAATCAGCTATATAAATTGCTTGAACTGGCAAATTATGTGACTTTGATGCCATTATGGAAATTTCTGTAGGTACATAACCTAATGGTCTAAAGTGGTTATCTTCAAATGTAGTTAGGACTAATGATAAGAAATTTTGTGTTATGTTTGTTGAAAATTATCAGTTTCCAGTGAAACTTTTTCTGCCTAAATTACAAGATAACATAAATAATAATATAATAATAATATATAAACAGTATGAAAACATACCATTAAGCATGATCAAGTATGGATAATTAACTTCACCTACATCGAATTGCATTTAAAAAATGTTTTTAAAATTGATTTTAATTAATAAATAACCCAAAATTGATTTTATAAATTTCAAGCATGGGAGCCTTATTTACTGAATTTTATTAAAATTAAAATTTGATGAAGCACTCAGGTGTTGAAATTCCATAATTTAATATGAAATAAGATGACCGAACCAAATTGGTTCATTACTACATATATTTCGATAAACTTCAACTTCTTCGAGTGAAGAAGTGAATTAAAAATGGCAAGAATATTATATTAATTAATTTAAAAATGCTTAGATTTAGATTAGATTAGATGTTGTATGGGTGGCACCAGCGCCTATTCCACCGCGACCTCTCCAGGTCTATTGTGGATCCCTGTTTATCTCAGATGACCAGCTCTAGCTTTGCCTCTTTGATTAGTCCTATTAGCCCTGCCAGAGGGGCTTGGGTATAAGTCTCCGCGCTTGGGTTTGTAGTTCCTAGCTTTTGATATCTAATCCTTGCTAGACCCTCGCAGTGGCATAGGATGTGGAACGAGTCCTCTTCTTCCTCTAGGCAGAATCTGCATGATGCTTCTTCCACCAAGCCTATTTTGCTCATATGTTTGTTGAGCTTGCAGTGTCCTGTTATCAGGCCTACTATTGTTTTGACCATTTTCCTGTCTTGGTTCAGGAGTTTGGTCGTGAATTTTGGCGATTGTTTCTTAAGGAACTGTTTCGCCTGTCTCTGTCCTGGTGAGTTCGTCCACCAGGAATGGGCCTGTGTCTCCACCCATTTTTTTATGGATCGTTTGACTGCGGTTTTGGAGATTCCGCAAGAGGGTTTCGGGCCAATTACTGCTTTTGACGAGCCTTGTTTGGCCAATTCGTCTGCTATGTCATTCCCCGGATGTCCTCCGTGTCCTGGGACCCATGTGATTGTTATTTTTTTGTGACAGCCAAGTGTGTGGAGCTTAGTGCTCTTAGTAGCGCCTGGCTGTCGGAGAATATAGCAATTGACCTATTTTTGATGTCTTGTCTTGCTATTTCTCTTGTGCAGTGGTGAAGAGCTATCGCCTCTGTTTTGAACACCGTGGTGACTTGGTGAGACTGACAGAAATCTTTGTCTCGGGTTTTGTGCCGTATATACCTGCTCCTACCCCTTTGTCGGTCTTTAAGCCGTCCGTAAACCAGCATGATTCTGCTTTGGTAGGTTGGCCTTCGACCCAGTCCTCTCTTTGTGGGATTAGAACCTTGTATTTCTTTTCGAAATTGTATTTTTTCACCATGGCATCGCTAGGCATTGCTGTAATCGCGTTAGCCTTCAGCTCGTCTTCTAGCCATTGGTGCGTTTTTCCGTGTGATCGGATTATGGGCGCCTGTCCTTGCATCAGTCTGTATGATACGGACCTGGCTTGAATGAAGATGTGTAGTGGTGGTATGTTCAAGATGGCTTCTAGGGCTGCTGTTGGGGTGGTGCTTAGGGCTCCTGTTGTACTGAGACATGCTAGTCTGTGTACTGCTCAGGAGTCCTATCGCCCCCTTTTGCTTTGTCCTAGTCCACCACACCACTGCTCCATAGGCTATCATGGGTCTTATCACCCTGGTTTAGAGCCATAGAGTCAATTTAGGGTTTAGTCCCCAATTTTTCCCGCACATTCTGCGACACCTGCCCAATGATATTGTTGCTTTTTTGGTAGCTTTTGGTAGCTTTTGTGATTTGTGGTCTCCACGTCATTTTGGCGTCAAAGGTTACTCCCAGGTACTTTGCCTCCCCTACGAAGGGAATTTCCGTACCTCCAAGCTTCAGTGGCTTTAAGCCTTGCAATTCTCGTCTTTTTGTGAATACGACAATTTGTGTTTTTTGTGGATTGATTGTCAATCGCTCCTGTTTGCACCAATTGTCTACTATGTTTAGGGCTCTTTGTGCTCGCTCCGAGACAACTCCCGCGAACCGGCCCCTGATGACAATGGCTAAGTCATCCGCGTACCCTAGGCAGTTGATGTCCTCTTTGGACAGTTTTCCTAGAAGGTCATCTACTAGTGTAGCCCATAACAGTGGAGATAGCACTCCTCCTTGTGGGCAGCCCCCCTGCCTTAGCCTTAATGGTATGGCCCCCCAAAGTGGATATGATTGTCCTTTTCTCTAGGCTGGCCTTGATCCATTGGCAAAGGCTTGACGGGACTCCTTTCCTTTTTTGTGCCTCTACGAGAGAGTTTGTTGTGACGTTGTTAAATGCCCCTTCTATATCCAGAAATGTGGCCATGGCTATGTCTTTGTCTTCCATTGACTTTGTGATGAGCCTGTTTAGGTCGTCCATCGCCGAGTCCGTTGACTTACCCGGCTGATATGCATATTGCCTGTTGTTGAGGGGATCTTTTAACAGTATCTCGTCCCTTATGTACCTATCAATCAGTCTTTCCATTGTTTTTAGTAAGAATGAAGATAGGCCTGTATGACTTTGGCGTTAGGTCAGCTATTCTGCCTACCTTCGGCAGGTAGATTACCCTTACGCTTTGCCATTATTTTGGTATATATCCCCATGCCAGGCAGGCTTTGAAGAATTTTGACAGATGCGGCACCAATTCCTCCATGCCATGTTGTAACAGAAAGGGATAAATCCCATCCGGTCCCGCGGACTTGTAAGGTTGGAACCTGCTGATGGTCTATTAAATTTAAGGGGTCTTGTGACCTCATTGGCTAATCACCAGTCCTTTCGGTCGGGCCTTTTAGGTCTTTGGCTGGGATTGTCTGGCTTGTTGTGTTTTGCCAGAATTGTTGAGGCTGGAAAGTGGACTTTTAATAGTTCCTTGAGACTTTCCTCTATTGTTTCTGTGTAGGTTTCTTGAGGAAGCCTACCTCTTTGGCAGCACTGCCGTCCTTAGCCAGGACTTTGTGAATTCTAGAGCATGCCGGAGTGTCGTTAATCTCATCGCAGAACTTCCTACACGAGTCCCTTTTGGCTTTTCGGATTTCTTTGTTCTATTGAGTGAGCTTTCCTCGAATCACTTTCTCATTGATCACTTGGTGAAACATTTTGAACTATTACTAATGAAGGTTTAAATTAAATTACACTTGGTTTGTTTCACAATTTTTCTATATTTACTCAACTAGTTTCGCTTTTTACAGCATTATCAAGAGTGAATTTACAAAAGAAACTGACAAGTTTATATATAATCAGGTAATGAGGGATTTTAAGATCGGGGAATTCCAAATCTCCTCGTTGTCGTTGACGAGGTTTTTCCCAGCTTTTATTGCCCTGTTTATTTCTAGGCCCTCCCTGAGATTTAAATCGAGACCCTTATTACCTGAATATAGAATTTTAAAATTATTTGTATCTATAAAATGGTTATTGTTTATGCAATGTTTTGAAATTCCTGTACACTGTTTGTTGTTTAATATTGACTTTTTGTGTTCTTCAAGTCTCGTATGAAATGATCTTCCTGTTTGTCCAATATACAAAGCATCACACTCACTACACTTAAGCTCGTAAACACCACACTTTTTTGATTTGTCTATGGAGGATTTGTTATTTATTAATAATTTGCCTAAATTAGCTTGGTTTGTACATATGATGCGAAATTCATTACCCTTTACAATATTTATTATTTTATTTGACAGATCCTTAACATAATTAAGTTTCACATACTTAATGTTATTATCTTCCTGAATGTAAAAATGTTTCATTAACTGTTTTTTCTTTTTCTTTTTTAAAATTTTGTCAACTATTTCGCTATTGTATCCGCTGTTCCGGGCTATTGTCTTTATTGTATTTAATTCATTGGTAAAATCTTGACTACTCAGTGGAATGTTTATTAATCTATTTATATACGAGTTAAAAGTACTAAATTTAATTTGGTTTGTGTGATTTGATGAGCTAGGGATTATTGTATCAGCAAATGTATCTTTTCTATATATTTTGAATTTTAATCGGTTATTATCAGCTTTCCTCTGTAGGTGTCCCAGTCCTGGTTGTTTTTGGCCCTATTGAATAGCCTTCGAACCTCGATCCTCATCTTTTCGAGTTTTTGGTTCCACCAGACTGTTCCGCAGCCCCTCTGCTTGGCTGTTTTTTCCGGGCAGTTTTCCAAATAAGCCGTCCTGATGGCGTCATTGATTTGTTCCACTGCCAGCTCCAGCCCATCAATCTCTCTTGTCGATGCTGTACCTCCCTTGAGAGCTTCTCTGAGAGACTCTTTATATCCTACCCAGTTCGTCTCTCTTGGGTTTCTGAACTTGTTCGTCATGAGAGATGTGACTAGATCGAAGCGGATTTGTCTGTGGTCGGAGCACGATGGTTCTTCTGACACATGCCAATTCGCTATACTATCACTCACTTTCCCGGTACAGATCGTTAGGTGCTTAGATTAATACCACCTGTAAGAACCAGACTTGGATACAAACAGCAATGAAAATGTTAATGCAATAGAGACTCAAGAAAATACTATAAGTAAAGAGTCATAATCTCGATGAATATCGGTGACACACATCATCCGCCTTGAAAATTCTTGACAAATGAAAAAAGTTGTAAATAAAAATTTTCAAAAAGTTAAAGCAACTTGCTGGAAAACTATAGAATTCTCGAGTACAATTTAATTAATTTGCAAGTGTAATTAAAATTGTAAAAAAATGGAAAAAAATGAGTTGAAAATTGGTAGAGAATATTAGAATTTATGAAAAGTGCTAGAAAACAAGGCAAAATATTCTGAAACATTCTAAGAAACTAGAAAACTTTCACAATTTCGAAAAGAAAATGTTGGATAGTTATATAGAAGCTTTCAATTAAAAAAAAACTATGTTAAAGTTGGAGGATATATTAAATGAAATTGAAATAAGTATTTACTAATTTACTTTGCTGTTGCAATATGTATACTCAATCACATTAGAAGCGTTACACCAAGAAGGAATGATTTTTTGGAATTTATATTTTGGCAACAAAGTCACTATATTTAAAACATACATTGATAACAATTTCAGCCTTATGCTTTTTATATTTACTGTGACAAAAAAATTATTTCACTTTATCTTTTTTAATACAACTATTTATAAGAGCTGTTTAGTACAGATGTTTTTTCGTATTTCCGTTGACTGTGTTAAGCTTAAACAAAATGCCAGTCCAAAGACGTTCACAATATCACCGAGATGTCGGTATGTCATATCACGAAATTACCCTCCGTATTATTTCCACTGCAACGACTGTAATGCGTGGGTGTCAAGTATGGACAGTAGAAGGTAGAGGAGCAAGAAGAAGACCAATTGGTCAACCAAGGCGTACTACAGAACGTTAAGATCGGCGCTTAAGACAAATAGCCCTGCGGGACCGTTTCGATACTACGCGTCAAATCAATGATCAATGGTTTTGAGAAGAAGTTAGGCCCGTTAGTATGCGAACCCTAGATCGCCGCATTAATCCTTTGGGCTTCTTTCATACCGTCCAAAATTAATGCTTCCAAGGGTGTACCCAGGATCTGAACTAGGGGGGCAGCTCATATTTGTTTCGAGGAAAGGATGGGGAACTGAAAACTACCGAGAAACTGTATAAATCATTAGACAGGCCATGCTACAACTGACACGGTTTTTGTTAAAAGTATTTTATTAAACTGTACTTAATTAAATTTTTATATTAATAATAATCTTCTCGGATTTGCTGCAACTTTATCCATTACTTACGTTTCCATCATTTCACGGTTTTCTTTCACAAAATTCCGATGTACGCTTATCAATTATCGTTCGACGGTCGCCGTAGTACATGGAATAGTGCTCAAAATTAAGACTGCTTTTCTCAAGGCGGAGAAGAAAATATATTTCCTTAAACAGGTCAATATTCAATATTCTTTAATTTGTCTTTAGGTAAATCCTTCTTCGTCCACAAATTATACCACAGGTCAAGTTCTCCTGTAATTGGTGGAGTTATTGGAATTAATCTCGCAATGGATAATATCTTCTAATATAGCTAAATTGCTAAGGAATTCGATTTTTACCTCTATTTACACAATTACGCTATGTTCTTTGTCCGATAATTTTAGAAATACGGCGAAACTCGAAAACATTGAATACATAGATAAATCTTACGCTAATAACTTTATCTTTATCCAATAAAAGGAAAAATACTGCAACATCATTTAAACAATTCATAATGATGCAGTAAATATTTTAAACGAATTACAAATTGACAGGACGAAACATCGAATTACCAAATACCAGAGAAATGGCCAAACGTGGATCAACCTATTATAGAGGATTATTTTTATTTATCTTTTCTTTTTTTATCCATTACGGATGTCGGACTTATTATCTACAATATGTCTCAGTTATTTTCTTTTTCACTTCTTTACCACTGACACAAGATAGGTAGTGCCATTTTTCTTATTTCTTTCCATTCTATCCTTCTTTTTGCTTCATGACGTACTTGTTCGTTCCAACCCTTCCTTGGTCTTCCTGATTCATGTTTGTTTGCCTTGTGTTTTTACCTCGTCTATTCTTTTCGTTAATCTATTATCATCTAATCTGTATATATGACTAAACCATCCTAAATGTTTCTTACTGATTTTATTGGTGTTATATTGAGCTGTTGGGCAGTTTTCTTACTTCTATATTTCGTACTTTGTCTCTTCTTGTAATTCCCTCTATCTTTCTTAGGTATCTCATTTCCATTGCTTTGGTTTCTCTGTTATTACTCTCTGTGGTTCCTCATGATTTACTAGCATATAGCAGTGAATGTCTTACAATTCTTTTATATACTTTTTGTTGTTTTTCTAATCTCTTTTTCTCTAAGAATGTTTTCTTTGTTGTGTTGTAGATCATTCCTGTGCCTAGTTTTTCATCTTTTTCTGAATTTATCTCCCCTGTTTCCTCTATTGTTGACCACAGGTATTTGAACTGCTTAACCTGCTCTATCTGTTTTCCGATTAACTCTATTTTGTGATTGCTCCCTTTTGGTGATTATCATTGTTTTGGTTTTTTTATATTTATCTTTTCCAACTCCTCTTTGTATATTTCCAGGTTTTTCTTCGGAATCTGCCATTAGTGTTATGTCGTCGGCAAACATTAACATTTGCATTTTTAATAGTTCCATATTTTCATACCCTACCTTTGTGTTCTCGGCTCTTTATTTGCTATTTCTTATTGCTTCGTCTTGAACTCCTCCGATTCTTTATTTCTTAATCTGACTTTATTTTTGTTTTTTTCAGTATAACTCCTTTACTATATTTATTATGCTTCTTTTTATCTTCTTCAAGTATATGCCATATGTCCTCTCTTCCTACCCTGTAATATGTTTTAGGTCGATAAAGCATATGTGTAATTCTTTCTCTTTTTTAATAATATTTTCTGTTAGTTGTCTGATTAGGTATATTAAGTCTTGTTTGCTTATATTTTTATGAATCCGTGTTGTTCTTCTCGCAGCTGTTGATCTAATTTTCGTTTTATTCGTATCTCTATTATCCTAGTAAAAAATTTCCCTGGTATGCTTGTGAGTGTAATATCCTTGTTGTCACATATTTTTGTGTCTTCCTTTTTGTGTATGAATATTATAATTCCCTTGTTCCATTCCTCGGGATTCTTCATAGTGTCACTTACTATTTCCAAGAATTTTTCTTTCCCCTTTTACCTAAATGTTTCATCATTTTGGCTATGATGTCATCAGATTTTCCTGGTTTTATTTTCTTGATTACTGCCTCCAGTTCTTCAATTGTATTTCGTTGTTTCCTCCATTTGTTTCAACTTCTTCATTTCCATTATGGTCTGTTTCGGTTATTTCCTTAAAGTATTTTTGCCATCTTTTTAATATCTTCGTTTCTTCTGTTATTATATTTCTGTTTTTTTCTTTAATACTTGGTTGGCTTAGTTTTCTTTTATTCCTCAGTTGTTTAATTCTGTTGTAAAATATCTTTTGGTTTTCTGTGAACTACTCCCAGGATTGCTTTTTTGTTATCTTTATTTTGTGTTCCACTATTTTATTTGCTATTTTATATATTTTGTAATCTTACTCTTTCCTTGTTTTTATGAAAGTTTTCCAATTTTCTTTTGTGTTTTTACAAATTGTTTTACCTCTTCTGACCACCACCTGTTTTTGTTCCTCTGTTTGTTTGATATAGTTATTGTTCATTGTTTTTGGCTGCTTCATATATGATTTCTTTGAACTTTTTCTATTTGCTTTCTGCTCCTTCTATTTTGTTTGTCTTTTTCTCTATTTTTGATTGGTATTCGTTCCTAGTTTCTTTCTTTTCAATTTTTGGCTTTTTGTGTTTTTGTTTATTATTTTTTCGACTACGTACTCTTTAAGTTTTCTGCACCAATGTTTCTAAAAAAACCTTTATTGGCATCCTTTACAAACATATATACATTTATTCATCAAATAAATCATAATTATATTGTAATAATATTCCTCTTGTCTCAGTCTCCCTTTCTTCGGATTTCTTTTTCCCATCCCACTCTTATCACAATCTCTACGCCCGCCCCATCCTCTCTCATCCATTCCCCTATCCTTTTTATTCCCCCTATCCATTCATCACGCACCTCCTTGCACTCTTAGCCTAGATGGCTCCATGTGTCCCTTCCATTCTCGCACAACGCACACCTACCATACCGTTCCCCCATCCATACTTTCCTTCCTCTTTCGTCCTATTCACATCTAGCTCTTGCCAGAGTCACTTTCTTGGACCTTGTCCACTCTGCCTTCAATAGATACTCTGGCATCCTTCCATACACTTGCCATCTTCTATACATTGGATTGTACCCACTCCTTACAATACTCTCTTGCCGTTCTTGCGCTTCCACTTCCAGCCATTTTTCTCTCATCCAAGCAGATACATTCACTCCCTGCTTCAGCCAATCGTCTAGGTGCATACTATACCGATTTGATTCCTGAAGCAGAATATACCTAAGAGTTGATCTCTCCACTCCTAGTAGCTGCTTCAGGAACGTCGTCTGCTCTCTCTCGATGCAATCATACTCTTTCATTCCCCACGTTTCCACACCATACATCAATATTGGTTTCATGACAGTTTACACGCCATCAGAAAGTTTCCCTCTACCAGCTTTCCCCACTTCTCTTTTGCGATGCACCATGCCTTCCTTGCTTTCTGTTGCAAGTATTTGACGTGTTCCCTGTATCCCACCACTCGTAAACACAAACCCGAGATATTTCTATTTTTACCAAGTAGTGGTCGCTCCCTATTTCAGCTTGTCTTGTTACTTTAACATCGTTCACCTTTTTCCATTCTACTGCGTCTATTAAGGAGTAGTCTATTATTTCTCTTTTCTTGGACTGACTTCTCTAGTGTATTTTTTGTGTATGTCTTTGTGTTTGAATTTTGTGTTTGCCACATGGGATTGTTTGCTATACATATTCTCTAATTCTTTTTCCATTTTCGTTTCTGTTCTGTTTTTTGAATTAATAAAAATGTATTAAAATCCTTACGTTATAGAAAATTAACTAATAATTAGAAAAAACATGAAAACATTTCGTAAATATATCATACCATAGTCACTCACAAACTATTTAACGTACATTCAATCATTTTTAGTTTATTTGACAGAAATAAATACGTTCAAACTATTGTTGCTTTGATAGCCTTGCTATTTGTAATGTAAAATTTGTATCATTCAATGTCTGTCGAGATATTAGACGGAGAAGTAGTTGTTTCAATAAGTGATTTCTTTTATAGTCTTAATAAGACTCGTTGTAGATTTATGTAATGTTTTCGTGTTTTTTCTAATATTTTTGGCTTTGTTATCCTGTTCTACACTTCCATTAAGATATCCCATGACTATTGTGATTCATTTGCTATGGTATATTTATTTTTACAGTCTCTCGTAAAATTTCTCTTTTTCTTCATTTTTGTTTCGGAATTATATTCCATCAAGTTTCTTCCATTTTGATTTCCATGCTCATTGTTCTGTCGTCCCCATATTTTTCGTATATTATGTTTTTTCCGTTTTTTTTTTTCATTTCTTCTATTAATTCCTTTTCTTTTCCTTTAATACTTCTTATATTCCATATTCCCATTTTTATTGTATTTAACTTTTTTCTTGTGCCATTTTCTTGCTGTGATGTCTTGTTTTTTATTTGCTTTTCTATTATTTGCTCTCTGTTAATTGTTATGTTTCGGTATCATATTCTTATTTTCTTTCCTTTTGCTTTTTCTTCTCTTGCTATTTCTCTATTTTTTTTGTACGAATCTTTCTACATGTGCTAGGTCATTATTTGTTGTTTTGTTTCCCATGTCCCAACTTCGATTCGTATTATTTGTTTTTCTCTATGTGAAATTCTCGACTTCCTTCTGTTCTTGGTTTGCCTCTGCTGCTAAGCCTGTTATTATGATATTTTTATTCATTTTCTGTTTTTACTTATCCACTTTGTTTCCAGGTTGTCGATTCTTTTTAACATCTCTTGCTTTTCTATCACCCACTTAATTTCTTTATTACTAATTTCTTTCTTTAGTTTTCTTTTATTTCTTCTGAGGTTTTTTGCCATTTCTCTATATTTAGATTTACCTTCTCCGTGAGTTCTCCTTGTTTTCATCTTTATTCGTTTTATTTTTGTATCCTGTTGTTGTTACAACGTTTTGTTTCGCTGTTACCGTTCTTATATCTGTTTCTATTCTCCATTACTCATTGGGAAACCTTAGAATCCATATTCAGGACTGTCAATATCTCTTTCTCTTTTTTACTCATTTATTTCTTTCTTTTCCTACTTCCTTTTAGTTTTTAACACTAGTTATTTATTTTTTTTATGGCAATGGCAAAAAAAAACTAATAAAACAATTACCAGAAAATGCTTTAAATATATTGTACTCTGTCCGTTAGCATTGCTTCTGCAAGAAATAAGTTTTTCTGCACTGAACTGAAAAGATTCAAATCGTGGCTGCGAGCCACTATATTTCAAGAAAGAGTGACCGAGTTAACTCTGTTAAATTAATAGATATATGAATATTAATATTGACAATATTAGTAACAAGCAAAGAAAAGTAGATTTCATTATTTAAGAAATAAATCGATTTTTCAATAAATTTAGTTACAAAAATCTGTTTTAAATTTTACAGAATATTAAATTATGTTTTTATATGTCTTATATAAATTATATTTTTTGATGTTGATTGCTTTGTATTTATGGAATACAAAAAATAGTTATGTTTTTAAATTACCCCCGCTATTACCACTATCTATCTGGATCTGGATCAGGATTGAGTTTGCCAAGGGTGATCAAATCATTGACCAGAGCACTTGGGCCTCACTAGGCCCGTTGTGCCCCCTTGACTGGGACAGCCCTGCGTTGTTCTATCACTCATTTAGCCACCCAAGGTGGCGAGCAAATGACAGCACAACGCTTGGAGGGTTATCCCTTATGTTGGCCATGTTCGGCCAGAGCTCCCCTAGCATGGACTCTCTAAGGTGGGCGAGAGCCGGGCAGGTGGTTAACACATGTTCCACTGTCTCGTCCTCTTCTTCACATGCGCTACATATGGGGGTTTCCACCAGTCCCATAGTAAACAAGTGTTTCCTTAGCTGACAGTGACCCGTAAGGGTGAGCGTATTGCTTCCTTGGCCTGTCTGCAGCCTGAGGTGTTGTCCCAACGTTGTTTTAGCATCTTGAGAGTATTCTGTTTGAGGATGTCAGTGAGGCATTTCGGTGTTGGCGCGATCGGGGGCCCGTCCGTAGTATCACTGAGAACCGATCCAGCTCGCGCCTTCTTCATTATTGTGTCCCTTGACCCAGCGCAGCTCAATACTCTTTGATTGTGCTGCTTGTTTAAGGGTGTTGTGACATTCTTTTACTAGTGTTGAGGTGATCTTGTGACCACTCACTGCTAGTATTGCATTAAATATGTCATCCAGTCTCCAGGAATATATGTCACTGCCTTGATAGATATGTCTAAGGACAATATTTATCGTTTGTGGTCATATTGTTACGCTAGCTTGTGTACTTTTCAAAAAATTGTAATTAATACTTTTGAAGATAGTTATGTTAAGTGTTTCCGCTAGGTTTCCAAAGTGTCCCTACGTTACCAATAGTATTTTTATCTTCCCTTTCATGTCACTATCTTTTATAACGCCTCTTTTGACCAATCAAATTAATTGTCCCACCGCTTTATTGTCTTCACCCAAATCAACACGCATACATACCAGGACGCTTAACCGAATCAACACTCCACTGTGTGATTGGGCCTATTTGTCTACATAGAATGAGCTTATGACAAATCCTATTTCAACAGCATAGGACCAGCTCTCTCAATACTCGGCACTCCAGGCGCCCTTAGTGAGTGGATAAGACAGATGCTAAGAAAAAGGAGGTTTCAAGTATCAACAGTAAACGAAGTCTCCAAAGCAGGGGTAGCCCATGGCTGTCCACAGGGAGGAGTGCTATCTCCTTTCCTGTGGAACATCGTGATAGACGACTTGTTAAGGAAACTAAATGAACCCGGCTTCCTAGCAATAGGATATGGAGATGACATAACAATTCTGCATACAGGCGACTATGAAGGTGTACTCACTGAACTAATAGAGAGCGCGGTCATTATAATGAATAAATGGTGTACTGACAACGCCTTCTCGGTAAATCCAACGAAAACAAAGCTGAGTCTGTTCACCTACAAAAAACCGGACAGATTCAAGCTGTCCAGGATATTAAACACCACACTAACTCTCTCTTCAGAGGTAAAGAATCTGGATTTGGTTGTTCACTGCCGTTGTAATACCGGCCCTAACATATGTGTGAAAATGTAATTTCGTATTTCGCGCCCTAAGCTTGCGCCCTCTAGGCGGAAGCATCCCTGTACTACTTTTGTATAACCTAACATATAATGTATTTCCTGTTTAGCCTTGAAACGAGCAAGACGTGTTTTATTTTTCCTTCAATATTTAGGCCATACTTCAAAAGGTTATGGGCCCAGTATCCTAGAATTGAAGTGAATAGACTGTTCAGTAGTGCGCGAGGTGTATTTTCGCGATTGTGAAAGTGTTTCCCGGCGAAATTGTGAAAAGTGATAGTGGTACCACGTGGCAAAGGCTGTAACAGAAAACACAAAAATGGCAATTAATTATTTGTCAAACTTGCCCCGTTTAGTTGGCAGAGAAAATTACGAAGACTGGGCGTTTGCCGTCAAGAATTTTCTCGAACATGAAGATTTGGCAGGGTGCATAGAGGGCACCGAAATAAACCCAGAAAAATTAAGAAAAGCCAAGACAAAGCTTGTCTTAACCATAGATCCGAGTGTATATGTGCACGTAAAGAATGCGTCTACAGCGAAGGAGGTTTGGGAAAACCTGAAAAAGGCATTCGACAGTGAAGGATCTACTAGAAAGTTGGGGCTGTTGCGAACAGTCATGAGCATGAAACTTGAGCATTTTGACAAAATGGAGGTCTACGTCAACACAATGATGGAGAAGTTACAAAAGCTACAAAAAATTGGCCTAAATATCGAGGATGAGTTGGCAGGTTCTATGTTGCTGGCGGGGTTGCCGAAACGTTTCGAGCCAATGTTAATGGCTTTAGAACATTCCAACACACAAATATCTACAGATCTTGTGAAGACAAAGCTCCTCGACATGCAGTTGGAAGATCTACCGGAAGATGGCGCTAGTGGAGCATTTTTTAGTACCAATTGTCGGCAGAAGGGGCGTTATAGTCAGGCAAAGCCTCAAGATGGCGCCAAATCAAAAAAACAACTCAAATGCTTTATATGTAAAAAACCGGGCCATTTTGCTTCAAAGTGCAATTTAAAAAACAGTCAGAGTGTGCAAAAAGGAAATGCATTTAGTGCAGTGTTTTCCAGTGGTGTTTTCAACAAAGGCGAGTGGTATGTGGACTCGGGGGCCAGCATCCATCTAACATGTAATGATAACTGGCTCGAAAAGAAAAGAAAACCAACTGTGAATAATATTACCGCAGCTAACAACGAACAATTACATGTGGAATGTGGTGGTGATGTCAAAATCGTAACTCAAGTTAATGGTAACTATGAAGTGGAAGTTAAAGATGTACAGTACGTTCCAGGATTGACAACGAATTTGCTATCAGTCAGCAAACTAGTAAGCAAAGGAAATAAAGTTGTGTTCGAAGGACTGAATTGCTTTATTTACAATGGAAAAGGAACATGTATTGCCAAAGCATGTTTAAAAGATGGTGTTTACAAATTAGTGAAATCCGAAAAATGTTTCGTTGCTAGCGAAACAACGTCGTCGTGTGATGCAGAGTTATGGCACCGAAGACTAGGCCATATAAATTCTAGTGCCTTAGAATTAATGAAAAATTCACTGGTGGATGGCATCAACTACAAGGGTACAGCAAACATTAATTTGACAAACTGCAAGGTATGCTGTGAAGGAAAACAGTGTCGTATGAAATTTGGCAGGTCGCAAAGCAGAGCGACAGAAATTTTAGAACTTATACACACCGATTTGGCAGGGCCAATGGAAACACCTTCAATTGGTGGCTCAAGATACTACATAGAGTTCCAGGACGACTTTATCAAAATCTCATTTGTGTATTTTTTAAAACACAAGGACGAAGCGTTCAACAAGTTTGTAGAATTTAAGAATTTTGTTGAAAAACAAACAGAAAAATCCATCAAATCTATAAGGTCAGACAACGGCAAAGAGTATATAAACTCCAAGTTTGAAAGTTATCTGAAAAAAGAAGGTATTTTGCATCAAAGATCTACCTCGTATACTCCAGAGCAAAATGGACGTTCAGAACGATTAAATAGATCGTTAGTGGAGAAGGCCAGGTGTTTGTTATTCGAAGCGGAAATGGAAAAAAGTTTTTGGGCTGAAGCTGTCAACACAGCTTGTTATTTGCGAAATAGGTCTGCAGTCACAAATCTACCAAAGACAACTTATGAAATGTTTTACGGACGAAAACCAAATTTAAAACACGTAAGAACATTTGGAAGCGTAGCTATGACCCATATACCAAAAGAAAAAAATGGGACAAGAAATCCATTCAACTTAAATTGGTTGGTTTTTCAGAAGTGGCAAAAGGGTATAGACTGCATAACCCTGAAACAAATGATGTTATAGTCAGTAGGGACGTAAGAATAATGGAAAAACCAAGTTCTAAAAATGTTCAAGAATATTTTTTCGAACAAGAAACCAATCATGACATTGAAAATAATGAAAATGATACTTTTTTAGATGCTACGTCAACGTCTCAGGTCACCGATACGTCAGATGAAGAATATATTCCAGCTGATTCGATGGAACTTCCCGAAGAACCCATAAGAAAATCAGAGAGAGCAAGGAAACCGAAAACATATGATGACTACGTAACATATCTTGCCATAGAAGAGTCTACAAATTCAGTGAGAGACGTCGAAGACCCTACTACAGTCGAGGAAGCGCTAGAAGGCCCGCACAGTGCCCAATGGAAAGCTGCGATGGAAAGTGAGTTGCAAAGTTTTCAAGATAACAGTGCGTGGAGTGCAGTAGTCCCAACAAACGGTCAAAGCACATTGACGTCCGCTATCACTTCATTCGGCAAGCAATTGCAAGCGGTGACATTTCTTTAAAATACATGCCTACGGAAGAAATGATCGCGGATATATTAACGAAGGCTTTGGCTTCACCAAAGCATAAAAAACTAGTTTTTAGTTTAGGCTTAAAAATACGAAATTAAGGAGGAGTGTGAAAATGTAATTTCGTATTTCGCGCCCTAAGCTTGCGCCCTCTAGGCGGAAGCATCCCTGTACTACTTTTGTATAACCTAACATATAATGTAGTTCCTGTTTAGCCTTGAAACGAGCAAGACGTGTTTTATTTTTCCTTCAATATTTAGGCCATCCTTCAACAATATGCAACAGTTATATGGTGACATGGTAAGCTACAGCACATTCAACGACTAGCATGAATGGGAATTACTGGCGTCTTTTGCACATCCTCCATTTGAATTACATATTCAGGAGATGGTCCTATGTACAGTGCCCAAAAAAATCCTTCGAAGAGCGACTCGGAGGGACGCTCTCCTAGGGAAATGTCAGTACCGTCCCACTACGACCTACCATTTCGAAAGTCGCTATACGTCACAAAACTCTGAACCTCCTGATACTTGTTAGTGCCCAAAAAATAACTGTACTGATGATAAAAGGAGAAAACGTCTGCATCGTCACAGTAAGTAAAACTATTCTTGCTCTATCCTTCCTGGGCCAATACACACTCAAAAACGAGACAGAATGGTGGGCCGGATGCTCTAGCAAAAAAGGAAGCATCATTGAAAACCGACAAGAGGCTTATGCCCCTATACAAAAGCAATCTCTCAAACATGCTGCAAGACATGACTATAGCAAAACACAAAGCAAGGTGAAAGAATATCTCCACTTCTGGTCAAACATAAAATCCTTGACTGGTATTCTAACTGGACACTGTCAGTCTATGTATTATGAGTCGCTGAAAATCCCACCTGCAGAAGGAGAAAGGAGGAAGCGTAGTTGGTGGAGCTACTATCCCGCTCTGGCAACATTAAGAAAGGTCCGGCTGATGACATCACGGCCAAATAAAATCCTCAACCTTATCAAAGGAATGGGGTGGCTGGAGAGCTGGTCTTCCCATCAATATCTGTCGGGGTATTCCCCAGGAAACTAGTTATTTTAATAAGTGATTTGTTTTTTAATTTTAATAAGACTTATTGTTGTAGATTTACGAAACGTTTAGTATTTCTAAATTTAATAAAATAAACAGTTCATGCACATAAGAATTATCCATTAGGTTTGATAAATTGTTAACAAAAAATAATAACATTTAGTAATTACCAGTTATCAATATATAATAAGTATCACATTTTTTTAAATATTTTTTCTTACGTTTTATTATAGAAAAGATATTTAATATTATTGAATATAAATTTGAACTTTATAACGTGTTTTATTAATAATTGTATATATATTGGTAAAAATACGTTGCAGAGAATGAATATCTTCGTATGAAGCAGAAGGGTCCTGAGTGGAAGTATTTTAGGAATATTTTTTAATGTACGTATCCCAATTTGTTTACCATATTTTAACAGGATATTTCTGTAAATAATCGTTGATTGAAATATTGTACAATATTTCAATCAACGAAATAATGATGTTTATTATTATTACTAAGTGATTAAATTAACAGACTTAGACAACAATTTTCGAGAAATTATTTATATTTTTTTAAATTAAATAAGTAAAATAAATAAAATTAATATATCAATATTTAAATATTTAAAGTATATACTATAAAATATATCGGTGATATATGCATGACTTTTTCATATTACCCTGTTCGTACGCCACTGAAATTGGCGTGGAAATTGACATTTTATACGCATATGTTGGCAAACCTGCCGCTCTGTGACAATTCATGGCGTCCAACAAAATCATAACAAAGGTGCTGCGGTGTTTATTTGTGTTTGTGTTCAATTGAATAAATCCAGTTGCTCAAGCTAGCATATGCGTAAAACACCAAGAGAATTCAACACGACACGCCTTTAACGCATTTCCACCTTTCATCTGCACAATGAGGTAAATATCAAATTCATTGTTTTCACCTGTGCCCCCAATAAAACTAACACTTTTCGCTTCATAATTATCACTTCCTATAACCAAATAAACTATGTAATTATTTACAATTCATACAAGGCAAACTCCACCTTACACTGAACATCAATAATGATTTGACTAAAACTAATGAATTCACCTAATTTCAGATATTTCTCTTATTGCAAATGTTTTGATAAATGTAAGTTTCTTAATTATAATTACTTTTAAAAATAATCATAAATAAATGTTATATTTCAAAATCTCATATCCAACTATTGCAAATTATTTAGATAAATATATAAGATAAGTATTTGTTTATATTAATTTATTGGTCTCTTTTAGTTAAGTTACTTGGAATATTAAAATACAAAACTTGTAATGTTCAAATTTTCATAATTTGAAATGTGTAAAGTAAATTTTAGAAAACCATTTTTTAGCTGAATGTTTAATTTAAATCAAATTTTATTTGTTTTTTTTAATCAGATAAAATGTAAAATATACTATTTTTATAATTTCCAAGGTATGAATAAATTAAAATGTACTATATTATTAAAATACTGTCAAAAGTAGTTCATGACCTACTTTATTCATGTAATACAGTATAGGTTTTAATACAATGTCTAACCAGATAAGTCATTCCAATTGTGCAGAAATTCTTTATGCTGATGGTAATAAAATGTACTAAATACAATCTAACTGAATTAAAACCTACATTTTCTTAAATGTGACTATTTTCCATAACCTGTTTTCTAAACAATATGCCTAATATATTAAAGAGTTGAAGTGTCAAATCATGAGTCTTTATATAAACAAAACATTGTAATATAACAAATGGTTTCTAATACCAAATCGCGCAGAACAATATTTAGTTCAAATAAAAATTATTTCTTAAACAATGAAATAGAGTTACTACTTTTTATTTTAACAATAATTCATCAATAATGCAATATATTTTAAAATATGGTACACTGATGTATTAGTCTCGTTGTAGCAACATTCATTTATTTATTTATTTACTTGTCAATAAAATTAATAACTTCAATATCAAACAAAAATGAAATAAAGATTTAACATATATTAAATTACTAGAACCAAATTAAATTTAAAATACTAGTCTAGATCTAAATATCTTGACTATGAAAAACTATAGGAGGTAGATAAAAGGATAAATAAGCATAGCAATGAATTTTATAAATTAATAAAATAATGCTTTCTACTTTCAAAACTGTTTGTGATAACTAGATATTTGTAATGTAACATAGTTTTTTTTTAAATTTATTTGTCATAAGTTAATAAATAGTAAAGTTGTAGATAATTTTATATTAAATAATTAACACAAATCTGCATTTTTATACTTTTTGCTTTTTAAAAGCATTTTTTCTGCTTATTCTTATCATTTGAATATTGTGGTGATTATATTCATTTTCTTCCAGACATGCCTAATGATTATTATGGTTTCAACATGATAAAAATAAAAAAAATACATAATTTTACATTTATTTAGTAATATTATATGATATAATCATTCTTTGGATAATATATAGATATATTCGGGAATTATATTTTTTGCTAAAGTATCTTAGTGATTTTATTTATTTCATTTTCAAAAGACAGAAAATATAAATCTAATTGCATGAATGGTGAAATAAACTGTATTACCATTCAGAATTCTATTCTGTTAATTTTTTTGTATGATACAGAAATTAATTCATTAATAAATACATACATTCTACACATATAAAAAATGTATGTGCATAAAAAGTATAATATGTGTTTATAAAAAACATGGCAGTTAATTAGTCAGTTATTTTAGTTTTGTTATTAGAAATTGGTAATGTGTTCTATCTTATTTGATAATATTCTGTATTTTATCATTTTCAACTATTATTACCAACACTCCTAACATTTTTTTTTTTCAAGAGTTGCTTTGTAAACCATTACTTTGTTTTGTTGAAATACTTTCTTTTTAAACAATTATGAAATTTTACTTAGACACAAATTATTTTACAGTGGCCCTAGAGGAAATATGTCCCAAATGAATGGAAGTAACAGACGGCCACCTAATCTTAATCGGATCCCATCTGTTGAGAAGCCCACATGTGCTCAACATGACGACCTCATCAAATATATTTTTGAATCCTGGAACAAAGTATCCCAAGAAGTGGATAAAAACACAGGCAACACCACTATGTATTACAACGAACAAGACAGGGACATCCTGAAGGACTTTGAACCTTTCGATCTCGAGGGATATTGGGGCAGACGGCTAGTACAGAACCTACAGCAACCGCAGCATTCATAGCAGATTTGGTCTTGAGCAAATGATTTATTTTATTAAATGACAGGCGTTGACATTATACATGTGGGCACCATTTTACATTTACTAATTATTTATATTAAGTAGATCAATATACAAAAGATTAAGTGTGGCGGGTCCTCATTGTTTCACATCAATCCAGTCTTTCTTTTCCACCCTCTTATATTTTAGTATGGTACCTCGGACGGCTTTTAATACTAATGCTCAATAATTTACCACGGGTTTGGAAAAATACTGCCACATCTTAAATTTTTTCATTAATAACACTTTTGGTTAAATTATTGAGTGTTAAGGAAGGGAATATAAACATCTTTATAATATGGATTTAACGAAACTGAATTTTTTCAGCTGCCTGAGAATCGTTGAAATGTGTATTGAAATCGGCGTTTTAAAATGATCATTCATAGAGCACATATATTATGTGTTCTCTTTATACTAATCTGAATTTACAATCAGTATATTGAGGAAAATGAGATAGAAGATATTAAAACCACTATTTAAGTGTAGCTGTGACCATCGCAAATTGGTTGAGATAATTTTACATGTACACAAGGTTTTAATTTTTACCACTAAGTGATTTCAGTTGTTAAAAAACAATAATTTTGCAAATGTAAGAATCTTTAATACAATATCAAGAATTGTATACAATATAAAATATATATTAACATTAATTATTTCTTTTCTGTGAATCCTTATGCAATTAATACTAACCAACTAATTTTAGAATTCCTTGTCTTATAAAATTACTCTTATTCTGCATCCATTTAAAATATTTTTTGTTTTTAGTTAAAAAACTTGTTTCCTAATAATAAAAGGATACAAATGGAGGTGTAGTTTTTTGTTAATTTCATATAAATTTAAAATTTGAAAAATTTAGTTATTCAATTTTGTTTGTAAATTATCCTTACATGTTATTTTCAAATTTTAATACTTAACATTGATGTAGATTTGAAAAGATATATTCTAATTCGAATATGACACTTTTTAATATTCAACAGACCCATCTTTAAATCAATTTTGCTTTAAATTATATTTCAGTGTTGACATATATGCACTTTTCAATCCTATATTTATAAAAACTTTTATATTACTAATAAACACATGTCTATACAGATTTTTTTTTATAAGCTGCAATTTAAATACTATTGAGAATTCAAATGATTGTGTAATTAATATAATATAATATTTAGTTTTTAATTATTAAATGGCATGATGTTTTTATTTCTTTTAAGTAGAACATATTTGAGTGGTAGTATTTCTCCAAGAACCTATGATGGGGATAGTTAATAAGCTATAACTATAAAATTTTATAAAATTAGTACATTTTAAGCCTTAAAGAGTATTTGACAGGACATATACATAGTGAATCGTGCAAGTAATATTTTAAAGATGACTAGAATATAGCATTTATTACACACGACTCACTTTTTTTCAATAAAAAATAGTGTTCACAATTTAGTATGGCCAGCTGGTAATGGCATGTCAAACACTACGGGCAAGTTATTTGGGATATAATTTATGTCACAAGTTGATGCATTTATAAAGATTATCTTTCCATCTGAAGTCACTCCATATCCTACAAAAAAGAAAATAAACAATATTATTCAATGAATAGCACTTATGTAAGTGTTCTATCAGATATCACAATATTTTGTACAAGGTATACCATTTCCATAAAATATAATGTTCTAGGATTGAAATATTACTTGTTTTATTTCACATACTGTGTTTAATGGAGGGAACAGAAATAATAACTTTTTGATTTAAAAAGTAAACCAAAAACAAGAAAATTGAAACGTCTAATATTGGCTATTTTCCAATCCATCCTGCACTTGAGTCTTTGAAAGTCATATAGATAACTAATCATTTTATGTTTGAGGTTTATGTAAAAAGATTATTCTTTATAAAAGATTTAATTTATCATTTCGATAAATCTCATACTTTTATTAACAATTTCAAAAAAATTTTTGTTTTCTCAAAAATTAAATAAGTTAACTTAGCTTTTACTTGAATGATTTCCATATTCTGAAAAATAAAAATAATTGTTTTAAGTAAATACTCACAACTGGTGTATAAAACCTATCCATCACATATAGTTAAAGCAATAATACAAAATAATTAAAGTAAATATAAACACCAGTAAAGAACCAAATTAGAAAAGGATTCTAGGTCTAGGTAGGTAATCTGAGGAGTGGCCAGTTCCTGTTACTGTTGAAATAATATATATGCTACTTTAAAGTGCTAAGGGTACACTATCTTTTTAAGTTATAAAACATAAATACACAATTAACTAATTAATTTTTCAGGTATTCTTAAGTGAGTACATATTTAGTATGTTTCATTTTAATAAGATTTTTAATTTTAGTATGCAAAAATGTATTAATTTATATAATACCTTCATGAATATGTCCAAAGATATGATACTTGGGTTTAACCCTTTCCTGCACTGTAAGAAGTAATTCTACACAGCCTGCTCTTACTCCAGAACAGGCAAAATCTCCATGCCCTAGAGGAGGAGTGTGTGTTATAAGGACATCTGTATCATCTGGAATCTTTTCCCATTTTTCTAAGCACTTTTCTCCCCTTGGTAAATTGAATGCCCAGTTTCCAAATTCTGGTTGCCTAAAAAAACAAATTATATAAAATGTTATTATATAAAAATTATTGTACATTGTGTGAAAAAATTTGCGGGGAAACTACATGTGTTCCTCAAACAAAAATAAGACTCTTATTACAAAAAATCTGTAAAAGCTTCTGAAGCATCAAAGTCTTTAAAATTCAAAACTTGTAAAAGTACAGCGGACTGCTCTTTCTAAATCAAGTTACTTGATGCACACATTAAATGATAATAAACAATAATTTGTTATCATTGATCCTTTATAGTAAAAAAAGCTAATATTGTCACTTAATTTTTCCAACGTTTTAATAGGTGATCATAGTACTTCCCCTATATTTTTCTTGTAAATCATGAGGTTTACTCAAGGTTATTCTTAATAATTTGCTCAAATTTGGATTCTTTACAATTGATCGATACATACATTCACTCCTATAGTTTATTAGCAATAAGCTTTTCAGTTCCAGTTTTTAACAATAAAACCTTAAGTTTAAAGTTTCATCGCAAAAGGATCATTTGTTTTGATTCCAGAAATTAGTGGAAATCAATCAATATCAAAAACATTGTTTATTTTTGCATAGGCTGTATACTTTTTTACTTTTTTGTAAATTTTATACGTGCACATTTACTGTTCTAATAAATTAAAATAGTTAAATTTCTATTATATAGATTTTTTAATTCATATATTTAAAAATCACATCAAGAACTTTCATGAAATTATTCAATATTATTAAATGGGAATTAATATTAACACATTGTCTTAAGTGATTGGAGATTATATCAAAATATGACAAGTAATAAATAAGTTCTGTTACCATAGTCTTATCATATATAAAATTTTAAAAAGAAAAATAAATATCTTATCTATTTTTATGAACATACATAGTAACATAGTTGATGCTTGTTGTGCTACATTAATGATAGAGCCGAATATACAAATTTGCTTAAGAAAAACACTTGTTATGTACCATGTTTCTATTTGCAGTTTCCTGACAAGTGTTTCAGACCTGACAGCTTGTTATCAAAGGTTATTAAATTATCTTAATTCAATTCTAAAATAGTTATTTGTACAATAAGTGTGGAAATGCTACATGAGTGCATCAAGCTCCTACCTCAGTGTGGAAAAGCATTTCTACATTTCTGACGCAATACACTAGTTATTTGTACGAGTGTGGTAATGCTACACTTTTCCGCACGAAAGTAGAATGTTGGTGTACGAGCGAGCGAAGCATAGCATTGCCTCACTTGTACAAATAACTATTGCCTATTGACAATATTATATAACTATGATTAATCCTAAGAGTATTCATTGTAAGCCTCCACTGTTACTTTAAGAATTATTTTACTTTGTTCTACATAGATCTTTAGGCAGCAATTGTTTAAATGCAAACTATTTCTTAGAAAATAAGAATTTTAATTTATTCACTCAACATTGAGGCAGATACAAAGCTTTTGCTAAACTATTAAAATAAATAAAAATTGTTAACAATATTCTGTGATAAATTAGATAAAAAATTTTGGATACACAGAAAAAAAATTGCAGTGCATGAATACGTTTAGGAGTGAGAAGTGTTGTATTTAAGTAATTAAGTAACACTAGAGATAATTAATGCAGGTTTGTTTCTGTCAACAAATTTAAACTTTCTGTGGCCTACTTGGATGTATCCAAATTAATGTATTATGTAATATTTATTTACCATGGAGTTCCATACAGTTTAATACCATAAATATCAATTCCCTCATCTTCAAGATATGTACAATTATTTAAGTATTGCTTAATATTAACTGTCTCGACTGCATCCCCAATATTATCTGCATTATTCCCATAATTTGGAATATCATCCTCCCAACTGGAACCAGTATGTCTCGAATTTCCATTAGATTGCTTAAACCTGCTCACAAACTTTGAATCAAAACTTAGCTCATGATTTCCACCAATTACAATCTTATGTTTATGAGGTAATGTCTCCAGCCATTTATTAAACTCTTCAACCTCACTACGCTGGCCACATTTTGTGAAATCACCGGCATGTATAAAGACGTCACCATTTGGCACATCAAATTTTATGTTGGGGATTAGCGAATGTGTGTCACTCATACATACGAATCGCACTTTATCATCACCGATTGGTTTTGTAGGTATCTTCACATTTAACTTGAATATTTTTTGCTTCTTTGAAATTTCGCTCCATGCTGCTGTAGGGTTATTAGTTAATGGATGGACTGTTATCTGCATATTACGATGAATCTGTAATCTTTAAAATTGGCTTTATTTTTGAATCAAATCATTATAAAAGTACCTAACCTATATAAACAAATCGGAATATCGGTTATTTTCATTTGTGTTTAATATTCATTGTACTCTTAATAATACTTACTAATGTTTATATTGCTCTGGTGTAGTCCATTTAGAAAGTACTTAATTTAATTCATAATCAGCTATTATTTGTTTCACATGCCAGAAACTGAAGTTGTTTGATAAAATATTTAATCAGGGGTACCAATATGATGAAAACTCAATTATAATTTCGTTTATAGCGAAAAAAAATTTTAATAAACCAAGGCCATTAAACACGCATTAAGAAAAAATAATAATGTTTAACAAATATATAACACAATACTTCAACATATTATCTAATAATTATTCAATAAAATAATAAATAACAAAAGCAGAAAACGTGATTTTTACTAACTTTAAATTACTATTGACTTTTAGCGATTTTGTGCACATTTTATTTGTTATCTGATAACGAATGTAACAATTTATTACACTCATAAGAAATGTTTTGTTTTGATTTGCAATTATTATTTTAAACTAAATTTGAGTGTGTATACATAAAGGAATTTATCTTTTTAAATGGTAATAATTTCATACTTCAAATACAAACAATAGTATATTTCATTAGGAGTCCAGAAAAAAGGATTTTTCCGTGCGCGCGTGACCGGAAGTCATGCAAGCACGGAAAAATCCATTTCTGGACGTGTAATGAACGCTATTTTTTATTATACTTATTTGAAAACAACAATATTAAGAGAGATATTTTGATAATTTTTTTTTTTCAAAACTGTAATATCTATAATAGTGAAAATATAAGTAGAGTTAATATTAACGAAAATCATATTTAATTGGAACTGTTATTATTAATAGTAAGGTTTATCGTACAATTAGTATTATTGTTAAAGTTTATTCCCCTTAGTATTTCATTTTCTTGAGTTATAATTGCAGATGTTGTATTTTCCGCATGAGATGGGTTAAACAATTTCCTTGAAACTTCTATTTTTCTTTGTATAGATTCTTCTATATATCCTTCTGCTACACTGGAAGAACGCCATCCTCCGTGCCTTTTCAGAGTAAGCAAGTCACCACCGCTTTCGACCAACATGGTTGCTGAAGAACGCCTTAGGCCATGTCCGGTATATTTTTCGTGATCATTTAGTTTTAGGTATTTCGCAACAAGTTTGGGGATACCACTGATAGTATGGCATCCAACATGTTGAGCGTAAAATTTACGGTTTCGGTATGCTACAAATAATCTTCTGCTCTCCATATGTTTAGGCCGCAAATCTGCATATTTGCGGTAAAGTGTGCAGGGCTCGAATGTACATCCTTCATTTGAAATCGTGAAACTTCTCGATTTATGATTTTTTCCATCTCGCAAAAACACGACAAGAAAACTACCATTATCTTTAATATCGTCTAAACTTAAACGTATTAAATCATCTCGACGGCACGCACCGAATATTCCAAACACTAATATTACTTTTGCTAATAGATATTGCTCATCTGAAGCTTCACATAAAAATTTAGTTACTTGTTCTGCTGTAAGAACTCTTGATTTTTTTGGTACGTAACCCACCGCTTGACGCTTCAAAAATGCTACAGTTTTTCGAAAAATGTTCGTGTCAATATTTTCTTTAATAGCCAAACAGCTTTTTACCATGGAGAATCTACTCCATAAAGTTGATGATTTCATAGATTTAGCCTTTTCCGAAAAATAGACTAAAAGTACATCGTCACTTACATTTTTTATATTCTTCTGAGCCCGCCATTCATTAAATATTTCATATTCCTTTTCGTATCTTGTTTTTGATTTTGTCGGTAGTAAATCTGCACTTACTTGAGCCGCTTGAGCTAATATGTCGTCTGGAACATCAGGATTTTCATCTAAGTCTGAGTACATTTTTTAAATTGGCTTTCACTGACACAAAAATAAACTTCAAACCTTATCTGCTACTATGGAAACATTGGTTAGCGCACAGAAAGACCGCACAAACAAACATTTTCTGTGCGGTCGCCTGAAAAAGTGACGATTCCATTATTCTAGAGGCATATGGAATCAAAGTGTTTTCAGATAAGTATAATAAAAATAACTATACTAACGGCCCCGAACTGCGTGCAGCCACGTTGATTCGGGTCAGTAGTCGGATGGGTGACCGGTACCATTCACCATTGGGATGCGGTCCTTTAAAGTAACAAGCTCATTTACACACACAAATACACAAATGACACATGGCGGAAGGACCACGTGGTCGATAGCCTAACACTACTACTACTACTACTAACTATACTATCAGTAAAAACGGACGCGGCTCTATATTTCTAACTGTTAAATATAGTTAGCGAGTAGCCTGCGGAATAACAAAAATTGGGAACTATGAAAGAAAAATGACAGCATGGTGGAACAAGGAAATACAAATAGCAGTCAATAATAAGAAAAACAAATGGACGAAATATTTAAATAAGAGAGACACAAAATCCTATGAGAAACACAAGGAAGAAAGAAACAAAGTAAAACGACTGGTAAAAGAAAGCAAAAGGTCCTGCTTTTGGGAAGAATTAGGGCGCAATCTAGCAAAGGCGCTCAAAGATAACCAAAAACTATTCTATGGAGCAATAAAACAAATGGGAAAACCTAAAGCCAAAACATTGAAGAATATAGAAGATAAAAAAGGAAACATACTAACCAAAGAAGAGGACATAATGAGCAGATGGAGAGAACATTTTGAGGATATGTTACAAGGAGACAAGAGAGAGGAAGAGAAAAGAAAGGAACAGAATGCAATGATAAGAGAAAAGATATAACAATGGATGAACTTAAGGAAGCTTGTAAACATATAAGAAACGGAAAAGCATGCGGACATGACGGGATAGCCGGAGAAATGATAAAATACCTAGACGAAAAAGGAAGACTGGAACTACTAGAGCTTATGAATTACATAATGAGAAAAAATAACCTAGAGATTGAAGAATAGGGATTATTATACCGATACATAAAGCGGGGGACAGCAAATATTGAAAAAACTATAACAATTATAAGCACAGTTGGAAAAATATATGCATACATAATAATCAATGGGATACAATTAGAACAAGTGAAGAAATACAAATACCTAGGAACCATAATAAACAACGAGGGAAGGAAGCCTGAAAGATGAAATAAATGAACGAATTAAAAAACAGGTAGGCTATTTAATAGAATAAAGCATGATATACTAGGAATAAAAGAAATAACGGAGAGGACTAAAGTAGAAGTAATTAAGAGGGTTATGAAACCCATATTGATGTATGGAAGTGAATCATGGACAACAACGAAGGCTCAAATGAGCAGAATAGCAGCCATGGAAATGAGATTCCTGAGAAAAATAAAAAAAAATGAAAGCTGGACAGGATAAGAAATGACACATATAGAGAAGAATTTAACATAGAACCGGTTGAGTTAACTATACAGCAGAGCCAGTTAAGATGGTTAGGACATGTAACAAGGATGGGACAAGAAAGAATAGTAAAGAAAATATATAAAGCGAGGGAACGAGGAAAGAGTAAAAGAGGGAGACCCAGAAAATCTTGGAAAGAAGAAGTAAGAAAAGCATTCGATGGGATGAGATAAAAACACTAACCAGAAACAAAAAAGAATTAATGTTTAAATTTAAAATTTTACCAAACTGACTAATTTGTACTATTCAGGATATAAAAAAGTAGTAGATATTATGTTGAATATTCATGTCATGCTCACAAAAAAAAAAACAAATTTAATGAAGAGACTATAGTCGTACGTACGTGTAATTTTAAATAAAGTGGTAAAACAAAGTAATCGTGTCTCCTTCTTCATTATATTCAAGATGTACCACAAAGTAGAAAAGAAAGAAACCTTTATTTGGCATTATTACATATACAAACTCTACTAAACTATATTCTAATAATAAACAAAAAATATAATCCTTCCATATCTTTCACTCCACTCTTCTCCTACCTCTCTCCCACCCTATTTTCCTAAGCACATTTACTTTGGCCCCATCCTCATTCATCCAGTCCGTCACCCTCCTGCACCCTTCCACCCACTCTTCACTCACTCCCTCGCATTCCTCCGCCAAATGCCTCCAAGTATCCCTTCCATTCTTACACAAAACGCACTTCCCATAACTCTCTCCCATCCACCACTTTCTCCCTCTTTCATCTGACCCACACCTCGCCCTTGCCATTGTCACCTTATCCTCTCTCCCCATTCCGCTCTCTAAATACTTCGGCTTTCTTCCATGCACCTGCCATCTCCCATATCCCTCATTGTACTCACTCCTCTCTATGCAGCCTTGCCTTTCTTGTCTCTCCACTTCTCTTTCCTTCTCATATACCCAATCAGCCACATTCACCCCTTTCTCAAGCCATTCATTCACCACCACCTCCGCCAAACCTACCCTTTCGTACATTCTCCTTCTCTCCGCTCTCCATCTACCCTCCACTATACTCTTACTCATCCACCATACCTCCTTCACCAATCTCCCTTCTTCCAGCGCACACATTCTCATCTCGAACCTCACCACTCTCTTCACTGCCTCACACCCTAAGGTCTCCCTATCGAGCTCCTGTAACAATATGTATTCAGGCGTCGACCTCTCCACCCCTAACACTCGTCTCATGCACCATCTTTGTTCCCGCTCCAATTCCTCTGATACTCTATCCCCCACCATAGCCACACACCATGTCTCCTGATATACTCTCCTCACAAACTCAACCATCCCCTCACTCACCCCTCTTCTTTCCAAACACTCCACCAATCTTTCCCTAGGTACCGAATCATACGCCTCTTTCAAATCTAGGAACACCGCATACACACTTCCTCTCTCTTCCATTACTTTTTCTACCATCCTGGCCAGGGTAAATATCTGGTCTGCTGTACCTCTTCCCCTCCTGAACCCACCCTGCGTCTCTGACCTTTTTCTTCCACTTCCTTTATAAGTCTATTTTTCACTACAGTCATTGCTATTTTATACCCTGTGTTGGTAACGGTTATCCCCCTGTAGTTATCCACATCTCCTGTGCTTCCTCCTTTATGCACCGCGGGGGGGGGGGCAATCCTCCAAGACCGCGGTATATCCTCCTCCCCTTCCATATTTGATTTAACACCTTTCTATACGTTCTTCTACCCTCTTCCCCAATCGCCTTCCAAACTTCCACCTTTACACCATCCGGCCCTGCCGCTTTCCCCTTCTTCACCTCCTCAAATGCTCTGTCCACCTCCTCCTCTGTGAAGTCGTCGGATATTCTGCATCCTCCTCTGACTCCTACTCCACACGGCTTTCCGCTCCCTCTCTTACACTTATCCACCCACTCCTCCAGTGTCACCTCTATCTGCTTCCTTTCTACTCCATTCCTCAATACCCTCCACATATCCGCTTCGTTTCTACACTTCTTTAATTCCTCCATCTTTCCTTCTACCACCGCCGATTTCCGTTCCTCACATACCTTAATATACTGCTTTCTTGCCTCCCGGCACTGTGCTTCGTCCCCTCTACCCTCCATATACTCTCTCCTCGCCCTCCTCATCATTCTCTTTGCCAGCCTGCACTCCTCATTAAACCATCCTCTATCTCCATCATTCTTTGCCCGCGTCCTCTTACCGTATCCTACTATCACCTCTTCTAATTCTTCCATCGTCCTCACACTCACCCATTTCACTTCATTAAGCTTAGCCTTCATCTCCCTGATCGCCTTTTCTCCGCTCTCCAATTTCTCCCTTTCCTGACCCTGCGAGTCTTCTTCAATGCTCCCCTTTCCTACCTCTACCTCCATCATTAATGGCAAGTGATCCGAACCCTCCACCTCTTCCACGACCATCCTCTTCACCTCACTATTCCTACACCCCTTCACCATAGCATAGTCTATCACGGATCCTCCTCCCTTCCCAATATACGTTCTCTTCCCCTCCCAATCTCCTTCTGTGCATCTGTTCAGAATCTCCCACCCCTCTTCTATCACCCATTCATGCAATCTTCTCCCCTCCGCATTTACACATTTATCTTGCGATTTCCTCTTGATCTCTCTCCCTTCCTCACTGATTCCGCCTATTAATTCCCCCATCCTTGCATTGAAGTCCCCCCCAAGACATATCTTCCTCCTTCCTTCGTCCTTTCCTCCAACTCCTTCCTTATCTCTCTCCAGTTCTTATTTACATAGACCACCCCCACTGTTATCTCCTCCCCACTCTGTCCATATATCACCCACCCCACATCTCCTTTGCCCTCCATAAATTTCACCCTACCCTGTTGACTGCTTCCTCTTACACCCACTATCATACCTCCCCTTGCTCTTCCTCTTTCCGCCGTCCTTCTTGCCTCCTTTTTCCACCTGAACCCCCCTGGTAGCTTCGCTTTCACTTCTTCCCAATTCTCCTTTGTTATCCACGTCTCCATCAGTCCTACTATTACCTTCTCTGCCATCCACCCCTTTAATTCCTCCTCCCACCTCCCACCTCTAATCATCTCCTGTATCCCCGCCACGTACCAGACGCCTAATGTTATCCCCCCTGTCCTCCTCCTCTCACCCCCTCCTTCCATCCTCTCTGCCTCTACTCGTTTTTTTTTACCTCTTCTTCGAGTTTTTCTTTTGCCTTATTCCACTTCCACACTTTCCCCTCAATTCTCAATTTCTGATACCCCACCCTTGCTGATCTTCCCTTATCCCACTCCCTCCTCTCCCTTTCTTTTATATCTTTCTGTATCCTTCTCTCCTTTTCCGTCAGGTCATCATCAATAAATATTCTCTCTCCTGTTCTCTTAATTAGCTTCTTATTGGTCATTATTTTCACTTTATCGTCCCTCCTCCTAGCTTGGCCACAGTTATCTTTTTCCCCTCATCCACCCTAAAGCACTCCTTCACCTCTATCTCCACTCCCATCATCTCCCTCGCAAATTTCTCCACCTCTTTGCTGTCTCGAAATTCTCTCCCTCTGATAATTATATTATTCCTTCTCTCCCTTTTCTCTTTCCTCTCAATTTCCTCTTCTAACTTCCATATATTCCCTTTCCTGTCCCCAAGCTTCCTTCCACCCTCTTAATTTCTCCCTCCACATTTCCCACGATTTCTCCATATGCTAATTACACATCTCCATCTGCGCTTTCCATCTCTCCTCCACCACAAAGTAAACGCCTCCACAATTAAACATTTAATGTAAATTTAACTTAGATTCACCAAGTAATTTATTTGCAAGCTGTGACTATCAGTACCGACTCACATACGTTTATTTGTGGATCTGTTATAATATTAGTATATTTTAGAACATTCAGATTTCCACATATAGATATTAATACAATCTAAGAGGCAATTTTACTTTCAAAATAATTAATTTATCATTTTGTCTAAAGAATACCATTATATGTTATCACTTGTGATTATAATTTGGTTAATGGTCTTTTGTTTCAAATTTATATAATCAAGATGATAATGTTTTTTTATCAGTTTCTCGTCAAGACTAAAATAATTTCCAATGTAAAGATTTGTTATTCAAAAGCGCAAAAATACTCTGGTATTGCAAAAGCCAATTTAAGAACTCAAAAAACAATTGTTGAACCTCCTATCTTTTGTCGCAATTTGAAATCAAATAATAAATACGTACATGGAAAATAAAGTTAAAAAATTTTACTCAGACTTTGAAAAACTGAACGTTTATTTAACCGTTTTGCATATAAAGGGAACGGAGGGCCCGTTCACTCGCATGCGTACTTGACCAGAACTCTAATACCGGCAGGATCTTCGTACGTCATTCCTTATGTAGGTGGTGCCAGCTTCGAAGCCTGAAAATTAAAATGACTCAATACTCCATCCAACAAAAATTTTCGATAGCCTAAAAGGATAAACAATAAAATTTCTTACTTTCAATGAAATGATGAACAAGAATTATATTAATATCAAAAACATTTTTTAACCCTTAGGGGTTAGGTGGTTGCAAAATTGTCCCACCTTTTTGTTTTGTTTGGGAAAATTTTCAGACTCGTCAAATGTCATATAATATTAATATTTTGTGTGCAAATTATCGAAATCATGTGCTTCAAAGGGTTAACACTTAATCATTTCGAGATTGAAAACGAGTTCATAGAAATGGTCTCTTGGTCGGCTAGGTGAAGACGTCGGCAAGTTCGAGATCTTAAGGCATATAGCTGACACTGATAACCTTCAAGCTTCTCAAGGATGGTGATGGTATTTGATGTCCACATGCTTTGTGGATGAAAGACTGGATTTTTCACAAGACAAAGCGCTCCATGGTTGTGCATTCAGGATTATTGGTTCCCGGACTGGTTCCCCGATGATCAAGGAACTGACAAATCCAGTTACTTCTGAGGCGGCGACCTACTCGGCTTCCGTCGTTGTTAAAGTCACATCCTTCTGGATTTGGCTGGACCAGGTGACAGACCCATTTGGTAATAGGAAAACGAACGTGGAACGGCGGGGTCATTTCCAAAGTCTGAGTCGGAGTTCGAAGTGTACCTACTAACCTGATTCCTGACGAGCATTATGCCTGGACGTGTCACAATCACTGCAAATATTAATGAACCCACAGCTTCCCGGAATGGATAGGTGTCTTCGCTGCCTTCGTCGTAGTCCGGCTTTTTCAGATTCGCGCGCGGATCCGATTATGTGCTGACCGTTGTTGCATCTTGCATGTGAAACTTCTCGATCGCCCTCTGAATGTAACTGGATTGGTGGATTGGCCTCGTCCAAGATCTTCATCCGGACAAAATGTCCAGGTTCCAAAAATGTTATTTCGAACTGCTTCCTCAACCTGTCCACGAAACTGCGGAACAACGCTCCTTCCGACGAATTCAGCATCGACGTAGAGAATGTTACCGGCGCTTTTCCGAAAGCGCCGCCAACATGATCATTCAGCAACATTTTAGCTGCTTCATAACTCGGGCGTTATTTGTTGTTAATATTCGGAACAACGGTCCCGCGTAACTTCACATTATTTTCCAATACCTAAATGTTACTTCACTCTCATGCATTTTCCAAAGGAGTAAAGTTCGTACCATACATTGAATAGATTAGTGAATCGTGTTCTAATTTTATTTTAAACAGTGAAATCTCGTCACCTAGATTTAGCGCCCTCCAATATCGGACAGCTCAACCTAATCATCTCTCAGTTATCAAAAGGAAGAACACGTCCCTGTTTTGGTTCCTAACTTCGAGGAATCTCTGGAGCTCTCCACATCTGGTGCGCAGGTATACCGAAACAAAAGAGTGATGCGCACCGAAATTTTGGACTGGCGCCAACTTGAGACTGACGCCAACTTTGGACTGGCGCCAAATGGCAATAAAAAAAAAAACGAAGAACAAAGAGCCCTTCGCTGCTCGCGATTTATCGCTAAATGGTTAACCATATTTGATACACACAGGTGTCATCGGATAGCTGAGAGAATGACCGTCAAAATGAATCCAAACACGACGGAAATCGATTAAGGATTAACTTTTAGATTTGAGCTGTCACAATAATAATAATTAACATACTAGACTATGGCGAGGTTTCACCGATCAACAATTTTGTATAAACAATTTCTCTTTATGAATATAAATAATTTTTTCTGTAATTAAATTCATTTATACAGTAGCTATTTTGCGCGACGAGGCATAATGATTTATGACCTCACTTTGTATACCCGATTTTCGCTAATTTCTAATATTAATTGTTTATACATATTGTTGATCAGTAGGGCAAACGATGCGTATTTTCGGAATGGATGTCTGGCCCAAATTTCAAAGCAATAGTGTCAACCCTTTCCGTGCTATTCAATTAAATATGATTAACTCCTTTACCTTACCTCCGATTTACCTGGATCACATACTGACGGACGTAGAAGAAGTGATCGCTCGACGATACTTACTTGTTACTTAAAAATATTCTAATTTAATATTTATTTTGAATATTTCTTAGTTTGGTGGTCCATCGGAGGGTAAGAAAGGAAGAGGGTTGACACCCGGGATATAAATATGGGTCGCATCCCGATAATACCTCCCTTTTTATTTTTCGTATTCATTAGCGTGTCACTAGACCACGTTACTACGTTACTTTTTACACGTAAGTTGTTTCCACTACGTCCAAGTTATACTTTGATCACTTTCGCGAACCGCGTAGCCCTACTTTGTTTTGCTGATAATTTTAATCTCTTTATTCTTTTATTTACTTGTAAATTTTGTTCTATATATACATTTTTTTTTTCTCAGTGTAAATATTGTATGTAAACGCTTAATTGTTATTAATATAAATTCACCACCGTGAAATTAAAATCTAAAACCGAGTTTAATTTAACCACAGTCAATTTGTTAGTACCTAAAGAAAGCAAGGTAGTTAAGTGAAAGTGTTGTGTGCATCCCCACGTCCGGCTGACCGTGCTGACCTAACCGTATGCAGTCATCAGGAGCAGGAACCGCTCCCAACGAACAACGTACACAAAACAAAGGTAAGTCTCCCGTTAATTATTCAGTGATTTTTTTTGTTTCTCCCTCTAAGTGAACCGGGTAGTTAACTAGGCAGAAACTGGTTGTCTAATTTACCTTTTTTTGTTCCTTGTGGAAAATATTAGATTTCCCCGTGTTCGGTTCCAACGCGAAAAGAACCTAGTTAACAAGAATAACGATGATTATCGAGTCAGTGTCACTTCTCCTATAGACGCATTTGTCTGCTTCTTCTCGTTAGAATCCTTGGCCGAGCATAAACCGGTTAAACTTCTCGTTCCAGCATCGTGATGCCTGCTTCAACCCGTATATCGATCTTTATAGTGTGCATACATCATCCCCGTTCACATTAGCTCCCTCTGGTGGGTCCATATAGATTGTTTCGTGAAGATCTTCATACAAGAATGTCGTTTGTACATCGAATTTCAAGTAGTAAACGAGAAGATCTCACCATAGTCGACTCCCTTTTCTTGAGAAAATCCCTTGACACAGAGCCTGACCTTGAGTTTTGTCTTGTTCGATGTTGGATCTCTGGTTAAAAAAACCCATTTCGACCCGATGACTTTCATATTGCCAGTTCACGAGTTGCCACGTGTTGTTCTCCAGAGCGTTGAGCTCCTCTATCCATGGCCTCCGAGTAGGTTTGCGACTCCTTTACCATAGCGATGTTTGCCGTGTAAGTCGCTGAACGCCGGCAAGTTCTCCCTCCTTCTCAGAATGAAGTCCCTGGCGTTATCGGCGACCGTTCCATCCTCTTGAATGGTTTCGACGTTTCTCAGGTTTGTGTCGATTCGCTCTCCTCCATTCAGGCCCCGTCGAGACTCGGCCATCTCAGCTGAAGGAATCTTCACCGACGGTCGCTGGATATCGGGAGCAGCCCGGTTGAGCACTAGACCACGGCCGGCGACTTGGTCTAGATCTCCAAGGTACTCTTCAATGTCGTCATCTGCAGTCTTCACTGGTGCAATGTTAATCTGGACAGTCCTTTTCTCAGCATCGATCGTAGTGTGTTTGTCGAAAATCTCGTTCCTCTAAACCTTCACCTTCGTGTTGCCGTAATTTCCTCCGTATCCAACAAACATGAGTTTGCTGGATTTGTTATCCAGCTTGGTCCTTTGACTGTCGGGGATGTTCCTTGTATATGAACTTCTTCAGGTGTGACAATGTCTCCGGCAGGGGTGGTTGACGTGCACAGCCATTTGGGAGTAGCGACCCCACGTACCCGAGCCTTTCATTGCACACACACGCACATCTTTCTCACACACACACACTCATCATACACACGCACACATCACCGACGCAGACGACACCCTACACCCCGTGAAGTAATGCCAGATGGCGGTTCCGCGGGGTGTCAGGGCGACTTGGGGAGGTGGTTTTTAGTGGGTATACCAGAAGTTCTGGGGAGTCCCACACCCTGTCTATAAAAGATTTTCCACCTCCCAGCCACAAAAAAGTGTGTGACAATGTCAGCTTCCTCCCCATGAAGATCTCGTACGGCGTCGTCCGGTTGAGAACGTATACAGCCGTGTTTACCGATTCGCCCCAGAGGTACTTTGGCGTACCCATCGCGTTCATCATAGATCTGGCACTCTCCATGACTGTGCGCATTTTCCTTTCTATACGGCCTTGGCCTTGCAACCGTGCTGTTTCTCCACCATCTGCACATTCTCCTTCAGCCGAGCCAGGACATCAGATTTGTGCTTTATGGTGCTAACAGTGAGGTACGATGTCGCCCTGTCCTTGAACAAGATAATAGGGCCATACACGTCAGGGGCGGTTTCAGCGGGGGGTAATTGGGTAATTACCCCCCCTAAGAATTATTTATTCGCTTATTTTGTTTATTCTTAAAATTACTAATATTTCAAACAAACAAGTTAACTGTTGGTTATTCTAGTCAGCGATCTATGACAGTGCATTTTTCCAAAACAGGCAGGCCATGTACACAAATTAAAGTTATCTGCGCAAGCACCGTTAGAAAAGTGATGACTTCCTTTGCACGGGGGGTTCCCTTTTCTAATAATACCCGACATATATTGATACTATATAGAACATATACTTACTATGGTTACATTGTTTTACATTAAAAGAGCGCGATCCACATTTCTTAGTTCAATTTATAATATTTCTTGTCTTACTTGGTTTAAATGTAAAAGATAGTCACCGAAACTGTTAACAAGTCGCATATAAATCCTAAATTTTTAGTGGTGGCTGATAAATTACCAATTTATTATAATTCGATCAATTATACATAAGGTATTGTTTTGATTTTATTAATAATATATGCATTCTTTTAAATTAATTTATTCCTGATTTTTGTTGTAATTAAATTAGTAAAGGAAAATTGATAATCCACGTTGGATTCATTTGTTCAGAAAATTAAAAAAACTGACGATTCTTCAACAAATAAAGATAAATCTATGTCAACAGTCAATTTAAATCATCCATTTACATCTTCATTGACATTTACCGAATACAGTAGAATCTTCACTAGGTTGTTCCCAGCAAGAGAAAAAGGAGCATACAACATGTACTTATAGTAATGTTAAAATTTACATTCATATAGTTAAATTTAGTAATGTTAATGAAATTGAGAAATTTCTAATTTTAAATTGTAAAAGAAAACCAAATGATACTTTTGTGTTACCCTATTCTGTACATAAAAAGGAGGAAAGATGTTAAATATTACTTGTCTGGAAAACATTTTAGACAATTTAATTGGTTAATGTTTTCTAATCATTTTAATTACAAAATTTGGTGGGTTGTACCAACAAGTGCCATTGCAATAAGTATCTCAGTCAGTATCTCAATATTCTAAATTATCAGGTAAAGATGTTGTGTTATAAAGATATTACCATAAAAATTCAATTGTTTATGCGAAATTGTTTTATAAAATCACGACTTATAAGAAATAAATTAAATACTTCGACAAATTGAAGAAAATAGACATAGATTAAAACCAATAATCAAAAGTATCATTTTTAGGGGAAATAAAATATTCCCTTACGAGGTCATCGTTCATGACTCTGGTTCTCTCTTAAATACAATATCTATTACAAACGAGGGCAATTTTTGTGAAATTCTACATTTCGAATTGCATCTGGTGACAACTTTAAAAAATCATTTGGAAAACCGTTAAACATATTTCTTGAAATATGATAATTATAATGATGTTACTCATGAGTAGAGAGCGGATAAAAAAGCTTAAAAAATGTGAAAAAAAGCACTTAAAAAGGCACAAAATTTAGAGAAAAAAAGCATTTAAAAAGCATAAAAACAGGAAAAAAGCATAAAAACACGAAAAAAGCACTAAAAAAGCATTAAAAGGCACAAAATTTAGAGAAAAAAAGCATTAAAAAAGCATAAAAACAGGAAAAAAGCATAAAAACACGAAAAAAGCACTAAAGAAAACTATATTTTCTTGATATGTTACACGTTTATCAACATATTTTACAAAGAAATTTGGCTTAAAACTAAAATAAACATACTTTCTTTACGCAATATATAATATCATGTAAGTATTTAAAAATTAAATTGTAATTTTGTATACGTTTCAAAATAACTAAAATCTATTCATAAAAACAGTAGATCATTAAATGTTGTTCTAAGGGTTTAATTGTAAAAATTATTACTTCTGACGCTCAATAAATTTTTGAAAGTAGAAAAGCTTCTCTTTATTTTAAATTATAGCTGGATCCATTTGAAAATTGCCATTCAAAATCAAGTTTAATTTATTTAATATTAAAAATCCTTCATTTTCAACGAATACTTCTTTCGATATTATTTTGATTTCTTGGCCAATGCATGCAGGTATTTTCTAAAATGAATCTGCTTTTATAAAGATTTGATTGTGTTGCTCACAAAATTTAAACGCGATTTTATGTAACAAAATTGATTTTAAGGAAGCTCTTGTTTCTTAAGAACTGTTTAACAGTCTTTAAGTGATTTGCTTGTCGTTTCGGGAAAGTTGTATATAACCTTATTAAATTCTTCAAAATTGTTCGCATAGTACATTGTAGCATATAGCCTAATTCCCCATTTTGTTAGCACTGGTTTATGGGGCAGTGAGATATCAGATAATGACTTCTTGAATAATTGTACTCACAGAAGAATATAAGAACTATTTTTCCATATTTAATTAAATCTACAAATGGAAATTTCATTCTTATAGTTTCAGAAATTCGTTTCTATTCATGTGCTAAACTTGTACAATGCACAAAATGCATTATTAGTAAAATTTTGTAACTTGGTATTGTCTACGGCAAAAATAAGCTTGTCAGTCCATCATTTATGAATTTTGCTATAATGTTATTATCAGTTTTCTTCAATTCTTTTGTATATATCAAAATACTGTTGGTCGGATGTCTTCATGTTAAACTCATATTATTAAATTAAACAAGTCTGTGGTTTCATCCACACCAAACCACATATAATTATTGTTAATAATATCTTTAATTTTTTGTATGGTTTCATAGTATCTAAGAGCTACATAATTTTTTCTCGGGAATGCGTATTTTACAATATTTTCCCAAGAAAGATTTAAATGCATTATTTTGTAATTTTCTTAAAGGGATATTAGAATGTAAAAGTATTTTGCACAAATGTGAATTTAATTGAAGATGATGCTAAAGATTGTAAAATTGTGCTGTTTTGTTAGTTCAGCTTTGAACTTTTTCAAACGTTCTTGACGTAGTGTTGTTATAACATGTTTTACATACAAGTCTTGACTAGTTAGGATGCAGTTGGGAACTAAAATAAAACTTACTATTTTTAAACATGCCTTACAAAATAATATATAATTTTCACTTATTAATTCTGGATAGCCTCTAATTAATTCTTGTATTGTGGTTTTGACCTTTTGCAATATGGGTTAAATATACATGTGAATTATATAATATAATTTATCTGTGATTCCCCAGGTTAATACGATTCACGCATATAGTAATTTTTGATAAATAAGCAAAGTTTTTGGAATGTCAATTCAATAGTTTATGAATGCGAGTTTGAATATGAAAATTAACGAAAACGGTAAATATGCGCCAGTCGTCCCATCGGTACTTTTGCCGAGAGAAGGAAATTGATACGGTTGCAGAACACCTGATTATTAGCTATCACTTAAATTTGTTTACATTTAATACTTACTGGGGCCCCTATTTATTTTTTAACGACGTTTACATCCGGAATATCATAGGTGTGATTCCTATGAAGCTTCGTCTGTATTATCTGAATAATGAGACAGTCTATTATGTCTACTTATTTATGACCGAATCCATTGTAAATTGGTAATTTATACTAATATTTATTAATAGTAAAATTCATTATAATTATTGTATCATATTATGAAGATTTTTAACAATTATGTTGTCAAAAGACACGAAGAAAATATGTAATACAAATATAATCTATAAATGATGGGATACAGATTTTTACGAAAATTCTCTATATTAGCACATTAATTTAATATCAGCGTGAAATTATTATTAAATGTTTTTTAAATGTTTAAGAAAATGCTCCAAATAAGCATCAAAATCTAAAAAAAGCATGAAAATAAGCATAAAAAGTCAAAATAAGCACAAAAAGTCAAAATAAGCAAAAAAGCCCAAAAAAACTTAGCGCTAAGTAATCACATTCTTCAAGATTCGTATAGATATTAAGAAATTTTTTCGATGCTATTAATATTATGGATAAGCATAATGCTAGAAATCCGCTCTCTACTCATGAGCCTATACTTGAATTGGAACAGATGGATGCTCCGATATGATGGAAGAATTGAAGGGTGCTGTATCTATATTGCAGTCAAACTTGTCCAACGTTTTTAGAACACCATATTTCAACCATGCTTTAAATTTATCCATATCAAAATGTATGCAAGTACAGGCTCCCCGCAATGCCATTGGTACCATTAAAGATGTCATTTAATTTTTTAAAGCCTCGTCCCAAAGATACCATGTGATAAACATGATTTTTAATCATTGTGGAGTTATTAGAATTAATCTTGCAATGGGAAGATAATCTTCTAATAAAGCTAAATTGCTTACTCTAATAATTTGATAAATAACACTATTGATGTTTTATCCAACAAGGGGAAAATAGTGTCACATCTTTTAAACAATTTATACTGATGCAGTCAATATTTTAAACGAATTACAAATTGGGATGACAAAACCGCGAATTACCAAATGCCAGAGAAATAGACCAAACTTGGATCAACCTATTATAGCAGATTATTTTTATTTATCTTTCCCTTTTATCCTTTATGGGTGTCAGACTTATTCTCTACAATATGTCTCAGTTTTCCGCAGGGGCGGTTGACGTGCACAGCCATTTGGGAGTAGCGACCCCACGTACCCGAGCCGTTCATTGCACACACACGTACATCTCACACACACACACACACACAACGACACTGACACCCCGTGATGTTATGCTTGATGACGGATCCGCGGGGTGGCACACACACACACACTCATCATACGCACGCACACATCCCCGACATAAACGACACCCTACACCCCGTGAAGTAATGCCAGACGGGGGTTCCGCGGGGTGTCAGGTCGACTTGGGGAGGTGGTTTTCAATGGGTATACCAGTATAGTTCTGGGGACTCCCACACTCAGTCTTTAAAAGATTTTCCACCTCCCGGCCACAAAAAAAATATGTCTCAGTTAATTTTTTTTACACTTCTTTACCACTGTTGCGTAGCTTGTGCTCTTTTCTTATTTCATTCCATTCTATTCCTTTTCTTTCCGCTGCTTCATGTACTTGCTCGCTCCAACCCTTCCTTGGTCTTCGTAATTCCCTCTATTTTTCTTAGGCATCTCATTTCCATTGCATTGGTTTTGCTGTTATTACTCTCTGTGGTTACTCACGATTCACTACTATATAGCAGTTAATGTCTTTTATATACTTCTATTTTTATTGTTTTTGTAATCTCTTTTTTTGTGATTGCTCTCTTTTGATGACATTATATTTATCTTTTCCAGCTCTTTTTTTTAATATTTCAAGGTTTTCTTCTGAATCTGCTATTAATGTTATGTCGTCGGCAAACATTAATACATATTTGCATTTTTAATAGTTCCATATTTCTATACCCTATCTTTGTGCTCTCGGCTCTTTGTTTGCTATTTCTTATTGCTTGTCCTTGTTTCAGTCCTGTTTTTGTCTTGAACTCCTCTGATTATTTATTTCCTATTCTTACTTTATTTTTGTTATTTCTTTATTATATTTATTATGCTTCTTTTTATCCTTCTTGTTTCGAGTATATGCCATATGTCCTCTCTTCCTACCATGTAATACGCTTATTTAGGTTGATGAAGCATATGTTTAATTCTTTTCCCTTTTTAATCATCGTTAATTGTCTCATTATGTATATTAAGTCATGTTTACTTCTATTTTTCTGAATCCGTGTTGTTCTTCTCCCAGCTGTTGATCTAATTTTCCTTTTATTCTTGCTTCTATTAACCTAGTAAAAATTTCCCCTGGTTTGATTGTGAGTGTAATACCTCTGCAGTTATCACATATTTTTGTGTCTCCTTTTTTGTGTATGGATATTATAATTCCCTTGTTCCATTCCTCGGGTATCTTGTGATTTTTGATAATGTCATTTACTATTTCCAAGAATTCTTCCTTCCCCTTTCCCCCATATATTTCATCATTTCGGCTGTGATGTCATCTATACCTGGAGATTTTCCAATTTTTTTTTTGATTGCTGCCTCCAGTTCTTCGATTCTTATTTCGTTGATTCCTCCATTTGTTTCACCTTCTACATCTCCGTGATGGTCTGTTTCGGTTATTTCATTAAACAATTCTTTCCATCTTTCTAATATCTTCTTTTCTTCACATTATATTTACGTTTTTGTCTTTTATACTTGGCTGGATTAATGTATTTTAATTGCTCAATTGTTTAATAGTGCTGTAAAACGTCTTTTGGTTTTCTGTCAACGTTTCTTTCAGTTTCTTACCGAACTGCTCCCAGGATGGTTGTTTTTGCTATCTTGAATTTTTGTTCCACTATTTTATTTGCTATTATATATCTTCTATAATCTTATTATTTCCTTGTTTTTATGTAAGTTTTCCAATTCTCTTCTTTTGTTTTTACAAATTGTTTTACCTCTTCTGACTATCGCCTGTTTTTCTTCCTCTGTTTGTTTGATATAGTGATTGTTTCACAGCTTTCTTGGGCTGCTTCACTTATGATTTCTTTGGACTTTTTCTTTTTGCTTTCTGCTCCTTCTATTTCGTTTTCTTTATTTTTGATTGGTATTCATTCCTAGTTTCTTTCTTTTCAATTTTTGGCCTTATGTGTTTTTGTTTATTATTATTTTCGACTTCGTACTCTTTAAGTTTTCTGCTTCTGTGTTAATTTATATTTTTAGCAAGTAGTGGTCGCTCCCTATTTCAGCTTGTCTTATTACTTTAACATCTTTCACCTTTTCCATTCTTCTGCGTCTATTAAGAAGTAATCTTTTATTTCTCTTTTCTTGGTCTAACTTCTCTAGTGTATTTATGTATGTATTTGTGTTTGAATTTTGTGTTTGCCACAATGAGGTTGTTTGCTATACATAATTCTATAATTCGTTTTCCATTTTCGTTTCTGTTCTCATCTCCATACTTTCCCCTTTTTTTCTTTTTTGCTCTCTCTCTCTTCTTTTAGTTCTTCTGAGTTTTTTTGCCATTTCTCTCATCGAGTCTTCAAACATGCTCTTTAATTCCTCCATTTTCACATCGTCCTTAGCTATATTTAAATTTTTTCTATCTTTTTCTATTCTTCATTGCTGATTTGGAAACCTTGGAATCTATATTTAGGGCTGTCAATATCTCTTTCTCTTTTTGTACTCATTTGTTTCTTTATTTCCTACTTTCTTTTAGTTTTATATATTTTAACACTACTTATTTACTTTTTTATGGACTTTTGCATGTACGTGGTTCGCTGTTTTAAGTTCCTCTGAACTGAACCGAGGATTATTATCGAATTAATATATATTTACCTCTCCTAAATAATATTATTACAGATCTGCAATACAGATTTAATACAGACACGATGAATTTGTTCAAATTTAACACAACAATACCTAGTGTTTTATTGATAACAAAGATTTAGATGCCACTTCAAAATCTGTTGCAACATATTTAAATAAAATTTTGCCTGAAAATGCAACATGTGCAATAGCAATTAAGTCTGAATTGGCATTTTGGAAATTACAATGGCAAAAGAAAAAGAAACTCAAAGAACAATTACCAGAAAATGCTTTAGATGTATATAGAAAATATAACCCGAATATTTACTGAACATAAAAATAACTTTACAAATATTATGTACTCTTCCTGTTAGCGTTGCTTCTGCAGAAAGAAGTTTTTCTGCACTGAAAACGATTCAATTCGTGGCTGCGAGCCACTATGTCTCAAGAAAGACTAACCGAGTTAGCTGTATTACATATTCATAGATATATGGATATTAATATTGGCAATATATTAAAAAGCAAAGAAAATCGTTTTTTAATAAATTTAGTTACAAAAATCTCTTTCAAATTTTACAAAATATTTTATTATGATTTTATATGTGCTATATTTATTTCGGGTGTGATATTATTTTGTTTATATTTAAAAATAATAGACTTATATTTTATTTATTTATGGAATGAAAAAATATTGAAATTTTTTAAAATTACCCCCCCTAAGCCAGTTGACTGGAAACGCCCTTGATACACGTCAGAGAATACCCGTTTCTCAACTTTCTCTTTGTAAATTTCTCTGGATGGTTGATGAAAACAATGTTGCTGTGTCCATGATTCATATATCTTCCATGTTGTCGCCCCCTCCAGGAAATCGACGAAATGAAGAAAACTTCTTGTCTTGATTTGGTGACTTTTGCTTCGGTTTGCTCTTGTAGAACCGCGTGATGTGGCCTCTCTACCTGAATTGGTAGTCCTGCTGGTCTGGGTCCGACTTCTCCTTGCTCGGTCCCCCTGATGACAGCTCAGTCGGTCGGTTTCCACGATGAATTTCTGCCCGACGAACGCCGCTTCAAATGACTTAATCAGTGACAGATTTGCGTTTTCGTCGACTAACCTAGACGTCAAATGTGTCAGCGTTTGCCTGTTTTCGCTGACTGACAGCCAAGCCTGTCGAAAATTCCGAAACTTCAGCGGCAATGTACTAATAATCTTTGTCACTGACAGCCTCACCAATATCCTTCAATTTCTTCGCTAAATTTTCCACATTCGCAAGGTGTTGGACAATGATGAATTTGAGTTTAGGTCCGTGGCGATCCTAAATCCGACTCACAGACTGCGATCGGCCACACCCTATTTCACAAGTGTCCTGAGTCCATAACATATTGAATAAATTGACTATTTTACACAACTGAAAGTTTATTTAACCGTTTTACATACAAAGAGAACGGAGGGCCCGTTCGCCCGCGCGGATACTCCACAAGGACTGCAATACCAGCGGGATCGTCGTATCTCATTCCCCATGGATGGTACCATCGTCAAAGCAAGAAAACTCAAAAGACTCAAAACAACTAATTACATTACCTTTTAAGTATCAAGTAGTAAAATTCCCACATTTATATAGACAGAGTCAGAAGCCCAAACAAGTCGCGAATAAGGCGAATCCTTTATTATATATGGTATAAATGATAATCGCTAGACAAACTCTGTAGTAACCTGTATGCAAATTTCCGATAGATCAATTATCAGATTTAAGGTAGAGTATAGGCGAAAACTATATATTTGTATGTATTATGATTATGCTTATGGTGAGGTGGAATAAACCAGGACACAAATAAAATTTAAATATGGAATTCCTGAAAGTTAAGTTGGTATGTTATTATTCTTTAATTAATGTTAAATAAATACTTACATACATCATTTGTATTTTTATTTGAGTTTTATCTAGGTAGAAATTTCGGCACGATGAAAACAATCTTGAACAACCGAATGAGTATTAAGAGTATCCCGCTGTAAGTGTGGGGAACCATGTTATGATATTATCATGAAGTCTTAGAGTCAATGGTTAGTTCCGATGGTTTTAGTTGAAAAGAAGATAAAATAGGCGATAAGCCAGATGTAAGAAAATGAATACAATACTGAGGTCATGTTGTGGACATCATCAAATAGAGATTCCAAAAGATGGGATTTATTTAGAAAGTAATGTTCAACGTACAAATTGATTAAAGAAAAAGTTTACTAAACTAAGAGAAAATAATTGAAACTAAAAGTGACGTTTAACTTGTTAAGTATTAAAGTAAAATCACTTTTTTAATTTTCAAAAACTTTTATTTGTTGGAATTACACGCAACAATTGTTTCGCCACACTGTGGTTTCTTCAGGCGAAGAAATGGTAGCGGTACAGAGTTGTGTATGATTTAAATACTAATTAGGGTGGTGGGAAGGGGGTTGGAGGATTTTTAGTTTTATTTTTAAAATGGAATATATTAAGTAACGGTGATCTATTAATATCTGTTTGGTCGTTTAGGAGGAGGCCGGTGTCTTTCCTCTTGTTGATTTCTAAATTTTCCAAGAAATTTAGTTTCCTTCCCTTTTGCTGTTGGTGGAGTATTTTGAATTCGTCATTGAACGAGTGTCCTTCTTCTAGTAGGTGGTTTGCGAATGTGGAAGTCTTCTTATGATTAATGTATGCTGCTCTATGTTCTTTTATTCGCTCAGAGAATGCACGCCCTGTTTGACCCACGTATGATTTTGTGCAGTCACCACATGTCAACATGTATATCCCACTACCTTGATTCTTAATATTAGGATCTTTATTATTAGAAAAGCGTCTAATTGTCTATTTGTCCCCGTAAATGCCACTAGTATGTCCTCCACATATCTATACCAATATATACATTTTTTAAACATAAGGAGTTTTGATATTTGTATCTCTAAATAATTCATGAAAATCTCTGCCATTAGGGGGGTTAGGGGGCTTCCCATTGCTAAGCCGTCTTGTTGAGTGTAGAATAGATTATTAAATTGCAGGTAATTTTGTGTGTTTACTGTGTTTAAAAGGTTTAAAATTTCCGAGATTGTTACTAGTGGCATTTACGGGGACAAATAGACAATTAGACACTTTTCTAAATACACTAAACAGTTTACACCAAAATATACAATTTACAATGGAAACAGAAGTAAATAACTCCATTAACTTTCTAGATCTCACACTAACAAAAATAAACGATAAGCACGATTTTTAGGAAACCTACACACACAGATACCACCATTCACAATAATTCATTCAATCCAAAATCTCACAAGCTAGCTGCATACAACATAGGTTAATTAATATCCCCATGACAGAAGAAAATTTCCAAAAAGAACTTAATATCATTTATCAAATAGCTAACAAAAATGGATTTAATAACACGTTCGTTAAAAATATTTTAAATAAAAAGAAAAAACAACAAATTCTAAATTCAGTTTACCCCACAATAAAAGATAAAGACATTAATAATTTCACTTCGATAACGTATACAGGACCAGTTTCATTAAAAATTGCAAACATTTTAGAAAAACAAAATATACAAGTATCATTCAAAACAAATAATAATTTAGGAATGTTAATAAAAAATAATAAAGATCCTAATATTAAGAATCAAGGTAGTGGGATATACATGTTGACATGTGGTGACTGCACAAAATCATACGTGGGTCAAACAGGGCGTGCATTCTCTGAGCGAATAAAAGAACATAGAGCAGCATACATTAATCACAAGAAGACTTCCACATTCGCAAACCACCTACTAGAAGAAGGACACTCGTTCAATGACGAATTCAAAATACTCCACCAACAGCAAAAGGGAAGGAAACTAAATTTCTTGGAAAATTTAGAAATCAACAAGAGGAAAGACACCGGCCTCCTCCTAAACGACCAAACGGATATTAATAGATCACCGTTACTTAATATGTTCAATTTTAAAAATAAAACTAAAAATCCTCCAACCCCCTTCCCACCACCCTAATTAGTATTTAAATCATACACAACTCTGTACCGCTACCATTTCTTCGCCTGAAGAAGCCACAGTGTGGCGAAACAATTGTTGCGTGTAATTCCAACAAATAAAAGTTTTTGAAAATTAAAAAAGTGATTTTACTTTAATACTTAACAAGTGATATGAATTTTTAACAAATAACGGCCTCATCAATTAATAAAGTGACGTTTAAATTTAGGGCATATAATACTAAACGATTTTTATCAAGCGAATTCAGAAAGATACTAAAAAGTATCCTGTGCCAAGAATAATTAAGAAAATTAGAGCGTTTTATAGAAAATTTACTCTTAATTTATCATGTAGTCTTTGTTAGAATATATCCCCAAGGTCATAATGCCCTAACAGTACTAAAAAGTAGTCCAATCGATAAAAAAATATATGATTATGAAGTTCAGCAAATGGATGAGAAATAACACTGCGTGATAATGGAAATAATGTTTTGTACAAAGTGAAATAGACACGATGATATGGATGAGTACATTAACTGCAATGCATTCAACTTTTACAGATATCAGTTCTATTTTGACTATTGTTCCTCTTGAACAATATAGAATATGAATTGATACACGAATTGTACGTCATGAATTCTAATTGGACCTTAAAAATAGAGTCTTGAAAGTTAATGAGGAAGAAGACGTACTTTAAAACTAAAGTATTGGCAGAGTAATCTTAACATCGAAAAAAATCGGTTCCAAAGAAAAATAAAATTATGATAATGATAATAAGGAAAAACATTGGCTGGATCAACTATTTTCTCTACGTTAGTACTTAAAATCGGATATTAGCAAGTGGAAGTAACTTCCAAAGACCGAAAGAAGTCAACTTTTTTTGCAGGTACAGGATTATGGTAATTCAATGTCGTGCCATTTGGTTTTGTTTAATACGCCTGCATATTCGAACGCCTCATGGATGAATTTAGAAGTATTTCAACTACTAAAAGGTTTCTTATCGAAACTTAACCCAAATTCTTTTAAGAAGTACAGTTCCTAGAACACATCGAGTGAAGGCGCACTGCTAGCACGCCCAACCAAGAAAGGAAATGTTTTTAATGGGATAAGGACTCACAGGGGGCGTTTTAACAGTAAAGAACTTACATCCACGCCAGTTTCCCAAGGAGTTATTCATGTTCTTGATATCGGTGCAATGCAAATGACTTATATAAAATTTAGAATCGTAAAGATAAGGTGAAGCTATTTCATTAAGATCTTGTCAAAACCAGAACAGAATTACTGCACGATAAGAAAAAAATTACTTGTAGCTGTAAAAACATTGAAACATTTTTTAGGTATCTATTTGACAGTAAATAATTATTAAGTGCTCTTCTTAAATAAGGACAGTATTGTATTTAATTTAATTAAGATGGATGGTAAAATAAAAATCTCTTAGTTGTAGGCTGATCCTAAGCAAAAATTAGTAGACAGAAAACTGTTGCTATTGGTAAGTTTTTTAATATAACATATAATTTATAGTTTACTGTGAAAGAATTGAAAGTCACTATTAATTTCATAAATACTTTTTTTTATCAAAATATCATTTATTCAGCCAATAAAATCTAATATCACTTCACCATATTTAATAATAAATATTAGATAAGATAAGGTTTATAGCTGCTGATAGTTTATAGATAATATTTTTTTTTATATTTGCAAAAATACACAGAAAAACTCTTTTCAATTGCGGTCAACTTATTATATACAGGATTACGACTGTTATGAATTAATAATGGTACAATTGAAGGTACGTATGTTACTTTATAAGTTGTGTATGGCGTCTGCGCGTTGTCAATGAATAATGCAATCTCGTTAGATAAATATTGGGCGTTCAACCTTTTATCTTTTAATAAGTGATCATTGTATAGATTCCTTTTTTAAAATATTTTCTGTTGTAAGTATAATTTCATACACTTTATTATTTTTATAACGCTAACTTGTATAATATTAATCAAGTAAAATTACACATAGGGTTCTGGTAAAATATCTGATTAGCTTTATAAGATGTTATTTCGACACACAATGTAAGGATGTAACATTTTTGCTATTGCTAGATTTAACAATCACTGAATTTAGAACATTTTGTGATTTTTAAATATTTTGCTTTCAGTTTAAAATAGTAATTACTTTATAATAAAATGTATTAATTGATATTTAAACATACCATACTTACATTATTGCCTTAATTAGAATAACATTGCTTTACCGAAAAAAGGGACTTAAAATTGATTTACTTCAGCAATTATACTAAATAAATTATTTGCTTGAATTTGAATTAATTCTTGAAAAAACGTTCATTGATACTCATTTAAATACACAAATAACAAATGATCGGTAGATTTGTAGGTAATGTTCAGAAATAAAACAGTAATATAGTATTAAAAATGGTAATATGGAAAAATTATTATTTTTTCAAAATGAAAATTATCAAATTGCTTTATATTAATTTCTCTTTCTAGCATTTTCCTGGATTATTCTCCAAAATTTGCAACGCATTTTATTAAATTCTGTAAAAAGCTCTTTTTCATTAAAGTATTAAATAAAATGTAAGTGTTGCTCCATTTCTGAAATACAGCGCATGTCAACACACCTAAACTTTTGAAATATAAAAAAAATAGTCTCAAAAGACCACAAAAGCTAAAATATTTTGTGACTATCATAGTAATTTCCCTACCATATTAATTTTATTGTTAAAAAAAAACAATCGATATTGAAAATAATAACCAAATAAATAAAATAGTAGCAATTGAGTACTTACTCAATTGTACTTAAAAAATAGTTTTTATGTTTTTTTTATTATATATTTAACTTATTATTATTATTATTTAAAATTCTAAAAATAACTAATTAATCTTTTGTTTGTTGTCGGAAAATTTTTAGACTCGTTTAGCAATTTTGTTATTGTATTTTAATCATATTTATAATGTCTTTTTTAACTGTTTAGTTTTTGCTCAATTAAAATAACTGCTTTAAACAAAATTTAAAAACCCTTCTAGAAAGATATTTTTTTTAGTTTTTACTTGTTTTTTTGCACAATTTAAATTGTTTAAAAATTATCGTTTATGTTTATTTTTGGTATTGTGAAGAGTACATCAATATAAATAACACTGCTGTATCCTTTCTTCACACTTTATTTTCTAAGCTTAGATATTTTGAGTGCTTTTTGAGTCCGGGTCGCACGGATCGATGCAGCGGTGGGGTAGTACTGCGGAGTCTGCATCCTTCTCGGCGTTACATCCTCCCCATGTATTACAGCTGTCAAGTACAAGGGGCTGGATCATATCTGTTATTTTCTTAGTCGTCCTAGTCTCCTCGTGGGCCGAACTGGTTCGAGGAGGGGAAATTCTACCTCATTTGTCTGATCTTCTCGGTATTACGTGAGGGTGAAGGTGTCGAATATTCCAGAGGTAGGCCTGATTGGTTCCAAGCTGGTTAGACTGATGATGTGGGTGATTATGTAAGGCCCATCTCTTCTAGGTGCGACCTTGGAACAGTAATGCTTCTGGGCATTACTCAAGACGTGTGTGGCCAACTAGACTGGGAGATTTCAATAGTTATCAGCACTTTTAGCACTTGGTTAATTAATTATGGAGGATATTTCCTAACAGCACAATATTCCCCAAATAGGTGATCTCGACGTGATCAAACAAAGTATGAATAACTATTGACATTATTACACACGACGGAAAAATACAGGTATACGGGTACAGGTCAGGTTTCTGCCGATTTGGCCCGATAGCTCAGACTTATGGTTTGCCAGTTCCAGATCGCCGGGATTAGAGCGGACGAAACAAAATACGGATACGTAGATGGATACCTCAAAGCACGATACGCTAAAGAAATACGTGACGTGCTCACCAACCCACCAACAACGGGGAAATTCGCAAAGCTCAAAACCACGCTAATCGGGCGCTTCACTATCAGCCAGGAACATCGCACGAGTTAGCTTCTAAAACACTTGGAGCTCGGAGCTAGGAAACCGTCACGTTTCCTACGACACATGCAGAACCTGGTCGGCACCACGGTTCCCGAGGGCTTGTTACGTGGACAACACGACCGGAGACGAAACCGCTACCAATGCAGACCAAAAGACCGCGAGTTCGAAAAATGGTTTCCACTATAAAATCGGCAGCAAAGCCCGGAACTGCCGCCCGCCGTGCAAAGAGTGGAAGTCACCGATCGTCCTACAAAAGTACAGTTCCTGATCGACACCGGAGCCGACGTCTACGTATACCCGCGACGCCTGATAAGACAAGCCAACCGAGCTACGACGTACAAGCTCTATGCGGCAAATCAAACGGTGATCAACAAATATGGTACAATAAACCTAGGACTGGACTTAGGTTTGCGCAGGAAGTTTCCGTGGAGATTTATAATCACCGACGTGCAGAAAGCGATCATTGGAGCAGATTCCTTGTCCACTACGAATGATTGCCTGACATTCGGCATCGGAAATTGTGCGAGGCGAAACATCACAACCGCAGGTCAGCTAACGACAGCCGACAAAACAGGAGTAAGCACCCTCAACGATAGTGGAAAATGTCACCGAAGTAAGTCAGCAGGTCTGACAACCGCCCCGCGACACGGGACGACACACCAAATCCAGGTGACTGCCGGTCCACCCACATCTAGTAGACCGAGACAACTTGCGCCCGAAAAACTGCCAGATGGGTTACATTTGGTAGCTAAAAAGAACCAGGAATGGCGACCATGCGGAGATTACCTTACGCTGAACGCAAGAACAATTCCCAACAAATACCCTGTTCCTCACATCGAGGATTTCGCACATCAGATCTACGGACACCAAATCCCGATAGCCGAGGAAGATATCCCAAAGGCCGCCATAACTACACTATTGGGGTTATTTGAGTTCTCTTATATGACGGAATGCCGCACAGATCTTCCAGCGATTCATGGACGGAATATCGCGAAATCTCGAGTTCTTCTACGTCTACATAGACGACATTCTGGTGACATCCAAATCAGAAGAACACACCAAACACCTTCGACAACTGTTCCAGCAATAAGCGAAAACGGCACCGTAATTAACTCGGCCAAATGTATATTCGGAGTAGAAAAAATCTCTTTCCTGGGCTACATGGTGTCTGGCGAAAGGACGAAACTACTCGACGTCAAAGTGACAGTAATGCAGAAGCTACAGCTTCCAATGACACCAAGAAAACTACGGCAAATACTCGGGGTGATAAACTACTAGCGACATTTTATCCCGAACGCCACGGGTGTGCAATCACCCTTGAACGAATTACTGAAAGAAAAGAAACTAGGCAATCAACCAATCACCTGAACTGATGAAGCCCGGGAAGCATTTTCCCAGTGCAAGCAGCAGATCGCTGAGGCAGCAATCTCAACCGAGATTGCTAAGAGGCGTGATCCAGCAACAGCAAGAAGGAATATAGAAACCTCTGGCGTTCATATCCAGGAAGCCATCCAGGGCCAAGCGAAAATATGCTTCTTACGATAGAGTTATTGGCATGACGATCAGGAAGTACCAACACCTCCTAGAAGGGCGAACTTTCACAATCTTTAAGGACCATAAATAATACTCGAGTTCGAACAGAAGCCAACAAAATGTTTGCCAAGCCAATTCTGATACCTTGACTACACTGGACCGTTTTCCACGGACATTCAGCATATCAAAGGAAAGAAAAACCTATTCGCCGACGCGCTCAGCAGACTCGAGCAAATAACCGCAGGCATAGACTTCGCAGCTCTAGGGGCCCATCAGGAGTCGGACTCAGAACTCAAACACGTCATGGACAGGAAAGATACACGCCTGCAGATAAGGAAGATAGATTTACCGGAATTCGACACGGCAATTTACTGCGACTTATCCGCAAATACATGCCGGCCATTTATGACAGCAAAGTTTAGGAAATTAGCATGGGATGCGAGCAGATTGCAAGACCTGAAGCAGGCAATATATGGCGTGTCAACAAGCAAGTAGAGAAATTCCAGCAACCATTTTCGAAATTCGAGCATGTGCATATCGACATCATCGTCATATGGAAAATAATACATCCTGACATGTATTGGCCGCTTTACCAGGTGGTCTGAGGCCATCCCCATACGACAGCGTACCATCCACATGGGAATGGGTTAGTAGAGAGGTACCACAGACACCGAAAGTCAGCACTAACATGCCACAAAAACGACCAGTCTACTCTACCAGTCGTCTTGCTAGAAATCAGATCTGCCTGGAAAGAAGATATAGGGGCAAAAGCAGCAAAAATGATGTATGGAGAGTCACTACGACTTCCTGGAGAATTGCTAACGAGTAACCCGAAAAAACCAGCGATAGAATACGACACGTTTAAAACATATGTTATTAGGTGACTAAATCTAAATTCTTATGCTAAAGTCTGGATTTTCGAAATTTACCTCCTACCTGATATGCTACGACAAAACCTTTATTTGCCAAACCATTTTACAAATTTAGCAACAGTAATATCTTTTTGAAGTATTGTGTAAAGCAATATATTGCAGTAATATAAATTGCGATTTGATCGATTCCCCAACTGTTTAAGTAGAGACCGTTAATATAGTTGTATTCACGTAGCAATTCCAAATGAAAACCACACAAAACTGATGAACTATAGATTCGGTGATTAAATTGAAGTTTAAAAGTTCAGTACTAAACGTAATATAATGTTTGACATATGCGCCGGACCATGTAAATTTTATCTTACTACGAAGCATTTATTTATTTTTTATAGATGGACGAGCCCGTTTTAAAATTTATAAAATGCAGTCCTGGAGCTCGTACACCAACAAAAGGATCAACAAAATCAGCTGGCTTTGATTTATACAGTGCAATTGAGTGCGTGGTGCCTCCGAATGGAAGTGCTCTTGTTGATATAGGAATTAAAATTCAGCTGCCTGAAGGATCTTACGGCAGGATTGCGCCTAGAGGAGGTTTAACAATTAGCAATTTTATTGATGTTGGAGGTAAGAATTTTAGTAGCAACAGCATATACATAGAAACTCGGGTGGCGGTGGAATCAAAAACGTAGGTTAATTCTTTCATGTGCCACATAAATGAACTGACATTTTAATTGTCAAACATGACTTAAATATGCATTTAAAATGTCAGTTCATTTATTTGGCACATGTAAGAATCGACCTACGTTTTTGATTCCAACGCCACCCGGGACTGCAATAATTGTTGGACACCCGTTACTATTCAAATATAACTAATAAATTATAATAAATTTCTTAATAATTAAAAAATTTAATGGTTTCTGTTTAAAAATAAACATAAGATTCGACTTTTTTTATATGTCGCAGCTGGAGTGATTGATGAGGATTATAGAGGAGAGATTAAAGTAGTGCTGTTTAATCATTCAAATGAAGCATTTATTATTAATAAAGGCGATCGTATTGCTCAATTAATTTGTGCAAAAATATTTCATCCTGAAGTTATAGAAGATGTGGTAAATATGGTATTTATTGAATATGTCGAAAAATAATTTCATTTTATTTTAGTTAGACACTACAACGCGTGGAGAAAGTGGATTTGGATCAACGGGAAAACAATAAATTTTTAAAACAATATTTTTACTATATAAGTGAAATATAAATATAAGTAATAAATCATTTGTTTGATTTATAGGAATGTATAACCTTCTAGTTGCGATATACTGTATTTTTCAGATTATAAAACGCACTTCAAATTTATAAGACTATTTTTTTTAAATGTTTTTATTTATTGTTAACATAACTCATACTAGCAATATTTAGTTCATCTACACTCTCGATACTATCACTAGTCTAGTTAATGTCAGCGTTCGTATTAATTTCTACAGCATTGCTTATTCCCCTGTACGATCATAGACAAAGAGTGGAGGTATATCGGTGATTCTTCCGCTTATCTTGAGATACTTACCTTTAGTGCCGTGCCATATTATTCGGACTATAAGACGTACCTCAATTTAGAGACGATTTATTAAAAAAAGCCTTCGAACCATTAGACGCATCCAAAATTGGAGTTAATTTTTTATGTAAAAAAAACGCGAAAAAAGGTAATTTACAGAACTCCACAGAAAACCACATCTTTGGCTTCAACATAGAACAATCAATATTCTACACGAATTTTTTGGATTGCATACTCTACTTGAAGGTGGAAGTTAGGATCATCAGAATTTGAGCATTTCAATGGACTGTAATGCCGGTAACAATCGACCTGCTGGACAGCCGATGTATTTTAGACTCCAATCGCAGGTGGTCGTCACGTCAGAACTTGCATGAAACTCATAATGATAATGGAAAACACATATTAATACTGTACATGGACAAATAAGTTGCGAAAGCAAACAACAACTTAGAACCCATATGCATTAGAAAAGAAATTACACTGAATGGTTGCCGTAGTAACGTTCGCAACCATTCTTCTTAGAAAAGCAATTGTAAATATATGACCGGAAAGAAGAATTATTGGTTTAAAGCGAAGTCATTAATGAACATTTCGTTTTGTCGATTCATACTCAGGGAAAATTAACATGTAGCGAGAATTTCATAATCGAGTCTAGAACATTAATGAATAATAAATAGGACGACACAATAAGTCTGAATGATAATATACATATAAGGAACGGATACGACGCTTCCAAAAATAAATAATTCCAAAATTAATGCAAATAAACTCTGGCACTATATGTGATGCAACTATGTTTTGCAGAAAGTATTCCAAAATGAAGTAAACCACGATTCAATCCCTAAAATGACATCTAACGTATACTTTGACCATGTTTGGACACACTATAACAATGCGGAATCGAAAGAAAAGTATAGCAAAATCTTAATCCTCCTGATGAAATGGCAGAAAAAATCTGGTCTAACATGAAGACTGAAAATGCTGGGCTCAGTGGGATTCTCTTGCATCAGACAACATACTGTCGAAACGTACTAGTATATTTAAAAATTTTGCGAACCAGAAAGAGCGACGGTGGATTCTCATTCCTACCAGCAGTAAATCTGAAGCAATGAAAGTGATTCACAAAAAATCTTGAATAAATTATGATACATGTCTTAGATCCTGGAATTAAAATGAATAAATTGTAACGTTGCTTTCAGAAAAAAGTTAGAAGAGAAGGACTTCCTGAAAGAAGTGTATCTCAAGTGAACATAGGCGCTCATCAACTAATTAATCTTTTAGCGGATTTTTGGATAGAATATCTTGAACAAACTTCGAGACCTGTTTTATATCCTTGAACTGTAAAATAAACATTTAAGGGTTTAGGCCAGTCTAAGATTTTCAAAAAATCGAAATTTTTATTTTTGCTTAAAGTAAACTTTAGGGTCCTAAAAACATTATTCAATCGGTAGAATAGTGAAAAAAAAATTTCCCTGTCCAATCCGCTGTAGTGTCGAAGCGTTCGGAGCCTACCTACCACCGGGGCCTGGTGGCTCTAATAGTTCCCTAAAAGGTCGGTAGGAAGTGCTAGCTCATCAATACAGCTGTATGTCCACGTGTCCATGGAAGGTGAAATGTACGGCGCAGGAATCGCAGACTAATAAAATATAACAAAATTTTCAGCACGTAAAACTTTAAACACGTTTTTCTCGAAACTGCATTTTCCAAATCGGGAGACGATGGTACTCGGAGACTATCGCACGTATCCACTTGAAATTTTAACTGTAGCTTTACAGTAACATTATCCAGTAAACTACGTACGTTTTTTTTGTTATCATTGCAACTTTTTTTATATAAACAATTTACTGCTCATTTTTCGGTCAAATATTGAACTTTTTTTTACAAGTGCGCCATTTTGCGAAAAATTGATGTAAAGCTAAAAGCATACGTACTTTACTAGCAAGTCTTATGTAGATTAACATCCCGTTCTTTATTTTGGATCAGATAGAGCGAGTTCCTAGAATCACCGTCGCCCATAGAGGCCCTCTTGAAAAAGGTGATTCCGAAGAATGGCCCAGTAGCCGCCATTTTGTATCAAAATGTCAATATAATTTTTTTTATACACTCAAATACATGCTTAATAATTTCCGAAAGAGAGAAATTCGATTCCTTTTTCCTTACTCCCAGAATAAATTGTCAAAGTTAGGCCTTTTTGAGGGCTCTAGACTGGCCTAACCCCTTAAGAAATTCATATCTTAGCACATGGATAAAATAGTAACTCCAGCAAAACAGGGGGATCAGATCTAAGTACCTTCTGATTAATGACTGGCAATAGACTCTTGAGCGACCCCTACACTATCAATATTTACATCAATACATTGCACAACGCTTATATTATCTGGGTATAGACGACATTAACATACGGTTTAGTATCTGAAGAACTAGTATCGTCAACAAGCAAATAAATAAATACTTTTAAAAAAAAAGTGATTTTCAAGTTCCCAGTCGTATAATATATTAGAAAATAATAATTTTTTATTTGAAAAAACTTACCTTAAACGACTTCTCTACATAATCACTTGCAAATGCAAATTTAAGCATTTGTCTTAACGTTTGATCAGTGTTTGTATCCCAACTTTATATTCCACCATTGCCAGTGTATTGATACGCTATCCTGTCGTAACTTCACAACTGATGGCGCACAGTGCCAAATCCGAGTGCGAGCGCCAGGTTTTTGAGGGCAAAAAATTAAATTGAAACTAAAAATGAACATACCCACACGATTGTAGATACATGAAACCCTTTGGATCTTGCATATTATATTATATATATATAGGGTCCGCCAATAAGGGCGCATGAACTTTAAAATTGAATAAAACAAGTTGTGTGTGAGATAGAAACGAAATTTATTTTTCATTCGAAAGGGTATCGACCCCATTAAGTATGGAAGATAACATCGTTCAAATGACCACCGCGGCTCCGTTTGGTAGCCCAGATCCGGGAGGTCCAATTTTCGATGACTCTGGAGCACATATCGGCCTCAATTTGAGCGATGGCGTTGCGTATGTTGACTTTGAGGTCATCGGTGTTTAGAGGCTTGTTGGCGTAGACCAGCGACTTGAGATAGCCCCAGAGAAAAAAGTCTAAAGGCGTTAAATCGCACGATCTCGGTGGCCAGTTGATATCGCCTCCGCGCGAGATGACCATGTCCGGAAATCGCTCGTGCAGAATGTCCATTGTGGCATGGGCTGTGTGGCACGTGGCGCCGTCCTGCTGGAACCACATGTCGTCCGTGTCCATATCATCCAGTTTAGGCCAAAATAATCGACCTGTAGCGCTCCCCATTGACGGTTATGGCCGCCCCAGCTTCGTTCTCGAAAAAGTACGGACCGATGATGCCGCCGGCCCAAAATCCACACCAAACAGTGACTTTCTGGGGATGCATTGCCACTTGGTGGACCTCGTGTGGGTTGTTCTCACTCCAAATGCGGCAATTTTGCTTGTTCACATACCCGTTCATCCAGAAATGAGCCTCGTCGCTGAAGATGATTTTTCGGCCAAAATGGGGGTCTGCTTCCAACTGCTCCAGAGCCCAGTCAGCGAACGCCCGACGCTGTCTGTGGTCGTTTATCTTGAGCTCCTGGGTCAATTGGATTTTGTACGGGTGCAGACCCAAATCCAAATGCAAAATTCTGCGAGTTGATGTCTCCGAAAGGCCAAGTTCCTGTGCACGACAAAAAATGGACTGCCTCGGGTTCTCGCGCACACTCTCACGGACAGCAGCGATATTTTCGTTCGATCGGGCGTTTCGTCGACGTGTCAGTGTTGGCTGGTTGTTTACTGAACCAGTCGACTCGAATTTGCCCACCAATCGATGGATAGTCGACTCTACAGGCCGATCATCGCGACCGTAAAATGGGCGAAGTGCGCGGAACGTTGCTCGAACTGATGACCCATTTTCGTAAAACAATTTAATAATTTGCACGTGCTGCTCGACACTCAAACTTGCCATGGTGATTTGGGGTTATATACTGAACAAATGACAGCAACTTTGACAGCTCTACCTCGAACAACATGGCCGCACCCTTCAGGCAAACTTCGCGCGTCCCTATTGGCGGACCCTATATTATTATATTTTTTACTCCCTACCATATATTATTTTTCACATACTGAATAGAAATACCTTACATTTCCGCATTCAAAACCGTTGAGAAAAGTAGAATTTTGTTGCAACACTTTTCCGAATTATTTTTATTTACTATTAATCAATGTCAGTGTCAGTTATACACATTGAGTAATATATACAACACAATTACTATCGGTAATTTTAACCTAATTTGTATATGTCAGTGTCAAAAATGAAATCGCAAACACCTTTATTACTTTCCCTATATGAAATATAGGGGAAGTATTGTGATCTTGATTTTTTTTTTAAATTTTTTTTTGCGGATATATCCGTTTTGAGGTCCCCTGAGTCCATTACACTAATTTCTGGAAAAAAAAAATTTGTGTCTGTGTGTGTGTCTGCTTGTCTGTCGGTGTTCGCTGTATCTCAAAAACGAATGATCCGATTGAGATGAAACTTTAAACTTAAGGTTTTATCGTTAAAAACTGAAACTGAAAAGCTTTTGGTGAACATTCATAGACCGGAAGTAGATGTTTACTCGAGGCGTTTTTTTGTTTTTTTCTAATATTTTTCTAAATATAAAAAATTTGAAAAAATGGTTCAAACTAAAGTTAAAGGGAATGAAAAACTGAACATGTTTTATAACAACATATTTTTCATAAAATTCTTAACTTTTGAGAAAAAAAAAAAAAAATTGAAAATTTTGAAATTTTTTGCCAATTGCTAATAAATTATTAGAGTTACATGAAACTTGTATTACAAATAATTGTACAGAATTTAAAAGTGAACAAATCATTAAGAAAAGCCTTTTTGCATAAACCTCATAGTTTTCGAGAAAAATATAGGGAAAGTACTATGATGGCCACATCACCATTTTAATTGATGTTATATAGAGTATGTGAAAAAATTGTATGTACAACGCGTGAGAAATGCGCTTTTTCACACTTGAGTAGGAACTTGATGCAACATCCTACTCTCGTGCGGAAAAGCGTAACTTTTCCACACTTGTACAAATAACTATTGCAATTAACGCTTAAACTTGATCGATTTTGAAAACTTCAATTTTACACCATTTCACGCGCAAGGTTAAATAATTTATTATATGGATTGTAGGTGTACTATCAATGTAAGTTTTAGGTTAAAATAGGGTGCTAGTGAGGTGTGTTAGCCTCTCTTGAACTGCGACCTAAAAGATCTATTGTTCTACCCTTAACCAATCACTCCCAATCAGTCCCACGTTCTCCATGAATCTGGTAACTTTCTTGGGGGTGATATTGCTCACTTCTTCGATGGATAATCGGTCCTTACCGAAGTGTGAAAGACGCTTGTGAACAATCGCGACACAAGTGCATAGTATGTATTCGGTCGTTTCATCTGCCGAATCAAATAATCTACAGTTTCCACTTTCCTCTTTTCCCATTTTCCACAAATGGTATCGGAGGGCACAATGCCCTGTCATGAGTCCGGTGAATGTTCTTAGCTCGTTCCTTGTGAGTTAAAGCACCTTGTGGCTGTGATCGAGTTTGATGAGTCGTTTTGATTGACGTAGACCTGGTACATTGTTCCAATGCTTACGTCTTCTGCCCTCTTCCCATTTTTGCACCACCTCTCTTCTGTGCGCCATGGGAAGTCCGCAAAACGCATCTTATCGTGAAAGGATACAATCCTTTGTTTATAACCGCTCGTTTTATTGCAGAGAATGAGGTGTTATCAAAAGCCACCTCTATGTCTACAAATATTCTAATTGCTATTTGCTTGTATAGGATGGCTCGTTCTGCCTCTTTGTCCATTCATGCTGATTTATATGGCTTGAAGCTGTTTATGGCCCAAGTCATTTTGCTAAGCGTTAATATTTTTCCCGCTAAGCAGCGGCTGTCTCGATTGGAGCAGTGAGCCACTGAGTCGGTACACTACTTTTGATCCCGGAAAGTGAGTACCTTGGAGTAGCTCTAAACTTTCCTATTGAGTTTTGGTGTGACTTTTAAGATGCCGACCGCATTAGTATGGTCCTTTGATAGGACCTTCCGGAGTCTATTTGCTGTAGGCCTTCCAGGCCTTTCGTTTAGACTCCCTCAGTTGCTTATTAAATTTAGTCAGAACCTGTCTGTAGGCTGGCCAGTTGCCTGTTTTCTTGGCTCCAGTCGATCTAATTCCTTGCTCCACCAAGAAACGTTTCTCGAGAAGTTTACCTTCTTTACCGGGCAGCTCTTCTCATATGCTGCTACGATGGTATCATGTAGGTATAGTGGGGCCTGTTGTAACTCCTCTATGGTAACGATGTTATATTGAACGCCTTGAAGTTCGGACAATAGGCACTCGTTATATAATGTCCAGTCCATTTTCGTGGCGCTCTGCACTCTGCTATTTCCGTACTCCCAGCTTCCATATTGAACGCGATCGTTTGATGGTCTGACATGGAGGGCTCTGGGAGTACACGCCAATTTTTTTCAATTGCGCGCCGTACGCTGACTTTGAGTGCTGAAAGTTGATTTGGAGGCACTGCCACTTACCCTTTATTTTTGGGCCTTGGAATGACCCCCACCTCTGGCATCCTTCAGTTTCTCCTGGAGCATAATCCTGCCCTTAGGGCGCACATCAGCCTACTTCTTGGGTGGACTCTTGGTCAGGTTTTCCCTTGAAACCTTCCTGATTCCTGGAGGCTTGTTGGCCTCTCCGGAACCAGTTAGGGATTGCAACGGCGGATTTTTGCGCGGATCCAGGGGCCTTGAGACTCCTGCCCCTTCATCAGGCTTACCCTGTACTTCGCCGTAACGATACCCAACGAAGTAATTGCGTTTTTTTTAACTTCTCCGTGGACCTAGCATCCACTGAGAAAGTAACCTCTTGAGTGGGTCCAGCGGTCACCCAGTTTGAGGAATCGCACCCATTCTGGACTGCAATCGATCTCATCCTGATGTGACTTCAGCCACGTTACGGTAGCTTCGTTGCGGCAGGAGATCCCGATCCACCCAGGTCGCTTGTGTATCCCAAGGAATCTGGAGTCTTCCTCATTCCCCGTTGCTAGTACTAGATCCATGATACACTCCAGTGTGGACTCTATTTGCTCCACTGACAGGAAAGTAGCATAACACCAACCTTCAGTCCTTGTACAGCCTGACTGTATGATGCCTTTTTTTGGAGATGTTGCTTCTCCTCTGTGACGCCACTCGGGCTTGTGCTTGTGAGGGCCTTGATTTGCCCCTGCTCCCGCTTGAGTGATAATATGTCGCTCATGGAGTCTATAAGTCCCTTTCGCACGTTTGGCTGGCGTACCCTTCGGTGTGCTGCCGTCCGAGCCTGGTGGCTTACAGCCAGTCAGAGCAGGGCATCGTACCCTTTAGTGCAAGCAATGTAATATTGTACACAATTGTTTATTACATAATACTGTACATTATGGTTAAAAAATTAAATCAAAAATTATAAATTAAGCTCTAGATTTCCTATCTTGTAAGAATTATGTAGGAAAATAACCAACAACGAGTTTGGGAAGAAGCGAGAGGTTCTGGAAATTTTCTAAGAATCTGGAATTTCCAATTTTGAATTTTCTAAAGTTTTAATTTCTAGCTTTGTTCACGATGTGTATAGTACAATTGCTTCTATAACTTAAGTTTATTCATTTACTGGTGGTTGAACATTGATAATTACATCTTTTATTGTCTGACTGCAGGAGGATTAATCACCTGAATCATTTAATTTTTCTAGTAGAACATTAGGGACAATAATACTCTTTCTGTTGATATCTACAAGTCATCTTTGTCTCAGAAATTCAATCACCTTTTATTATCTATGTAACTAACTAATGTGGTAAGCAAATAAAATAATACCCAGTATTATTAGTTTTAGTGTATATATAAATAAAATTAATTTACACATCCATTAAAACAGATATAAAACGTTACAATAGAAAATTATCAGAATTCTGGCATGCACCTAAAGAATTTACAAGGTTTACACATCACCCAATCTCTTTGCATTTCACATATCTATAATATTTAGGTTAACCGAACTTATAAAAGGTAATTGAAAAAATAAATAATTTTTCATCAAATTTTACCAGTATTGTTCGTACATTACACATTTCGATGAATGGTGCACAACTTAACCAATGTAATAACCTCGTATTTTATTTTGTAAAAACTAGAATGGGCGTTTTTTTTAATTCAGATTATAATTAAATTAAATATTCACTACATTTATAAACAATACTTTTAAATATATCATTACATCCATTTATTATAGCTGTTATAAATAAAAGATTAGCTTTAAAAAATGTAATAAATATACATTATAGTATTTAAAATCTATATCATGCAAATTCATTTAACAGATCCTTTAATTCTTATTATACTACTTTTAATACTTTACACAATATTTCGATTACACAATAATACCGACAGTTTCTATCATTTAATCAGGAAACAAACATAGAAATACTCTAAATGCAAATTGCTGAATTAAGGTATCAACACATTTAAACATAGGTAAATTTTGAACTGTCCATGTAATATAAGAAAGAAATAAATATTTTATTATATAATTAAGACTTAGTTGAAGTTGGTCCGTCTTCTTGCTCTTTGCTTGTCGAAACGTAACTCCATTTCCTCCAAAACTTTAGGAGTATATCTGACAACTAACTTAACAGATCCATGTGCTTGTTTAAGTAGTTCAACAGCTTTCTCATGATTTTCACCTTCAACAGACTGAACAGTTTTTGATTAATATATGTTTTTTGTTTATCAAACATTATTATCATATATTTATATATAATATGTATTTACAGGGTGGGGAAATAGCTTAACTGAAAAAACTTAAATTAGTTTTAAAAAGTTCTAAAAAGTATTAATAATTTTATTTATAATTATTGATCACTATATTAACCACTTGCGCTACGATACATTGACGTGTGTGGCACGTCTTTATAGCGCAAGTGGTTAAAACATCATTTCAGTTGTTATTGCCATCATTGATTGAAAAAGTATGAATATAAGGTATCCTTATTATAAATAAGTAAATCCACTTTCATAATGATAATTATATAATATAAGAATATAAATATAAATTAATTTTCACATTTAAGAAACTATTTAATGATTGAATATCATGACCAAAAAAGTACACAAAGTGTAAATACTACTATTAATTTACTTTTTGACTAATACTCATGCAGGTAAACAAGAAACTGATGAAATCAAACAATCAAGTTTATAAACATCTACAGGCTAGTGTTTCAGTTTGCAGATGTTTATAAACCTATACATTATTTAATTTTTGTTAGTTTATTTATATTATTAAATCACAGTTAATTTAGTGCTTTTTTATATTTTTTCACAAAACTGTTCAATGTAAATTAAAAATCAAAATTTTTTGTTTGATTATTTGACAAAAAAGTACCATTGCTATTTGAAGCATGCAAAATTACTTTTGTTTAATTCAGAATCTGTTGGTGTATTAGTCAGGGAAATAGTGGTTTCAATAAGTATTTTGTTTTGTAGTCTTATAAGGTCTGTATTAAACAGTTTGCAAGATCAAATGTCAAACCACAAATTTTTGTGCGTGAGTGGCAAATATTCAAAAAAATACTAATTAAAATTTTATCTAATCTAATGATCATAACAGTGTGTTTATGTATTTTTAACAATAGAGGTACAATATAAAAAAGCGAATCACTACTAAAAAATCGTACTTACTACACCATTAACACTTAAAAGTTGATCTCCACGTTTTAGTCCTCCATGTCTATCAGCAACGCCACCAGGAATTATTCTTGAAATATAAATAGGAGAATTTTGTTCCTTTCCACCCATTACATTAAATCCTAAGCCTTCCTCAGTTTTTGGCAATTCTACAACTCTAGGGTGAGCGTGTCCTTCACTAGCAGCAAAAGCAGCAACAGTTGCTTTGGCCGTAGCAGAAGCACGAACATCTTGAGATCCTTGTATATCAACAGTTTCATAAACGTGCTCATAAACCTCCCTTACAGCATTTAAAAAGTCCGACTGTAACACTTTTTGTAGAGCGGCTAATTTTGTAGCAGGAACTTCTCCATTTTTTTGGAGCTTTTCTAATAATTCCACAGAGCGCTTGATATCTAAAAGTATTTAAAAGAATAAAATAAATGCCCCAATGATAAAATCAATAAGAGAATTCACATAGGTTAATCAAATTTATAATATGAAACTCACCTCGTGATAATGTTAAAGGTTCTGCCATTTGTGCCATTATTACACCTCTACAAGTAATATCAATAACAATTTAGCATTAGATTTAATTACCTAATTTTGTTTATTGACACCGTTCTACAGAATCATATGAAGTTAGAAATAAATTGAAGAATGAAATATTAAACGATCAGTGTATCCAACCTAAAAGTATCTCTTGTTACTATCGGCTATGTTTCTGTTACCGTTCATGGTTCCTAATTTATAAGACACTACTTATTCAATTGTGTCTACTTCATTATTATCCGAATGACAGGTGATGTTGACAGGTGTCTTTTGCAGCAAACGGGCCAGTGAATCGGACTTGTTGACGATTTTTTTAACAGCTCAGTGACCCCAAATTCCTCGTCAATTTATCTCAATTAAAATATGTAGCGCCCTTCCGATTAAGGACCATGTTCCAGTAAACCATCCACCATGGTGTCCAGGAACAATGACCACATAACGCTGAATGTTTACGGCAGTGACTCGTCCAACATAGAAACTAGAAAATCGAAAAGTATCTGGAGGGTAAGATATTTTATTCTTCCATAAATTTTAGTTAATGAAATTTTAGTTTTTCTAGTTATTTTGCTAATATTTAGATTATCAATTATTGTAAATTCTAGATTTGGAAGCAATTATCAAGATGCCAGCGCAGCACCATTTATCTCACTGTGATCTTTTTGGTATGTGGGGGGCTTTACATTGCCACTGGAGACAATACAACAACAGTGGAAATGCTGGAACCTGAAGTGGAGGGTGTAAAGAAAGATGTGCTTGTTAACATGAGGAACGATCCTCGAGACATAGAAAATGATATACCAAACATAGGGCCATTTGAAAATCAAGTTTTAGAAGAGCCAGGAGATATGCGTGTTGATTCAAGCAATAATAATGTGGAAAACAATATTCCTAAACAGTTCTCAGGTATTTATAATAGTATATATTAATAATATTGAGAAGTCAGTACTTTCACAACAAAGTAAACAAGTATTACAATTAAATATAATGGGGTCAAAGAAATTAGTTAATTGCAGACTATTTATGAAAGCTATAACAATTTCACACTCTTGGTTTAAAAGACATTGGCTATGCATTTTAAATTATAAAATTGGGTGAAATTATATTTTTATAATTATAAATATCTCTCTTTAAAATATTTGTGATGTACTATGAATAGGTGTTTTTTTCAATATTTTTCTAAATAGGAAAAATATTAGATAACTTTTTAAACAAAAGTTGAAGGGAATGAGAAACTGAACAAGTTTTATTAAAACATGTTTTTTACAAAGTTCTTAACTTGCGAGAAAAAAATTAAAAATTATTAATTTTGATATTTTTTGCCTATTAATAATAATAATAATAATTTATTGGTGTTTAGACTTATTACAGTTTACACAAGTCCAATATAGATATACAAAAAAATAATCAATTATACACACTCAATTTGTAACTTAATTAATTGAGACAACCAACAGTACAGAATAAGATAATACAATTAATACTGAGTGAACAATGACATAAAACATAATTTTAAAAGTACAAATAATAAACAATATAAAGACTAATTACAATAGTAAATCGAGTGGCGACATTACAACGAATTAAAATTATATTAAAATCCATTTTAAAATTACAATAATTTAAGATTTAAAATATAAATGAAATAATTTAAACTGTAATAATGATATAGACATTACAACAAATTAAAATTAAAAGATAAAAACTCATCAAAGGTATAAAAGGCATTTTTTAGTAGAATTAATTTAATTTTTGTTTTGAAATGTTTCTTCGATAGTTTACGTAAATCATGTGGCAGGGCATTGTAGAATAATATCACATAATACTTGATGCCTGTTTGAGATCTACTAAGTCTGATGTTTTGTGGGCAGAAATTTTCTTTATATCTCGTGTTATGGTCATGTGTAACGCTATGTTTTAGATAGTGATCAGGGTTTTCTATGATATACATCAAGCACTTGAGAATATACAAACAAGGCAGCATTAGTATTCCAAGTTCGACAAACTTAGCTTTACAGTCGTCGTGGAAACCTATCCTAGATATGATTCTATGTATGTTTGAAAAATTGAAAAATAAGCTGACCGTACCATATCAGTTGGAAGATTATCGTAAAGGTTTCTTAATAAGTAAAAAAAAAAAAAAAAACCTTTATTGGCATCAAAAGCTTATATCTTAATAAGTATAATGTTTTATTTAATTTCTTTGCTCATCACCATGACGAAATTTTACGTCAGGCAAGTCTCTAACGTCTGAGCATTTATTTAATGTAAATATTTTTGTGACAGTCTTTTCCTCATTAAGACATAATTTGTTAATTGTAAACCAATTCGCTGCCTCGGACATCGCCATATCACTATTTGCTTTGGCTTCTTCCGTATTTTTCTGAGATACAACTAATGTTGTGTCATCAGCAAACTGGACCACATTAGCATCGGTTATGAAGTTTGGAAAATCATTGATAAAAATGATAAATAATAATGGCCCTAATGTGGACCCTTGAGGTACCCCATGTTCCACATGCAAACATTCAGAAAAGGTATTATTATAATATACAATTTGTTTTCTATTTTTTCAATTTACACCTGTTATCATCGAAATTATACTTCTTTAACTTATCAATTAAATTAAAATGCGTGACACAGTCAAAGGCCTTTATTAGATCAATGAATGTTGCGATTGCAATTTCGCATTTTTCAAAACTTCCAATAAGTTTATCAACTACATATAGAATAGCATTTACCGTGGACGTTCCTTTTCTAAATCCATAATGATGTTCATTAAATAGTTTGTGCGTATTAAAGAAAGTGATGATTTGATCAAATAATATTTTTTCAATTATTTTAGAACAAATGGGAAGTAGGGCTATCGGTCTGTGATTACTAGGATCATTTAAATCACCTTTTTTATGGATAAGTAGAATTTTAGCTATTTTTAAAATATCCGGGAAAACATTAGTAGAAATAAAAAAAAAACCTTTATTGGCATCAAAAATTATATACATACTACAACATAATAACATAATAATATTTCTTCCCTCTCCTCTTTATTTTTTTCTCATACCTCCTCTCTTCGTTTCTTTCTTACCCACCCCAACCTTCTCAGAATCCTTACCCTGGCCCCATCTTCTCTCAACCATTCTGCTACAACCTTCCACCCATTCTGCATCCACTCCCTTACATTCATCCGCCATATGTACCCACGATTTCTTCCCTTCCTCGCATAACACACATCGCCCGTAGCTCTCCCCCATCCATCTCTTTCTCCCTCTCTCTTTCGCCCCGCATCTCGCTCTTGCCAAGGTCACCCTTTCCTCCCTTCCCAAGCGATTATCCTCCAGGTACATAGGCCTCCTTTCATGCACCTGCCACTCCTTGTAATTCTCGTTGTATTCACTCTTCTCCATACGCCCTTGCCTCTCTTGCTCTTCCACCTCTTTCGCCTTTTCATGCACCCATCCCGCTACATTCACCCCTTGTTCCACCCACTCCTTCACGATCCCCTCTGAGATTCCCACCCTCTCATACATCCTTCTCCTCTCCGCTCTCCAGTCACCCATGCCTTCCTTCCATACCTCCTTACCAATCTTCCCTCTTCTAAACCCCATAATTTCATTTCAAAACCAGCCACTCTCTTTATAGTTTCGCACCACATACTCTCCCTATGCGTTTCTTGAAGTAGTATGTATTCGGGTGTTGACTTCTCAAAACCTAACATCTGCTTCAAGAAATACCGCTGCTCTCTCTCAACCCTCTCATACCTCCTAACACCCCACACTTCCGCCCCATACATCAAGATTGGTCTCACACATGCAACCCAAAAATCACACCTAACTCTCACACTGCCATCCATCCACTTTCCCCATCTCTCTCTTACCGCCCCCCACGCTTTTCTGGCTTTTCCCTGGATCCACCTAATATGTTCTTCATACCCCCCGAGCTCTTAAACATAAATCCCAGGTACTTAAACATTCTCATTCTCTCTATCACCTCGCCCTTCCACTCTAGCTCTTCCACTCTTCCCTCTCTTCCTTTGTTCCTAAATCTCATCCACTTCGTTTTTCCGACATTCACTCTTAGCTCTCTTTTGTCCATCTCTTTTACTACCTTCCAATCCCTCGCCATTAACACCATATCATCTGCATATGCCAGCATCCACACCATACTCCGTCCAATCACTACCCCGCCCGCCTGCCCTTTTCTCAACACCTCATCTAACTCCCCAGTGTATATATTAAAGAGTATTGGGCTCAACGGGCAGCCCTGCCTCACCCCTTTCCATACCCTAAACTTCTCTGATCTAGCGCCTCCCACTTTCGCCACGTGGGCATGTTTTATACACCCTCCTTACAAATTCCACCATTCCCTCACTCACTCCTCCCCTTCTCATACATTCTATCAATCTTTCCCTTGGCACCGAATCATACGCTGCTCTCAGATCCAAGAAAACCGCGTACACACTCCCTCTTTCTCCCATCACGTGTTCTATGATCCTGGCCACGGTAAAGATCTGTTCTCTTGTCCCTCTTCCCTTCCTAAAACCCCCCCGCACCTCTGGCACCATTGCCTTTTCCTCCACCTCCTCGTCCAGCCTGTGTTCGTTACTGTTACCCCTCTGTAATTGCCCACTATTCCCCTTTCACCCCCTTTATGTATCGGGCACACTGCCCCCACTTTCCACGACTCTGGTATCTCCTGCTTCCCCCTCCATATTCTGTTCAGAATGTTTCTAAAGCTTCTCCTTCCTTCTATTCCTATGCTCTTCCACATTTCAACCCTCAAACCGTCGAGTCCCGGTGCTTTCCCTCTCTTCAGCTCCTCGAAAGCTCTCTCCACCTCCTCCTCCGTGAAGTCTGCCACCTCTCCTATATCTCCTCTTCTCCCCACTCCTTCTGGTTTGCCGCTCTCTTCTTTGCATTTTGCTGTCCAGCTTTCCAGTTCTATCTCCCCCTGTCTATTTCCTTTGTCGCTCTTCAATATCCTCCACTTCATTTCTACAAGTTCTTAATTCCTCCACTCTTTTCTCCACCTCCTTCTTCCTTTTTACCTCGCACATCCTCTTATACCGTTTTTTTGCTACCCATAACCTTCTCTCCTCCTTGATGTCCTTTCTGTACTCATTTCTCGTCCTCCTCATCTCTGCCTTCACTCTTCTACACTCTTCGTCGAACCACCCACTCACTCTTTCCTCCCCCCTTCACCTTCCTCCTCCTACCACACCACACTATAGTCTCCTCGAACTCCTTCATTGGCCCATTTCACTTCCTCTAGCTTCTCTCTCATTCTTTTTCATTAGTTGAAATAGTAAGATTAATAAGTTTAGTAAGAGGGACAATTATAACGTCTAATAAATATTTAACCACATTCATTGAAAAGCCATATATGCATCACGCACAGCAACACATGACACATTTACGAAGGAGAATTTAGGGATATTGCAATTAACGTTAATAATATTATAAGTTAGATCAATAACACAGTTATTTATTGTTTGAATGATTGAGTTTGCAATATTACTAAAGTAAATATTGAACTCCATAGCTGATATGTCACTTACTTTACTTTCAGCTACTATATTTCTTTTGTTATTTATAAGTTTCCACATTGCCTTATTAGGGTTATTAGAGGAACGAACATAATTTTCATTTGCACATATTTTAGATTGCTTTATGGAAATTTTATATTTCTTTCTGATCTCCTTTCTAAGAACTAAAAGGTCAGGATTATTGAATAATCTGCAAGATTCATCCACAAGTTTAGAGTTTTCCTCATATTATCTATATATATATATTAATCCTTTATTGGCATTTTATCTACAACAACAAATTCTTTTACATAAATATCCCTTCTATCAAAACTGACTCAAAAGAAAAAAAAAACTAATTATTCCCACTTGTCTTTTTCTTGTCTTCTATCTTCTTTATTATAACCATTGCCTCAGTTCCTCCTTTCAGTAGCCTTATCCATTCCCCTTGACCATACCGCCTTTTCCACGCGTCTCTAGTCCCCACACAGTCAATCCTCCAGTGCTCCCATCTTTCTTCTTCCCTTCCACACAATCGGCACATTCTCCCCTCCTCATTCATCCAATAGCGGTTTCCACGTTCTTCGCTGCCACATCTATACCTTGCCATCAATACTTTATCCTTCCAATCACCTCTTCCATACAAGTATTCGGGTTTGCCTGCCTCTTCTGCTATTTCTTTATATTTTGGGTTGTATATGCTTTTGTCTATTTTCATCCATCTTTCCTGTTTATCCACATCACTCAGGGTCATCTCTACTATACTTTCAAATATTTTACCCCTTCCTACCATTTCTTTAACAGCTTCATTGGACCAGCCTACTTTTTTGAACATTTCACATCTACCCTTTTCCCACTGGGTCACCGCTATATACGTTTTGTCCATCTCATTTAGTATTCCATTCATAATTTCTTTCTGTCCATTCATTCTAATTTTTCTTTCATACTTTGCCCATTTTTCCCTACATTCACCCATACACTACATGCGTCCATCTCCTGATATACTACGTACCATGGCGTACTCTTCTCAAGCCCTAACATTCTCTTCATCCACCATGTTTGTACTCCTTCCATACTCTCTTTCATGCTGAACCCCCACACTTCTGCTCCATACATTAATATTGACCTCAAGCATACTTTCCATATGGTCTCGCTCGCCACCATTGAATCTCTCATTCTCGCGCCCCATTCTCTCCACAGAGTTCCAGCTGCTGCCTTCACCTTCTTCGACACATACTTCATGTGCTCCTGCCACCTCCCATTTTGGGTAAAAACTACCCCCAAGTACTTGAAACATTTGACTCTTTCTATTTCCTCTCCATTCCAATAAAACCTTTCCTCCTTCCTTCTTCCTCCCTTCATACACACCATTACTTTCGTTTTCTTTACATTTACGCTTAACTTTCTCTTTTCAAAATATCGTTTCATTCTCTCTATCATGCAATCCAGATCCCCTTTTCTCTTTGCCATAATTGCTAAGTCATCCGCATAAGCCAGCACTCTAATCTTAATTCCCCCAATTGTTACTCCACCATCCTGTCCTTGTTCCAATACTTTATCCATGTCTGCTATGAACAGATTGAAAAGCATTGGGCTCATTGGACATCCCTGTCTTAGCCCCTTGGTTGTTCCGAACCACCCCGATTCTTCCCCAGACCCTTTCACTCTACATTCTGTCTTTTCATACACTCTTTCCACCCACTCTCTCATTTCATTTGATACCCCTCTTTCTCTCATACATTCAAACAGTTTCTCCCTATTGATTGAGTCATATGCCCCCTTCAAGTCTATAAATAGTATGTAGATCTTTCCCCCTCTCTCTTTAATTCCCTTATCAATGATTTGGCTTAATGTTAGTATATGGTCCACTGCCCCTCTACCTTTCCTGAACCCTGCTTGGCTGTCGGGAATAATACCCTTGCTCTCCAACTCCACTTCTAGTCTCTCTGCAGCAACCTTCATGCATAGTCTATAAGTTGCACTTGTTACACTTATCGGCCTATGGTTAGCTGGATCTTCTTTGTCACCTCCTTTGTGCACCGGAATAATTTCCGCTTGTGTCCAACTTTCCGGTATTTCCCTCTTCCTGCTCCATATCATCTTCAGCTGTTCTACAAGTTGCTTCCATTCTTCCCCCTTTTCTTCTTTTAGTATTTTCAATGCCTTAACCTCTACTTCTCCCGGGCCACCAACACTATTTCCCTTCATCCCATCCATTGCCTTCTCAAGCTCAACCTCCGTTAAATCACTCCTTAGGTCCACTATGATACGTTCCTGACATGTTCTTATTATCATATTGTCTTCATTCATACTCTCCCTGAAGAATGTATTCATTTTCTCAATGTTTACACTATTCTTTTCCCTTTGTTTCCTCCCACGTATAAACTTCCATACCTCCCTTTCTGTTTTAATTTCCCTTATTGATTTTACTTGTTCATTTTCCCATACTGACTTTTTCTTTTCACATGTTGACTGGTATTCCCTCTTGGCATTGTTCCATTCTTTAAACAATTTCTCCTCATCTGTTGCTTTCCACCTCTTAAAGTTATACCTCTCTCTTCTTTTCATTTCCCTACACTCTTCGTCGTGCCAATCATCTTGTTTTTCTCCTTTTGTTTTGGGCCTCTCCACTTGAGCTCCTCTAATGCATTCTTCCATCTCTTCCAATGTCACCTTTGTCTGCCAATTTATGCCTTTAATATTTTCTTTAAACTTATTGACTTCTTTCACTCCCCACTTATATCTTCTTCCAGTACTCAGGTAGTTGTCCTGTGCTTTCTCTACTCCCCTACGGTTCAATTCCATCGATACTGGGAAATGATCGGATCCCTCTTGCTCTCCTACCTCAAAGTTTTTCGTCTCCCTTTCTCCTTCTCCATTCACAACTATGTAGTCAATTATGCTTTTACCCCTCTCTCCTACATATGTAAATTCGCCTTGTTTATCTCCTACCCTGGTTCCATTTAGCACATACCATTCTTCACTATCGAGCCACTCTATCATTCTTCTACCTTCTGTATTTATTATTTTGTCTTTTGCTTGTCTTTCCCTAATTTCCCCATCCTCATTAATTTTTTCTCCCCCGCATCCACCAGTTCTAGCATTGAAATCTCCTCCCACTATTATACATTCGTTTTTTAACCCGTCTTCATTGCCAATATAATCACTCAATTCCTTAAAGTTACTTTTGTTAAAATATACTGTGATTATCCTGGTTCTCCTGTTCCCTATCCTTAATATTCTTTCTTGGATCCCTTCTCTTTCCACCTTTGATATAGCTTCTTCCTGCCATTTTTTCTTAACCCCTGTAATTATTCCCCCACTTGGCCTACCCTTATCATTGGTCTTTACTGCTGCCTGGTACTTCCATAAGAATTCACTTGGAAGCCACCCTCTAACCTCATTCCATTCCTTATCCCTCACCCATGTCTCTACTAATCCAACCCAATCATTCTCCCTTATAAATTTCTGGAGTTTCTGCCTCTCTTCTTTGCTTCTCAGTTTTTTCATGATGCCCCTAACATTCCAGAAACTTCCTCTCACTGTCCTCTCTTTCATTCCTTCTCTCTTATTTAACTTCTCAGTTACGATTACCTCTTTTTCCTTACTTCCATCGATGACACTTCCCCCGCTGTCACTTGCTCCCTTTCCCCCGTTTGTTTCTATTCTTTTTTCCTGTGTTAGTTTTTTGCCCCCCCTCCTTCTGTTAGCTCGATTGCATTCTTTGACCTGTTCCACTTCCAAACCTTCCCATTTATTACTAACTTTTGGTATCCTACTTTTACAATGCACCCCTTTCCCTTTCTGACCTAGCTATTTCTCTTAGCTGTTTCTGGATTTTTCTTTCTTCTTTTGTCATGTCATCATCAATGTAAATCCTTTCTTTCAGATTCTTCAGCTTCTTTTTATTTATCATCACCTTGACTTTATCCTCCCTCTGTTCAAGTTTAACAACTACTGCCTTCCCCTCTCTATCTATGTTAATACTCTCTTGGATTGCTACCTCTATTTCTAAGGAGTCTTTTATAAAGGTCGCTATCTCTTCTTTATTTGCGAATGCTTTTCCCTTAATTACTATGTTGTTTCTTCTCTCCCGTCTTTCTTTTTTTTCAATTTGATCTTCGAGATCCATTATTCTGTTCTGAAGAACTTCTTTTTCTTGTCTCCATACCTCTCTCAAACCTTTAAGTTCTTCCAGCCATAATTCCCTTGCTATATGCATTTCCTCCCTCCATAGCTCTCTTTCTTTCCTTATTTCTCTCGTAATCAATTCAACGATGTCACGGCAATTCCCGTTACAGCTATTATTCTCCGTCTCATTGCTCTTCTTTTTGTCCGATCTCTGTATATCACCCGCCTCAAAGGACGTGTCCCCTATTTTACGTTTTTCCACGTTTTCTTCCGACGGTTTATGCGTCGGCGATCTCTGTGTTACGGAACTGTTACCAAACGCTAACTTCTTACTGTATTCTTCTTCCATTTTATCCCATTCTTCCACCTCCTTTTTATCCTTCTGCTTTTTTTTTCCGCCCATATTTTGTTCCGTTTTGAAAATATTTCAGTTCCCGCGTTCGAATTAATTTAATTTAAATCACCCGCCGTGTACAATTGTTCACACTCGTAGACCGCAAGAAAAAAAAAAAAAAAAAAAAAAAAAAAAAACGCCGTTTCCAACTCGTTAATCGCTCTTGGCAAAAAAGAAGTACGCGCAAAAACTGTGATGCACCGCGCTACACCGGCTGGCTTTCTCTCTTGTCATATTATCTAATTCGGGTGTTAACCACTGGACGGTATTATTTTTTCTTGAATTTAGTATACTTTTTAATGGAAAAGCGCTTTTAAAATGACTTAATATTATATCATAAAACTTTTCCCATGCCTTGTTGATGCTCAGACAGACATCAAGATCCCACAGTTCGCATTGTAATAAATTATAAAATTTACATTTAACGAACATAGTGATAGGTCTGATAACACGTTTTTCTATTTTTGGACTATTGGCTATTGAATTAATACTGCAACTGATGCCATCCTGATCAGAAAAATATTCACGGGTTTAATTTAACATACAGCCATTTATTGTAGTAGGAAAATCAACTACATGAAACAAACCATAAATACTTAGTAAATCACATAAATAAGTAAGGTTTGCATTTTTTGATAAAAAGTTTACATTAAAATCACCCGCTATCACTACATTATTTTCAAACAGATTTATTTGATTTAAAACTAAATTTAACTTATCTAGAAACACTTTAAAATTTCCACATGGGCTTCGATATATCGATAAGATAATCATATTAGTATCAGGTAATTGCGTACCACATATTTCAAAGTCTTTTTCTACAGAAAATTTCTCTATGTTCATGTTAATGAATTTTAAGCCATTTCTTATCAATATCAATGAAGCGCCGTGAACGAATCTAATTCTTGAATAGCACGATGATATTGCAAAACCGTCAAGGAGGCTTGCCTCCGTAGAACCGTTGATTGAAATATTGTATAGATGCCTAACCTTATGGGGAAATGCGAGTCACTAAAAGATGCCGAACAACAGATTACGCATGAGTAGTGAAAATATTGACCAACAGACGGCGCATATTTAGTTCTGCGTACTGCAGTTTACTTTAGCTTTGGGTAGTTTTCTATGGTATTGAATTATACGTATTGTAATCAACGTTGAGACGATCGTGCTCGGGAATTTGCGGGCGGTGAAATTCCGACCGCCTAAAATTTCACGGGAACCGAGAACGATGCGACAGGACGCTTACTCATAAATGCGTGCCGGGTCTAGAGTAAATAAACACTCATCAGCACTTTTTTTTTAATTAAAAAGAATATATATATTTTGATCAAATAAACCCGACTAAGATGAAATTTATATTTTTAATAACAATAATATAACAATATATTCATTTTGACTTATTTTTAATATAGATTTTTTTTAAATAACTGCAATTGTATTGTATTGTATTTAAATGAAGGAATAAAAATTAATACATTTTAACAATTTAAAGACACATCGTTTTCTGCTTGTAATTATTACAACATATGAAAGTTATTAGTAGAAAATGTTTCTTTTTATATTCACTTATACTTAATTAATATTAGACAATAATTGAATACTTAATATTTTTCAAAGAATAAACTGTTTCATAAATTAAAATAATTAATCGACAGTCAATTCTAGACAACACATAGTGTTCGAAATGTACATTTAGTGATTAAATAAAATAGTGAAGAAAGAAATTAACTGTGTTTATTTACTTAAATTAATAAACTGATTTGAAAAATTGACAATGTTTTAACTAGAAATAATTAGTGTAAAATTTTGTATTTTCGATTCGATGGAAAATTACATTTTGTTTTTTACTAGATAACAAAAATACATATTTTTTTGTGATAATAGCAGAAGATAATAATATATATCATAAAAAAGTTTCAAAGTAAAATGTAATATTTTTTTACTTTTTGTTATATGCATCAATAAAAAATATATTATTTTTTATGTTATATGTGTTATATTATGATAATCATTAGTAATAAATTTAATTCAAATAAAGCAGTTAATTAACAAAAGAAATAATATTTATTGAAACTTTAAAATCTGATTCGAGCATAATCGTAAACTTTTGGATATAGATATGTTGTGCTAAATCATCATATTTTGGCCCTAGGAACCTATGGTCATTTCTCATTAGAAAGTAATAATAATAAGTGAATTACGAATTGTGCTCAAAACTAATCACACTATATAAGTATCAATATCTCATTTATGAATGGATATGGATACACAACCTTCAACATCAGCTACAGTATCTTCGGTTTCCGAAAAGAGAATGCCCATTGCGACCTACCCTTTGAAAGAAAATATTAGTGCAGGATCAAGTTCATTCAAAGAGTATGTAGCCGATATTATTAAAAAACGTAGTAGTAGTAACGGGTGTCCAACAATTATTGCAGTCCCGGGTGGCGTTGGAATAAAAAACGTAGGTCGATTCTTACATGTTGCAAATAAATAAACTGACATTTTTAATGCACATTGAGGTTATGTTTGACAATTAACATGAAAGAATTGACCTACGTTTTTGATTCCAACGCCACCCGGGACTGCAATAATTGTTGGACACCCGTTAGATGTAGTAGTAGTAGCCCAATATCAGTAATTAGTTCGAGAATTATTATTATGGAATCTCCGCAAGTATCGCCCCGCAAAGTGAAGCTAAAAAAAGAGTTTGCGAATTAAGAAAAAAAATATATATATTAAATGTAATATAAATTATAGACTCAAAAAGAAAATGAGATCATTTTCAACTAAAAATATTTTAGAAAATGTATTAAAATATCGAGCTCCATCGGTAAAAACTCTCATATACATGCAATGTTTTCATACATATAGAACAGAATGGATAACACGGGAAAAACAGCTATCTTTATTATTATATTATAAATCACCAAGTACTTATAAATACTTACAAAAACATTTAAAATTTGCGCTACCTGGAGTATCAACAAGTCAATCTTGGTTGAAAATCTTTAATTTACAAACTGGTCTAAATACAAATTTGATTCAAAAATATAAAATTAAGATTAATAATGTTTGACGAAATAATTTTGAAAAAAGGTTTAGATTATAACAAAGTCTTGGATGTTGTAGAGGGATTTGAAGATTTCAGTTCTCTTGGTAGGAACAACAAACATGGTAATCATGCATTGGTATTTTATTTAAGGGGACTTCAATGTAATTGGAAAATGCCATTCTGTTATTTTATTTCATCTGGTCCAACGAACGGTAATATTTTACAAAAGCTCATTTTGTTGGTATTAGATAAGTTGTTTTCTTTGGATATGGTTCCTCGCGTTTTCGTTTGTGATCAAGGAACAAATAATAGAAATGCAATAAGGTTACTTGGCGCAACAATAGATACTCCATTCTAAAAATTAATAGACACATCATTTTCATATGCTATGACCCCCCACATTTACTTAAAAGTATAAGAAATAATTTTATGAATAGTAGAATAAAAACAATGGTAAATAACTTAGAAGTGTCCTGGAAAGATATAATCGACACTTATAAAATCGACAAGGAAAGTAAAGTTGCAAGAGCAATGGTCAAAATTACCGAAAAACATATTCCAAAATCCCACAACGTTTGAAAAAATGCGTGTGAAATATGCTGCTCAGATATTTAGCAATTCTGTCTCTGCAGCAATTTTAACAGCAAGTGCTACAAAAGAATTAACGAGTCTATCTTCAATAAATACGGCAATATTTTTGAAGAAAATCAATAATATATTTGACTCATTAAACAGTAGAGTCGTTAATGATTCAAACCCCTATAAGTGTGGCCTCTCCGTTAATCGTAAATTACCAGAAGAGAAACTAGAAGAAGCTTTGTCGTACTTTCAAGGTTTAAAATTTTTTGAAAATGGTAAGGAAAGAAAAAATATACATTGCATACAAGGTTTTATATGGTCTATAAAATCTATTTTACTTTTGTGGGAATCATTGTAACTTGAAGATATTAAATATATATTAACGTCAAGAATAAATCAAGACCCCATAGAAAACTGTTTTTCCGTACTTAGGCATAGATGTGGTTATAATGCACACACCACTGTAAAAGAATTTCGAATAGCATTGCAACAAAATATGCACATCAGATTGCAGATGCCGGTTGAAGCTGCAAATTGCGAAATCGACGAAGACGAGCAATTGCATACGATATTGATGACGTTTATTTAAAAGAATGTCGTAATAAAAAAATTAAAATTGATTATTTAGAATCACAAGTAATTACCTATGTAGCTGGACATATAATATTTAAATTTTTGAAGAAAAATAAATGCGCCAATTGCGAGAGGGAATGTAAAAAAGAAGGGAAAATACCCGTCGATAGAAATGAGTTGTTGATAATTAAATGAGATTATGGTGGCAATGACAATACCATTGATTATTTATGCAGCCAACAAATGCCTTTTCTGAAATAATATGTTTATTGTTCAATCCATCCAAATACCTCCTACAATTCGCTGATGATACTGCCCTAATTACACTTGCTCCCACACTACCAAAAGCCCTTCAATCCCTTCAAGAGCTAATTGACTCCCTTCAATGCTGGTTTGCAAAATGGCGCATTAAAATAAATCCTCATAAATAACAACTCCTAATTCCTTATCATCGCACCTATAACTCACCTTACAAAGTCCATATTTCCCAAACTATGATCCCTCCCTCAGTTTCCGTAAAATACCTGGGCATAACCATAGATCAAAAAATAAATTTTAAAAAACATACAGCCATAATGAAAGGCAAAATTACTTCTAGGGCAAATGCTTTAGAAGTTTAACGTATAAAAATAGAGGAATCAATACAAGAACAGCTGTTAAAATATATAAGATGATCTGCCGTCCACTACGTGCCTATGGTTGTGCCCTCTATCTCAACCCCACCAACCCAACTTTCCGCAATATCGAAGTTAGCGAGCGAGCATCCCTCCGTACCCTAACCAAACTCCGCAATCATCTTAATCCTCTATACAAACCTTCTAACCAGCTCCTCTATAATACCACTCTAGTTATCCCCATCCTAGAACGCCTTCGATTCCTATCAGAAAAATTCTCCAAAAATCCTTTCAACTTCCACATACTATCCTTATATTGGCTTCCTAGAAATCCTAGTATAAACCCTAAACTTAAAATTCCTAATTCCACCTTATTTGACTTCATCTCATCATTTCACCCCATTACGTATTAACGACTGACGCCATATGACTGGACAAAACAAGGCAGAAAGACCTCTGGTCGATAGCCTTTTGACGAACTAACTCATTAACACATCATTCATTATTTATTATTTAAATGTAATCATGTATAAAGTTTGTCAATAAAAATGTGTATTATTATGTTTATTGCTAAAACGCTTTAATATTCACTATAATTGTTACAAATTTAAACAACATGTTGTGACAAATATATCCAATGAACATTTCGGATGGTTAAATAAATCGGACCAATGTTTTAGTCATAGAACCGACATGTTAAACGAATTAATAAAAATCAAATTATTTCACACATTAAATTTAATTAAAATTAAACTTTTAACAAAAAGAGAAAAGGCCAGTCAAAAATTTACGAAACCTCATAGAAAAACTAAAATACATTCCAAATCCTTTTAAAATATTTTATTCTTATCTTTGCTAAAATAACGTTAATTTTTATAAATACGCGTATGAATAATTTTAAATAAAACTTTTGTTTTTTAATTCTTAATTAAAACACTTTGTTATTTCCTTCCTTCACTTTTAATTTTATATGCCTGATGTGCATTTCGAGTACCATGTACATGCACCTTGTCATTATCAATGACTAATGCTTAAAACTATTTTTACACCGACAGGGATTATCGGGAAAAATTATCAGAGGGAGGGATGGGATCAACGTGGCTATTGATTTTCGGAATGAGGTATATTAAAGGATTATCTAAAGGGCTCAGGTCACCGAACACCAATTTCCCCTAAAAAATGTAAAATTACTAAAATCAGCCAAAAATAAATTAGACACGTTGGAAGAAATTGAAATGTATAAATAAAAATACAGATTGTTAAATTTTGACCTGAGCCCTTTAGATAAGCCTCTCCTATACCTCATTCATGAAAATTAGTAGATACGCCGATTCCATCACATTGAATTGAAAACTGAATAAATTATTAAGAATTTTTGCGCAAACCTCATAGTTTTCGAGTAAAATATAGGGAAAGTACTATGATGGCCACATCACCATTTTTTATCATAGTGATGGTTGCGACCGTTATGAAATGTTTTTTTTTTAGATTCAGAGTATTCAAGTTAAAAAAAGCAACACAACTATTTATTAATTTTTTCTAATAATACAAATAAATAATACCAAAAACAACTAAAAATTAAACAAAATAATATTGAAATGTTGATTGATGAGTTACGTGGAGATGAATAATATTAAATAAAATAATAATAATATGAATGAAAGTTTTTACAAGTATTTTATTTTATTTAAAATGATATTGATAATTAATAAAAATTATCAAGGAGACATATGAAAATTATTTCTTATTTTTATATCATGGTTTCAGGAGCTATGAACAAAAAATAAATATACAAAGCACCATTTTATTTCATTTTCTAATTAATTATTAAACACATTTGAATATTACTAAAATAGGTTGAAAATATGTTCAGCAGATCTGATATGCAACAATCGAGGATTGACAAAAAGTAATAAAATTCATCAAAATTGTTAAGCATTCTCTGCCGCTGAATTTGTAAGCCAAACCAGTCACATTAAAATATGTTTATGTTGTCCGCTATTAAAAATAATACAAAATTATTTTAGGCAACAGTGGCATGTAATTTCCTCTGGGAATAATACTGTATTGTCATTCATTGAATATATCAATCAAAGGTATTATTAAGTTATCAGCTATAAATCTTGACAAAGATAATTTATTTATTTGTAAATGTGTAACAGTTACTGTACCTATGCATATGATGCTAATATTGCAGATATATTTAATTTCCAAATAAACATGTGAAATTCATTTCGGGGTTTTTTATAGCTCCACTCGCACAAATAATGAATCATCGATGTTCCCCGTGCGTATGTATTGAAAGATGGATTGGGTGAATATAAAAAGGGATAGATACATATGATGTCTACAGGTTAGACACTATCAAATCCAACCAGGATGAACCTCGAGTTGTCCCGAATGCACGACAAAATACGATTTTAGCGTGTCGAACTAGTTCAGGTTTAAGCCTTAATTCTATTTAACACCACTGACTGCCACACACATAGGATTTCAAAAAATTATCACCGCAGCAGCACTTTACTGTGAGTGTCGGGATAGGCGGGGAAAAGAGGGATCAGTTTAGAGGGGACTCGATTAAATACATGTGGGTTGGGTATCTATACAATATTTCAATCAACGGTAGAACTTAGCTAATGTTCAGTGAAACATAAACATCGTATCTGTGATTGAGGCAATGGGATTCAATAAAATCCACTTTATTTTTAATAGATTGAATATTGAGATAAAATATTGTAAAACGTTCAGTATCATCATAATCATTAACCGTTAAGGGCTCAACTTTGATTCACATTATGGTGGAAAAAACGGTTTACCCTAACACCCTCAGGCCATACATCAGCTGTTTTCATAATTACTAGTAAACTATAGGAGTTACATGAAGTTTATACAACGTGTAATTGTAAAGAATCAAAAATTGAGCAAATTATTAAGAATAACCTTTTTGCGCAAACCTCATAGTTTTCGAGAAAAATATAGGAAAAGTACTATAATGGCCACATCACCATTTTTCTTTATATAATACACATACAAATGTTAATGTAACTTTATACTTCAGGTCCTACAAATCCTCGACAACAAGCTGTTGTGGATGCCTTTAAGCATGCTTGGAAAGGGTATAAAACCTATGCTTGGGGACATGATCATCTTAAGCCAATGTCTGAGGGGTACCATGACTGGTTTGGGTTAGGTTTAAGTATTGTTGATTCAATGGATACCATTTACATTATGGGATTAACTAAAGGTAAGTGGAAGTAATTTATTATTATTATTAGATGAAACTATATGTTGAATTCGTGTATTAATTCGTGTGCGTTGTAAAGGCACTTATTGAATCGACTTGAAGAAAGTAGAAGTTGTTTGGTTGAACAATGCTTTAATAAATACTTTCGCTTTTACAGATTATGTTTTACGTCACGTTGTTGATTATTTTCTCACGCCGCTTATCGGGTGTTTCAACTGTCCTCGCACACACCCGAACACTCGATTATTTTTCCGCGGCCCGTGCACGGCGCATCGGGTAACGTCGCACGCCGGACACTAGATTTTAATGTATCATGTTTTGTTTCGGCACGTAGGCGTTAATTTCTAGCGTAAATTACACACCTAATCCGAACATGCCGCCGCCTCCTGCAGGACTGCAGCCACCACCCTCTTAACTGATGGGCAAAATTGCCAAGCGTGTGATCGCTCGTTTGTATTCTCCCGAAGTCGTCTTGATGGTAGCCACTCGGGGAACATCATCGCTTCCAGGGTGAAGTCTTGTAATTCGTCCTACCATCCATTTCATTGGGGGAAGGTTGTCTTCCTGGACGAGGACCAAATCTCCAACATGGGGCGCCTCCTTCTGTGAAGTCCATTTATGTCTCTGCTGACGGCTCGGGAGATACTCCTTTGTCCAGCGCCTCCAAAACTGCTGTCGGATATGTTGTATGTGTTGCCACCTTGATAATCTACTGATTTGTATGCCAGCCAAATCCGGATCTGCCACAGAGGTTACACAGTCTCCGACAAGAAAATGTCCAGGGGTTAAGTAGGAGGGGTCATTAGGATCCTCTGACATTGGTGTTAAGGGACGTGAATTTAATATTGCTTCTATCTGACAAAGTAACGTAGTAAACTCTTCAAAATTAAAATTCCCCTCCCCCATAACTCTGCGCAAATGGTTTTTAACATTTTTTATGTCGGCCTCCCAGAACCCACCAAAATGTGGTGAGCGAGGAGGTACAAAATGCCAAGTTATCCCTTCGGCGGCAAATGAATCAATCATTTTGTGCTTGTGGGTTTGATTATTGAAAAGATTGACTAAGTCCCTCAGCTCATTGTTTGCACCGACAAAATTCGTACCATTATCGGAATATACATGCGCTACTCTTCCTCGGCGTGCAATAAACCGACGAAAAGTAGCAATAAATGCTTCTTGTCAACACAAGCTACTAATTAATTCTATGTGAACCGCTCTTGTGACGAAGCATATAAACAAAGCAGCATAAGCTTTACGCGGTTTAGAGTTTCTGTCGCCCTCTTTAATCAAGAATGGCCCACAAAGATCCACGCCCGTGCTATGGAACGGTTTCTGAATAGTTATACGAGCGGCCGGCAAATTGCCCATGACTGGGTTTGTAATAAATGGATTCGCCTTAAAACAAATTATGCATTTCCTTATTACACCCTTTACAGCATTTTTTGCAGAAATTGGCCAATATGTTGTTCTAACTGCAGCGAGTGTTGAGTTAATACCAGCGTGTAAATTTGCAATGTGTACGTGTCTAATAATTAGCTTTGTAAAATCATGTGACCCAGGCAATACTATAGGGAATTTTTGATTATAAGGTATATTCGCATGTTTTAGTCGACCCCCCACTCTTATAACTTTATTTTCGTGAACAAAGAATGGCGCCAGTTGCCTTAAAGGACTGTTGCGGTTAATTTCGCGTGCTGTTAAAAGCTTAGAATATTCGTCCGAAAATGATTGCTTCTGCACGATTTTCACCAAAAATAGAGTTGCCTTTTTATACTCTTGACTGTTAATTGGCCCATAGCTGCGTTCATTAGCCGCCTTAGAGTTATTTAAGAATCTCAGAATATATGCAAAGACACGTGTTAATTTTGCTAAACTGGAATATTTATTAAATAATTCAAAGTTATTAATTTGTCTGTTGTTTACTGACACCGACAGGCAATTGTTTTTAATATCAGGCAAGTCTATTATTGGATTAAATTTATTTTCTGGCCTAAAAAACCTTTTCATTGCAAGGTTTCGGGATTCGCCTAACATTGAACAATTACTTTTAAATGGGAGAGTTACTGTGAACCGACCAGTTTGATCATCGCGCTTAACATTTTGAATAAAATTTTCCTCGCATTCTAATTCAAGTGGATTAAGGCATTTCTTGCTGTCGTTTACCTCCTCCAATTTCCAAAAGCGTTCTAGATCAAAATGTGGTGCGACGGATGCTGAATTGCACGATTGATTGCTATATGCAGTTACTCCCCCGCCGATAACCCATCCGAAACGCGTCTTATTCAGTATCGGTTTACCTGCTTCACTAATTGACATTTCCGTTTGATTGACACCGCTTAATTTCACACTTATTTTACTACGCGGAATTTGTAGCTTGTTAGCTAAATTACTTGAAATTATATTCGCTTGTGACCCGTTATCAAGTAGCGCTCTAGCCGTGTGTTGCTTTCCATTGGAATCAAAAACAGTAATTATTGCCGTAGATAAACAAACTTCATAATTATCACTTACGTGATTAGAGTTTAAGCTTGATGCCACATCGTCTGAATGAATTAATGTGTGGTGATGTTTTCCGCATTTAAAACAAGGGCGCCCATAACATTTTTTTAGAGCATGATTGGCGGGTTTGAGGCATTTTGCACAATAATAATTTTTTTTTAATTTGGATATACGTTGTTCCACGGATAACTTCAAAAAATGTTCGCATTTATATAATGAATGCGTTTGATTGCAAACAATGCACTTTCTTTCAACCGCGGTAAAATTATTACTAGCCTTATTTTTCAAATCTCTAATGAGATTAGAACCCTCAAGCGCATCACATTTTTGTCTTACAAAATCAGTTAGTTCTTTAACTGTTATGAATTCGCTTTCTCGTTTGAGTGTTCGTTCCCATTCTAATATGGTATTCGCGTCTAACTTAGATAAAATTATAGCGACCAACAAATCACTATAATTATCAACAGGGCGCTTTAAACCTCGAAGTGATCTCACATTCTGTGTGATTGAGTCTAACACCCTTCTTAATTCAGACCCTGATTCGTTTTTACACGAAGCCGTATTCAGAATTCCCCTTAAGTGGAATAAAATTATTTTATTTTGAAAGTCGTACCGCTTCAAAATAAATTCCCAAGCCTCTTTGTAATTATTGCCTGACAAACTAATTCCCTGCAACAGCTTAGCCGCGTCGCCCGTCAAACAAGACATTAAATATCGCTGCTTTTCCAATGAGCTGAGTTTATCATTGTCATGAATCATTGATACAAACATGTCTTTGAAACCCAACCACTCGTTAAGATTTCCCGAAAAACTTGGAATATTTAATTTTGGTAAATTAATAATTTCACTATTTTGACCTCCCGACTCTATCCTACTTACTGAATTATTTAAACTGTTTGTTGGCTCTACTTCCATAATAAGATTTTTAATTAGTTTAATTGTTTCGAAAAAACTATCATCAAAATTATCACATTCCGCTTCTGTATTAGTGGCCTCGTCAGCACTTATAAAAAAAAATCATTTAATTTGATGTTTTATTTATTCAAATCGGATCAAAAATAAGCGAGATACAGCACCAAAGGTTTTTCGTCAGTTGCCCTGTATACAGGGTGAGTTTTTTTCGATGTTCTCTATGGGGATCTCGGAAACTATAAGAGATAGAGAAACGGTTAAATGGGGAAAGAAGTGTAGATTTACGAGACGAATAAAATTCCACTTTAAAAGTTTTCAAAAAAGTCAAAGGTAACTAGATATTTTGAAAAAAGTAAAAAGTGTCAACTTTTTCAAATCAATATATCTCGGTTATTATAACAGGTAGAAAAAAACTGTAAAGAACAAAGTTTTAGATTTGTAGAACTAATAATTTCAATGTTGCTATTATTATAAACAACTGCAATTGTTTTACTTTCATCTATTTCATGGCTACCCATTTTTTATTTATAATAAAACTTAAAATGACTATAACTCACTTATTTTTAGAAATAACTATGTCGTATGCCATATTGGATTAAAGAGAAAAAAATTACCTTTTGAATGAGGCCATAGCCAACTATGGTTTCCATTTAAAAAAATGTAAGTTTGCGTCATATCTCGGAAAATAATGGCGATAAAAATTTTCTGATTATTTTTTATTAATCTACATAAAATTATCTAAAACTTTGTTCTTTACAGTTTTTTTCTATCTGTTATAATAACCAAGATATATTGATTTGAAAAAGTTGACACTTTTTACTTTTTTCAAAATATCTAGTTACCCTTGACTTTTTTGAAAACTTTGAAAGTGGAATTTTATTTTTCTCGTAAATCTACACTTATTTCCCCATTTAACCGTTTCTCTATCTCTTATAGTTTCCGAGATCCCCATAGAGGACATCGAAAAAAACTCACCCTGTATATGTACCTATATACATACATACATCCACTATTGCAAACCCTTCAAGTAATCTAATAGATTCCCTTTAAATTTATTTACATCTTCTTGTTTCCTTATATCTACTGGTAAACAATTTTATTCTTTTGTAGCTTTAAAGCTGCGTTTTTTTTCCTGCTTTTGTATTCTTGTGATCAAGAAAGATATTTTCTCTGCCTCTCCTATTATACTCTTGAATATGAGCATTAGTGATAAACTATTTTCAAAATATGTAGGCATCTTCCTAATAATTCCATTGTGAATAAATAAAATGCTTCAATTTTAACAAATTTTTCTATATTTAGCCACTCCAATTGTTCTAACACAGTATTAATACTCATATATTTATTACAGTTTAAAATTATTTGCATTGTAATATTTGGAGTCATTTTAATGATCTCTCATGTGCCAGCTATTATACTCTTAGATTATACTACATATTGTTTTTTTTAGTATTGCATCTCTAAGATATGTAACTTGTATCAGAATATGGAAACTAAAAACTGATACTCATATAATTGTTTTACTATTGTGTCAAAATTTGTATAATTTTTCCTATTAGATAAATTTAACATGTAATTACAAATTGTATATAATAAAATATAGTAATTTTTGTTTTATAGAATATGAAGAAGCTAGGGAATGGATCGACAAGCATTTACATTTTGATATTAATAGAGATGTGAATCTATTTGAAATTACTATAAGAGTCCTGGGTGGTTTGCTAAGCATATACCACTTATCAGGTGACCAGATGTTTTTGAACAAAGCCATTGATCTGGGAAATCGCCTGCTACCATGCTTTGAAACAGAATCTGGAGTACCTTACTCAGATATTAATCTTTTTACAAGAAAGGCACATGCTCCAAAATGGTCCCCTGATAGTAGTACTTCTGAAGTAACAACTATTCAACTTGAGTTCCGAGATTTAAGTAGAAGCTCCGGAAATCCAAAATATGAGGTAAGGTTTTGAATTATATTATTAATAAATTATGTTCTTTTCAATTGAACTAAATTCGATTAAATACCGTCATTAGAGCTAGCGATAACGAGAGTGCAACATCATTAGTGTTGGTGAGCAATTGGATAGGAGGGGGGTACATTCCCATTTGGGATACAATTAATAGTGCTTTAGAGTGACAGGTGTGATCCTTTAAAGTAACAAGCTTATTTACACACAATGAAACAAAATACTCTGGACCATGTGGTCAATATCTAAACACTACTACTAAAAAAAAATTGCTACTAGTAATTATGAATTTTTGTGCCTCGCCATTTATCAGCATACAAACTTGATTTTTGATTTGATTGCTAATTAGTATTTTAATAAGTGGAGTTTAAGTTAAAATTAAATTACTTATTAACGATTATTTTCCGCTAAGTTCTGGAACAATTTTACATACAATTTTATTCAAACAAAAAACAAATAACTACTAAGTTTATTGTGGGGTGATAATGTCAATATGGTAGCCTAAACAGCACTTATACAGAGAATATACCCCCTAGCACCATAAAATAAACACAACTGACTTTTAATTAAAGGTACATAGTACGGTCGTTTCGTACCATTTGGGATAGAGTGTTGTCTGGTTGTTTTCTGACCGTTTGGGTTAATCATGTTTAGCTCTTTAGCTTTGGCTATCACAGTTTGATGCTGCAACTGTATGATTTAATATATTCAACTTATTGCAGAGTGTTGCTTCACAAGTTTCAAAACATGTCCACACTTTGGAAAAGAAAGATGGATTAGTTCCTATATTTATTAATGCTAACACGGGTCAGTTTAGATCATATGCAACAATCACATTAGGGGCCAGAGGTGACAGCTACTATGAGTATTTGCTGAAACAGTGGGTACAAACAGGAAAATCTTTAGATTAGTAAGTATATTTTCTAAATTTTTTTTCACAAGCAATTTTATACAAGAATTTTTACAGTTACTTTTTTAAAACCATTTATCAAATCAAAAAAAGATACAACTTTTCTTAATGTTCAAAAGGTATCACAAAGTGTTTTAGATCAAGAAATTAGGAAAACTTATTATTTTAATTTTTATTGTCAAAAAGTTCTTCATTGGCATTTAATATTATACAATAATAATATCATCATTTCCACCTCAATTTCATTTGTCTTTACTCCATTTCCTCTCATCCATTCAGTCACTTTTTTTCTTCCTACCCATTTCTCACATACTCCTTTAGTCAAGATAGATAGCCAAATGCCTTCAAGTATATACATATTTTTCATCCAGCTTTTCCTCCCTCTTTTCTGACCCACATCTAGCTCTTGCCAAGGTGACCTGGCAACCTCTCATGCACTTGCCACCTTCTAAACATGTCATCGCCACACCTTTCAATACATTTCTGCCTTTTATGAATGTGACTACATTCTCCAATAACCCCACATTTTTATTCACTTAGATACTCGTACACCCCTGTGTTATCATTATCCTTAAAAAAATTATAATACTAATTAGTTTATCCATTAAATATTGTAATAATTTAATTTTAATATTTGTAGCTTAAGAGATGATTATATAGATGCAATCGCTGGTGTGGAAAAGCATCTAGCCAAACGTACTGTACCAAATGGGTTCCTCTTTATTGGTGAACTATTAGTAGGAGGAAAGGATTTCAAACCAAAAATGGACCATTTAACATGCTATTTACCTGGCACCTTAGCTCTAGGAACCCATCTAGGCCTACCCACCAGTCACTTAAAACTTGCAGAGGAATTATTGACGACATGCTATCAGACATATGCTCAGCAGCCGACATTTTTAGCACCAGAAATAACATACTTTAACATACAGGTAATAATAATACTGTTAAATTTTTTAGGAATAACCTAATTACAGTTTGTGCTAAAATTAACAGTAAAAGATTTAAATAATTTTGTGAATAATAATGAAGACAATGAGTAAATTATAGTCTTCATTTAGCCATGCTAGCAAATGTGATCCATGCATTCTTCAAATGCTTTTTATCTTCGCAATTGAAATGAGCAATTCTCAGTTTACCTAGTGCTGGTTTTTGAATCTGGCACATTTGGTTCCAGAAAAATCAGAAATTAACACAACTGTAGCCATAGCAAGCAATGATTTAAGCCCAATTTTTTTATAATTATGAGCACCACACATTGGTTTGTTTACGATTCGTGTGGGAAAGTAAAATTAAATTAATATTATATGATAACTTTAATTAATTGTTGCTAACACATGTTTTCAACTCTATTTATTTTGCATATTTCTCTAATGTATGCTTCTCTTAATATCATTAAGATCGTTATTTGATACATTCTTAGTTGATAGTTATTGCTTTTTTAAATAATTATTTGCATTTTTATTGTAAATATTTATTTGAATTTTCAGGGGGAAAATTCCAATGATATGTATGTAAAAACCAATGACGCACATAATTTATTACGACCAGAATTTATAGAGAGTTTATGGTACATGTATCAACTGACAGGGAACAGTACATATCAAGATTGGGGCTGGCAGATCTTCCAAGGTTTCGAGAAATATACCAAAGTGCTCAACGGCTACACTTCTATAGGAAATGTTAGGAACATAGCCAACGTACGTCCCAAAGATATGATGGAATCGTTTTTCCTCAGTGAGACACTCAAATACCTTTATCTATTATTCAGTGACAATCCAAAACTTATCGATTTGGATAAATATGTCGTCAACTCGGAGGCACACCCACTTCCAATCTACACATCGTGATTTAATTTTGCATTTGTATAAATTAAGTATTTCTAGTCGTATTGTTACAGTATGTTTTAATAAATTTATAGTCAGTTCTCACCTTTGCATAAAGAAAACTTTGCCTTCAAATATACACTTTTCCTGATAACATATTTTATCACTTCAAACCACATAAAAGCAATACAATTACATTTATAAAATTCTAAATATTTAAAACTTCATTTGAAGTTGTGAACATATTTATATATTTAAAAAAAAATGCAGGTTAAGTAAGGGGCTATATTGTACATAAGTATTTTTTTTATTATTAACTAAAGCTTTGCTTCTCGTAAAATTGTTTACATGGCAAAGTAACACTTCGCTTAATGCACTCCGAGACATACTTTTCTTTATCCTAAGGTGCCTGGTAATAAGTTTGTTTAGATGTACTTTAAAATGAAATAATGTGACTGAATTAAGTAAGCACAACAGTATGTATTATTGTCTCCCTTTAAAGGTGTGCAGGAAGGGAGGTTGTGCCATAAAGGCCCTCTACTTGATAGCAGATTTTTACATTGGAGGTGTCTCCTGCGCACTTAGGGCACTGCCAGTAAATAGATTTAAATGGATAATTAGTTGCAATATCTGGTATAATTACAACAGAGTAGATATACTGTGTATTTTATTTTACTTCTTTATCTCTTTCTTGTAAATAAAACATTTCTTTACTCTAAGTTGTCAACTTATTTTGATTATTTAATTGTATTATTGATGAAAATACCAAGGTGGGAGGCTGACTTCTTGTTAAATAAATCTACAAACCTAACTAAGGTTTCCCTAATTGTAATAGAAACATGAATCAGATAAAGTCCAACAACCAACACTTGTGATCCCATATACTACTGATGTCCATAATTCAAATTTCATAGGGAAAATGACAAATGTGAACAAAATTTCAGAAATTAATAGATAACAACACACACTATTAGTAAAAATTATATAATATTTAATCTTTTTTTTTTTTCGTTGAATTAGTTTCTCATGGAGCTCGTGGTGAAACATTTTCTAATATAGAAATAACACAATTTACGCTTGGTTTGTTTCACTGTTTATTTATTTAATCTGACTAGTTTCGACAATTATGTCATTATCAAAGATAATCAGGTAATAAGGGATATCATATTCGGGGAGTTCCAAATCTCGTCATCATTTACGACAAATTTCCCGGATTTTATAGCTTTGTTTATTTCTAATCCCTCCTTCAGTGTTAAATGTCGTCCTTTATTACCTGAGTATAAGATTTTAAAATCTTTTGTGTTGAAAAAATTATTTTGCTCGATACAATGTTTGGCAAAACCTGTGGTATATTTGTTGTCCATGATTGATTTTTTATGTTCACCTCACTTTAAAAGATATTCCTGTTTGGCCAATATAAATTGCATCACACTGTTCACAATGAATCTCATGTCATTGATTGAAATATTGTATACATATACAATATTTCAATCAATGCTCATATATACCACATTTTTTGCCATTTTCTATGTTTGTTTTCTTATTAATTAATAATTTACCAATATTTAAAGTATTAGTGCAAATAATATTAAATTCATTCCCTTTGAAACAGTTCATTATTTTATGTGATAGTTCATTGATGAATCCGATTTTAAACCATTTATTGCATTGCTGTTGTAGTGGATAAAAGTATTTTAGAAGTTCTATTTGTTTTTTCTTTCTCAGTAGCTTATCTATTAACGTATTATTATAACTGTTGTTTGTCGCGATAGTTTTTATAACGTTTAGTTCATCGGTGTAATTCTCCTTATTTAATGGTATATTTATTAATAGAAATGCAGAAAAGCGTGAAATGAGCTATATTTGATTTGATTTGGGTGGTTAGAGTTTTCCGGTATAATTGTATCAGTGAAAGTTTCTTTTCTGTAAATTTTGAACTCTAATTTGGTAGATTGTGATTTTAATATAGGTCTAAGAAGTTTAGACTATTATCAGTTTCATATTCCGAGGAAAATTTAATATTTTTATTTAAAGAATTTAGATAACTTTCAAATGAGTTTAGCTGTCGTGTAGTACCTATCCAAATGCAGAAAATATCATCTACTTACCTAGCCCAAAATAAAATATTTTTAAATGTATGTTACTAAAAATAGTTTTTTCAAAATTTGACATAAATATTTCTGCTAGTAAAGGTGAAATCGAGGATCCCATTGGCAGACCATCATTTTGTGTATACAATTATTTTTAAACTCAAAATAATTTTGCCTGAGACATAGGTTGATGAGTTCCATTATTTCTTTTTTATTTATTTCTGGTTCATCAGTTGTGTTTATTAATGATGTAAAATTTCGTTTAATTCTTTTATTGGAATTGACGTGAAAAGACTTTTCACGTCAAATGATATTAATTTTGCGTTATTAGGGACTGATATTAGTTTTAATTTGTTGACTAAATCTATAGAATTTTTAATGCGTATGGTGAATTGAAATTAATAAAGTGGGGGAGTATCTGATTTACTAGTTTGCATACATTATATGAAGGTGCATATATGTATGACACATCAGGTCTTATAGGTATTTGGTCTTTGTGTAGCTTCTGTAGTCCATAGAGTGTTGGGACCTCGGGTTCATCTTTACTAGTCGAATTCTATCTGATTCTTTTATCAAATTGACGCATGATTTTAACGTTTTTTTAACCTCTGATTGAAATTTATTTGTTGGGTCTTTTGTTAGCAATTTAAAACTATTAGATTGAAGTAAAATTTCTGTTTTAACGAGACAAGAATATATTTCATTACATTACAATGGAAGTAGAAGTAAACAATCAATTACTGTTTCAACCCAAAAATATTAATTTCGAATTCTTGTTAAAAAGTTCATAGAATACTGACTTAAACAACTAGATACTTGAATTTAGTATCACTACAACCAAGGTGAAAGGTGGAGCAGATGTTCTTAATATGTGTGCTGCTTGTTGACTCATTATGTTGATGATAAGGCCTTCTCATGTTCTATGCCTCACATAACCTATCTTGGTAACCACACGGATTTCTTTAGTCTAACATCTTTGAAATCACAAAGTCACAATGTATGAGAATGATATTCATATCATAAAAATTGAAACTCATTTTGATCATTTTCAGCTTTAGACTCACGATCTTGGAGGCAATTGCCATTACTGCTAATAACGGTAAATGTATTTTCTACTAGCTTTTGAATTTCAAATCGTTAACCTGTCAGTGGCGTGCGGTGGAATTTTAAAGTAGGGAAGCAATCAAGTAAAGTGAGTTAAATGTTCCAATGTTCTTGCACCCGGTTAATCACTCGCTCTGATCATAGATACAGCCGACACTGTCTATAGTGAAAAACTCTGTATAGTGAAATTTTTTCAAACCCTAGAATATTTTAATGAAATTTCATGTAAAAAGCACTGCCTATAGTGAATCTGTAAAATAAGAACACTCTATATAATACAATTTTTACCGGAATTTCATGTATAAATTTGTATGCATTTATTGAGATTTTGGCTACTTCGGGTTTCCAATTTCTACCTAACATTAGCACGAACTCCATTTTTATGATTCACTGTTTTGAAAAGGTTGTTAACGCATTTATAACGCCTAACTAGCAAAATGGAAATAAGTACAATAGATTTCAGTGAGAAACACGGGGAAGGACTCATTTCAAAACATTCCGGGGAAACCCATTTTATATGTAGTCGATGCCTAGATTAATTCGCCAACATGCTCAAAAAATAACTAATTATTTTTCCTAGTACATAATATGTATGTTATTTAGCAATTTATTAAGACTACACAAATTTTAAATGTACATATGTATGTATGTATTAGCAGATTTTGTATTATGTATTGTTTTTATTTCGTATGTAGTATTTAGCCCTTTACATACATATGTAATGTGTACAGTATGTACATTATTTACATGCTAAGCATTTAAACTTATAAAATTTTTTAATACGTAATTTTATTATGGAATTTTTGTTTCTCTTTATATAGTGAAAAACTCTTTATAGTGAAATTTCGATCAACATTTTGGTCTTTCACTATATAGAGAGTCGACTGTATTTTCATTAAAATATCTAGTAGTTTTACACTCTTGTAGTCAAATTTAAAATTGGCACTGACCGACCTTCATTTATTATATTGTATTTTTCTTGAAACACAAATTGAAAAATTCGTTTTCTACTCAATAAAGCAAAAACTTCATATTCACATTCACCCACTGCAACTGCACACGTGTTTTTAAACTCTACGAGCCACAGTAATCTTAATGATTCCGCCGTCATTTTAATACTAACGGTAAAGAAGCAGTCGCGATCGCCGCTTCCAGACTGAACTTGCGGTTTAAAAATATAACTGACTCATTGATCACTGGCGTGGCGGCGGTTTATGTTCACTATAAAGCGGGTTTTCCTCAATTATTCCAAATAAAAATATTGCTCTGATTTACTTTATGAAAAATCATTTTATATTAATTTTTACAAGAGAAGCACTGCTTCCACCGCTTCCATAGACCGCACGCCGCTGTAACATGTTAAATAATAGATTAAGAGATTACCCTTATTTGCCTAATTATTGGCTTATACGGTTCTACTACAGTCTGTATTTGACTTAATGAGAAAAGAATGTAGTGAAAGTGTCATATTTTTGGAAATAGTTGGCTATCGCCTCATTCAGTAAATTATTTTTTGCTCTTTAATCTATTTCTAAAAATAAGTGAGTTATGGTCATTTTAATTTTTATTATAAATAAAAAATAGTTAGCCATGAAAAAGACAAAAGTAAAACAATTGCAGTTGTTTATAATAATAACAATATTGTAATTATTAGTTGTTTTACCGAGATAAACAAAAATCAAAAGCAGCATAGAGTAATTCTGTAAATATCAAAATAATAATAGGAATTTTAATATTAAAAATATTTTCTTCACCTGAAGCAGCCACTTAAGTGCCTCAACAATTAATATATTAAAAATATGCCCGAAGAGCCTACTATTAATATTATTATGGCATAAATTATATCTTTTAAAATCGAATATATGGCTTTTTTCACTATTCTCGTGTCAATTGAATTAAATGTTTTAACGACAGCTAGCTTATGATCCTCCATGGATTTATATGATTTTGGATACACTTTTGCTATGTTTTCTATGGTACATAACCCTACAGAAAAAAGTCTAAAACGCATAGATCGGGAGATCTAGGTGGCACTGGGATTGATTCATTTCTTTCCACTTATGAGTTAGGAAAAGCATCATTTAAATAACTTTGTAAAGCCAACATGTTATGAGATGGAGCTCCGTCATGTTGGAACCATTTCAAACTTGCCGGTAATGAAAAATTTAAATAGTCGAGAATATCTTCAAATGTTCCCTGAAGAAAATTAAAGCAATCATCTACACCTAGTGTGTTTTCAAAAATATGTGGACCGAGAATTATTGATCCAAAAATACCATAGACTAAACTTATGCCTATGTAGTTTAAACAGAATGTTTAATTTTACGTTAGTAAAATAAAAATTATTTAAAAATACATAATTAAAAAATCTATTTTTTTTATTTAAAAATAAAATATTTTTTGTTTAAACGTAAGTTGATAGCTCAATTCGTTTATTAATTGTCATCGCCGACTCAGATTTTTGCGAGGATTTTTGGATTTTTGTTTGTTACTATTATTTTCGGGGTGGATCGTCTTTAAACACTTTGTTTTTCTTTTCTATAACCTCTTTATTCACACACCACACTTGCTTACAATACGGGCTTTTATATGTATATGCTTAGTATATGTATATTTTCTATGACGGGCTTCTTACTACAACTGACAGGTTAGAGCAAAAACGGATATGGCGTACTACGCAGTTTCACATATCGGAGGTAGATGGCGCAGTACACCGCGGGATATTTGAATGCAAACCTCAACAGTTACAATTGAAATCAAATAATTTAACATTTCGTGAATCTACAACAATGAGTCTTACTAAGCCTACAAAACAAATTACTTGTTGAAACGACTACTTCTCTGGCTAATAACTCTACAGATATTGAATGATACAAAAGTAATTTGCGTGTTACAAATAGTACAACTATCAAAGCAACACTAATTTGAATGAAATTATTTCTATTGAATAAACTAATAAATGATAAAACCAGGAGTGGAGCCCCATGGATACCTCCACAGAGTCCCGAGCCAAACCGGATTAGGACCTGTCAGGCTCTATCGTTACCAGGGAAAATGAGGAGTTTCTCACCATACAAACCCCCAGGGATGGACGGGTTTTATCCTGCTCTTGTACAGTGGGGCCAGGATGTTATCCTGGACACTCTCGTAGACGTGTACAGGAGGTGTAATGCCTTCAGCTACACACGTTATGCATGGAGGAAAACTAAAGTAATTTCATACCAAAACCAGGACGCTTGGACTACAACATATCGACCAATAAGCCTCACATCTTTTCTATACTGGAGAGGCTCTGCGATCGGTACATTGGGGAAACAGTCTTAGTAAAACACCCTTTACATCCCAATCAACACGCATACTGTGAAGGCAAATCGACGGACTCGGCCCTGTACACAGTGGTGAACAGAATTCGTCGATCCTTCGAGCAAAAAACCTTCACCCTTGCGACTTTTATGGACATTGAAGAAGCCTTTGATAAGACCTCCTTCCCAAATATAACAACGGCACTTCGACGCAGGGGAGTTCCGGTGGCTTTAAGCCAGTGGATCTCCAACATGCTGCAATGGAGGACAGCCAAGATTTTAATAGGCGACACGAAACTTGTATGCCGGATCGCAAAGAGTTGCCCACAGTGAGGAGTGCTGTCTCCCCTACTATGGAACCTAGTCATAGACGAGCTACTGGAGGCACTGAATAAACAGGGCTTATACACGGTAGGATACGTCGACGATATAACGATCCTACTTTCCGATAACTCGGAAAGTATGCTAGCGAAACGTATGTCAGATGCTCTTGACACAGGAAACAAATGGTGCATATACCGGGGTTTATCCGTAAATCCGACAAAAACGGAACTGGTACACAAGGAAAAAAAAAAGATTTCAAACCACCAAGCTTTCGGGGCGAAGAACTCACCCTGAAAGATGGAGTCAAATACTTGGGCATTCTTCTAGACAAAAAACTAAACTGGAATGCCCACCTGACGGAGAAATCTAAGAAAGCATGCATAGCCCTCTGGCTACGCATGCAGACGAGCTGTGGGGAAACATAGGAACTATATCCAAAGGTAGCTCTATGGATCATTAATATGGTGGCCAAAAATGACCACGAAACCATCCGTAAGGCTCTTAGACCACGTTCAACGTAGTGCCCTTTTGAGCGCGACAGGAGCCATGAGAACAACACCAATAGCAGCTATGGAAGCCCTTCTGCACCTATCACCCTTGGACATATTTATCAGAGAACAGGTGGACATTTTCACCAGGAAGCTTCAAATAGATCTGAGATTCGAAAACTCAAGAGTAGGAAGCAAGCACAAAGACATCCGCATAAACACTGATGGGTCGTCAACGAAAGCAGGGGCTGGTATAGAAATTTTCTGCAAAAACCTCTCCCTAAAAAACAGTACTGATATAGGTAAGATAATGAGCACACCAACAATGGTAGAATACGTGGGTATACTATATGCAGCAAAAGCAATCTCTAACAAGAAGATTAAGGGTAAAAACATATACATTATAACGGATAGCAGAGCGGCAATCTTGTCCATTGCCAACTGCAAAATTACCTCAGCATTAACACTGGAATGCTGTGAAGCAATGGAAGAAGTGGCTCGTGACATCAAGGTAACTCTATGCTGGGTAAAGGGACACAACAACAGCAGAGGGAACAGAAAAGCAGATGGTTTGGCGAGGAAGGCATCCGGACAAACGGTAAGCGGACCAAACTCCTCCCTGCTTCCCTTTCTGCTAGATCTGAGTACCCTACTGAAAACTGCATCAATCAGATGCCACAAGGAGCGATGGGACAACACACATGGCTGTAGAGTCTCAAAAAACTTCAGCGCAATGAACACCAAAAAGTGTATGCAACTGTCCAGAGAAAACCTACGGAAGGTCGTAGGGCTTCTAACGGGACACTGCAATTTACGATCACACCCAGACAAGCTGGGACTACAATCTAGTCCTATCTGCAGAGGGTGTGAAGTTGAAGAGGAAACCGCGGAGCATGTACTTCTAGACTGCCCCGTATTATCCAACCTACGTAAATCCACAGTGGGAGAGGGATGTCTAAAGCTATCAGACATCCTCAGAGTCCCTCTTGCTGCAGTCCTGGCATTTGCCAATTCCCTGGGTTGGCTTGACCGTGGCAAGGAATGAGGACTCAGGTGGGAGGACGCACAAAGGGCCCACTGGGGTCTACGTGCGGCGAAACTCTCTGTCCTCCCATCGATTTAAACCAGAACCAGAAATGATAAAAAATAAAAATTTATTTTATGCTGTTTGAATGTGAATATAACATGAAAAGTTATGAACAAAATTGAATTTAAACTGATTTCATTAAATTAAACTAGAAAAAGAAATTAAATAATCTAGCATTCAAGTTTATAATCATCTGCAGACACGTGTTTCGATCTTTCGATCTCTTCAGAATAAATACAAAGAAAAACAGTTACTAAAATAAATATTTATTCCGATCGAAGTGACAAATTGTCTAAAGAATTTACTTGATGTTAGTTTAGGCTGCATCAAATTGCAGCACTCTACCATGAACGGTATTGAAACTATTTAGAAAAATGTGTTAAAATATTTTAACGTTTATGGCCTGTATCTTGGTCATTTGAAGACTTTTATAATATTTTTTTATGAATCATCATTTTGACTCTAGTATATGTGGTTAATTTTATTTTCCGAGTCACAGAAACACCCTGTATATGTATTACAGGATAAAGTATGAAACCAAGTAAATCTTTTAAACAAAACGGACGATCCTTAAAATTTTATAGGTAAGTGCAATAAGACAAAATGCATCTAATGTACATTTTTTTGTTAATAATATACTTCCGGTTTAACCGAAAATACCCTTAACTTTTTTCATTTAAATCAGACATTCTGTATATTTCTGCAGATTTTTAGAGAGCATGTTATTTCGAATTTGTACATACTGTGTTTAGTGTAAAAAAAATCTATAAAATCGAGAAATAAATCAGTTATTATATATATAGAATCCAAAATTGAACAAATTATTAATAATAGCCATTTTGTGTAAACCTCATAGTTTTTTTTTTTCGTGCTTTATTAAAAATATGTTGTAAATAAATTTATATTTCTTAAAATATTATGTTAATGGTGATTTTTCCATAATTGATTATAAAAAAAAAACGTTTATCCCTTCACTTTTAAAACCAAACTACCATAGAATATATACTTATCTACAAACTACTTTAAAGCGCCATTATTTTTTGCGTTAAAGTGCTGAACTACTACGGCCAGTTATAGAATGGGTTGCCCGTATTTTTAGGTTAATCTAGCTTGTCAGTGTCGATGGTTGATGTCAAAACTTAAGTTTACAAACACAACAAAGATACTTATTCAATTAAACATTAATTTTACAGATAATTTAATCAAAATGGATTATGACGACGAGCGAGCTTGGGATGGGGGCGATATTATGGATGATGAAAACGAGAGTATGGATGATCATTCAGAAAACCCTCAACAAGTTCTTGCTGAATGTGCCCTTAAATTTTCAACTCCCGATTATATCATGGAACCTGGTATTTTCTCCTCATTAAAAAGGTAATTATTCATTTTATATTTTCATCATAAAATCAACGATTCTTTAAGTAATTACTTTTTATTTATTTATTTCTCTAATGCTCCGTAAGAAAAAGCTTTTATATTATAATCATCTTGTGAAACATTATATTAATAATAATCAGTGTGTTTCACTTTTTTTTTAAATTTTAATATCCGACTAGTTTCGGAACTGGGCCATTATCAAGAATAGTGTATAAACGTAATTTTAACAGATTTATATATAGTCGGATATTAAAATAAAAAATAAAGTGAAACGAAACAAGTGAATTTGTAATCAACTACCTATTACATATTAAAATCATTTATTAAAAGCTATTATTTGGTTGATTAGACAGGTTAACTAATATATGCTTCATTTCTATAAATAATTTTGTGTTAATTAATGTTCATAAGGAGATAATTTAATATAAAAGAACAGTTATATTTGATATAATTAAATACTTATCCTTCATTTGTCTTGTTGATCTTAAGAATTCTGCCTAAATACTATATTAAATTTAACTGGTTTCTAATTAAAAAATTATTATTATAAAAAATCATTGGTGATATACATTTAGTTAAAGCCTAATAGTTTCTTAATAATATATAAGTATATATCACACAGTTATAAGCATAAACTACTAGATATACTTCCCTGTATAGAATATAGAAGGATATACTATATGCAGCATTGCAATCCAGAAATGTCTGTTTTGATTAATAACATTACAATGTAACCTATTATTATATTGGGATTTTGGTTAAAGTTGTAGTAATTGGTATATAATAATACTTTCTACAAAAAATCTTTTTTCTACTACCCTTTATAAAAAGACATTTTTCGTCACCGAATACTCCAGCGAAAATTTGAGTTCCGTCACTAGTGAGAGAAAATCCCATAACGCTAACTTTCGTCACTAGGGACAAAAGTTACCTACAAATTTTCACCTCCGTCTAGTTGCCTGCTGTCACTATATCGTGTCATTATTAAACGTCAGTTTTTGAATTTGTGCTGTTCGTAACTTTATCATATCATGATTTCTGATTCAGTAAGTGATTTAGATCTTCCCAATACTGCACCAGAAATAGTAAATCAAGCTGACAAAACCTATGTGGATTTATTATGAGAAAAATCAAAAAAGAGGTATGAAGAAATATATGCAAAATTCATGGAATTTAAGACAGATAATCGCGTAAATTCATATTCACTGTACTGTTTGCATATTTTGCAAAATTGTCGGAAAATTTGATATTTAAATCTTAAGTAATTTAAATATAATCTGTAGTTTTGTAATTTTTAATTCAAAATAAAGTATTTGTTTATATAACATAAGTTTGTTAGTATCATAGGTAAGGTAGTAGAAAAAGTATAATGTTTAACTCGTCGAAAGCATTTTTTTAAGCTCGCGAACATTACCAAACTCGGCTTCGCCTCGTTTGGTAAACTGTTCTCTCGCTTAAAAAAATGTTACTTTCGTCACTCGTTGAACAATATACTATTTTTCAATAGGTTGTCATTTGAGTAGAAAATATGGTTATGAAAATTTAAATATAAAAAACCACAAGAAATATATAATTATCAATATATGTATGTATAACATTTTACAATAAAATGCAAAAGAATAAAGTATTTAACTGTAATTATTTATTTTTTTATCAAAACTAGGTATTTTCAATCTGGAGGAGATCCAGTGCAGGTAATTGAACAAGTGTCTCAAAACTATACAGCTGTTGCACAAATGGCAAATTTGATAGCAGAATGGTTAATTATTGGAGGTGTAAAAGTAACTGATGTACAAGCTATGGTTGAAAATCATTTGAAGGAAATGATTCTAAAAACATTTGATCCAAAAAAAGCTGATACTATATTCACAGAAGAAGGAGAGACACCTGCTTGGCTTACTGAATTAATTGAACACCCAACTTGGAGGTCTTTGATCTACAGACTAGCTGAGGAATATCCAGACTGTTTAATGTTGAATTTTACAATTAAGGTAATAACAAATTTTAACAATTTATCAAGTTAATTAAATATGTTATTTTAGCTCATTTCTGATGCTGGTTTCCAAGGTGAAATTACAAGCATTTCTACTGCAGCTCAGCAATTAGAGGTTTTTTCTAGAGTATTAAAGACTTCCATAACAAGCTTCCTTACAAATCCAGAGGAATGGCAAAGAACTACAAAAGAATGTGCTGTAAGTTTAACGTACAATTAATATGTGATTTATACTATAACTCCTTTTTATTAAATTTGTAAAATTTAATACTAGCTCCTTAATTTTTTGTACTTGATATGATTGTACTATAATTAATTTATATTGGTACAATATACACAAAACTGATTTACTCATTACACTTAGGAATGTTGAATCAAATGCTAAAACATTGTTTATTATGTATTATTTCTACTCTTGATATGACCAAGCGATTTGTTATTTATTAAATATTTTTTTACAGAAAATGGTTTGTCATGGCCAACATACATATGTATATGCTCAAGTAATAATTAATGTCCTGGCCAGGGAAGCTAGAGGTGGAAGTAGTATGAAAAGGTTATCCCAAGAAATTACAAAATGTGCACAAAAGAAGTGGGTAATATAATTTCATATATAGATTAAGGGCATATATTACGAACATTGAGACATGCATAGTAGTTACACTTTAAAATAAGCATTTGATTTACATTTATCAAATGAAGATGCTGTCAGTTATGTTATTATTATCATTAAAATAAAACAACATAATTGACATGTTTCTCAGTTTTGAAGATGCCACTGTTTGGTGAAACATGTTCAACAATAAAACCCTCTCAACTGAGTTATTTTATTTCAATAATTTCTGTAGAAACTTTCTTTACAACCTTATATATTCTTGTCGCTTCTATTTTATGAGAACAGTAGCCCTAAACTCTTTTTGAAAATTTTGAATAAAAATACATCACAATCCAGTCATAACTTGTGTGAAGTAAGAAATGTTATATAGGTTCTTAACGAATATCTAGAATTTGATAAAATCAGTACTAATTAAAGTTTCATCTAAAATATCTAATTATTATCTGTTCTGTAAAGTAAGAATAAATATAAAAATGTTCCTAAAACTATACAAATGTATTAACATTAAATTAAGTACATGTTATTATATAAGATTTATTGAAAGAAAAGATTATAGTATGTAGTTATTATTTGTTTATATTGAATTAAACATATCTTGTTCATGGAAATCTACCCATACTAACATAAAATAATATTCACAATCATTATTATAATAAAATAATTAATTTTACCATCAAAATAAGACAGTGCTGCTAGTAGAAATAATCAATATGTTTAATATAAAGACATTACTGCTGTGCATGTCTTCATGTTTTCAGAACTGGCAACCATCTATATACATATAATTTGCAATGGTGTGCAATTTTAGTGGCAATGATATAACTCCAATAACAATGGCTTTAAATGGTGCAGCTGCCTATCCACAAGCTTGCCAAGCCTTAACTGCTATGTTATCCAAAAACACTTTAAATCCAGCAGATATAACAGTTTTATATAGAAATTACAGTGGCAGTGATCCTCCTCCAATAGATTTGTTAAGAACACCACAATTTTTAGGTAAATATCCCATATAAAAAATATCCTTTTATTACATGCTTAAGTATTTATTATATTATTATAACTGTGTAAATTATGAATTTGAATATTAGGTGTGGAGTCATCGCAGCCAGTTCATTTGTGAGATTACATCTTATATTGGTTATTCACCACAGTTTAATTTATGAAGCTTTGGCTTTTTAGATCTGACATATGATTATTTATGACTAGCTAAGATGTTTAAAATTTATTTCAAGATATTCAACCTCCTTCTTAATGGGGATTAATTGCCTTTTCCCCTAGCTCTACCTAAGTCAGGAACTTTATCAGATGATAACTAAAACTGTACTTTGTTAATATTATCGTCTGATTAAGTTCCTGATTGAAGATGTATCACAAAGTTATGGCTTTCAAGCATTCAACATACTCTTCTTAAGTGATCAGACGATTGGTTACCTTGAAGTAATGTACTTAAACTATAAATTTTATTCACAAACTCGAAAAGGCTTTTATTGCCAAATTTATACTTTTTGACTTTGATAGGTTATGAAATTTCATACAGAAGAAAGGATTTCAAATTTTCTGTCACATATGGTGGACAATCTTATTGTCTTGTTTAATGTCTCCATTCAATCAATGCTTAATGTTAAAGATTTGCCTCCCTAACTTGGATTATTTTTTAGTTTAAAGCTGTTTTTATTACAGTGTATATGTTGTTACATGTAGCAGAGTGCAAAGGAACAGTGAGTCCGTTAATTATTTTCAGTGCATGGCATGGAGAAGATCTCTTCAGCAGACAGTTTAGTTGTTTTTTTAGTGCTTTCATTTCGCTGGCAGAAAGGACAAAAGTCTTACTATAATATACTGAATTGTCATTTGGTATTAGTTATATAAGTTGAGTTTCACAGAGGTATAACAATATATGAAGCATTTAAAACAATTTGTTAACATAATTGTTAAATTAGATTTTTCTTATATTTTCAGAATTACTTATTGATTCCTTATTTAAGCCCAGCGGAAAACTAAATCCAGATCATAAACCTAAATATATTTATTTATTAGCTTATGCTGCAAGTGTTTGCGAATTTCAGAGTAAGAAAGGACAAAAAAGGACATGGAATAAAGATGAACTCAAAGCAACGATTCAATCCATTGAATCTGTTCATAATATTTGCAACTTGAATAAGGGAAGTTCTGAGTTAATAGCTGATTTGGGAATGCTTTATCAATGCCTAAAGTAAGTAAATGAAAAGGAATAGACAGCAAAAAATATTAAATAAAACACGCCGGTGGTGGCGCATCGGTTACGGACCCGAACTGACGTGCAGCAACGTTGATTCGGGTCAGTAGTCGGATGGGTGACCGGTACCATTCACCATTGGGATACAATTAATGGTGCTTTAGAGTGACGGGGGCGATCCTTTAAAGTAACAAGCTCATTTACACACACACAAATACACAAATGACACATGGCGGAAGGACCACGTGGTCGATAGCCTAACACTACTACTACTACCATTAAATAAATTATAATAAATATCATATTAAATAAAAATTTGGAACTTTGACATATACTTTTTATATTTTATATTAGTAATATGACAATAAATATGTCTAAACTGTAGGCAAATGCCTAATATATATTCTAAGTACATATTAACTTTTCATGTTTGTACCAATGTTTATTAATTTACATTATTTTACTATAATTGGAAACGTCAATAGATTAAATTAATTAATTTTGTTAATTAATCGGGGATTTTTATTTCATTCTGTTTAAGATTTTTATATACTGACATTAATGACAATAAAGTGCTACACCGAATGGTAGAAGGGCAAATGATTAAATAAATAAATGACGTTAATATCAATACTTTTCATTTCTCTTCAATTATGTTTTAGGTACTCTGTAGTTGCTGTCGGTGTTGTCCGTTGGGTTGAATGTACAGTTACAGAACCTAGCTATTTTAAACTACAAACTGAACATTGTCCTGTGCATTTAGCATTATTAGATGAAGTAGTTGCATGTCATCCTTTGCTGCATACACAGGTTTTAGATTTATTGATAAGGTTATTTGAATCAAAACAAGATGAATTGGAAATTCTAGTTCAAGTAATATTTTTTAAACTTGTTATTTAGCATATTACTAAATATTTATTTTGTAGCTTGAAATGCGAAAAATGGTATTAGACAGAATGGTCAATTTAGTTTGGTCTGGATGTGTTATGCCTGTTGTTAAATATATAAAACAATGTTGGCAAAAATGTGATACTGATATATCATTAATACGTTATTTTGTTACAGAGGTAAGTTCTTAAATTATTAGTTAAAATAAGTTTTTGTTTATTTTTTACATATTTGTATGTAAATGTTCTTGATAATATAACAATTAAAACTCTACAATGATATTTATTGAAATTTTAAAATTTAATTTATTATTATATTTGGTTGGCCATTACTTTGCAATACATTTTATAATAAAAAACTGCCATTTGTTGATATCACAAAGTGCAGTTCCTTATTATTTTCTTTTCTTTAGGTATTAGAAGCTATTGGACCACCATATAGTCCAGAATTTGTTAATGTCTTTATGCCCATGGTAGAGAATGATGAGATTTGTGGTACAATGAGATCTGATGGTGAACATGACCCTGTATCTGAATTTATTGGTAAGAAAATAGAACTTTCAATAGAATTCCAAATTAATATGTTTTTATTTTAGTTTATTGTAAAGCAAACTATACTTCTGTTAGCTAAGGACTTTAATTGACTATATATTGTACAGTTTTATATAGTGTGGCATTGAATTCATAAATAATTTTTAAAACATATTATTTCTTGTTAGGCATATTTATTACACGATAATCAAATTTAGATAAATAATTGTGTTTTAAATAAATTATACTTTGTTTAATTTTGCATATTACATTAACAAAATAATGTAGAACAATCTGAAAATGTGACATTCTAATAAAAGTATTTTACATTTAGTTGTTTTAATTTATTAGCAATCTTAATAGAAATACTTATATAAAACCTACATTCTTACGTACAATATTCTTTCTGTCAAACACATACATAAAAAACTATAGTTCATGTTGTCATTACTTGTCTTTTTTCTCAGAATATTAAATAAAAAAATGGTGATGTGGCCATCATAGTACTTTCTCTATATTTTTCTCGAAAACTATGAGGTTTACACAAAAAGGCTATTCTTAATCATTTGCTCAATTTTAGATTCTTTACAATTTTTTTACTTTTTTTTTCACTTTACATAATCTATTTAAAAAATAATACAAAAATACATACATAAATATAATTAATCACTTTGAAATTTCGAGCATAGATCTTGAAGGCGGAGTTCACAGTTTTTCGTGTTCTTCCACTCGATCCATTACATTTGTTAGGTGCTGATGATTGTTATGTAGCCATTAAGGCAATATTTTGGCCATTTCTGGCACATTTAGGTCTAATTTTTAAAGACTTCTATAATTTCACAGACTTGTGTCAGTGTGACATTTATTAATTTATTATTATGACATTAGAAGCGTTACACCCAGAAGGATTTATGTATTTAACTTGATTTTTTGCCAACATGGTAGCTTTACATCAAGAATGAAATGAACACATTTTTTATTAACAAACAATCTAATGTGTTTGGCAACCCCTTTGCTGTATACACTCCTGTAGACATCTGGGCATCAACAAAATGAGATGGATTAACTGTGCTAGTCTGTGGAGGACGGTACAAAAAAAAATAGTCTTCTTCCCATGATAAAAAAGTCAAGGGTAACTAGATATTTTGAAAAAAGTAAAAACTGTCATTTTTTTCAAATATACAGGGTGTCCCATTAATGTGGGGAAATGGCTGGACCATAGATTCCTGGGGTCAAAATATGATGATTTAACCCAAAATATCTATATTCAAAAATTTACGGTTAAGCCGGAATTTGTCTTCGAAATTTCAAAATTTTTTAGTAGTAACATATATTTATTGACAAATTTTGTACATATTTACATTGGAATAATGAAGAATGAATGAGGTGTTAATGTATTAATTTGTCAAAAGGCTATCGACCAGAGGTCTTTCTGCCTAAAATTTTTTATTTCTTTTGTTTATAACAATTGAACGCTTTATTCGATTTGAATGAAATGAATTAATAATAACTATCTTAATATAATACATCATTTAGTTTATTATGGACATTAGTGATTAACAGGAAATATAGAAAACAGTAGTACCACCACTTAAAACCTAAAATATTTTTTTATTAGTGCATCCAATAAAAACTAAAAAAATACTGCTTAAAAGAAAATTTGATTCTAAAACTTTTTTCTCTCTTAATAAAATTTGATATGTTGTACGGTTTTCGCACAAAAAAATAAAATATATTTTTTTTATCTAGTAAAAACAAAACCTAGTTTTCCATTAAATCGAAAATATAAGTTTTTCGTGGCAGTCTTTCTTTAAAAAATGTAAATTATGTAAAATAATAATTACTAAGTGTTTTTAAATCATTTATTGTTAACTCTATTATAGTTCATAATTATTCACATTTGCAGCAAACAGATTTCTTGCTTGTGTAAGGATTTTGCGAAGGAAATTGTTTAAAAAGTGTTAGATGTTGTTTTGATTTATTGTATCAATTAATATAATTTAATTTTTATTCAATTGAATAAGCTGAATTACTTATTAAGGAGTGCAAATCTGCATACTATATTCATATTTTATTTTTTTGTGCAAAAACCGTAAAAGATATCAAATATTATTAAGATACAAAAAAGTTTTAAAATTAATTGGTCTTCCAAGAAATATTTTTTTAGCTTTTATTGGATGCACCAATAAAAAAATATTTTAGTTTTTAAGTGGTGGTACTACTGTTTTTTATACTTCCTGTCAATCACTAATGACCATAATAACTGAATTGATGTATTATATTATGGTAGTTATTAATAATTAATTTCATTCAAATCGAATAAAGCGTTCAATTGTTATAAACAAAAGAAATAAAAATTTTTGAAACTTTGAAGACAAATTCCGACTTAACCATACATTTTTGGATATAGATAGGTTGTGTTAAATCATCATATTTTGATTAATAAAAAATAATCAGATATATCACTTGTGCAATTACTGTTGAAAATTATCGGTAACAAGTTTGCACGAATTCGACAAAGTCGTATTGCTTGGCAACAGACCCGAGCCCGAAGGGCGAGGGGCTGTTGCCTAAAGCAATACGACTGAGTTGTCGAAAGAGTGCAAACTTGCGATAATTTACATTGCACGAGAGCAATTTATCAGACTATATCCCAACAAAACTATTACAATAACAAAGGCATTTATAGTGTATAAAAATTAATCATATTTTTGAATGGTAACGTACTTTTTGGCTTGGCGTCTTTTACCTTTTCCTGAAATACCTCTTGTGTTGTATTTCCGAATCGTATGTTTGCAATCATTTTTAAAAAGTTCACAAAAACTGACGTTTCTTAATTTTATTTGACAGTTGTTTGATGTATAGCCCAATCAGAAAATTGAATAATTAATTGGGAACCAATCACGTGGCGAAACATAATGCGAGTAGAGAACCAATTACAGTGCCGAAAACGAACTCTACATGAATTTGTTATCAACAGTAATTGCACAAGTGCATTGAAAATTATCGGTAACAAGTTTGCACGAATTCGACAAACAAAGTCGTATTGCTTGGCAACAGGCCCGAGCCCGAAGGGCGAGGGGTTGTTGCCTAAAGCAATACGACTGAGTTTGTCGAAAGAGTGCAAACTTGCGATAATTTACAATGCACGAGAGCAATTTATCAGACTATATCCCAACAAAAATATTACAATAACAAAGGCAATTATTATGTATAAAAATTAATCACATTTTTGGATGGTAACTTACTTTTTGGCTCGGCATCTTTTACCTTTTCCTGAAATACTTCTTGTGTTGTATTTCCGAATCGTATGTTTGCAATCATTTTAAAAAGTTCACAAAAACTGACGTTTGTTGATTTTATTTGACAGTTGTTTGATGTATAGCCCAATCAGAAAATTGAATAATTAATTGGGAACCAATCACGTGCCGAAACATAATGCGAGTAGAGAACCAATTACAGTGCCGAAAATGAACTCTACATGAATTTGTTATCGCGGCAACAAAGTTCTGTAGACGCTGATTGGTTCTAATTCGTCCGTGTTTCGGCACGGTGCCTTTGGCGGGATATAGTCGCGGCAACAAAGTTCTCTAGAAGCTGATTGGTTCTAATTCGTCCGTGTTTCGGCACGGTGCCTTTGGCGGGATATAGTCGTTGAAATTTTTTGCTATAATATATTCGTCTGTTAAATTTAACATTTCTGTGCAATAAAATATGTTTATCTACCCCTATTGGATTCTATATTTATTATTAATCTACATTAGTAAATATTGTATTAAGAAAAATATTTTACTAAAAATTGTTATTGTCGTAGATAAAGTATTGTATTCAACTCGTGGTAATGGCAATAACTTACTTGGATGATCCGCGTGAGTCATTACCTACATTACCACTCGTTGAATAATATACTATTACCCACAGTGCATTAAATGAAAGCGTTATTTAGCAACCAGTAAATAATTTGCACAAATGTCAGTCGCCATTATTATTTGTGGATAAAAGTTTAACACTATTGTAATCGCATTAAATTATATCTTGAGAGATCCCAAATCTGCCATTTCGTTTATATTATAAAGTTTAATAGTTATTTGTATAAATTAATAATAATGTAAGTATTTCGTCGAACTTTTATGCCATCATACATTCATTTGTCAAATTTGACATTTCTGTGCAATAAAAACAATTGGACATTTCCGTGCAATAAAAACGTGAAAAAGCCACGTTTGCAACGAAAAATGATGCAAAAAGCGTCTACTTTCTATATGATCGTAGATAAGTGAAATGTAGAAATTTTAATCAGGTTTGAAGTACCGATAATACGTGTTTTGTATATATTACACAATGTATGTAACTGATATTGATAAATAGTTGTTAACTTTATATGAAATGCAAAATATTCATTTGTGTATATTGTTTGGTGTTTTTACATGTGTATAAGTTGGCACAACTGTGCGGTAATATATGACGGGATATGAACATGTCAAGTTAGTTCGTTCAAAAGCTTGTTTTCAGTTTACATTAGTTTAAGTGTATTGTCATACCGAATCATTTATTTATATCTGTGTTTATGAACTTAATTATACACAACGGTCAATATATCTCTGTGTTTAATTCAACAATAGTAAATAACAAAATTCCACTTTTCTCAACGGTTTTGGATGAAATTTTTAGTTTTTTTACTTGTTTTTTCGGTTGTAACAGTCTAACTGATTGCTTGAATAAAAAATATTTTTTTGTTGTTGAATGTTTATGTAAAGTACATAATGAAAACGAACAATTTTAATTTGATATGCTAAGTAATGAAAATGAAGAAATTTACTTTGGTATGCTTTTTTGAAACAAAAGCAAGTTTAAGGACAGCATAGTTTTTGTTTCTATGGTGTCATCTGTTAATTGCAAATTGTTTGTGTATTGTTGTAGTGTTTTGCAATGAGTATAAATCCTGTTGTTTCGGCACGAATTGTGGCGGCTTTAGAAGACGGCCGCGGTCAACGCGAAACTACAAGAAACGGTGTCGTGTGTGCAACGAGTATGACAACGATACGAAGAGACTAGTCTGCTCACTCATTGTCACTCAAAGACCTGGTTAAGAGCGAGGCAAGACTACAACTGCTGGAGATGACCGCTTTCTCGTTTCTGGTGCTTTGAGAAACCGAACGGTAACGGCAGTTTCCATTCGAAATCATCTGCAAGAAGTGAGAAATGTAAACATAAGTGAGTGGACAGTTAGGAGGAGTCTTCATGCTATTGGATTATCTTCTTAAATTAAAGCTACTGGACCGCCGCTTTCCCGTGAACACCAGATTGCGAGGTTAAATTTTGTACGAGAAAACTAGGTTTGGACAATACCGGATTGCAGTTGCTTATTGTTTTCCGATGAATCGCGATTCTCTCTTACGGGCTCAGATAGGCGTGTAAGAGTGTGGTGACGGCAAGAATATGCTCAACGTTAACTGCGCATGGGTACCTGACAGAGGTTCTAGAAGACGATGTTTTTCCGTTCATTATGATTCTTGGAGACGACGCAGCATTCATGCATGGTAACGCACGAACCCAAAATGATGAGATGGTTACTGAATATCTTGATGAGTGTCAAATCACAAGTTTTCTTTGGCCTGCTCGCAGTCCACATTAAAAATCCGATTGAGCATGTTTGGGATGAGATGGGAAAACGTTTACGGAGGCATGTGCCGGCCCCCAGAATTTCTAGGGCTTCGCGACATACTGGTGCAGAAATGGGACAATCTTCCGCAGATTGTGATAAATAATCTGATCCAGAGCATGTCTCGTCGATTGCAAGCTGTTATCACTGCCAGAGAAGAGAATACTCGCTTTTATTTAAAAAAAAAACATCAAAGTAAACTTGTTCATTTTCGTTACTTAGCAATAAACTTGGAACAACCAAATATTATTTTTTCACATACTGAATAGTAAAACCTTACAATTTCGCATCCATAATCGTTGAGAAAAGTAGAATATTTCTGCATAGCAACACTTTTCTGCATGGATACACTTTTCCGCACTACTTTTATTTACTATTAATCTTTGTCAGTGTCAGCTACATACATGGAGTAATATATACAACACACGTACGATCGGTTATTATAACCTAATTTTTTTATGTTATTGTCAAAAATGAAGTCGCAAACACCTTTATAATTGATGTTATATGCAGTATATGAAAAAATAGTGTGTACAACGCGTGGGAACTGCGCTTTTCCGCGTAACATTTCCAAAGTTGTTGTACAATAGTATATTCTATAATGAGCATACAATGATACTCATTGCCCACGAGTATGAAATTTCATACGAGTGGGCAATGGTCATTGTATGCGAATTGTACACTATACTTTTTCTACGATTATACCGTTGATTGAAATATTTCAATCAACGATTATACATATGAACTGAAAATACAAATATAGATTTCTACTTGTTAACCTTGAACAAATTTTTATTTATTAAAAATATACGTGATATTGAGACAGTTATGAAATGTTCTTGGAGATCATGTATGTGATGGAACATTTACCGTAGGGTTTGATTTTTTTAACAAAACTACTCTCACTATTACTACTTACCATTATTTTGCGTAAATTTCAACACACTCGCAATTTTATTTTGACGTATAATTTCACGTCAGAAAAGTCAACTCAAAAATCAAATGTGTGTTATAAATTTTATAATGTTCGTATAATATTTGCGTGTGATTAAAAAACTTTATTTTTTGAATTTAAGGAAATTCACATGTATTTATTATAAAAATCGTTTAGTCTGATTCAATATTGTTCGGATGTGGAGATAACTAGAAGGATTTAGGAGGATAGCACTAAACCGAGATTCACGACAGTAATGGCGGCAAACATGTGTTTTATTAGATTAAGCAGTACATTGAGTGATCTTGAGACGATGAACGCTACACACAGACTTGTTGTGAGCGGGAGCGCTGCGCGGAACTTGAGCGCGCCAAGAATGTTCTGCTTGCCGAGTGTAACCGAGTACAATTGGTTGCATACAGTGATTGTTTAAATCTAACACTCCCTCCAAACGATCACCTCTCAAACATATGTTTGGTCATTCAATGGAAATGTAGGTTAGTAAAACAATGTTACAATAAAAATGAAATGCTGCGTACAAAAACAGTAAGAGTAGTGTTAGTAAACAAGTTTACAAAAGTTAGCGAATAAAGGAGTTACATATTAATACATATTAAGATAAGTCGATAATGCCGATTGCGTTGCGAAATTTTACAAATGGATCATGTGGTAGCGCTTTGGTGAACATGTCGGCAAGTTGTTCTTTCGTATTGACATAGTCTAAATTGATTTGCTTTTCGCGGTATTTTTCACGTACAAAATTGTATCGTACATCAATATGCTTTGTGCGGTGGTGATACACTGGGTCTTTAATTAACTTTATGGTACTTTGATTGTCCACATTGATTGTAACAGCATTTATTTTTAGGTTCACTTCGTCACAAAGTTGTTTTATCCAAATCGCTTCTTTGGAGGTTTCCGATGCAGCGATGAATTCGGCTTCAGCTGTTGATAAGCTGACGCAGCGTTGAAGTTGTGTTCTCCATGTGATGACGTTGTTGTTGGTCAGAAAGAGAAATCCACTGGTTGATTTTCGATTCTCTGCGTCTCCAGCGTAGTCGGAATCTGAGTAGCCGATTATATCTAGCGGTGACGAATCATACTTGATTCCGTAGTGTTTTGTTGCTTTCAGATATTTAAGCACACGTTTAGCAGCGTTCCAATGACTCTCTCCGTAGTTGTTGATTTTGCGGCTGAGTACGTTTGTTATGAATGCTATGTCAGCGCGTACCGTTGTTGCTGCGAAAATTAGGGAGCCGATTAGCTCTGCGTACGGTAGTTGTTTGTCAGTTGGAGTTATCGTCGGATCGGTGAGAACTGTGTTGGGATCAGCTGGAATGTTTGGATCGTTTGCATCTTGTAGATTAAATCTATTAATTAACCGATCGATGTATTCGTTTAATTTTATAGAGATGGAACCAGTATCTTTGTTGCGAGTCAATTGCAGGCCGATGAAAGTGTTCGGGTAACTGGTTTTAATTTTGAAGTCTTCTTGAAGATGACTGTTGACGATGTCCAATGTCGATTGCATTTTGGCGAGGATTAGCCCGTCGTCAACATAGAGGATTAGTATGACGTAGTCGTTATTTACGACACCCTGGTAAATGCATTGATCTTTTGCACACTGGTTTAATCCAACCCGAATGAGTGATTCACGAAATTTCTCGTTCCAGCATCTCGGTGCTTGCTTCAGCCCATAAATTGACTTTATTAGTTTACATACTTGATTCTTTTGAATATGCATGCCTTCAGGCGGTTGCATGTAAATTTCTTCTTTGAGTTCGCCGTATAGAAATGCGGTTTTCACGTCAAATTGTAGTATGTTGAGTTGTTGGCTGGCAGCGATGGCGAGGAGTATGCGGATTGTGTCATATCTGGTTGTTGGTGCGAATGTTTCATGGAAATCTACACCTCTCACTTGTGAGAATCCCTTCGCGCATAGGCGAGCTTTGAAAACAGGTTTTCCGTTTATGGTTTTTACTTTAAAAACCCATCTGGATCCTATTGAGGTCTTGTATTGAGGTAGATCAGTAATTTCCCAAGTATTATTTTCGTTGAGGGATTGGAGCTCTTCATCAATGGCTTCTTGCCAATTTAGCTTTTCGTCACTATTCATAGCTTGTTGATATGTGTCTGGAATTACTAGTTCCGACAAATTCACTTCAAAATCTCTATCGTAGTCTAGTAGATAGGATGGTTCTCTGATAGTGCGTCTTGGTCTGCCCACATTGTTTGTTTCCGGTTCATGATCGCTTTCTTCTTCTTCTTGAGCGTCTTCGTGAGGGTTTTCTTGGTTCTCATTGCAATTATCAGGTTCAGGTTCAGCTTCTGCTTCTTCTTCATCATCATCATCTAGTTCAATTAGGTTATAGTGTGACAGCTCAGTGTTTTTGTTGTTATCGGATACACTTTCTTCGTTAAACATAACATGTTTAGAGACTTTGATGTTACCTGTATTGATGTCCAGTAGGCGATAGTTGGTTGAGTTTCCATCGTACCCTACTAGCATCAGCTTTTTGCATTTGGCGTCTAACTTGCCACGAAGATGAGGAGGCGTTTGTAAATAAGCGTCTGATCCGAAGACCTTCACATGTTTTAATGACGGCTTTTTACCTGTCCATAGTTCGAAGGGGGTTGTGTTCTTATTCTGTGAGTTTGGTGTTCGATTTAGAAGGTATACGGCCGTGTTGGCTGCTTCAGCCCAAAGTGACAGCGGGAGTTGTTTGGCGAATAACATAGCGCGTACGCTGTTCATGATTGTCCTGTTTTCACGCTCACAGCGCCCATTCTGCTCTGGAGTATAAATCCCTGTCGTTTCCAGAACGATTCCTCGTTGGCGAAGAAAATCTTGCGTGTTGTTGTTGATGAACTCTTTCCCGTTGTCGACACGTACACGTTTAATGTCGTAACCGAACTGATTTTTAAACAGATTCACTACGTCACGAAATACACCGAAAACTTCACTTTTATGTTTTAGCATGCGAATTACGCGGTAGCCTGAGAAGTCGTCTTTAAACAGCAAGTAGTAGCGCGCACCACCGATGGAGTCTTTTTGCATTGGACCGCAGACGTCGGCGTAGATGAGATTTCCTGGTGCAGTTTCCTTGTCGTTACGCTTGTTGAATGGATGCTTATGCTGTTTTGCGAAGATACAGTGTTCACAGAAGAATTCTTCGTTGTTTGTTAGCTTCAAGTCTGGGATGAGGTTTTTGCTGAATATTTCTCTGACAGATTGCTTGTTCAGATGACCCATACGTTCATGCCATTTCCGTAAAGAACCAGTCGCAATGTTGGCTTCAATCGAGTTTGGACGAATGAGCAGCTTATACAGATTGTTTTGATTGCGACAGGCTGTGGCGATGAGTTCACGATTCTTGAATATTCTAGCTTCAGAGTTCGACTTGGAGATTGCAAAACCCTTGTGAGTGAGTTGTCCTTCAGAAATGAGGTTTCTTTTTAGGCCTGGCACGTGCCATACATCTGTCAGTGCACTGTTCTGCCACTGGCCGTTGATTAGCTTCTCAATTTTAATATTACCGACTCCTTTAATTTCCAACTGCTTGTTGTCTCCTAGGGAGATGAATTGTAGTTGCTTGGCTTCCTCAAATGTGTAGAAAAGGTCTCTGTTTTGTGTCATGTGGTTGGAAGCACCGCTGTCCAGGATCCACGATTCATCTGCATTGATTGTGCAGACTAATACATCAGCTTCGCTCTTGTGAGCAATGAGGGCGTTGTTTCTAGAAGTGGACGGTTGGTTGTGTTGATTTTGTTGGTTTTTCCTCTTCAATGTCCGACATTCCCTCACATAATGACCCTTTTTCTTGCAATAGTTGCAGACAGCGTTTTTCTTAAAGTTGGAGCCGTTCGAGTTGTGCGATGGTTTCGATTCGTAGGCGACAAAAGCTCTGGCGGTTTCTTCTTGCCCTGCTAGGTTTACTTCTTCGTCTAGCAGTCTGGCGGTGAGATAGATCAAATTCTGTTTGGCATCATCTAACGAGAGCCATGCTTGACGAAATGTAGCAAATTTTGGAGGTAAGGTGCTCAGAATTTTGGTGATGATTGCCGTTTCACTGATTGTGTCGCCAGATTCTTTGATCTGCTTGCCTAGGCTCTCTACCTTGGCGATGTGTTGCGCAATTGAGTCAGTAGGCGACATCTTGTATTGGTAGAAGCGTTCGTGTACGAGCATCTTGTTGGTTTCTGTCTTTTGCTCGTATATGGCGTCTAACTTACTTAAAATCTCAGCGGCGGAGTTGCAGTTTTCAATGAGGGAGATTTGTTGCAGCTGAAGAGCTGAGGACATGATGCACATGGCTAGGGCATCTTGCTTGGTCCATTTCTCCGCATCGTCAAATACTCAGGGTTTCGCTGTTGCGCCGGTCGCGATGTCGTATACGCCTTTCGCACGTAGTATGCATTTGAGTTGGAATTTCCACTGGGGATAGTTTGTGCCGTCGAATTTGCTTACACTTATGTTTGTTGCCGAATCGGACATTTTGCCTGGGCCTTCGCGGATGCGCGGATTGTACGAAACTTAAGATGCCCGGACGTGCGTACGAGAGCACGTGTTCGCGATACACGAAAAAATACTTAAACGGTCCGAATTTTCGAAAAATATCGGTAAAGGCTTTTAGTCCTTGTTATCCTAAACGTCCTGGGCCCATAACCTGTTCGGATGTGGAGATAACTAGAAGGATTTAGGAGGATAGCACTAAACCGAGATTCACGACAGTAATGGCGGCAAACATGTGTTTTATTAGATTAAGCAGTACATTGAGTGATCTTGAGACGATGAACGCTACACACAGACTTGTTGTGAGCGGGAGCGCTGCGCGGAACTTGAGCGCGCCAAGAATGTTCTGCTTGCCGAGTGTAACCGAGTACAATTGGTTGCATACAGTGATTGTTTAAATCTAACAAATATTAATATTATTAATGCTATTTTATTACAATTACCCTCGCCTTTTTACCCATTGTAGCACTAGTGCTACAATGGTTGCTATGACAATGAATATATAATATATACATAACATACAATGTACTACATTTATTAATCAAAAAGTAACCTAAAATTATGTTATTTCATTATAGGAGTAGAAAAATAATAAAAATGTAGCACTAGTGCTACAATATGTAAACAGGCGAGGGATATCACAATAGCATAGTAATAATAATATTAAATCAGACTAACCGACTTTTATAATAAATACATGTGAATTTCCTTAATTTCAAAAAATACTTTTTCAATTACACGCAAATATTATACGAACATTATAAAATTTACACACATTTGACTTTTGAATTGATTTTTCTCAAAAAGACATATAGTCGTGGCTACTGACATTAGAACACTTCAAACTAAAATTTCGAATGTGTTGAAATTTACGCAAAATAATGGTAAGTAGTAGTGATGGGCAAGATCGATCATCTGAAGGATCGATCAATCAATGATCGATCAGTTGAAGTATCGAGCCGCTCGATCGAAAAGATCGATCCGATCGAAAAGATCGAGCCGCTCGATCCGATCGAAAAGATCGAGCCACTCGAAAAGATCGATCCGATCGAAAAGATCGAGTCGCTCGATAAGATCGAAAAGATCGAGCCGCTCGAAAAGATCGATCCGATCGAAACGATCGAGCCGCTCGATCCGATCGAAAAGATCGAGCCACTCGAAAAGATCGAGCGGATCGAAGAGATCGAGCCGATCAGAAAGATCGAGCCGATCAAACAGATCGAGGGAATTCAGTTGATCAGAAAATCACTAAAAAAATAAGAAAATAAAACTACGTCATGAAATGTATCTGAAAAATTACAACCCCTCTAAAAAATCTTCTCTTCGAAAAACAGCTCCTTGTAAAATAAATCACCCTGGTGGGGGAATTAAAAACAAAAATCCGTCATGAAAAATCATTCCCTTAGAAAACTAGGTTGTGAAACGTATCTGTAAAATCACAACTCCTTTCAAAAATCAAAACACCCCCGCACAAAAAATACCCCCCAAAAAATAACACCTATAATACATATTTCATCCCCGAAAAAAAATCCCCTTCGAATATATGATACAAATTCTGTGGCCTGTTATTTTTTACTAGATTAAATCGTTTTATCGCCATTATTGGCATTACTTAAAAATAATTATTTCGTAATAATTAAATACGTTTTAAAAATGTATATTAATTAAATTAAAAATTAGATACTGTAAAATTAACTTTTAAGATGAGTAACTATTCTGGAATAATTTCAAATCAATATCTTAAAAAGTTAAGTAAACAATGCTGAACGTTAAATACATCTTAAAAATACAAAGAAATCGACAAGGCCGCAAAAATGTGGACGTCGACAGATTCATCAATTTACACTCACTCAACGAAAATGAATTACGAAAGAATTAAGAAGACGGCTTTTATTACATTAATTACTAGAAGAAATAACTTATTGAATTTGTTATTTTCTACATATTATATTAAATAAAACACTAGTTTGGCACTTTTTTCACTTGGTTTATTTTATAGCTAAATGTACATTTCGGTCACAAAGTGACCATTTTCAATAGCAATTTTCAGTTTGCTATTGAAAATGGTCACTTTGTGACCGAAATGTACATTTAGCTATAAAATAAACCAAGTGAAAAAAGTGCCAAACTAGTGTTTTATTTAATATTACATACCGTATTTCTTTTTGTTAAATTATAAGTATATTTAGTAAATAAATAGCTATTATAAAATGAATCAACATAAATCTTTATTAAAAATGAATACTATTTAGTGACCATTATTAAATAACGTTAAAAATAACTAGTTACTTCTTAGTATAACCGTTATTGAAAAGTAATTATTTATCTCACCTCTACTGTCCAGTTATATTTTTAAGTGACCACTTTGATGAGAAGTACTATTTTGTTCATTAAATTAAATAATTACTAATTTGTTGAATTTAAATACGAGTAACAGTTGTCTATTAAATAGTTTATTACTTAACAGTACTTAAATTAATAATAATAAAAAGTATTTTTTAATCATATTAAATTAAAAATTAGAATCAGTAAGATTATCTTTTAAGATAAGTAACTATGAAAATTATGATACATCTGGAATAATTTTCAAATATTTATTTTCATTATCGTGAAAGATTAACCGTTGCTCGCTCTTATGGCCTAATAAAGGCTGCATAAAAGAGAATTACTTAAAGAAATAGTGTGATTCAATTATCGATCTTTCCTAGGCCGATCCACTCCAAAAAGATCGAGCCGTCAAGTGGTTTGAAATGATCGAGCCGATCAAAAAGATCGAGCCGATCAGAAAGATCGAGACGATCGGAAAGATCGATCCGATCGAAACGATCGAGCCGCTCGAAAAGATCGATCCGATCGAAAAGATCGAGCCGCTCGAAAAGATCGATCCGATCGAAACGATCGAGCCGCTCGATCCGATCGAAAAGATCGAGCCGCTCGAAAAGATCGATCCGATCGAAAAGATCGAGAAAGATCGAGCGGCTCGATCACTTGCAAGTATCGAGCAGTCGATCTTTTTTGATCGATCTTGCCCATCACTAGTAAGTAGTAATAATAGTTTTATTAAAAAATTCAAACCGATTTGATGTTTCATCATATACATGATCTCCAAGAACAACATTTCATAATTGTACCAATATTACGAACATTTTTAATAAATAAAAATTTATTCAATTTCAATATATAGAAATCTATATTTCTATTTTTTAATTCATATGTATAATCGTAGAAAAAGTATAGTGTACAACTCGCATACAATGACCATTGCCCACTCGTATTAATTGCTGCACTCGCCTTTCATACTCGTGGGCAATAAGTACATTGTATGCTCTTTATACAATATACTATTATTCAATCAGTTAGTAAACTATTTCAACCGAAAAAACACGTAAAAAACTAAAAATTTCTAAAATAACGGATTGACCATAATTTTATGCTTGTCCGTGTATAAGGTATTTCTATTCATGAGAAAAAGGTAATTAAATTCTGCATTTGATGCCATTTAAAAAATCAAGTTATCCACTATTGAAATTTTGTAAATTGGAGTAACGATTTCTTTTAACACAAAAAAAGTTTGGCTTTGAAAATTGGAAGATTGTAACGTTGATTGAATTGAAATATTTCAATCAACGTTACAATCTTCCATCCACACACTAATGGCTCACCCGGTATATGGCAAGAAACAAAGCTTAGCCACTAATAACAAATAAGTAATATGGTTATATGTATAATTTTAACAGGACATTGTAAAGTTTGAATAAATAAAAAAATACATATACTTTTAAGAATATTGTAAATATTCTTCTAATTCTAATCTGGTTTAGTGAAACCTATGAATGTGCTAAATGTTAGCTATATCAGCTATTGGCAGTTCTAATCTCTAAGACAGGAAAGAACAGAGATGATGTTGGACAATATTAGAATAATTTTTAATGAATTTCATGAGTTCCTAAATAAATTTAATAAAAACGAAAATGACCAGCAATGAGAATAAACAGCAAAATTGTGCTAGACTGAGAGTTTGATATAAAAGAAAATATTCTATTTATTTCCCATACATATTTACTATAGCAAATATAGGAGTTCAGATAATCTAAGAAGTCTATTCTTACAATAACTGCTTTTTCTTAAATTGTATTTAACATCATTAAAATTAGCCATAAATATTATGTATCCCAAAAAGCTAAAAAATATATACAGAATAATTTAAATTTAACATTTACTCTAGCATTTCTTTCTACCAAAACCTTATTTGAGAATAAAAAAGGAGCAATATAAGTAAAAAAAAATTGTATCTTAAAAAAGGATAAGGAATGTGGATAAATAAATCTTTATATACGAATAAAAGAATATTTATTACAAAAAGTCCATCATGTCCATAATCTACTTTCTTGATAATCTTCCTCCATTTTAAAAATACTAATTTCAAATTCTGATAAGAAAACGTATTTATGGTTCAAATTTTTTATAATGCGGAACTTACTAATTATATTATGAATAAGGATTCTTAACTTAACTGTTATATCTATACATAAATAACACCAGGCCCATGGTTGTCGGTTTTGGTTGCTGAAGCAGCTGGGCGCAGCGGTGTAAAGGAATTTAAAATAACACTTAAAAATAATCAGTAGCCACCAGTCTGTTGCTGGTATACTTCAATCGTGTCTCCTTCCTCCAATTCCAAGGTATTTGGTGTGTCGGTTTCGTTAATTGGATTGCCATCAACGCGAAAACGCACCACATTCAAACTGAGACCCTAAAATGTATATAAAAAAGTCTTATTTTTAAGAATATTAAACCATATATGTACATTATTATGTATTATTGAAAGTTATATTATAAATTTTATCTTATAAATTTGCTGGAAAGCTACTTTTTAGATTTAAAAAACCACCTAAAGTTACAAGTGAGGCAAAAAATATGGTAAATTAACAATACTTTATTTTTTAAATTCTAATTTTTATAAAAGAACGGCAGCCTCTTAATTATTATTCTTGTAAAAAGTCATCTAGCTATTTTGTTTCTCAGCTTGGCAATATAATAAATATCAATTTATAGCTGGTTTATTTGAGCCTAATACAACAATTCATAACAAACCAATGATGATCTGGAAAAACATTATCACTTCAATAGTAAGAAATGTATCAAAATAATGCTATAATTTTCAGCAGTAAAACTTAACCTTTAAGAAACTTTTTATTGTGTAAATTACCATGGTATAATGATTATAAAGTATTCAAGGTAGGATAAAATAGCTTCTCTGATTAAAAGAATAAGAAAAGGTTACTTACCGCTCGGTCACAATATGCACTCATGAGTTTTCTTAAAGGTGTGTGCCTTTTGATTTTAAATTGTACTACAGCGTTATCCTGACCCAAGACTTTTAAGTTGATATGTTCTGATTCAGAAGCCTGTAAGTAATAACACCATTAAAATTTGTTTTATAAACCTGTTTTACTTAATTATTAATAAACCACACTTGATGATATCTACAACAGCCCACAAAAAAATGTATGATGTAATTAAAGTAATACATTTTTGTATAATATATTTTTTTTTAAATATCACCATTAACAGTTATTTAAGGTACAAGTATAAAAAATGACTCTTTATTGCATGAACTGTGTTAAAAAACTCAAGCGAGGATGAGGTAAGATAATTATTTGGGAAATAAACTGAAAATGAATAATGAATAATTTGTAAAATTTTGGTACTTTGTGGAACAAAATGATTGTGAAATTGTTTGGGAAATGTTTCTAATTTTTCAGTACTCTACTTCTGTTCTGTTATAATTCTAATAATAAGGAAATTGACATTTTTAGGTTTGGATACCTTATCCTATTTTTGTAGTACACATTGTTTTTTATATAAATGTTGCTGTTGCATTATTTATATTTTAAAAAAATGTATACTACAAAAATAGGATAGGGTATCCAAACCTAAAAAATTAAATTTCATTATAATCAGAATTTAACAGAAATTAATCTCAGATCATAAAGTTATTTTATATACATAATATCGTTTTAGAACAATTGCCTTGTCCTAAACACATTTTTTGGTTTGGATAAGCAAGAATGGAGTTTCATTGAATATTCGTCAAATGAAAATAAAATCTTCGATATATTCTTTTCTACTTTTCTTGAGCACTACCATCAATCTTTTCATGTTAAAACTAAAAACAAAACTAATAATATTAAATAGTTTCACAGTAGACTAGGCAGTATGAGGAATTCTTTAAATCTAATCTCAGAGCGTTGATTGAAATATTGTATAGATACCCAACCCACATGTATTTAATCGAGTCACCTCTAAACTGATCCCTCTCTTCCCCGCCTATTGCGACACTCACAGTAAAGTGCTGCTGCGGTGATAATTTTTTGAAATCCTATGTATGTGGCAGACGGTGGTGTTAAATAGAATTAAGGCTTAAACCTGAACTAGTTCGACACGCTAAAATCGTATTTTATCGAGCATTCGGGATAACTCGAGGTTCAGCTGGGTGGATTTGATAGTGTCTAACATGTAGACATCATATGTATCTATCCCTTTTTATATTCACCCAATCCATCTTTCAATACATTCGCACGGGGAACATCGATGATTCATTATTTGTGCGAGTGGAGCCATAAAAAAACGCGTCAATGAATTTCACATGTTTATTTAGAAATTAAATATATCTGAAATATTAGCATCATATGCATAGGTACAGTTACACATTTGCAAATAAATAAATTATCTTTGTCGAGAATTATAACTGATAACTTAATAATACCTTTGATTGATATATTCAATCAATGACAATACAGTATTATTCCCAGAGGCAATTACATGCCACTGTTGCCTAAAATAATTTTGTATTATTTTTAATAGCGGACAACATAAACATATTTTAATGTGACTGGTTTGGCTTACAAATTCAGTGGCAGACAATGCTTAACAATTTTGATGAATTTGATTACTTTTTGTCAATCCTCGATTGTTGCATATCAGATCTGCTGAACATATTTTCAACCTATTGTGTTTAATAATTAAGAATAATTATAAAATTAAATAAAATTGTTCTTTGTATATTTATTTTTTGTTCATAGCTCCTGAAACCATGATATACAAATAAGAAATAATTTCCATGTGTCTCCTTGATAATTTTTATTAATTATCAATATCATTTAAAATACAATCAAATACTTGTAATAACTTTTTTCATATTATTATTATTTTATTTAATATTATTAATCTCCACGTAACTCATCAATCAACATTTCAATATTATTTTGTTTAATTTGTAGTTGTTTTTGTTATTATTTATTTGTATTTTTAGAAAAAAATAATAAATAGTTGTGTTGCTCTTTTTAACTTCTCTGATATACTCTGTAACTAAAAAAAAACATTTCATAACGGTCGCAACCATCATTATGATAAAAAAAATGGTGATGTAGCCCTCATAGTACTTTCCCTATATTTTACTCGAAAACTATGAGGTTTGCGCAAAAAAGCTATTCTTAATAATTTATTCAGTTTTCAATTCAATGCGATGGAATCGACGTATCTATTGATTTTCATGAATATAGGTATACGAGAGGCTTATCTGAAGGGCTCAGGTCAAAATTTAACAATCTGTTTTTGTATTTATACATTTCAATTGCTTCCAACAATTTATTTTTGGTTGATTTTAGTAATTATACATTTTTTAGGGGAAATTCAATAGCCACGCTGAAGAATAACAAAGTGTTTTAATTAAAAATTAAAAAAACAAAAGTTTTATTTAAAATTTTTTCATACACGCATTTATAAAAATTAACATTATTTTAGCAAAGTTAAGAATAAAATATTTTAAAAGTATTAAGATTTGGAAAGTATTTTAGTTTTTCTATGAGGTTTCGCAAATTTTTGACTGGCCTTTTCTCTTTTTGTTAAAAGTTTGCATTTTAATGTGCGAAATAATTTGATTTTTATTAATTCGTTTAACATGTCGGTTCTATGACTAAAACATTGGTCCGATTTATTTAACCATCCGAAATGTTCATTGGCATCTTTAATCAATTCATCGGATATATTTGCCACAACATGTTGTTTAAATTTGTAACAATTATAGTGAATATTAAAGCGTTTTAGCAATAAACATATTATTTCAGAAAAGACATTTGTTGGCCTGCATAAATAATCAATGGTATTGTCATTGCCACCATAATCTCTATTAATTATCAACAACTCATTTCTATCGACGGGTATTTTCCCTTCTTTTTTACATTCCCTCTCGCAATTGGCGCATTTATTTTTCTTCAAAAATTTAAATATTATATATCCAGCTACATAGGTAATTACTTGTGATTCTAAATTATCAGCTTTAATTTTTTTATTACGACATTCTTTTAAATAAACGTCATCAATATGTCTTGTTCAACATTAGCAGTATTTTCTTGTGGCGACAATTCAATCATATGCATATCTTTCCAGGACACTTCTAAATTATTTACCATGGTCTTTATTCTACTATTCATAAAATTATTTCTTAGACTTTTAAGTAAATGTGGGGGGTCATAGCAAATGAAAATGACCTGTCTATTAATTTTTATGAATGGAGTATCTATTGTTGTACCAAGTAACCTTATTGCATTTCTATTATTTGTTCCTTTGATCACAAACGAAAACGCGAGGAACCATATCCAAAGAAAATAACTTATCTAATACCAAAAAAATGAGCTTTTGTAAAATATTACCGTTCGTTGGACCAGATGAAATAAAATAACAGAATGGTTGTTTCCAATTACATTGAAGTCCCCTTAAATAAAATACCAATGCATGATTACCATGTTTGTTGTTCCTACCAAGAGAACCGAAATCTTCAAATCCCTCTACAACATCCAAGACTTTGTTATAATCTAATCCTTTTTTCAAAATTATTTCGTCACACATTAGAACGCATTGCTTTTCATGAGGATGCATTGTTTTAATCTTAATTTAAAATTTTTGAATTAAATTTGTATTTAGACCAGTTTGTAAATTAAATATTTTTAACCAAGATTGAATTGTTGATACTCCAGGTAGCACAAATTTTAAATGTTTTTGTAAGTATTTGTAAGTACTTGGTGATTTAAATATATTGATAAAGATAGCTGTTTTTCCCGTGTTTTCCATTCTGTTCTATATGTATGAAAACATTGCATGTATTTATATGAGAGTTTTTACAGATGGAGCTCGATGTTTTAATAAATTTTCTAAAATATGTTTAGTTGAAAATGATCTCATTTTCTTTTTGAGTCTATAATTTATATTACATTTAATATGTAATTTTTTTCTTAATTCGCAAACTCTTTTTTTAGCTTCACTTTGCGGGGCGATACTTGCGGAGATTCCATATTAATAATTCTCGAACTAATTACTGATTTTGGGCTACTACTACTACAACTACTACTACTACGTTTTTTAATAATATGGGCTACAGACTCTTTGGATGAACTTAATCCTGCACTAATATTTTCTTTCTAAGGGTAGGTCGCAATGGGCATTCTCTTTTCGGAAACCGAAGATACTGTAGCTGATGTTGAAGGTTGTGTATCCATATCAATTATTACTTTTTAATGAGAAATGACCATAGGTTCCTAGGGCCAAAATATGACGATTTAGCACAACATATCTATATCCAAAAGTTTACGATTAAGCTCGAATCAGTTTTTAAGGTTTCAATACATATTATTTCTTTTGTTAATTAACTGCTTTGGGGAAATGGGGAAAGAAGTGAAGTTTTACGAGATGAATAAAATTGCACTTTGAAGGTTTTCAAGAAAGTAATTAGACATTTTGAAAGAAAGTAAATAGTGTTATTTTCAAATCAATATATCTCATTCGATAGATTCGAGCGGCTAGGAGAAATTATCCAGATATCTTTGCGAATGTTAATTTAAGGCCCTATAAATTACAGACAGGGGCTGTTTTCTAGGACATTTATCGCCAGATGTTTTGTATAGTATGCATGGTCAAATAGAGACATTCACATTCACTTCGCCCTTTCCTATTGCAGGTTCTTTTAATAAAAATGTGGATTATAATTAATATTATTTTTTAAGTTAACATGCAACATACATTAATGAAGTATGGTGTAGGGTTTCGATCGCATCCTTCCTCCGCCCTTACAACACAGCGGTTTATCGGCCACCTTTATACATAAATATACTTTTCAGCGCCTTAAAGTGTGTGTCCATCATGCCCCGTAGTTCCCAAGCACAATCAGTGCCAAAGGCTTAATAATTTTCTTATCAAAATTCAACGATTTATTATTAACAGAATTATAATAATTATAATTATATTATAATGTATTATAAGTATTAATTATAATTATAATTATAATGTATTATAAGTATAAGTTCATATAATATTAAAAATATAAATTTCATCTTAGTCGGGTTTATTTGATTAAAATATATATATTCTTTTTAATAAAAAAAAGTGCTGATGAGTGTTTATTTACTCTAGACGCGGCACGCATTTATGAGTAAGCGTCCTGTCGCATCGTTCTCGGTTCCCGTGAAATTTTAGGCGGTCGGAAGTTCACCGCCCGCAAATTCCCGAGCACGATCGTCTCAACTTTGATTACAATACGTATAATTCAATACCATAGAAAACTACCCAAAGCTAAAGTAAACTGCAGTACGCAGAACTAAATATGCGCCGTCTGTTGTTCAATATTTTCACTACTCATGCGTAATCTGTTGCTCGGCATCTTTTACTGACTCGCATTTCCCCATAAGGTTAGGCATCTATACAATATTTCAATCAACGCTCAGAGTTATAAATTAAAGATCCAATCATAAAAGAGACTCGAAATAAATATTGATTAAATTATAGGCGAGCTATTGAGTCAAGTAAAAGAGAAGCCAATGATGCTTATATCAGAGAAAATAATTTTAAACCTAAAGCTATGTAGAATATAATTAATACCAGAAGATCACCCATTAGTAATAATAATAAAACGACAAACATATCAGCAGAAGAATTTAAAGCTTTCTTCTTTAAAATTGCAAACAATATTGTTAATTCATTACCCAAGGCCACCACTGATCCTATAATTTTAATGTGTAATAACCCTCCCAACTGCAAATTTAAACATTATTTTAAATTTTATAAAGTTTCTACTACCATGGTTAGACATTACATGTAAATTAAGCAAAACTAAGAGTAATTAAATTGGTAAAAAATGCCATCATATCTCCGTTGACTAAAATCTTGAATTTATGCATAAAAAACAATTTTTCCCCGATGCATTAAAAAAAGCTTTAATTATTCCAATTTTTAAAACAGCAGTTGTGATGACCCTGATAATTTCTGCCCTATATCATTACTTCCTATATTTGCAAAAATCCTAGAAAAGATCCTGCTAATACAATTGACTGGACATTTTGAAAGAGCAAAACTATAGACCAATTCATGAGTAAGGGCGGTTTACGAACTAAGTTTGGAACATTCAAATAATATTGGTATCCTTTTCTACTACCTGATAACCGAGCGGATATTCCCAAGACGTACGATTTCGTCGGCCGTATCTAGAAAAGACACATGCGGCCTGCGTAGCTCGGTCTTAGACCGAGCGGTAGAAGGAGAAAGAAATAGTTTTCGGCGTCCCTTACTTACCGGTTATTTCATAGGCGCGCGCAATTTAGTCAAGCATTGCAATTACGCAGGGTAATTGAAAGAAAATATATTTTTAATGAATTTATTTCATACGTTTTAGCAAATGTGGAAATGGATATTAATACAAAAATACTTATTCTAATACAATAATATAAATGAAATATGAAATAAATAATATGAAAACATAAATTTGTGACATTCATTTTATTTAGCCGCGCACGCCTATGGTGGAAAATTGCAACGGACACTACTTGATTCGGACGGACATGTCACCCCGACCGCCATCTCTCCTGAATAGCTCTATATTAAAAAGCGAAAAGTTTGGATTTAGAAAGGGGAGATCCAGTTCTGATGTGATACTAAAACTAATTGAAATAATTGATGAGGCGTTCACTTCGTGATACTTGATTGAAACTGATCCCTCCTCGGAGCTATGAGTCACCATTTCACACTATTTATTTAAAAAAGTGACTTGAGTGACAAAGTTTGAAAATGATCAGCTGTTGATCGAAACTCGAGTCACTTTTTTAAATAAATAGTGTGATATCAACAAAGTGAGTTTTACTTTATTTAAATATTAGTTGAAATGGTGACTCATAGCTCCGAGGAGGGATCAGTTTCAATATCAAGTTTTCTCGACCTGTCGAAAGCTTTTGACTGTGTATCGTAAATAATTTTACTACGTAAACTTTATTGCTACAATATTCATCCTGAAAGTTGCAGGCTAATTATGTCCTACTTGTCAGGAAGAACTCAGCAAGAACTTGCCTATTGAACACGGGGTTCCACAGAGCTCTATTTTAGGACCTGTTTTATTCTTGGTTTATGTAAATGATCTACTGGACTCTAATGCCAACACAAAGGTAATATTATATGCTGATGATACACTTATGAATACATTCAAAAATTTGGAAGTAGTATCAAAGATGCACGAGGAAACACATGAAATGGCACTGCGTTGGTTTTTAAGCAATAAATTAAAGGTAAATGACACCAAGACGGCAACCCTTATTTTTTCTCTTGGTAAGACAAAATATGAAAATTTAACTGTGAAATTTTTAGGTGTACATATTGATATTTATCTAACATGGGCTACTCTACGCTCTAGTTAGTAGACTATGCTCTAACATATATATATAATTCGTAATTTATCACTGATAGTCTCAAAAAAATTAACAAATGGCCGTTCAGCTTTCAGTGAAATGCAAGTGCTCACATTACCATGCCTTTCCTACATTATAAACCATATGTCGGTTTACCAAAGTAACTCAGACATTCATAGTTACATACTAGAAATAAATATGACATTTATGGTAAGTACACCAGACTGACTAAATCACAAATTGGAATTAGGTTTCATGCAATAAAATTTTATAATGTACTATTGGATAAAATTTAAAATGTACCATTTATAAATTTTCATAAAACGCATAAAAACTTTTCTTTTCACTAAAGCCTTTTACAGTTGGGAGGAGTACCTTAATTTTGATTTTAACATGTGTGTGCTATAATTTATTTGCTTTTTTTCCTTTTTATCTATCTATTAGTAATTAGTTGTTATGTTTTGATAGCTTCAACTTTTTTTAGTATATATGTTATATCTTATGTTTTAACTCGAGCCTGTATTTAACTTATTTTAATTTTAAAGAGTTACGTTAATTCTGTTTTTAAGTTTAGGCTTAGTTATATCTTATTCTATTGTAAATATGTTTATTTAAAAATTTATTTATTGAGGAAATTTTCTTATTTGTGGTCCTCACTAAAATTTTTTTAATGCCTGGTAATCTCACTGCATTTTGATTTAAAGGATTATCATGTTTATATTTAGATATATATTTATGTTTGACATATAAAACATATTTTGTTAATACCCTAATAAAGAATGATTATTATTATTATTAGTCTTATTTTATTTTTTTAAATACCACTCAACTATTACATAGTACTCTTAATATAATGATAATTGTTGTTGTAATAAACATTTAAAATAAAATACTTTACTTAAAATTAGAAAAATAATAATACCTGAAATGAAAATTCATTTTCGTTACCCAATTCCAATCTTAGCCTAAACATACTAATAATCTAAACAGAATCTAGTGCAAAAATTAAACTTTAAAAATAAATTTAAACAAAATGCTTAAGTGTGATATCAACAAAGAAAGTGTTTTATTTAAATTTCCAAGATGTATTACAAAGTTCGGCTCAGCCATTAAACAATTTTTAAAAAACTCTGTAATAAAGTAAAGTCTGTAATAGGTAGTATTATTTTTTTACAAGAGGTATTTATATTTTATTCTATTTTATAGAAAGGTATAATGCATTCAACATGATAAAAAGTAAATCTTGTAAAATGTTCTATAATGGAACTAGCTTAATTTATTGCACTTGGAAATGCATCATATATTTGATATTATGTGGGTGCAGAAATTAATTAAGCATAACTTTCAGGTATTGTTTGGCATTTTATAGATTTAATTTAATGAAAGGTATAATAACTGGAACTGCAGTAATAGTTTATAATTATTTATATTTTGATACATGATACAATTATCTGAATTTAAAATTAATAACCTTCAATATTTTATTTTCTGTGCATATGTGCAGTCCCTTGTACTAGAAAATAGCATACAATACAACCTGTAACAGTTATTGGATTATTTATTTTTATTATTTTGTTACACATACAGTTGTAAGATAATAACTTAAAATTGTATTAAATTTTTTTATTGCAGCTCAAATGTAAATATGAAAATATTTGATATTTTATATTTTTTTTATTGTTAATTGTAGGTTTACATAAACATTACCTCGTATATCAAAAACATTTACAAAGAGAAATAAATTTTCACATTAAACTTGTATAAAATATACGCGAATATTTCCGTCAATATTTGAAATATATTACGTGTGAATTTATAAATATAAGCAAATAAAAAAATGGCGGCCAACGTTTAATATTGTCATTCGAAATTAATTTATTTTCCATCAGTTATAATATTGACGTTAGTAATTATTCAAATTAGCATAGTAAGAAACTATTAATATGTCGAAATTGAACATAAATTTGACAGAAATAACAAAATGGCGGGAACTAAAATAATAAGCATCTTAACTACGTCTAGCAATATGTCCTTGAATATAGTTTTAAACCCGCATCAAAACTCAAAAGAGGTGCTGTATCGTAATTGAATGTTTAAATTTCTTTAAATAAATCAAATATTTTAAGGCCAATTATATTTCTAATGTATGTTTTAGTACAATTTTATAATAAAATAAAACAAACGTTTATAACCCTAACAAAATAATAAATTCTCCAAACGAAAACAATTAGAGAAGCGCTAACCTTACCAACTACATAGATTAAACTATTTTTAATAATCATAACAAACGAGAAATACGATCAAAACAACTAATTATTCAAATAACACGATAATTTTGCAAAACTTTGTGAATTGACGACGCCCTAACAAAAAAAAATAAAAACCAAGCTTCTTAAACCGGAAAATAGGAAACACTAACCATACGTACGCCACCGATTATACAAAGGCTAGAATTTAAATAACTATCTTTATCTATATCTAATTAACTTCTAAATGATATAGTAAAACAACCGGTGCAGTTATAGTAGTAAATAACGCATAAAAATTGAAAAACGCCTGACATTTTATGGTTATGTATTGTGGGTTATATTACCTTCTTTTCGTCGCCCATGTTTGCTGTTTTTGAAGTATCGAGATTGGCTGCTGGTTAAATAAAATGCTGTTTGATCCCTTTGGCCTTGTTGCTGGACTGTAGCTGCTTTTCCGACTATTTGTAGTGGAAAACACACGCACCAAACGACTCCAACAAAATAATGGCCGGCTTTATAGACAACTTCAGACGGCTTCAACAGTTCATTACCAGTGGCACCGGCCAACAGGAAGCTACTGCGCTGGTCAAAAAGTGTCCCTTAATACTAATCTAGTTACAATAATTAAAGAGATTTGTAAAATAAGTTAGCTATCTAATAAAGATACTTTAATATTATAGAATAATAGCTTTGACACATAAATAATTCAACATTGCTAATAGTAATGTTTACCGCGTAAATCAAAACATTCTCTGAAAATTGCGCCAAAATAATTCGTGCGATCAACAAAGATCTAAAGAAACGGCAACATTAAGAATTTGTGATTTAATGTAAAGTTTTAAGAGACAGATGTTTATTGGATGAAAAATACCTGCAAGTATTAAAGGTAAAAATTGTAAAAATATATTTTAAGATATATTTAAATTATTCGAAAGCTAATTAAAATATGTACAGGTTGTTGGGCTTTTTTATTTTTGAAAACATTGAATTTTAAACATTTCTTCACTGATTTATTTTAATACAACACAGAAATAAATGCATCTTTGAATATAATTGAAATCATATAGGATATATTAGACATATAAAAAGTATAAATTAGTTAAATTTAGAATTTCAAAATATTATACGATCTTCTAGTAATTAAAAAAAGTAAGGCAATCATGGGATGTTGATTTAATTAATCAATAACTACATTCACGTCCTTTCAAAGATTTTTTAGGCAATTTCTTATATTATTCTATTTTCTATTATATTATGGATTGTTGACAATTGTTGCCTTAGAAATTGGATGCGCCATCTAGTTGCAAAGTGCAATACACATGGTTGTGAACAAGGATATTAAAGAATAGCTTCACACGCTTTGTAATATTTACGTATTTTCCAGAATTATTTCTAACCTCAATTATTATACGCATTCGACCTCTCACTTGTTAGATTGGATTTTAATCCAATTGAACTAAGTAGGATTAAATAAGTAAGTACCATTGCGGATATTCTTATTATATCATACGTAAACTCCATTTAAAAACAATATTGTAATTTTTATTTGTTTGTAATAACCCTTTTATTTATTTTATACTATTGCACTTCAGAATGAAAAGTTTGAAGTAGTGCATTAGTCCTAGTGCCTGCTTCATTAATATTCATTATAGAAAATGATAAGCGTATTACATATAAAATGTAATTTAGCGCTCTCTCTTTAGGGAAAATTAGAGAACAATAAAAAATTATCATTTTCACCTACTTAATAGAAATACCTCCTATAGATACATCCAAAACTGTTGAGAAGTGTGGAACTTACTTGCATGGTAACATTTATGCATAGAAATGCATTTTGTTTACTATCAATGTCTTCAAGTTAATTACATACTTTGGGTAATGGTATATATAACGGGTGTCCAACAATTATTGCAGTCCCGGGTGGCGTTGGAATAAAAAACGTAGGTCAATTCTTTCATGTGCCAAATAAATGAACTGACATGTTAATTGTCAAACATAACCTAAATGTGCATTAAAAAGGTCAGTTCATTTATTTGCAACATGTAAGAATCGACCTACGTTTTTTATTCCAACACCACCCGGGACTGCAATAATTGTTGGACACCCGTTAGAACACGTACTGACCATGGTTGTAACCTAATTAAAATGTCTACATATCATTTTTATCCGTCTATGTTAAAAACGAAATCTCAAGCACATTTATAATCAAATAAATATTTAAATAAATAAGTAATTATGGAAGATTTCACTTCGTGAAATATTTTGATAATTCAAAATGAATAAAACAATTAACTTGGTTGGTATCACTTCTTTACAATTAACTTGGTTGGTATCACTTCTTTAATTACACTGGCAACTATAGTTTTGACAACTTTGGATTGTCATCAAACAATAATCATTATTAATGTTTTATTAACAACTTCCCACATACGCCCGAGATATCTCGGGTATGAGTAAATTACTTTAACCACTTGCCGTGGCAAAAAATTCACCCAAGTGTGTACCAGAACGGTCCAGTGTAACTCGCTGGGAGATGTCACACAGTGTTCTATGCCTCATAGAAATGGGAAAAAGATATATATTTTCTTAACTAATTTATTTTCAACCTACAATCATTTGCCAAAAGTCATCGGTTAATATTTCATTTACCATTTCTAAAACTGTAAAGCGGCCCCTACACAATCAATATTTACACAAATATATTGCATAATAATTGACATTGTACTATAATATTGAACGTCTGTAAAGCACATTGAAAGATTGCACAATATATTGAGTCAATCAAAAACAGTTTGATTTTTATTGTGCAATCTAGTAAATATGTATTGCCTCGTCTGTTGGCAATATTGCACAATACTAGTTCTGTTCTGTGTTTACAGTGTTGGGATAAACATCTTCCATGGCTATTATTCATTTCACTTGCAAACTAATTTATTGAGCAATAATATTGCACCGTGTGGGTTGGCCAAGTAATATTATTGTACAAAATATTGTGCAATTTATTGTTATAAATATTGATCCTGTAGGTAGGGGCTGCTTTAAATGGTATATTTGTCTCATCAGATAAAATTATATGCCAAAAAAAAACAATTTCTTTCAAGTCACTATCACTATCGTGTTTTCTTTTTCTATTTGTCGAAATAATATTGTTAACTTCACTTTTGCTTTCCATTTTAGAGTATGGTTTGAATAATGATAACTGGACCCTATGCAGAGTAATGATAATCATTGTGCTCTAGCAAACAATCCCACCCGACGTTTTTGTTTCTGTGAAAAAAGCATTACAACGTGCATAGCACAAATGGTTAAAAAATAATTGTGTTCACTGTCTTATTTATTTTGAATATTTATTATCTATATGCAGTATGGTGAAAAAGTAGTGTGAACATGTCCGAAATGCGTTCACTCCTGTAAAAAAGCATAGTATTTTCACACTTGTACTAATAACTATTTTAACATAACCCAATTTCTAATATTACCCATGACTATGATCAAATTCTCTTTTCAATCTACTATTATAAATTTTAATGTTTTATAAATGAGATTGTGTTGACAATGGTATATAATACATAATTAGCAATGAAAATATATACATTGGATTATTTTGTATCAATTCTAAATATTAATACCAGTTTCTCATCACAAGAAGTGTTTTTGTGGTAAGGAATCCCACTCTGATCATTTTCAAACTCCAATAGTTTCTATAAAAAGACCAGGAGAGCAAGAAATTACATTAATATGATTTTAAACATAAAATCCCAATGAGCACCTACTCGGTTTTATAACCTGTATGTTAGTGATACATATTGTGGCACCGAAGTTATAATTTACTCTTTGTATTTAATTTAAAAAAAACAGTTGACTGTTTTTGTTCTACTATATCTCTGATTGCTAGAGGTCAAATCATTTATAATTTATCAGAAGGCAAATGCAAGATACATACAGTCTTGTATGTGTCCAGATTGTGGAATTAGTTAAAATAAAATTATTTGCGATGAAATCTAAAATAACTGGTTAATTAAAAGAAACACAAGAATCTGAATCTGAAATATCCTTTTCTAAACCAATAATGCATATGATAATGAAATTGAATGTACTAATTTATTTTATTGTTTTTAGTGATTATTCCAGTTAGATGTTTTACCTGTGGAAAGGTAATAGGTAATAAATGGGAAGCTTACCTTGGCCTACTACAAGCTGAGTACACTGAAGGAGATGCTTTGGATTCCTTAGGCTTGAAAAGATACTGTTGCAGAAGAATGCTTCTTGGACATGTAGATTTAATTGAAAAACTACTTAATTATGCTCCACTGGAAAAATAAATTCATTAGAATACATATATAATGTTGTATCATACTTTTAAAAATAATAAATAATTTAAGTTATATAAATCACTAAATTTTATTTTAATTTTATCAAATATTATTGTTGGTTTGTGCCAGAAACTAGATATCTGTATTATTCCTCATTGAACCCCACTGGGAAAATTTATGAATTAACATTATTGTTCTTAACAACTTCAAAAGTTAAGTTTATTATTGGAAATCTAATTAAAGGATAATTGATATTGCTGGGATTTATTCTGTTGGTTTTTTTGAGCTATGTAAAGAGATTAAATAATACAGGTTAGATTTCACTTCACTTTTCACTGCACTTTATACATACTTTTCAAGACACTATGTGCTTAATATTATTAGTTAGCGAGTATTAATTGGGACACTATGCCTCGAAAAGTACATATAGCGCACAAAAAAATATATATACTGTGAAGAAAGTATTATTATTATGCTTACCAGGTTTTAAAATTATTAGACTAATTTTTATTTGATTTCCTTTTTTTTCAATTCCATTTTTTAAATTTTATTAATAATTTTTGCACTTATATCATAATTAAAAAACTTATTTATGGTAGGAAAATACAATTAACTCAGAAGAACCATAGATATAATAGTAAAATAATATAAGACAAAAATTATATTAATTTTACCAAACTGTATCTGCCTGTTTATTAAATTAATATTTTATATTAATTATATTATAATGTATTGATTTCAAATTTAAGATAACTTAGTAGAAGCTTCAGTGTTAAATATCTAGAATAACAAAAATCGTCTTTTGATTAAAAATACTTACCTCATTCTCAAACATATGATTTTTCTTTATCAATTCTAAAATGTTCATAAAATGTGTAGGGAACAATATTTACAATTCAGCATTTACAAATTCTGTAATAAGTTATATTTTAATTCATATATTGTATTATTTAATATAAAGTAATTTTTTCATATAAAAACTCTAATAATATTTTTAAAAGGTATTATGCAATAAAAAACATTTTTACCCATAACATTAATATTTTAGACATTTTGAAATCGTATTAAAAGTTTTATAACATGTTTTCATTAGTGAATATATTTAGATTTTAAATTTTATTATTTGTCTTTGAGTTAACACAACTTAAAACACATGAAAATGTGTCATATTTTTTTAAGCAAGGAGAAAATATTGCTGTAACTTATTTATTGCTTTGGACCATTGTTTACTGTGTTAACAGTCTAGCAAATGATTGTCAATATAAACACTTCAGTGGAATCTCCTCTTTCAAAGATGTATTTACGCAGTGCTTTATTTACACGACTAGACTTTTGAGACTAAATTATTAAATATTAAAGCTGTGATTAATCGATTTAAATTTAATTATAATACACTAATATATAAGTTATTTTAGTACCTGACATAGAAAAATTGTAGACCACGTGGTCCTTCCGCGGTGTGATTTGTGTATTTGTGTGTGTGTGTAAATGAGCTTGTTACTTTAAAGGATCGCCCCCGTCACTCTAAAACACCATTAATTGTATCCCAATGGTGAATGGTACCGGTCACCCACCCAACTACTGACCCGAACCAACGTTGCTGCACGTCAGTTCGGGGCCGCAACCGAATGCGCCACAACCCGCGTGTTGCATAAATTAATATAACACGGATGTTTAGTTTTGCTTTATTATGTCGAGACACTGCTACATTTTTTTCACCATACCCTGTTTACATTACTCATTTGCTTGATAGGCCACGGTGTGGTGAAACATAAACTAAAACCGTTGATTGAAATATTGTACACTAAAACTCTGTAAACATCGGTGTTTCATTAATTTAAGTGCATTATGGAAGTTTTATAAAGTAAAAAAATAATTTAAGTATATAAATATTTGTTGTAACATAAAAAAAACGCATTGTAATATATATACAACATCTTTACTAACAAACAAATATACAAATAAACTAAATATAATACGTGTATGATACAATGAATGTTAGTGAGTTAGTTTGTTTGTTAAATGGCTATCGACCAGCGGCCTTTCAGCCCATCATTGTGATATTATCAAGTTTTCTTTTTAAATTTTGTTATTAAGTTATGGTTTAAAAATGTATTAACGGTTTTCAAGCCACTTATAGTTTAGGGATATTTTTTTTATGGGTTGGCAATACCGTAGGCAGCACTGCACCTAGCAACAGCAATGGTTCTTTTTCTATTGTCTGGTGAGCTGTGAGCCGGTTATTTTATTGTAGATCAACGTGTATTTGTTGCTTCCTAGAAGTATCCAGAGCAACATTTAGATTTCGATAGAAATCTGAGGGATTCTAATCTACCTACTCAACTAATAAACCCAACTACTCGCATAATTTTCAAAAATGGGCGACGAAAAGAAGGTAACAAAACTTGTACATACATAACCTGAATATGTTTGGCGTTTTTCAACTTTTATGTATTCTTACTATGTATAGAGTGTCCGAGCTTTTTTGCTTTAACTTTTTATAGTTGATAAAAAAAGGAAATTGAAAGTTCATTTATTTGAACTACTTGGAAGTTTCTAGTGTTCAAATTACGTTTATTGTATCTAAAGCGCCACGATGATCCACGTTTTTATTATTATTATAACCTTAATAATAACACGACCCTTAATCTGTTTTAAATAAGATAGTACTTTTAAAGAAGCTCCTACATTTATTTCTTTTTTGTCAAAGAAGACTTCCCAGCTTCCACACTAAAGTATTAGTTTCCCGCCATTTTGTTGCAGGTGTCGATTATAGTTTTTCGTATTGATTTTGCCAATTATTGACATAATAACTTGATTTATTAATTTTCTTAAAGTAACTTTATGTTTAATATACATTCTTAAGAACATTTATTTATTTTGGGCTTACCGACTCTTAAATCTTTTTAAAATTATGTTGTGTTGTGTTCTGAAAATATAACAAAGTAAATTGATTTTATTAAATCTGTATACAAAATATGCTAACTAATTTACTTGCAAGAAAAATTGATTAAACTATTCTATTACTGGTTATATATTCTCTAGGTGTAATAACTTATTTTTATAAAGATTATTGTTAATCATTTTTTGCTCTTATGCCAAAGTATAAGTAATTATATAACAACGCAAAATACAGTGCACGCCGCTTAATGTGATCGCAACGGGACTCGGGGTTTTTGATAACAATAACCGATTGATAATAATAGCCGAAAAAACAAAACTTTATTTTAAATAAAAATATATAACGTAACAAACTATATTAACGTAACATAAACTCTTAAAAAATTATTACTGCACACAATATGTATTTAATTTAAATTTGAAACAAAATAAAAAACAAATCCATATTAAAAAAACTCATCCAGCATTGTTTGTCTCTGATTTTCGCGGAGCAAGTTATTAACGAAAATTTCATAGACGTAATGCGTCTGAAAATCAGATGACCTGTGCTGCACACCACGTCGCAAAACTTCCAGCGCTTTTCTCATTTCGCTAATTGTTGGGGGTTGCATTGCTCATGACGAAAACATTTCTAAGAAAAAAATGATAACATAAACCGAAATCATGATTACTATAAACGAAAAATTTTGAATGTAGTATTACAAGTTCGGCCCGTTCTTCGCAAAAGTGATAACAATATCCGATTGATAACATTATCCGTGATTCTAATAAGCGGCGTCTACTGTATTTTCAATTAATTATTTTTCTGACTATATTTGAGGTTAAATTAACGTTATGTTGGCATGCATCTTAGAGTTACATCGGATGCATACATCAAGTGAAATGGCAAATCACAATTTCACAACACTTGTTTATAGCAGGTCTAATACTTGTAGATTTTAAATTATAATTATTAATATTATTTAAGATAAAATTGTTAAGCAACAAAATTTTAAAGTTAAAATTATATTTATTATGTAAATGGCCTTAAAAGTTTCAGACACTTGTTCTAATTTATCATAATCATATTATTGATAATCAAACTATACCAAGTAACAATGAATCATTATTTTGTAACATTCTTGCAAGATAAGAGCATATCTAGTTTTAGAATGAGTGTGAATCATCACAAGAACAACAATCTCTTAATGCCATTTTTTAAATTTATCAAAGTATTAATTTTTTTATTCACATTGTTTACTGAAAATAATTATGAATTATATGGTATCCATCATTTTTTAAAATAACAATACATCAGTTTCAAATATACAGGGTGCCCCGTTAATGTGGGGAAATGGCTGAAGCACAGAATCTTGGATTCAAAATTTGATGATTAAACCCAACATATCTATATCCAAAATTGCGGTAAAGCCGGAATTTGTCTTAAAGGTTCAAAAAAATATTATTTCTTTTGTTTATAACAATTGATGGCTTTATTTGGTTAAACAGAAATTTATTACTAATTATCATAATATCACACATCATTTCAGTTATTATGGCCAGTTTTGGTTGACAAAAAGTATAAGAAACAGTGGTACCCCATATAAAAATTGAAATATTTTATAGTGGTGCGTCCAATAAAAACTAAAAAAATATGACTTGAAAGGCCATTTCATTTTAAAACTTTTTTGTCTCTTAATAATATTTGATATCTTGTAGCGTTTTCCCACAAAAAAATAAAAGTTCGTTTTCCTACGAATCGAAAATACATGGTCATCTTTATACAAAAAACGTAAATTATATATAATAATAATTATCAAGTGTTTTTTGATTAATTGTTAACTTTGTTATAGTTCATAAATACATATTTTTATACAGGGTGTCCCGTTAATGTGGGGGAAATGGCTGGTACATATATTCCTGGGGTCAAAATATGATGATTTAACACAACTTATCTATCTCCAAAAATTTACGGTTAAGCCGGAATTTATCTTCAAAGTTAAAAAAAAATTTATTTCTTTTGTTTGTAACAATTGAATGCTTCATTCAATTTGAATGAAATTTATTATTAATAACTAAAATAATTTAATACATCATTTCAGTTATTATGGTTATTATTGGTTAACAAGAAGTATAAAAAACAGTAGTACCACCACTTAAAAACTAAATTATTTTTTTATTTCTGCATCTAACAAAAACTAAAAAAAAATACTACTTGAAAGACTTTAATTTAAAAACTTTTTTGTCTCTTAATAATATTCAACATCTTTTACGGTTTTCCCACAAAAAAATAAAATAATTTTTTTTTGTCTAGTAAAAACAAAATATAAATTTCCATCGAATCAAAAATAAATGTTTTTCGAGGCCGTCTTTGTTTCAAGAATATTAATTATTTAGAATAATAATTATTTAGTGCCTTTTAATAATAAATTTTTAGCTTTATTATATTTCATAAATATTTATATTTGGGGCAAAAAGATATCTTGCTTGTGTTAGGATTCTGCAAAGGAAATTGTTTGAAAAGTGTTAGATGTTGTTTTTATTAATTTAATTTATTGATATTATTTAATTTTTATTCAATTGAGTAAGTTGATTTACTTATTAGTAAGTGCATAATGAGCATAATATTTCATATTTATGTTTTTTGTGCCAAAACAGTACAAGATTTCAAATATTATTAAGAGACAAAAAGTTTTTAAATTAAACGGTCTTTCAAGCGGTATTTTCTTAGTTTTTATTAAATGCACCAATAAAAAAATAATTTAGTTTTTATGTGGTGGTACTACTGTTTTTTATACTTCCTGTCAATCACTAATGGCCACAATAACTGAAATGATGTATCATATTATAGTAGTTATTAATAATAAATTTCATTCAAATCGAATAAAGCGTTCAATTGTTATAAATAAAAGAAATAAAAAAACTTAACCGTAAACTTTTGGATAAGTTGTGTTAAATCATCATATTTTGGCCCCAGGAATCTATGGTCTAGCCATTTCCCCACATTAACGGGACACCCTGTATACAATTATATACAAACTGTACTATATACAATTTAAAAGTGCTAAATGTGCTTAATTATAGTTTTATGTACTTTTTAGTTTGATAATGACTAGCGTAAATTGTCAAAATTTATCTGTAGCCATCATTGAATTTTCCAGGCTAGCCAAAAATATACAAAAAATTCGTTTTCTTAAGCATTCACTTAATTTTTAATACTATTTAACTTGTTTTCTTTCAGGCTTCAGAATCGGAACATATCAATTTGAAGGTCTTGGGCCAGGATAATGCTGTAGTTCAGTTTAAAATCAAAAGACACACACCTTTACGCAAACTCATGAGTGCATACTGTGACCGAGCGGTAAGTGTATATTTTTTGCTTATTATTCAATTAAGGAATTACTAAAATATAAAAAAAAAATTACATTTATTTCAAATTGTAATGTTTTATATTCTTTTCTTTAAAGTATTGTGCATATTTTTAATAAATGGATTTTTGTTGTTGACCTAAATATTTTTAAAGTAATATTTTGGTAAAATTTAATAATAATAGATAATACAAAATAATAATTAAATTTAAATATGATTTATACATAACAAATAAAATGGTATAGTCGAGCCGTCAAGACCTGACTGTGACTCAGGCATTTTTGAACCGTATAGCAATTAATATCTATGTCGTTCTATCATCATCCTCGGATGATCGGGACAGAATGAAATGAAAGGCGGAACGTATTTCTGATTCCTTGAATATAGAGCGATGAGTCACAAGCAGCTTTCGGCGGCTTCACTATATTTGCCTGTCTGGGACCAGCATTATTTCTGCCCAGTCTTAATCATTAAAAAATATATTTATTATTGTAAAAAAATTAGTGGGAGAAGTATTCATAAAATTTTTCTATTCTTTTTAGGGTCTCAGCTTGAATGTTGTACGTTTTCGTGTTGACGGCAATCCAATTAATGAGACAGACACACCAAACACATTGGAGTTGGAGGAGGGAGATACAATTGAAGTCTATCAACAACAGACTGGCGGAAACTGATTACTTTTTATGATAGTTTTTTTAAATTTTTCCTAACATGTTTCGGCTTGCTGCATCAGCATCCAAAACCAACACCATGGGCCCCTTTCAGTGCTATTTATGTATAGAGTTGATATGAAAGTAAAGACTGTTTACTCATGGTTAGTTTTTTCTTGTAGTTTGGAGTTTTTAATGTTGGAAATTGTAAAAGAAATACTTCCTGGGTGTCGCTACGCTTGCTTATTTGAAATTTGTTTTAAACTAGCTCTATATATAAATATGTATAACAATTCCACCAGTGTTGGTATTTTTAACAATAATTTTTAAAGTGTAATGACTTATTAGATATTAAACCTTTTGTATCAAATATTCTTTTATTAACTCTATTTTAATGGTGCTTTAGAGTGACGAGGGCGATCCTTTAAAGCTTAGTTTTCAAAGCGTGTTCCACGGACCACCGGTGTTCCGTGATGCACTTTCAAGTGCGAAAAAATCAAATGTACAAATAAATTAAAAATTTGAAAATAAAAATCAATTCAATGTAAAATTTATACGTACGCATTCGCATGAATACAAATATTTTTCGGGATAAAATTATTTCATGAAAACAAAATATTTTTACAGTTATCAAAATTCTGCTTAAGCCGATTGTAGAATAATTGTTGATTCCAAAGTTTGACGTCGTTACGGCTGTCGGGCGCATGTGTGTTACTCTACTCTTTCGCTAGGGGAAAGCCCCTTCAGTGAATTAGTTGAGAAACGCGTCCAACATCCGTAACTACACTTTAATTGTGGAATAGGCCCTAGACAAAGATCTCTCTACATATAATTTAATTAAAGGTATCAATATATGTTAATGTGTTAATGTGACTCATATGCAGTTCAAATTTTAATTCTCCTAATTTGCATTTTTTGTATTAAATAAATTTAGGTAAGTTTTATTTATTGATTTATATTCCATTTTTTAAAATTTATAGTAATGACAGTGGTACTGCTAGCCTAGCAGAATGAATAAAATAGAAAAATTGTGAAATCAACTCAAAATGTCAATCGTTTGTATGACGAAGAATACTTAAAATTTAGATTTACCTGGACCGGAAATTCAGATTGTCCAACTCCTCTTTGCATTGTATGCAAAAAGAAATTAGCCAATTGTGATGGCGCCCGCTAAATTAAGGAGTCATTTGACAACTGAACATAAAAATCTTTTAAAAGAATTTGAAAAAACAATTTAAGTAAGTGATAAAGATCAACTTGCGTCATATAATATTGCTGAGTTGTAGCATTAAAATAGCAGAATCTCTCATTTACCTGCATGCTGTGAAATAGTGACAATTATGTTTGGGCAAGAAGGAAAGAAGGAAATTTTGAAGATTCCGGTATCTGATGTAACGATTCGTAGAAGAATTAATATGCCTTTGCATTACAAGTAGACGAATCAACTGATATAAGTGGCAAGGCGCAGCTCTTAGACTTTGTACGATTTGCTTATGAACAAAAGATAATAAATCAATTTTTATGCTGCCAAGAACTTTTGGGTCGTACAACTGGTTAGGACTTGTTTAATGCAATAACATCGTCGTTGAATGCTTTAAAATTATTATGGGATCATTGTGTCGGTATTTGTACCGATGTAGTAGCGTCCATAACGGGACCAATCAAAGGATTCAAATATAATATTTCATTATTGTTTCTTGCACCGAGAAATACTTATCATAAAGATAATACCCAAGAAATTAAACGAAGTATTTGACCAAGTAGTTACCATGGTTAATTTTATTAAAATGAGACCGATGAAAAGCAGAATTTTGAAACAACTTTGTTCATCGATGGAAGTAGATTATGTGTGTTTGCTTCTTCATACCGAAGTGAGGTGGTTATCACAAGGAAAGGTTTTAAATCGTGTGTTTATTAAAAAATGAATTACTTGTCTTTTTTGAAAGAGAAAATAAAAAAAACTTGTAAATTATCTAAAATGAAAAAGAGAGTTTTGTTATGGAAACGACACGTATGAGAGAGAAACAGAAATGTTCCCCTCTGTGCAAAATACCAACGAGGCAATCGTTTCTTTAATAATGGAACATTTATCAACAATAGAAGAAAAATTTGAATTTGTTTAAACACAGAACAATATGATTGGATAAGAAACCCGTTTATTTCTTCCGAATTTTCTAGTTTTATGTTTATGTTTATTATTCTTTAGCTTACTATCCAAAAATAAAAAAATACATATCAATATATACACAAAAATTAAACGAAACGTACAAAAATTTTGGATTGAGAAGCTGGACGGAGTTCGTGCAGCAACGACGATCTTCCACTCTAACCCTTGGTTGACCACCATACTTTAAATGAAGAAGACTTGACGTCGTCATTGCGCCACAATACCGCCAGTGTTATAACCACTGCCCTCGACGCCCAAGAAGGGGGACGGCCACCGATACACGACGTTACGAAGTGCACCACAGCTTCCGGCACCCACACACAGAATTTGTACATATGTAAATAGCAAATAAATCGACTTTAAAACCCCTTTTTGTGTTTGATCCACAACCGCACGCTCCACAACTGGTGACACCGACGTGATCAAACCAAAAGGCGGGTGTGTGTGACGAACGAACAATCCGCTAGTGTGCACAAAGAAATAATCCGTAAACAACATGGCCAACGAAGAAGTCAACAGAATACAAGTGCGCATCCCGCCGTTTTGGGACGACGACCCGGAATTGTGGTTCGCTCAAGTGGAAAGCCAGTTCGAACTAGCAAAAATCACCACAGACGACACGAAATATAGATACGTAGCTGGGAACCTGGAGCCGTGCTTTGCCAATGAAGTGCGAGATCTACTAACATCGCCACCCGCCCTCGGGAAATACAAGCTGAAAACTGAACTCATCCGACGCCTCATCGTGAGCCAAGAAAACCGAATACGACAGTTGGTAGAGCGAGAAACACTAGGAGACAGGAAGCCATCGCAATTTCTATGACACCTACAGCATCTGGCAGGCACCTCCATCACAGACGCGTTCCTTCATTCCTTATGGCTCAGAAGACTTCCAAGCATCATGCAAGCTATACTTGCAACACAAACCAAGCTACCGATAGACGAAGTTGCAGAACTAGCCGACGCCATAACCAACACAACCGTATCAGCAGTCAACGAAATCAACGCAAACAACAACTTAAGAACTGTGATAGCCGAGGTAGCACAATTAAAAGCCCAGCTTCGAAAGCAAGAAGCCGCCAAATCTTCACGACAATTTCAATCATGACCCCGTTCGCACAGCCGAAACCGCGAACGAGCCCGAAGCCAGTCAAAGGGACGAACATCCAACACGTGTTGGTTCCATTTCAAGTTCGGCAAGGCAGCACGCATCTGTCGACCCTCCTGCAAATTCGAGAAATCGGGAAACGACCAGGTCAGCCTGTACATCACCGACCGACAATCAAAAATACCATATCTAGTCGATACAGGAGTAGACGTATGTGTTTTTCCGCGTCGTTTGGTTCCACAAAAGCAATACCGATCCGATTACAACCTCAATTTAAATCTGGACTTGAAACTACGAAGAAATTTCCCATGGACGACAATAAACGTGCTCAGACTACGATTACAAGTATGATCGTTGATTCTAAAAATAAATACACGGTAACAAATTGGTAACGATGTTTGACAAATTATTATTTCACAAACGGATTTAATTAAACCTCTTCTAATATGGTAAGATGTAGATGGGCACATTGTTGGAAACAAATTGTATCGGTAACGATGTTTGACAAATTATTCATTCATAAACTAATATAAGCAAGTGCAGAGTGTGCCAAGGTACCTGAAGAGCAGTCAGCTCGGTTTAGAGGAAAGGGTCACTTTGCCAAGAGCTATATGTGGGTCAGGAGAGAGAGGGGGGATACGCTGGATGGAACAAAGTTATGGAAAATGTTTATTATGTGTGAGTGGAAGAGATACTTGAGGCTTTTGACTGATAGCTTATTTTATATGTCGACAATCCTGCTGCTCCTGTTAATAGTTAGTTAGGTATTTTCTATGGTCAGTGTTTTATTTCCTAACCCTATTAACCATCACAGTTATGGGTCCAGACATACTTTAATGTACGCGTTTAAGGTTGGGAAATTCGAGCGCACAATTCGGACATCGACATTTCTACAAAAACAAACGAAAAATAGCTGCCGTGAATCAGCATTCGGACGGTAGCAGTGCGTGTCGTGGCTAGCATTCGCAAACTAGTTAACCAAGAACAGTGGGAAACTTAGAAGTGGCAAATCGAACTTTGTCTTTATTCCATTGTTGATGGTACGCGAGTGTGTCCATCGGCACCTGTGGGCAACGCCGATCCGTTCGATAGTTATTGAAACTGGCAATGAGACAACGCGCATGCTGGTCGTATACACGGTCCGCCCCTCGACGAAGAAGCTGTCATTTACGTCCGTAGGAAGACTGACGCGAAAGAAATTTGGGATACGTTGTTAGTGGTGTTTCAACAATCGCCCTTACAGCAACTATACACGCTGTTCGATAATTTCTTGGAGATTTCGAAAGATGATACCAGTTCCGTCACGAAGCACACTTCTCAGCTGCCCAATATATTTTTTGACATTCTCACAGAATTACGAAAGGACTAGCTCATTCGGTGCTCTTCGTGAGCAAACTGCCGAAAACGTTTTGGGTTCACCCAAGTGATACGCCAGTATTTTTGACAAATCGCACGGGGAAGTCAAGTGTTCCAGTCAAAGCTCTATTCGAGTCGTGGAATGGAAAGGCATTCAACAGTTTCAAATTCCTCCGAATTTTCGGATCAGAATGCTACGTCAATATTCCAAAGAAGTTTCGCTCAAAATTTGATGGCAAAGCAGTACTTGGAGATGGTTACAAGGTTTGGATACCGTTGACGGATTAATTTGTAAAGTTGACTTTCGTCCAGAGAAGCACCATTGAACTTGAACATCAAATCCCAGAAGAGACCAAGCGGCAATTCTTATCGCGACAGCGGCTAAAGAGAAACTGCATTCTTATAAGGTGAGAAAAATTCTGAAATTTACGTGACTCAACCACAAGGTTTCGACGTTGGGTGGTGTTTGTCATTTGAAGAAATCTGTTTACGGTCTTAAACAGTCGCCTCTTTGTTAGAACAACAAGTTTCACTCGTTCGTGGAAAACAACGGATTCACAAGATCAACAACAGACCCATGCATTTACATCCGACAGAATGAGGCAAAGAAACTGCTATATAGAAAATTACGGTAGGCTCTCTTGATTCATTTTTAGGAATGCAGATAGAGCAAGACAAGTCTCACGTATGCATTTCACAGCGACCTTACATTAAGAAAGTTTTACAACGTTTTGGCGTGGAAAATCCTGTGAAAACACCTGTTGAAAACAAACAACTGGATGAATCATCCAAAGATCCTCTTGACAGCTCTGTTCCATATCGATCAACGATGGGTTGCCTGATGTACTTGGCCAGTACTACTCGCGCTGACCTAGCTTATGCTGTAGCCAATGTTGCTCGATCTATGGCAGATTGGTCTTCATAACTGATATTTGTATTATTACTTTCCCTATACGCGTAGTATATAGGGGAAGTATTGTTTTCGTGATTTTTTTTTGAAAAATTTTTTTTGCGGAAATATCCGTTTTGGGGTCCCCTGAACCCAAAAAACTAATTTCTGGAAAAAAAAAAATCTGTGTCTGTGTGTGTGTGTGTGTGTCTGTCTGTCGGTGGGCGCTGTATCTCAAAAACGAAAGATCCAATTGAGATGAAACTTTAAACTTAAGGTTTTATCGTTAAAAACTGGAGCTGAAAAGCTTTTGGTAGAGATTCATAAACCGGAAGTGGATGTTTACTCGAGGCGTTTTTTTGTTTTTTACCGATATTTTTCTAAATATACAAAATATTATGAAACTTCTCAAACAAAAGTTAAAGGGCGTAAAAAACTAAACAACTTTTATTAAAACATGTTTTTCATAAAATTCTTAACTTTCCAGAAAAAAATTAAAAATTGAAAATTTTGGCATTTTTTGGCAATTTCTAATAAACTATTGAAGCTACATGAAATTTATATAACAAATAGTTGTAGAGAATTCAAGACTGAACAAATTATAAAGAATAGTTTTTTTGCGCAAACCTCATAGTTTTCGAGTAAAATATAGGGAAAGTACTATGATGGCCACATCACCATTTCTTTGTTATTTGTATTACTAGTTGCGTAGTTTACGGGGAAGTATTGAAGTTATAAACTATACAACTGATACAAAATAGGCTTATTTTGTATGTTGGCAATCCTGCTGCGCCTGTTAATAGTTAGTTAGGTACTTATTTTATATGGTCAGTGATATACGTAATGCTGATTTCGTGTTCACGTCGGCTCGTTTGATAAGTGTCGTTTTAGTATGTTTCGTCCGTGTTTTATTTTCTAACCCTAATAACCATCACAGAATGCGAAGGAGTGTGTGAGGAATAACTAGGGAGAAACAGAAAGGTGACTGATTGGATGAGGGAAGATTCTGATGAATCTAGGATGAAAAGAAGGAAATTATTAGAAAAGTAATAAAAAATTATAAAAAGTAATAAAAATTATTCTCTTTGAGCGTTTATGCACCGCAGATTTACATGATTATAATGTAAAAACTCCCAACTAACAGTTGAAACAACTACACCTCCAACTAAAGCACCGCCAGACATTGAATTAAATAACTGTTAGTTATCTTTACATGTCTGAAATTATATTCAGCACAATGGAACATTTTTGTGGTGTCGTTTTCCAATCCCGTCACGACTATCCGCAGACACGTGTTTTGTTGTATCACAGCTCCTTAGTACAGCCATGTTATAATTTCTATGATCGATTTTCAAAGCTGTGGTGCCTGCCTCTGTTCTGACATATACCTAACAATTAATCGAGCGGACATCTGCATACATGTTACTATTTAATCCGTCGAGCGGTTGCCAGACTATATAGTCAAGTGTTCGCCTGACTCGCAATCGTGACTTGGCTTGAACACATTAAATAAATAAGCTTCTTACTTACCTTTGCACCTACTGCTTCGCTCGGGTCAAAATGTCATCTCATGTCATTGAATGACATCTTGGTATCGACCCTAATTGGTTTCGCGCCAATAACGCTACTTGAGGATGTTGGGATTGGGTGTCAACAAACAATTAAACTAAAATGACAAGGACAGCAATGGATTTAACGAACGTGATATATTAATGAAATCATAATTCAGTAACCTTTACATGACAAATGAATAAATACAACAAAATAAGTGAAATGCAGTAGACTTTACATTTAATACAATCTTAGTCGAAAAGACATATTAAAGAAATAACTGATTCAACAAACATTACAAGACAAAAGAATAAATGCAACAATATAAATGAACAAAAATAAACTCTACATCTTATACGATGGTTTAGCCACCCCTGTCATTGTTAATTACTCACCTATTTTGATAAAGGAGCAACTGTACTGTTTGCGAACACGACATAACTAGCCCTGATTAAAATGCATGAAGTGAAAAATAATACTGCCCTAAAGCCGAAATAAAAGTGAACTGAATGAAGTGAAAAGTAATATGTAACTTCCTGAAAAACTGCCTGTTCTCATCCGCAAAACCTCTCATTCCCCCTTACTTGCTTTCAGAATTTTCCTACGTCATTCTTACAAGACAAAGGAAAATCATAGTTCAATTCGTAATCGGTTGTATTTGGTTAAAATTTGCTCCTCTTCCTGTTTTTGATTAATTTAGACGTTTAAATTGCACAAACATTTCTATTCTTTAATTAATGAAATACCCGCCAAACGTGATTGAAAACACTAATAATGTTTTGTTCATTTTACCTACGTAACTAACAATCGATATTGGCTTTGAATTAACTTCCTAATTATTACAGGTAGCGTAGAAAACCGTTTAAATAAATTCATTGATAATGCGCTAAATACATAACATCCGTATGCAACACAAATACTTCGGCGGCGATAGCTCATTATATCCTTGCTGAAAAACTGACGCAATACTTAATGGAATCTCATCGGTGGAATGGCTCTACGTCTGCTTCCTTCCTTCTTCGGACCCCTTGTTTATTAGAACTACCCGGACATAGGCATCGAGTAGCGTATCCCTGCTGGTTGCTCCCGTTAGATGCCAGATGAATATGTTCTTCAACTGTTCATGCTTCCTCTTAGGTAGGTCCTTGAAGGTAGCAAATGTTGTCGGGTCCATATTGTGGCATCCTAACCACAACACTAGGCGAGCCCACCATAGTTTCAGAGTCTCGAAGGACGTCATCTTTGCGTTGTTCATCTCGTACTTGTACTCTTGTCTTCAACTGACTGATGGCTCATCGTTTGTTATGCCCAAATTAATATTGACTACTTTGTTTGCCATTTTATTGCATTTATTTATTTTGGCTGATTAATTGTTTTACAACCCCTCATCAGCTTCACTGTCCGAGAGTCCATCTGCTAATTAGTTATCTACTGCTCGCACTGAGTCCCATAATTGTATATTGATGAAGTAACGACTGTTTGTTACATGCACTGTTTACTCTTTCGGGAACTACCCTGCACTATTTGTTTTTTTTTTCGTACGGACACAAATCGCACATCGTCCCTTGAATCCCTAATTACAAAATACATATAACTCAATTTCTATTTAAATATTACAAATGAAAATCGTATTTACAGTTAAATTACAATTACAATATCATTGACGACATTAATTATTACACAATTTCAAAAACGTTTCAACTACAATGTACGACTCAATAATATTTACAAAATCAGAATTTCATTACAAGGTTACACAACAATTCGTTTTACGTTACGATACTGTCTTTTGTGTACAATCGATTTACTCTAATTTATGCACAATAATGTCTCTGTTAATCGAATCCCCAATATTAGTTAATGTTAGTTTCATGCAATTTCCAATTATTTGCCACGTATTAATACATATAACTTTAAACTTCCCTTTTTGTTACTATATATATTTTTTTCTTTTAGTTCATCTTTTTCTACTTTTTCTTTCTCGTGAGCAACTTACTAACACTACTCTTGCTGCCCTCGAACTTGCTAATATTTCACCGTCATTGGTACAATGAAACTTATACGTACCATCTTCATTTTCTCCAACAAAACTATTTTCTGCTATTTTCTGATCATTCTAATCCACGTCACGTCTTTATAAGTTTCAAGAAATCCTCGGAGCTTATACATTTCATTTACGTCGTTCTCGCTGTTCTCTTGCACTTCTTCATTGCGTTCCCCGTCTGGCCTTCTCGTGCCTTCTCCACTAGATTCTGGCGTGCTCTAGCTTTCATGGGTTTTTGGCTCGTTTTCACTTTCTGACGAAATTTGGCATTGTGTCGACGTTAATACTTCCCCGTCGTCGTTGCAATGGAAACTTTGATTTCCGCTTTCATTTTCGATTAAGAATCCTTCTGTCGTTGGGGTTATCCGAAACATTTCTAATTTACAATTTCGAGGTGCCTCTTCGTTTTCCTCGAAAAAATCAAAATTACACTTTGTCACCACTTGGTGATAATAACCCACGTCGCACTAGGCTTCGTTCTCTGGGCGTATCGCGTTCCTCAACGGATTCTTAATTTTCCGAATTACTACTATCGTTTGTCGTTTCTTCTTCTTCGTTTCTTCTACAATCAGTCACTTCTCCAGCGCTCTCATAACTACTATTACTAAACCCAGCTTCATGTATATTCTCCTCTGCTGTAGGAGGTGCTTGCCTCCTCCATACACCGAACAGTATCTCATGGTCGAGCTGCTTCAATGACGGAGCTTCGTTCCTTACGTATACTCTATTACCTAACGCGTATTTATGCGTTTTCACCTTCCGGTTAAATTTTCCTTCCAATCCTCCTCTTTTCTCCTGGTATAGTCCGTCGCTCTTCTGTATGCATCGACCATCCTGGCCATCATCTCCGTCACTTAATTTTCATCTAAGTCGTATTTTATTATCTTGTTTAATAACTCATCGATGGGTAGCTCCATATCTCTCATATGATTCAAAAAGAACGGTGTCTCAGATGACGCATTTACATTGTTACGCAGCCCATAGCTACGAAGGGTAGCGTTTCGTTCCATTAATTTTCTTGCGCTTTTAGTTCCCTACATCCTTTATATTACTCCGTCTTCTCAATTCCAAGTAAACTGCAGATTTCCTTGAATAACTTCGATATAAACTGACTGCCACAATCTGTCAAAATCTGCCTAGGTATTCTATGACTGCATGTAATATTTGCTACGAATACTTTTGCAACAGTTTCTGCTGTGATATCTGGTATGTGGATGAGCTCTGGATATCGCGTTAAGAAATCCATAGATCCTACCAAGTCCAATGAAATTCTTCCCCACGCGCCTGACTGAATGCTCATATGTTGCATTTCCGCTGGTGGTATGTAGTTACTTTTTCTCATCGCACACGATTGGCATTCATTACAGTATTGTGTGACAGCTAAATGGTGCATCATGGTACATGTTCAAAACTTGATTAATGAAACACTGGGGTAACACAAATCGATCGTTTCGTTCATCTTGTTTCCTCCGTTTACATATCAATCCCCTGCTGTCCTTGAAAAATTAAAAGCTGTTTCTTAACGTTGCTGATATTTCCTGTGCAGTTTAATTGGTTTGTTGTGATTTTATCACTTCGTTTAGTTCGTAGATAAAAGTTCTCAATAACTTTGGTTTAATCTCTCCTCCTTCGTCGCCCTTCACGATTTGCCCAACGGCGTATTCTTTTACACGTTGGGTCACTCCTTAGCCTTGTCAAGGCATCCACGTTCGTGTTAAGCCGTCCTGGTCGATACTCAATTGTGAAACTATACTCCATGAGACTCAATGACCACTTATATATTTTTGTTATTTTTGACATAAAATTCCGCCTATTGCCACTCCGCTTGCGTCTGTTACTAAAATGAATTCACCATTGAAATCGGGATACTTCAAAATTGGTGGTGCTGTTAGCGCATGATTTAATTTCTGGAATGCTGCTTCTGTTTCTACGGTCTATTAGAACTTTACATCTTTCTTGGAGAGTTGAGTCAAGGGTCTGGCCATCTCCGAGAAATTAGGAATAAATTTTCTATAAAATCCTCCTAATTTCCTTCACTGTTCTGGGTACTGGATATCTCCTTATGACTTCCGTCTTTTCTGGGTCAGTTTGACAACCCTCTTCTGATATTATTTGTCCTAAATATTTCAATTCTTTTTGTTGAAATTTACATTTCGTTGGTTTTAATTTTAATACATCAGCCCTTGCCAGGCGCATTTGACAACCCAAACGGCTTCGAGAATGCCGATTTTTCTTGAGTCTTCTGCGATCTCGATCTGATGATAACCATAGTGAAAAACAATTTAACTCCTGCTAGCTGGTCGATTGTGTCTTGAATGTGAGGCAAGGGAAAGTAATCTGGTTTCGTAATTGCGTTTAGCCCTCTATTTCCAGTTTCTCACCTACTAGTGTCTTCTTCTCTACTAAAACTACCGGGGCCGACCAAGGTCTCTGGGATTCCACGATAATCCCCTCATCTAACATATTATCTATCTGTCGGTTTAATTCTTCCCGCTTCGAAAAAGGTACACGATACGTGTCGTGTGTGTTAACTTCTGTTCACATCTCGTGAAAATATCTGCGAATTCTATCAGTACTTTTCTTATTTCATTAAATCCTACCTTCGGCGGATTTTCACTCAAAATTTCTTCTGCAATTTTCTCTCTTTCTCGTACTGTCAATTCCACTTGTCTAAATCCATCGTCCTGTTCCCTTGCAATCGCCCCAAATTCGTTACCTAGGTGCGTTTTATTCTTTATTTGGACTTTCTGTCCTGTCCGATCAACCTGATCGGAACCTCTATGTTTACCTGACAATAAACTCTTTCTAACAGTACGCCCGCTGGTAGATCTCCACAAGGTTCGATTACGAGATTCTCGCTATCCGGTAGCTTCCCCTTGAGGACACCTTGGATTAAAATTTCTGAAAATGGAGGTAATTCTACGTCCGATTTAATCACTACTGGATACGGTGCTGCCCCGTTAGGTCAGACGAACACCCGTCTCGTTGAACCGATTTGATCCTGCCGGCCTTCTCGGTCTGGCTCATGATCCTTACACTTGGTTCTCTCACTAAACGCGACATTAACTCTTATTCGTCACATATAACTGACTGTTCCTCTATTCCACCTTGGTTCCTTTTTCGGCCTGTTTCTTGGCTTACTTTTTCCTGACTGACTTCCTCTTTTTCGGCCTTAGCCACTCTCCTTCCTACGCACGAGTCACTCTTATCCTTCATTTGACTCTCTCTCTTTCCTTGCGTCCAACTGAACTTCAATGAATCTCGTTGATCCTCGAGTCCTGCTTCAACGTATACTCCACCTGAAAATGTCCCTCTGTGTTCCGATGAATTGGATTCCACGTAATTGCTTCCGCCGGGGCCCTTGGCTTCTACAATAGGTACTTAGCTACTTAATCGGTCTTTCAAGATGATCTCCATCCTATCGAAACGTTTACTTAGGCTCTCGAGTTTATCAAGAATTGCCTTGTAATTTTCGTCTTTCCTTTCATTCCTCTTGTGTACTGCAATTAACGGCGTATCTCCCTCTTCACAATTCTCCAGACGCACCTGTGATCCGTTTATTCTAATCAATCCAGTTGTTCAATGTATTGAAACATAGTTGGCTGCCAAAAAATCTAATCCGAGTAATAAATCTGCGCCAAAATCCGTGTTTTCTGTCACATAACACCTGTGTTCGAGATATTTTCCTGGTGATAATTCGATATCTACTTTTACTGCTCCCTGGGTGGGTATCCTCTCACCGCTGATGCTCCATAGACGTGGTTTTATTACATACATTTACAATTCCGGATCGAATTAATGACGTCGCTGCACCCGAATCAACCATCGCCCTATATTCGTGATTGTTTATCCTTATTTTAATACTATTATTACTCATCACCTTAAAATTAAAGTTGGCGGGGCGTTGCTGTCCTCTCGTCGCCGTTTTCCGTTGATTTCCAAATTCTAAGCCGCAGTTCGGCACTCCGCCTCGATTTCCTGTCCGTTTAAATTCTGCTGCCTACGTTAATTCCTGCATTCTCTCGACACATGTCCTGGCTGATTATAATTAAAACAAATTATCCTCCTACACTGGTTAGCAAAATGTCCTGGAGTTCCACATTTAAAACAATTAACATTCCTCGTCCACGTCCTTGTCCTTGATTATTTCTGTTTTTCACACCTACGCCTTTGGCATGTTCTCTCTCGCTATATTCCGAACCCTATTCGTATTAACTAAATCAGTGCTTTTCTCTTCATTTTCTTCCATCTCAATTACGTCCTCCAGGTCTACAGGTCTGAGAGACAGAACTCTCTGCTGCAACTCCGATCTCAATCCTAATTTAAACCGCAAAAATAAATTTATCTCTAGACGTGGCGTGATCTGGGTTCGCTCTATAAGCCAGCTCTTTTAACGTTGATGCAAACTCCTGAGCTGACTCTTCTACCTCCTGTATGCACCTATGGAAATTTTCAAGGGCTGCCTTTAAAGATGCATAGTGTGCCGTTTTTAGTTGTGGTTCTACTGATAATAATTGACGCGCCTTCCCTGCTAATTTAATCCTGGTTATTGTCGCATTTTCTGCATCCGTCTAAGCTGTGATTGCTGCAATATCATCTAACAATTCGAAAGAAACTACGAACTTTTGATTCATCTATCACTTGGTGAAACATATTGTAGCGATTGGGTAAATGTGTAATTAATTAATTTCACTTGGTTTTATTTGTTTCACAATTTTTATTAATTTTACTTCCCTAACTAGTTTCGATCACACGATCATTCTCAAAAGGTTTTACAAGGATTACTCCGAAAGAATATTTTACATTGGATGTTCCGTCAAACGTCGGAACCGAGTTCGCCGATGCCAAGATTAATTCGCCGCCATTCTTAATTGTTTTGGAATACATGTTGCAAAATGTATACGAAATTAAAATACAAAATACACAATACAAAATTAAAAAAAAAAAACAAAATGCAGTACAAGTACAAATGCAGACAATCAATCAATAATGATTCAGGTACGATTATATCAAGTGATAAAACTAGTCATGTGTTGCATTGATTATCCAAAACTGTAAAATGATTTTACTGCAAAATAAAGAAAAATGAAACGTACGTATAAACAAATTCTTAATCACTCTTAAATTATAATCAACAATCAACTGCAAAAATTCAACCTAAAATCTAATTAATGGGGAATTAAATCAATCAAAACAAAAAATCCTGGCGATTAATTACGAATTCAAATAACCTTTAATTAAATAATCCTGCGTCTAAATAACACCATAATTAGGCAACCCTACATTTAATCAACCTAACGATCACGCACGTTCCACATTTAAATAACCTGATAATTAAACAATTCCAAGTTAAGTCAGCCTAATAATTAAGAAACCCCATAATTAATAAGTCCAAAAAATGCTACTCAATTTCTCATTAAATAACCTCATATTCTAATGATCTAACAATTAAGCAATCTCATATTAAGAAAATTCTAAACTTGAGCAACCACACAATAATTAATCCTACAATTAAAGAACCTATATTTAAATAATCTATACTTGAGCCACCCCCGTTTAAATAATTTAACAATAAAGCGACCTCACATTTAAATAACTTATAATTGAGCAACCCCACATTTAAATAACTTATAATTGAGCAACACCACATCTTAATAACTTGTAATTGAGCAACTCCACATTTAAATAACTTATAATTACGCAACCCCACATTTAAGTAACCTGAGACCAAAATATATGTGGTGCCCGCCTCTGTTCTAACCTATACCTAACAATTAATCGAGCGGAAACCCGCATAACAAGTATGTAATCTGTCGAGCTGGTGCTAGTCTATATAGCCAATAAGCTTCTAATAGTTACTTCTGGATCTGGATCAAGTTTGCCAAGGGGGATCAAATCAGTCACCAGAGCACTTAGGCCCCCCTGTCTGGGACAGCCCTCCGTTGTTCTATCACTCATTTAGCCATCCAAGGTGACGAGCAAAGGACAGCACTACGCTTGGAGGGGTTTCCCTAATGTTGGCCATGTTCGTAAGAGTTCCCCTAGTGTGGACTCTCTAAGGTGGGCGAGAGTCGGGCACAGGTTAAAACATGTTCCACTGTCTCGTCCTCTTCTTTACATGTTCTACATATGGAGGTTTCCACCAGACCCATAGTAAACAAGTGTTTCCTTAGCTGACAGTGACCCGTAAGGATACCTGTGAGAAGACGCAGATTCCCCCGGGACAGTCGCAGATAGTATTCAGCTGTTTTCAGATTGGGTGAGCACATTCCTTCCTTGGCCTGTCTACAGCCTGAGGTGTTGTCCCAACGTTGTTTTAGCGTCTTGAAAGTGTTCTGTTTGAGCATTTCAGTGAGGTGTTGGCTCGAGGGGGGGCCTCTCCGTGGTATTCCTGAGAACCGATTCAGCCCGCACCAGCTCGTCTGCCTTCTTGATTATTGTATTCCTTGACCCAGCGCAGCTAAATAATGTTTGATTGTGCTGCTTGTTTCAGGGTGTTGTGACATTCTTTTACTAGTCTTGAGATGATCTTGTCACAACTCACTGCTAGTATTGCTGCCCTACTATCTGTAAGGATTTGGATGTTCCTATCACGGATGACACGGTGTAGGATTTCTTTTTCCCCATGGATAATGCCAACGATCTCTGCTTGCAGAGTAGTTGTGTGCTTCTCTAGGGGTATAACTATTGATAGGTCCATTTGTTTCCTCACCCTCTACACTCCCGGTTCCCCTTTTTGTCGATACATTATAGGGTCTATTGAAGACGTAGCAGGGTGGCAAATTGTCCGTCTTCCTTACAAGGAGGGGTATCTTCTTGACAGCCTCCTCCAAGAGGTGACAGTGCCTACCAGCCCAGTGAGTGCTGTTCGCATTGCCCCGGTCGTACTGAGGCATGCAATCCTCTCCATAGATTAGCATTGGTCTTAATACCGCTGTGTACAGCCAAAGTGCTATCTTGGGAGATAGCTCCCATGTCTGCCCCACAGCCCTCCGACATTGCCAGAGGGAGACACATGCTTTTTTACATTTCATTTTGAGATGTGGTTCCCATGTCAGCTTACCGTCGAGGATCACTCCCAGGTATTTGACTTCCGATGACAATGTCAACCGGGTATTGATGAGTTGAGGAAGCTTTAGCTTGCCTAGTTTCTTTTTTCTTGTGAAGAGGACCATTTCAGTCTTTGACGGGTTTATGGTCAGAGACTGGTCATTACACCAGTGTATAACACCGTCATCTGCCTGTTAGCAGGATGGTTATGTCAACTGCATATCTTATGGTGTGGAAGCCATTGTCGTTAAGTCGCCGCAGTATGTTGTCAACAACTATATTCCACAGAGGTGGTGAAAGTACTCCACCCTGTGGGCAGCCTTTAGCAACGATCTTTCTGACAGTGGTATTTTCTACGTCATCTGCATATCTTATGGTGTGGAAGCCATTGTCGTTAAGTCGCCGCAGTAGGCTGTCAACAACTATATTCCACAGGAGTGGTGAAAGTACTCCACCCTGTGGGCAGCCTTTAGCAACGATCTTTCTGACAGTGGTATTTTCTACATTTACTGTGACTGCCCTATTCTCCAGCATGCCTTTGATCCACCCACTAACTGTGGGGTTCACACCATGCGTGGAAAGGGCAGTTTCCATTTTTCTGAAGGTCGTCTTATCAAAGGCATCTTCTATGTCAATGAACACGCCCAGGGTGGACATTTTGTTGTCCAGAGATCTTTCGTTTCGGTCTACAACAGTGTGCAGAGCCGACTCCGTTGATCTCCCCTGAGTGGTTGGTTAGTGTGAATCGGATTCGTAATCAAAGCCGTCTCGCGAATTAATCTTTCGCACAATTTCTCTAACATTTTCATATCATCGTGCGGTATGATATGGCTAGTGTATAATCTATACTACCAGGTTTCGGTATGAAACTAATTTTTACTTCTCTCTATGCTAGAGGGATGTATCTGAACGCAATACATGCCCTAAAGATTTTGGCAAGGTGGGCTGATGATATGTCCAGCCCCCATTAGAGGAGGGTCGGGAATATACCGTCCAGGCCTGGTGCTTTAAATGGTAAGAAACTTTTGATTGCCCAGGTTATACGTGCCTCTTCGGTGAGGTAATCTGCCGCCTCCCAATCCTCCTTGGAGGGGTTTGGGGGTATGGATTTTGACCAACCTTCGTCGGAGGTATCCGTACATCCTGGGAAATGGATGTTAATAAGAATTTCAGCTGCTTCCGAGAGGTTAGAAGAGTAACTCCCATCCTCTCATTTTAGGTAGCCTATTTGTCGTGAGGGATCCTTGGATAGGATATTTTTGAGCCTTCAGCAACTGCTGAGGTGGTTTCAACCTCCTCACAAAAAGTGATTGTTTGTTAATGACAAGCTGAAGTTGTCGAAACTATAGTAACAAGTGTTATTAAAAAAGTGATAAAAACAAAGTTATTCGTTTTATTTTATTTTGAATATTTACATAGGCTTCAATGTCTTCCACTGTATTAAGTTGGTCGGTAGCTTCCCAGGTTAGCAGACTTCGCGAGAGGTTGTCAATGTAGGCATTCCTGTCTGCCAGTCTCGGGTTGCGAAGGTAACGTGCTTTCTTACCAGTTGTATGTGTTAGTGTACATTTGATCCACCTATGGTCCGACATTGAAACCGATGTCGATACATGCCAGTCGTGGATTTTGTTTGAGATACCGCCAGTCGCCAATCTAATGTCTATTACAGTTTGGCTCCGAGTTGTCACGAACGTAGGTTCAGAGCCACAGTTTAGAATTTCTAAATTGTTACAGATAATAAATTCGTCTAGTGACTCACCTCTGTTGTTGGTATCCATGCTGCCCCACATAATATGGTGTGAGTTAGCGTCGCAAAAGCCTGCTCTGGACATTAAAAGTGTAAATCAAATATTGATTTACGGGTGCAGTATTGATGAAAATAAAAGTAATCGTGAGAATTAATCTATTTGAGCGTTTCTGTTAGAGTTGGTCACTCTACTCCTGACAGTTCCTTTCTCAAACCAAGGTTGACAGCAACCAAACCTTCTCTTGATTGCGGTCACCCATGAAATGGGCTGTGTTGAAAGAGCTAAATTGAAATCCATCGTATGTTTATTAGTCGCGCACCGTCATACGTCTGCCGAAATTCACAAAAGGCGTCTTTTATATTACAATTCAAAATTAAAGTTTTCACATAAACAAGAAGGTTCGTTCTTTTACAACCCCTAGGACGATTGCTCATTATTAGGTTATGGGCACAGACTCACCTTGTACCACGACACCCGAGGTGTGTCAATCACCGAAAGAGGATCATTAACCGACGATCACTGCCAGTCCACTGCTAGTCAACCGTGTCAGTCAGCACATAAGTGTTACCGTCAGTAAAAGTTTGCCGAGCCGATCAAGATCTGTCGCCTGTCACTAAGATGAGCGAGATTGCGCACATTGGTTCAATTTAGCGAAAAATTCGTAGCGAAACTATTTCCGAACTTAAATACTTTGTTTTTTTTTTTTGAAAAATGGACCCCATTCAACTCAATTAGAATATATCGTATACTTGTTTCTCATTAATCACTTGGTGAAACATTATGTTAATATATAAGTTTTATAATTAAAATCACTTAGTTTGTTTCACAAATATTAGAATATTTATCGAAAGGCGCAAACGGAAATGTCAACTATGTGTATTGGCGTTTTAAACTAGATCTACCCTTCAAATCAAGGTCTGTACGAGGTCGGGGCAGGTGTTACCGCGACGCCGTTAAAGCTTGGATCAAGAAAGATCTTTGTCGGGTGGAATGTCAATTGCATAACCACTAAACAAATATTAGATAAGTTAAATATTCTGTATGTCACTAAGTCAGATCTAATAGTTGACAATGTAAAACTAATTACGCGTGCAACAACTGCAACTAAAAGGGGACTCAAATCAATACAACACTAAAGATGATTTCAAAACTCGCTGCGCATTCATCAAGCCTCTCATCAGCGGCGCTCGAGGACATTAACCTGAAGGACTATAGCAGAGACTCCTGGACCTGGACAGTGGGGGAACCCCACATATTTCCTTCAGACGAGACTGACTGATGAACTAATCGACTCCGGAGAAGAAGGTTATCATTGTCATTGGAAATTCAACAAAATTGAAAGACATTGGGGGAGGGACTGTAAATCTAGAGGTCTTGGAACCACTTAGCAGAAGGCTGAGCTGACCACCATCCTTTACGTCCCTGAAGTAACTTTTAACCTATTTTAAGCGGTACAAACTATGGATAAAGGCTATGCACAGCAGGCAGCAATCGATCGATCTTTGAGACCAGTGACAAGAAAGAGAAGGTTGCAGTAGCAGAACGAGATGGACCACTTTATCGAATGATGATTTGCCAGGAGAAGTGACACCTGTCTGGCGACACGCTCTCTCCGTGGTTGATGAGAAGCTAGCACACCAGAATGCCAAATACGTCAAGGAAATTCTAAAGCACAACAACGTGAACTGCTACGACGATTGGGATGGTTACGTCTGCGAAGGATGCTCGTATGGGAAGCAGAACAAAGTCTTACATCCAGAAAACCCGAAGTTCGCCGAGGAAATACTGGATTTGGTGCATGTCAACTTAGGGGAAATGAGCACGCTGTCCCTCGGTGGATCCAGGTACTCTCTCAGGTTGGTCGTAAATCCAGTTCGGACTAAGCGTAAAATGTATCAGCAAGACTAGCGCGTACACACCGGAGCAGAACGGGCGTGTCGAAAGAGAAATGAGGACAATTGTGGAAGCCGCAAGGTCAACCATCCACATGGAAAACTTGAACGAGAATCTGTGGGCCGAAGCCATTTTATACGCCGTCTTCACACTAAATCACACAGGTACAAGCTCACTAGCTAAGTCCTGCACAGCTATAGTTCGGCCGCCAGGTTGACATAAACAAATTGAGAAAGTTTGGATGTCCCTGCTATGTTCTCATCCCGGACCACAAGCGAACAAAAGTGTCAAGAAAGTCAAGAGAAGGAATCTTCGTTGGATATGACATAGACTCACCCTGTTACCGGGTGTATGTTCCAGACCAACGTGACACAGTCAGATTCGTAGATGTCCTATTCGACGAGGATGATAGATCCAAGTCGAGCAATGCCAGGGGGGAAGAGAGAGAACCCAAACTGGACCACTGCCATCAGAATAAGGATGATGAAACGATAGGCAGCGAGTACGATGATATTGCAGAAGACTGTATAGATTCAGTTTATCAAGAAGTGGAGGAGATCTGACGTCGGACTCTTCGTGACCGCAGAAACCTGAGAATGCCAAGCAGATACAGTGAAAAACAGGATGGCAGGTGCAAGGTAAGACTGGTCGTTCGAGGATTCGAGCAGCAGGAAGGAGTTCACTACTCGGGAAACTTTAGCCCAGTAGCCAGATACGACTAGATTCGCCTAATTCAGTATTGCCGCATCGGAAAAATTGAAATTAGCTAACTTCGATATACGGCCTTCCTGTACGGAGCCGGAGTGCTTTGACGATGGAACCGAACTAGTGTGCCTACGGCCTAAAGCAAGCTCTCAAAAACTGTATTGACAAAATACCTGGAATCTCTCAAGGTAGTAAGTATCGATGACGACCCATGCATCTATTACAATCAGGACAAGACAATTCTGATGGTGCTATTTATGACATGCGAAGGATACTTATCAGACTAAATGAAAAACTTGAGATTACCTTTGACAAGACATTTTCGAAAAAGCGGTCGTACCTAGGAATGCAAATTTGAAGAACAAACAAGTGGTATCGTCATAAATCAACAAATGTATGAGGATCAGATCATATAAGGCTGCAAGCTTGGCAACTGCAATCCCACGTCCTCGCCGATTCAACAGTCGACCTTTGAACCGCCACTGGAAAATGGTGAAGCGCATTTTTCAGTACCTTAAAGGAACGTCTAGAATGGGAATCTTCTCTGATCAAAGTAATGTCGTGTCCGCTTATATTGACTCGGATCATGGAGGAGCCAGTTTTTCAGGGCGATCAACTACCGGAGTACTCGTGATGTGTAGAGGATCAGTAGTGTGGAGCAAGCAAAAGCAAAGACTGATGGATACCTCAACGGCAGAGGCTGAGTATCGAGCAGCCGTGTCGTCTATCGACGACATCTGCTGGAGCTGAAACTCGTCAATCTGGATCAACCCACCCCCTTGAACATCGACAAACAGCCAATTGAAATATGTTGAAAAACATGAGCGATGGTCGGATAACGAAGGACAAGAAACATCTAGACATCTCCAGGAAATTCATCAGGGAGGCTGTGGGTGTCACGGTGCAGCTACAAGTCAGAAGTGCAGGGCAGTTCGCTGACATTCTCACAAAGCCACTCAGTAAGAAGTTTTTTGAGTGTTAGAGTTGGTCACTTTTCTCTTGACAGTTCCTTTGTCTCTTCATCGCTGCCATCCTTGAAATGTGCTAAATTGAAATCCGCTGATATCTGCGCCAGTGCAATTGTTAAGTCGCGCATGGTCTATTTATTGGTCGGCCACCGTCATACGTCTGCCGAAATTTTTAAGGGTCTCAATAGAAAAGAGAACATATAAGACAAACAGAAGATATTAAGAAATTAGGGTTTGATGTTATTTTCGAGAAGGAAAGAGTACAAAAGGATATAAGTATTTGTAGAAGGGAGACATAAAACAGAGGTGATGGATAGGGGTGAATAATGTCCAATGTATGTAAACAGCTAGGATAGTAGGTAGTAGTATAGTTTGGACAAGAAAAGAAAATGCGTTTAAGATCATCAAGTTTTCCGCAGGAATAGTTTGGAGAGTCATGTGACCTATGTTATAAAGATGAGATGGGGACGAATTATGGGCCAGTAATTCTCACTAGGGATATAATAAACCTTCTTCCTAGGGTCTTAGGATTAGAAAACTAAGGGCGTAGAGGAAATTTGGTTGAATAAGAAACAGACCAGGAAGACTGCCATTTCTGACGAGAGCTAGTTTTTAGGTCTTTGTAGTAGTCTTGATGAGTAGAATTATATTCAGAGAGGGAAAGTTGTTGGCAGATTGATAAGCAATTTCATTTCTTTCAATACCTATATGACTAGGTATCCAACAGAATATAATAGAGAAGTTGGAAATATTAGCCAGTTTTTGTAGTCCATATGACTTATCAATACTAAACACTCCTTGATTGGCCATTTATAACGAGTTAACGATAGGAAGAAAGTGTTAGTGGCAGGATTGCTGGCGAGAGGAGAGGTCCTACAGATGCCAAAGTCGTAGTTAATATTTATGGGGTAAAAATGAGAAAAATAAGAAAAAATATAACAGGGTGAATAGGGGACTTTTAAATATCAAAAGAAGTAAAGGAAAAACATTCAATACAAGGAAAAAGTGCTTTGTTTTTTTGCTGTGAGTACGAACTGTAATTTATTGAGGGATTCAATGATTGGAGACTTGTAAAAGACTAGACATTTCAGGAAATATTTACTAGACAGGAAGGAGGAAAGAAAGAGGATTGGGGGAATGCATTCATTATCTAATGCTTTAGAAGGGGAGGATTTCATAGTTCCAAGTACTACACGGAGGCTTAAGGTTTGAAGTCGGTCTAATTTTTGTGATAGTTGCTTGGAAATTGGAGAAATATCCATTATACCATACTCTATTTATGATATGATGAGGGATTTATAAAACATAAGAAGGCTCAATGGGTCGGATCCCCACTAGGTGGAAGACAGGGTCCTGAGAATATTCAATGTTATTATACACAATAACCTCGAAGTATTCAATGTGGGGTTTCCATGATATGGTGGAATCAAATGAAAAATGAGGTATTTTATGAATAGGGGCATTGTCGAAATATAACTGGTAATTTGGGAGGTTTGGGAGGTGGGGAACATGATGATTAGGATTGAGGGTATAACAGAATCAAAGGCAGCAGAGATGTCAAGGAACAGATCGACGGTGGAATGGTTATTCAGGAAAAATATCTGGAAGTCGGAGATGAGTTTTACAATATTATCCATTGAACTTTTGCCTTTTCTAAACCCAAATTATATATCAGAATATATACGATTTTTTTCGGTCCACCAATAAATGAGGGGAGTCCAATTGGGTCTTTTCCAGGTTTTAAGATAGGGCAGATTATTTGCTCATTCCAAGATTCTGGAGTAACACCATTTCTAAAACATTCGTTAAAAAACGCAATAAGCTCAGTTTGCCTTAGAAGGGAATATGCTGTAACAAGGAATATGAAATTACATCTTTTCCTGGAAAAGAATCCTTAAGATCGAGTAACGTTACATTGTGTTTTGCTATTGTAAAGTCAGAAGAGAGTTCAGATGGTGGTGTTTCTGAATAATTTAGTAAAAGGCTATGTTCAACAAATGAAGAGTGAGCTTGCAAAAAAGTAACTAGAGCCTCTGAATTTGGTTGATTGGAGACTAGTTGAAGGAAGGACTTCCTGTAATGATCTTCCATATTAAAGATAAAGGCGTTGTGCGTGGGATTGTTTTACAATAGGCTTTTTCTCCATAGGCTTGAAAAGAAGTTTTTTCCTCTGATTAAGCACCTTTTTTGAACGGGCAATAGTTCTCTTGGCTTCAATAAAACTTTTGGAGGTTCCAAGGTGAAAATATTGTTTACTTGCCTTTTTCCGAGAAGCTTTGCTTTATTGTATATGAGTGAGAATAGGTTATTCAGCGATCAGCATTGCGTTGAAGTATATCAATAAAGACGGAATATGAATCATCATCTGATAAGGAGGATTCAAGGTCCTGCGTATATTCCTACCAGCATGCTTGACCAAAATTTCGACGGGGAATAGAATGTTGATAACGAGGGTTTGTAGGCCGGGAGTGGGTGATTTCAGTAATCACTAAAGAGTGATAGATAGTCTTGAATGGTATAGGTAGATTAAAAGAAAGCCAAAGAAGAAGAAGCAAGAGATAGATCAATTATGTGAGATGAGTGAGGGGGGCAACCATGTGGTTTGATAATTGTTAAGGACGACTAGATTATTGAACTCTATTATCTGGTCAAGAATTAAACCAACTGCATTGAAGTAAGAGCCATTAAGTTGGTTTAAATGTCAGTTAACGTCACCGACTAGAAGAGGAGGGGAGCCAAGAGATAAGAGATATGAGGATATGAGAGTAAATATAGGGAATTGGATTGAAATAAATTGGGCATGTTCGGAAAGGAAGAGGAGGTTTACAATGGTTTCGAAAAATGGAAGAGCAGTGCCGATAAGTACCGCAAAGTTGAGAGGATCGGGTTAGAAGAGTATCGAATGAGATTATGTTTGCTTCAACAAAGAAAAAGATGAAAAGAAATAACGTGAAGGAGACATAAGAGATGGAAGAAGACGAGAAGCAGTGGGTTGTAAAGTAGGGAAGTTACGAGGAACAAAGTTATCATCAGGCTGTGACTTGGATTGGGATAGTTGGGGGTAGATAGCTTTTGAGAAGAAGAAAAATAGGGAGCATATATCGGGATATATGCTCCCTATTTTTAAACCCTATTCTTAGATAAGGTGCCGATTTCTATGTAGAAGTGATCTCCATGGCAATTAATGCAATTTTGATGTTCTGTTTTACAGACTTTCACGCCATGATCTAATGATCCATATTTTGCACACCTTTTTTTTTTTTTTTCTTGGGACGTGTTGGCCGCGCACGACCGACAGAGGCCCCCCTGAACTCTGGTACTCCGGCGGAACAGTATCTTCGCCCGGAGTACCCGCTGCGCCTTTATTAGAAAACCATGTTACAAAATTACATACATTATACATTTTGCCTTATTACTACCCTACCCCTGGATTCTGCCCGTCCCCATCCGCCCCTTGCCGCGTTGCGAGGTTTTCCTCCTTTCGACTAATTACTGCCTTGGCAAACTCCGCTACCGCCTGCCACTTCACTTCACTCTCCAGCATCCTCTCTGTCATCGTCTCTTCTCTCAGCTCACCCAACGCCACCCTTAATGTTTCCCTTTCCGCCTCCCATTTCCCGCACTGCAGGAGCGTATGTCTTGCATCATCCTTAGGTGCCGGGTATCACCAGCAATCCTCCCCACTCAGCTTCCCTATCCGGCACAGATACTCGGCAAAGCACCCGTGACCGGATAGGAGCTGGGTCGTGAGCTGGGGTCGTGAAGTAGTCCCCGGGCTCCCGGATTCCTCGGCAGACTGATCCCTGTACCAGTCACCTCCTCTTATTCTGGCCGCGTTCGGCTCACTCGCCAAGACGATCTCTGTCTCCTCCTCTGCCACCTTGGCATCTAGCAGATCGTGAGCTGCCTAGCACCTGTTTAGGTTGACCTGTAACACTCTCATCCCTTCGAGTTGTTCCCCGTCCTCCTCCCTGCTTTCGACTTGCGTCTCACCCCGTCATGCCTCCTTTTGCTCTCCCTCCTTCCTGTCCTTCAACCTCTCAATCTCCCTGCTGAGGCTGGTGCAGCTGGCACTACCGGTGAAATGGTTTGCCTCCACTCCCGCTTCCTGGCACGGGGCACATTTCGAGTCAGCTGAACAATCCTTTTAGAACTGGCCTTCCAGGCATCATCTCCTGCACTGTTTCGGGCGGTCCTGTCCCTTGCAATTGTTTGCCACATGCCCGTATCCCTGACATCTCCTGCAATTCTCTGGCTTCTCCCTCCTTTCCTGTACCCTGTAACTAGCCCAGCCCACTCGCACCCTCTCCTCCTCCAGCAGTCTATTAATAGCCGCTCTGGGGCTTCCACCAAGGCTATTCTGAGGTCATCCCTGTACCCCCGGATCCACTTGACCTCAATTATCCCTTTGTCGCCCAGGTAAGCCTCCATAGCCTCCATGATCTCCTTCCCCGTCGTCTCATTGTCCTCGATCTTGACCTCCGCTACCGCCCTGCTTCCCTTCGTGACAAACGCTTTCACCTGGTTCTCAAGTATCGACTCCACCTTCTTCCTGGCATCTTCACCGTCCACCCCTTTCTTGAGTTCTAACACTTGATTTCCCGCCAAACTCTTTTTGGCTTCCGCCACCATTGAGTCCGATCCCGTGCCCAGCCCTCTCTTCAGTCTGCCCAGCCCTGTGCTGTAGGAGATCCTCTTCGTCTTCACCATTATCTTTATCGGCTTTGCCGATCTTGCACTACTCCGGGGTCCCGCGGTTTCGTCCTTCATCCTGGCTTCAGCTCTATTGAATCTCCCGCTTGGTTTTGTATCAGAGGATACATTCCCTGCTGAGCCCGCTTCCGGTGCCCTTCCCTGTTCCACCTGCACCGGCTTCTTTCGTCTCACCACTTCCCTCCACTCACTCTCATTTCCTGGGTCTGCACGCTCACTGTGTTCACGTTCCTCATTACCCTATTGCCCTGGCCCTCTTGCTCGTTTCCGTTTATCGTCCTCTTCATCTCAGCCGTTCCTACCTGGCTTACCAGGTTACTTAGGGCTCGCAAGTTGTCCTTGATCTCCAACTTGGTATTGGGGTTCTCCCGTACCAAGTTGGTCAGCACCCGGGTGACTTTCTCGATCAGCTTCTCCTTGCCTGTTTTATTCCCGAACATTCTGGGGAAGAGTGTATCCTCTTTTCTCCCCCTTGAGTCGTCAGCAGCCTCCTTCTCCTTCGCCCCCGTCGCCGTTGCGGTTACCTGTCAGCTAATCTTCACCGCGTCCTTAACTTCCTGTTCCATGTTCATTGCGCCTGTTGTCGTCGTACCTGTCCTGTCAGTTTTTGTGTTTTTGAATTGATCCATTCTTATCCCACGAGTAGCTCGGAAGGAAGGTCGACCACGGCAGAGCCGGCTTACCGTGGCAAGGCATCTTGAAACGGGGGTTCGCCAGGTGCCCCAGAGTCCGCCATATGAAGACTAGTGCTGCTCCCTAGCCAGGCATCCCTCGGCCATGCTGTTCCGCCTTGGATTGAGGTATTTTTTTCCAGTGGTTTCCTTTCCACCTTGATCCAGGCGGTTAAGCCAAGATCCCCTAGACTTACGCCGCCCGTGAGACTTGACCACAGTCAACCCGGTATATCAGGACTGCAAGCAGACCTGGAATCGTTACCATTTGTGCAAGCCCTGCGCCACGATACTACAGCCAAGCATGGCGGGTAAGTGAAAGAGTTTTTGGCCCCCTATCCCTCGAAACCTAATAGATTCAGGGGCCGAAAAAGACCGAGAGTGGCCGAAGAGTTTGTCCAAGGGAGGACGATAGTTCATAGCGGAATCGAAAGTGACTCTAGTGAAGGGGAGCTCCCACTGCAAAATTGTGATGAGCCCCGGAATCTCTTAGCAAAAGACAATCCGCTCCGTCAAGTTGAGTTCATTGTGGATTGAATTTTGAGCCCCTCCACCACGGCAAGATGCATTCCTTCGGAGGGGATATTTTGCACACCTGTGTTTACTTTTGCATATGTTTTTAGTATGACCATATCTCAAACAAAAATGACATTGTGTAACTGGAAATATAAATATTTCGGGAACCTTATTGGAACAAAAGTGCTTAATTGAAAGTAGCAACGAGTGTGTGTGTTAATATATTCTGCTACATTACTATTTTTCTTTTCCAGAAGATTTACATTCATTATTTTAAAGAGATTAGATACATTTTAAATGTTTAGAATTTGTTCTTCAGAGAACGGTGGTTCTACATAATGGATGATTCCTTTAACGGTTATGAATTGAGATGTTATGAAAGCCTTAAGGGAGAACTTATCTAAAAGTGGGGCATCTTGCAACAATCTATTAGCCTCCAGATAGTTATTGAATCTACTTCTGCCTCTACGCGAGGTGGTAACTATATAACCTGCTTGATACAATAGATTACCGACCACCATTTCACGAACAGCGGGTGGGGAAGGTCAGGGATTAATGTTTTTTCCAGATAAACGGAATACGTGTCCTTTATTCTGTATTCTGTCTGTAGAGTTGAAAACCAGTATTTCATTCTTTTTGGGAGGCTTATTGATGGGGGGTCTGAACCCCAGAACACGTGGCCTTTATAAACTGTCTGATAAATACAAATGAGGGGAGGGTCACAAATAGAAGAGAACTCACATGTACCAGTAAAGTACGACCGATATGAAAAATACAACCTGTCTTCACAGCTGCTCAGCTCTAAATCTAGTGAGAAGTTATTGTAATGTCTAGTATGATGGTTATGTTGATGAGTGGTATTAATACTTAATCAGCCTTGAAATTATCCAAAATAATGAACAAGTTTTTTTATCTATATAAATAAAAACACAACAAATATGTAAACAATTCATTGAGTTGCTACTTGAAATATGTGATTCGTTTGAAACAAATGCTTCTTCAAATAAAAACCAATTATATAAACACCTAAACTACTCCATCGAGAATTAATAATTGCATAAACCAATATCTGCACCGCATTATTAAGTTACCCTCGTATTAACTGAGGGAGGATTTTGATAAGCTAATAAGGGATTTTTTTACATATGGTTGTATCCAAACCGGTGTAAAAATGAAGTCATAAACACATAAAATAGTTCTTTAAGAGCACGCCCATATGGAACATGTATACTCTGCAATGAGGGTTATTGGTGCCTCTGTCTTCAGACACGTTCGTAGAATCGCGCCCTTGCAACGCATCGCAACATTCAGTCAAATGGTGAATCACTATCACTTGAGGAAAAACTAGCTTGTATATTTGATGGGAATACACTTATTCACTATCGAGGGAAAACACGCACAAACGATTAAACGCCCGCTTGTAGACTCCGTTCGAGTTCCTATTATGACGACTCTGGTAATGCCATTGGAACCGGAATCCACTTCTCCAGCACATAGGTGAAACTCCTTCTTCCTTAATCAGCTTAAGTTGATTAACCTTTAGTTCCTGATATAGATAATCTCAATACCATCGTTTAAAAAATGTTGTTTAAAGTACTGAATATATACTAAGTGCAATTGTAGAAATATAATGAAAATAAAATGATGTATACTGGGTGTTTGGATTTCTATGTCACTTAAAATATTATTTTTAATTTATTTCTCTTTTTCTTTTTTCTTTCTTTATTATAATTGATAAAAAAATTTTGATATACAGGGAAATTCAACGTATTTTTTTAAATGTTCAATTATTTTCTTTCCAGGTCACTTTAGCAAAAAACACAAGAGAGCAAATTTGTAAATATTAAAAAAATACATTTCACCTATTCATTTACATATTTTAAAACGAGATATTTAAAATTATAAAAATATATTTTTTTATAATTTAAAATGCATAGCCATGGATTGTCAAATGGTATCACAGCGTCAAAATAGAAGAAATTTAATAATATAAATAAAATAATAAACTCAAAACTCATTTAATTATATTAAACCACGTTATAATTTCTAGTTTCTTATTAACCGAATACATTTTAGTACAAAATGATTATATGTATTAGAACTTTGTAAAACACTTAATTATACTTAAAATTATGTTCACGATTTGAGCGAAGTGCGAGCCGACCGATGTTAGGGTCTAGGGCGTGCCGCTCAGCAGCTTCCTTATATCTTCGTGGAGATTTTGTGGATGCCAGCATTTGGGGCATCATGACACCCCCGCCATAAGTGCGAAAACATCTTCTGGCATGACTCATGGAATTCAGGGTTGTTTTCCACAAGTCGTTGGTTCTTGGTTGGGTTGGTCCGTGGTTGAAGATTTCTTCCTCCAGATAGAGAAGGATTTTTCGTTCCGAAGGTATCTCGTGATGAATGATGAAGAGGCCTACGATAAAATAAATAATTATAGTCCAAATGGAAGGAGGTTAGCCATGGATTGTGTTTGATTTCTTCAGAATTTTAAGGTCCTCTTGAAGCTTGACTAAGTCGTCGTTGAGTCCAGTTATGTTTGTCGCATGGATTTCGTTTAATTTTGCAAACTGCATTTTCCATTTTGCGGGTACCGCTTTTTCTTCGGAAAATGTTAATTGAGGAATGTTTGGTCTTCTTGAAATCTTTTCTTCTTGGAAACTGGTCAATGAATAATTATGTATGTGCAGAGAACAATCTGGGGTTATTCTTACGATATAGGTTCCGTTGATTGTTGCACTTCTTCTTGATTTTCTGAGTAGAGGGCAAAACGATGATCCGTAGGTTTTCATGAATTTGCTTGATCCAAATTGCATCGAGTGTTTCAAAACTGTGTATGCATTTTTCGTAATGTAGGGTGTAGGATAATAGCTGAACTTCGCATGGTAAATCCTGGGTGATCCGTGTTGGCAGCTTGACATAAAAACTGCATTGCTTCTTTTGCTCCTTTTGAAAGGTTTTGTCTTAGCATTTTCTTGAGATTTTTGTACATATTTTTCTTTTTGTTCGATATTTTTCTTCTGGATGGATTTGTAGAGATGCCAAAGTTATTCTTCATGATCGGATACGTATTGATGATAATATTCTTCGGAGTAAAGCAGATCCATGGGGTCCCTTAGCGAAGTGTGACCAAAAACTAGTTTCAGTGGTGTGAAGTCACTTGGTTTTGATATGGTGTTGTTGTATGCTATGGTGGCTAACTTCATTTTTTGATCGATAGGTTGCTTTTTCTTTGTTCTAGACATCTGATTTGCTCGAGTATTATTGAGTGGAATCGCTTTATGTTCCCTTGCAAACTGGGATTCGCAGGTGTTTCAAAATGTATTTTTATTTTATGGGCTTCAAGTATTTTCATGATGGGGTCATTCTTAAATTATTTTCCACTGTCGCAACTTATTTCTAATGGTACTCCATAATATTTAAAATATTCTAATAGTCCGTAAGCTACTTCGACAGAATTTCTGGATGTTAGAGGTATTGCTTGACCTTGTCAAGAAAAGGTGTCTATTATCGATAAAAATTTTAAATTCGCAATTGTAAATATATCCATGAACAATTTTTGAAATGGTTTATCTGGGGTTTTTGTAAGTTGTAGAGGTGGCAAGGTGAGATGCCGGTCGTATTTGCTTTTGTAACAAATCAAAGAGCTATTAATATATTCTGTTAACATCTGTTTCATTTTTTTAAATAACATTGTCTTTTCAGTTGAGCTAGTGTTTCTACTATTCCTCGGCGATTTCTTTTACTAGTATGATGCGTTGTTATCAATTCCAACTGATCAGCTTCGTGATTTTTCTTGAGATAATCTTGAATTTACTCGTTGTAAATTATTTGCAGGTCCTGCACGATAATTAAAATTCTCTACTTCTTACTTAATCTATTTCAAGTAGTCCTTGCAGATACATTTTTAACGCCGTAGTTTTGTAATTGTTACTTTTCAAAAGTCTGCTATTCGCGCCGTTGTCTCTTAATTTTACTTGAGTCAACAAAAGTTGTAATTTCAATGAGGTAAAAGACTTCTATAATATTTTAATTTTCAGTTGCCTGACACGTGTTTCGACCATTTCTGATCATTTTCAAAGTACAAATCAAGTGTTTTACCCCATCGAATTTACATATCTCGTTCCATCAAGAGTGTAGCTCTACCAGAATCAATTATAAAAGTTGTAATGTTACTTTTATACGAGCGCCAAAAATATACAAACCCGAATCTGTGCTAAGTCACCAAATAAACATGATTCAGACCGTTGGTCGCCAAAATGATTTAACAATACATTTTTCAATTCTCGCCATGTGCTTGTTTCTTCGTTACTCTCACGGTATTTAAAGCTTTTCCTTTTAATTTTACTTAAACAATTCTTAATAATAAAGCTTGAATTGCTAAATTAGTTTTTTGTAGAAAAGTTGTAACAAGAAATTTGCACGTCGATATATAAGCATCTAATACGTTCGCGTCTCCGTCAAAATTTGGATTGTGTCTTGGTAGACATTGGTTATATATGATTGGTATAGACATGACTCCTTAGATAAGGAATTTGTTCATTCTTACGTATCAAATCATTATAAATAATGCATGCATTTACTGCAGACATACTGGGGCACGTATAAAACACTTTATTCCACCATTTAGCAGATTTCCTGTCGTGGTCGTACATGCCTATGAATTGATCAGCTCGATCAACTCCTCCCATTTTCTTGTGATAGAATGCAATTGCTTCTGGACACTCAATTGTCTCCTGATCACCAGTTTTGGTCCTTTTTGTAACTGTGGTCAAATTAGGCTTGTGGCAATTACTTAGTAGCAATACTTCTTTAGTATCTTGCCATTTCACACATAGCAATCCTGTTCGACATAATAAAGATGCATCCTAATAATTTTTTTTTTCTTTACGCTTTTTATTTTTATTCAACAGATCAAGTCTCTGATTAGTACAGTCGACTATTTGTATTTAAAGCGAATGAGGAAAAACTTTATGAAACAGTTGCATTGGACTTAACTTCTTGGTAATATCTTCAGCAAGCTCACAAGCTCTCTCAGGTTGAAGTTTTTTGATGGGTTCAAACTGATCGTCGGGGATCGTCCAATCGAGAATACAATTTATTTTATTGTGACTAAGATTTCCTTTTTCTACTTCAGAATCACTTGATAAACTTGATTCAGATTCAGAACTCTCTGTTTCTTTTGCAGTTATGATTGTTTTTGTAACTCCTGAAGTAGTAGCTTCCGATAAATCTGCTTCGTCATCGTCATCATAATTTCATAATTGTCGATTGATCGAGACGAAAACGAATCTTCATCATCCTTAAGCTCATCGATGATAGTTTGCAACTCCTTTTTAGACAAAGGAAGTCGATTAATCTTAGGACTAAAATAAAAAAAATAGAATTATATATTTATTTGATCTCAAAATATATGCGACAATCAACAATCACAATGATTGCTTGTATTTGCTGGTCGAGCTTGGTAAGGTCGTTACATGGTTAGAAGTAAATGGACTGGAATTAAATATTAATAAGTGCAAGTTCATGTCATTTACTAGAAAAACTAATCCTGTGAGGTTCACTTATTCAATCAATGCCACTTTAATTGAAAATGTTTCAACATTTAAAGATTTAGGTGTACATTTTGACACAAAATTAAGTTTTAACTGTCACATTGGTGAAGTAATTAAGAGTTCATTAAGAGCTCTAGGTTTCATATATCGCAATACTAAAAGTTTTAAAAATATAAATACCTTAATTACTTTATATAATGCTTATGTGAGGTCTAAGTTGGAATATGCTTCCTTAATTTGGTTTCCCCAAACCCAACAGCATAAATACATGGTTGAGGGCATTCAACGTAAATTTTTAAAATATTTATATATTAGGTCGGAAGGTTATTATCCTAATAGAGGGTTCGATCATGCAACGTTACTTAAAAAGTTTAACTTTCAATCTCTTGAATCCCGACGATATATATCGAGCATTGTCTTTGGATACAAAATATTTCAAGGTTCTATTGATTCAGCTGAGATTTAACATAATATTAGGTTGCATGTTCCACCCTTTAGTAGTAGACAAAAGCCAACTTTTAAGATTTTACCTCATAAAACCAATTATCCACTGAAGTCTCCGATAAACATCGTTTGCGCTAATTGTAATCAGGTATCATCTTATTGTGATATATTTAATGACTCTCTCAATGTAATCATTCACTTTTAGTTAGTATGTAACCATTTATTATTTTGAGTTTAAGTTATGCTAGTATGTAAATTTACTTTCTTCTTTATATATGTTGCCATGCAATTTATTTATTTATTTATTTATATATCTGATGGTCCATACATGTAGCAAAATACCGTCTGGTAAATAGATGTACCACTCCGAAACATGATAAAAAATTTACAAAATATAAACAAATGGTACATATCTGAGTGTTGGCAACGTTTATAGAAGTATTACACACAAAACCACACAAAACACAGAAAAGTTAACAGTAAAATAAAGACTATAATTGTACTAGAATGTTTTTCTTCCACAAAAAATACTTTCTTGGGCAGTCAAACATCTCTAACCTCATATTTTAACACATAAGGCGCATGCCTGAAACCAAAAACTACGGTCTGGTACAATTCTCGCTGCTATTAAACGATAAGTTGAACATTTAGGTATTTTAAAAGTTATTGGTACATATATGTACCGTTCGGGACGAAAGGGTTAAAAGGATAAAATATACTGCTAATGAGGATACCATCATTCAGTAATATGGGTCTGAGTGGAAGAACACTTCCCGTAAGTTCTCAGCTCTAAAGTGTTAAGTAGATTGTAAATTTATATTAATTTTTAGGCTATATTTTTAAGTAAGCATGTTAAGTAAAATCATTAAATCATCAGCGGACAAAACATCTAATACAGCATTCGAAGAGCTTCCTCCACTCCTCTCTTTTGTCAAAAATATAGCTGGCATACTAGCTGATATTCTTTATTCTTATAAAGCTATTGAATCAAAGAGGTCAAATCTTTTTGGGACTCTAACCAGAAAATTTTGGGCTATAAGTGATGAGTTTCCTTCAAAAATAGTTTTGAATTAAATCAATAAAATTACGTATATAAAACTACCTTCAAACTGCAAATTAATGTCATTAGATGTCAAAAATTTATTTTTGTGTCGATTTCTAGTACTTCCTGTCTTTTTCATTAATTGCTCTCATTTATTGTTCCAGTCTTTCTTTTTGTTCCGAAATTTGATTTAATTTATTTTTGTCGTTGTCCTTGGATGTCTTCTGGGAGGTGTGATTCTTCGCGGTTGGAGGCGATGTTCTTCCCTTAAAGGTAGGGTTAGTTGATTTTCATGTGCAGAAGTGGGTATGCTTCGAGGAGTTAATCCGAAACATGATTGTAACCTTTCATCCGGAGATTTGTATTGTCACTGTGTTAATGTCGTGTGGGAACTCTGGTACTCAATCCCCAGAGTATACCAAAATACCAAAATTCCCTAATAACGCCTTCATAGAAGTTTGAAGGACCAATATTGGGTGTCTAGTATTCCATCCACCAATTATTATAACATAAATGATGATTTGTAAAAAAAGAACTCTGTGAAAGAGAATATTTACAACATAAATAAATAGAAAAACTTGTTTTAAAAAAATATTAAAGTACTTTAGCTACTTGTAAAAAATGAATTAATAATTATTCAAACTTGTTTTAATTAAGTAAAACATTCAATAAAACCATTTCGAATGTTTACGGATTGGATAATAGGATAGAGACCACCCACCCACCCTACATACAGAGTTAAACTTCGCGAAGTGCGAGCCGACCGATGTTAGGGACTAGGACGCGCCGCTCCGCAGCTTCCTTATATCTTCGTGGAGATTTTGTGGATGTCAGCATTTGGGGCATCATAGCAATTCTCATAAGTTTGACATTCGGTGGCTCTGCATTTTAAATTATCAAAAATAGGTCGAAATTATATTTTTATAATTTTAATTATCTCGCTTTCAAATAATTGTGATGTACTATGAATAGGTGATATAAATGTATTTTTTAATATCTACGAATTTGCTTTCTTGTGTTTTTTTTTTGCTAAAATGACTTGGGGAGAAAATAATTCCACATTTATAAAAATCCATTGAATTTCCTATGGTGCGTTTAATATTTTATCTAAGGGGTAGAATGAAAAATGATAAATTTCTAATTAGGTAGATTTGATTTTAATTAGAACTCATTTCTTGAGACAATATTCAATATGTAATAATAATCTAGAATTTCTCCAGGAAATTTGGTGATCTGGTAATGGGCCGTTTTCGTCGTTGTACTTACAATTGAATATTTAATGTTTTTGTCTCCTTATTGCTCTACAATTTAGAACATTTTTTAAGTAATCGCTGAAACGACGAGTATGAGTATTACTTACGTTAACCGCATCATATTTAACGTAGAAGAATATGTTTATGTGATGTGAGTAGTCTTTTCACAGAATATACTATATTAATAAGCCATCCTAAAAACGAATATTAAATGAAATATTATTAGATATACCTGAATTGTATTAATTAAGTAACGAAATATATACATTAATCTTATTTTGTAATGAATACAAATTTTACTTGACACTAGTATCAGCTTAGGGCTGATTATACCGACTGCGACTAATTTATAAATAGAGTTGAAAGTACAGAAATGCATGCCCTGAATATAATGTCCCCCTGTCTCTAACTGCGTTACCCTGATGATATGTTGTTGACAGGGATCAATAATTAATAAGAACAATTGTTTATTTATACGTAAGTAGAGTATATAATCTACGTTTTTAACAATAAAAATATGTGCAGAAGACTAAAAGCTATTTTTAACCTGTAAAACCAAATAATAGTAACCTTTAATAACAATCAATAATTCGCATAAACATATGCATATCATAATCTTAGAGTAACGGATTTTAATTATGGCTCTGGATTAAAATAAGTTTATTAACAATTTAAGATCAGAAGAAGAAATATTCAATGCGGTGTTTTTATTTAGTAAAGGAAGAAATAGAATACACTCAAAAAGCCGATGGATTTAATTTATTGGTACTGAAATTAAAATATATGTTTCAATAGAATCCAAAAAACTATTTCGACATTCTTATTAGAGAATTCACCACTGTTAATTGAAAAATTATTAATAGGTATTAATAGTTTCTATATTTATACTTTGAATCTGTACCGACAAAAAGAAATTGCAATGATAATTGGTGGATTTATGATGTTTTTAGCTGACATTAGTACAAATAAAAATGTACGAATATGTACCAGAAAATCCGATTTGGCATCAGCGAGCATTTTGTGCTGATTCGTTCAGCTAAATTATTGGACCTTATTTTGTCAACAATACTGTGAACAAAATATGAGCATATCTTGATAATTTTCAAGATTTAAAAAGCTTTTAATTAAGACAAGTGTTTACTACATGACTCCTTACGTCTCCAGATTAAAAAATTAAAAGACATATGTTGCTATACCCTACCAAGAAGTCCAGAGGGAATACGATATCGTATCACTTTCGATTGCAGTTAGATATAGGTATTTAAATTTCAAGACATTTTTATCACATACAAAATTAAGTTTAGCTAAATGATATAGGAAAATAAGTAAGTATATTATATTTTGGATATAGAATTACCATATTTTTATTAACAATAAATAATTTATTACATTTTTAATAACGACTATATTTTCATCAATATTTGTAAATATGACTGTATATATTTTGTGAACAGCCTTTTAGATAATACTTAAAACATTTAGTGATGTTCTACTTTTGTTGGAGCAATGGATTTACTGTTTGTTATTATTTACAATTTACATAGTTCTACTTTTTAATAATTTATAGATAAAGCTATAGTATAATATATATAATATTGATTAAGTTGTAGAACTATGAATAGTTATTCTTTACAATTAGAATTGGAAATATTGGTGTATATTTAGACATTTATTTGGTATGTAATTACATAAACCATATACAACGGCTCTAATGTAGGGATAAAGCGTACAGCAATGAAAAATATTTAAACATTTAAAAAAAAATCACTTACTGTTTAAATTATTATTAATTAAAATCATCAAGGTATTTAATTAGGTATTATAAAAATTTACCTTGCATCTTAATCTGGAAAGAGACTACCACATTTATTTATTTATTCACATATTCATATTACAACACACAATAAATGTAAGCTTAAAATTACATGTGAATCAATAGGTGGGGTTTGGTTCTTATAGAGATACGTGTAAAATTAGAATCAATTATGATTATTGTGAATATTAACGAACTATTTTGAAATTTTCACAAAATAAAGCATTTATATTTTAAAAATTTCAATAGTTACTAAAAATTACTTAATTTTTACTGTTTTCTGTTTTGGATATTAATGTTATTTTCAACTGATATATTCTATACTTGTTCTTAAGTCTTACCAAGATAGATGTTATGACATAAATTATTTTGTATTATTATCCCAAAAATATTTTTTGTGACTTTAGGTGATGTGAGTAGTCTTTTCACAGAATATACTATATTAATAAGACATCCTAAAAACGAATATTAAAATAAATATTAATAGATATGCATGCATTGTATTATTAAATAACCAAATATATACATTAATCTTGGTTTTATAATATTATTTCCATCCAGAAGGTTAAAAATACATTGATAATCGATCCAGATCCATGTATTTACAATAAAAAAATATGTACCCACATCAAAAGCTTACCTTTCCATACGAAAGTAAGTAAGTAAGTAAACAAGTAATCCACTGCTCCATAAAGATAATATTTTGTACTTTTTACATGCACAGTCTTAATGCTAATATTATTATACAGAAAAAAAACAGATATATTATTGTATAACGTTCTGTACCTAATTCACAGGATATAAGTGCTTAAGTATGAAAGCGTTGTGTGTTGTAAAGTAGCACTTATTTTAAAATTAGTAGTGTCCAAGGTTTTTTTTATTAAATGTGAACGTTTTAGGCCCAGAATTTAATTTAAGCGTTGGTTGGTTTGGCTTTGATTTTGCCGCTCAGAGTTTTTTCTAGTTACGGATAAATAATGATTTGGTGTTTAATTTTTATATTTTATCACAGTCGATTGTCAATATTGAGAATTTTTTTGTTAATCTTATTACAAAAGCAAGCTAAACGTGTATATTTGATTATTTGTGTGATATTCAATATAAAAATCAAAAATTAATAGTTATCGAGAATATATTTGAATATTTAAAATAAATTGGTCTTTTTTGGTAATTGAGAAATTTTTTTTTTAAGTAGGGTTTGTATCTATTAAGAATATCAGTGATTGTGATAGAGATGGTGGAGTTGTAGCTCAACAGTATATACTTCTTTTAAATCTTATTTACTTATGGCGTGTAAATTTTTAGTTTTTATCACATTATCCCCCATCGATCAAATTATTGCATTTATAAACATAAAATATGGTCCCGATATACCTGCGAGAATTGATTCACGAAATTTGTTTTTAGCCTTGGACACTACTGCATGGATATTTTTCAATGAAATCTAATGAATGATAATATGCCTATATACTTTAATGATATAAAATTGTGCAATATATTAATTACTACATAATAAATTGGAGTTTTCTTTTATAATATTTTGGTTATTTAAGCTCCTAGAATCTTCTTCACCGAATAGCCTGGGATGGCGTATACAAAAAGTAAGATTATTAGAGCAACCGCTAATATGATGAATATTTTAAGAATGGTCCATTTGTAGTTGTGCCAGATTATGTAGCGGATAGACTTCAAAGGATTGAGGAACCACATAAACGATGCATCCGGTCGGCTGAAATAAGGAAAAATAATTAATATATACATTTAATTGTAGGAAATTATACAAAAAAGTAAATCATGGTTCTCAAGCTATTACGTGTAAACAAAAGTTTATTAATTGCCACTATTGTTTTAAAATTTAAATATTTAAGGTTCTACGATATGTAGAATTTTGTGGTTTATATACTTTCCTAAATATTTTGAATTTAAATGTTACGCTAGTCAAACAACTGAGGTGTTTTTAATCTTTGCTTAAATGCACTTAGTTTTTAGATGATATAGTTGGTACATATTTAAAAAATGAATAATTATATAAATAATATTAAGTAGCTTCTTAATATAGATTGTCTTTAATAATAATGTAAATATCAATGAGTGTCTTCGCACAACGACAATTCCACAGATTAAATATTCCAATTTATAAATTAATATTTATTTTAATATCATTTGTATGTTAAAGTTGTAAATAACTAAGATTTTCAAAATGTGTGTTTATTTTCACTACAATTGTTTTAATATCGTTTTCGTAAATAATAAAATTCTTATATGTACATTTTTCCAATAGTTGAAAAATAAATAATTTACAAATAAGTTACTTCACCAACTTTTGAAATATCTTTATGGTCGAACGATTATCACACTAAATACTAAAAGTATGTTTTACTAAATAACATTGTTTAATAAAATATGAGTGACTCACTTTGGTTTTTCTAAAGCATCAGGTTCATTTCTTCCATAACCAACAGGCGTTTTCTCAGCCTCATCTTTTGTAAGCAGATGGATTTCCGCTTCCACTTTACCCGTTAACTCAAAAGCTTCATTATCCTTTTTTACGAAAAAAGGCCACCACCCTTTTACTCGTTTCTGTTTAAAAATATTTACCATGGGGACAGATCCGTCTGTCTTGAGCATACCAAGAGTACATAGTTTTGAGGACTTGGCTCCTCTAGGAAACCGATTTAAGTCTAATGTAATAGCACCTAAAATTATTTTAACAGCTTTATATAAAATACGTCACTTGATAAAAATATTTACCTAGAAAGTCATCTGCAGAAAAATGATCTGCATCCCACACTTGAAGCTCTAATCTGGCTGGAATTTTACATTCAGTTTCATCCCAAGAAAACAATGTTTCTTTTCTAGAAATTACTATCTTCTGTTCAGCAACCATATAATCAAATGGATATACAAAACGCCAATTAAAATTTCCTTCTCCAGTTAGTGACCTATAATGAATATCCGTGCTTTGGCAATCTTCAGGTCCTTTCAACCATCTAAAATGTTAGTATTATTATAGTGATTTAATTTATTGCTTTTAATTTTACCCTTTTACATATATATCAGACATTTTTTCCCCTGTGAAGAAAGCATCGTCTTCTAAAATTACATCTTCTGTATTCCAAATGATAACTCTTAGTTCATAACTTCTAGGTTTTCTTGGAGATATATCGAGTGGAGGACCAGGCAATGGCATATCCATTGGAAACATATCCACCCACATCTCTAATTTTCCTTGCTCGATGCCGGGTTTCTCTGGATTATAAAGAGCTCGCGTTTCTATATGTTCAGGGACGAGATCACAACCTATTCTGGGTAGCTCGGGCCATCTATGGAGAACGGCAAGAGCCATGTGTTCTTCAACATCTTTTGTTAGGTAAAAATCTAAATCTTCTAAGTGGACGTTGAAAACATGCCTGCCAATACGAACTTCACCTTCTGAATATACAGGTGCTTCAATTTTGCCATCTTTGCATAGTTTGGCTAATATTTGTGTTGGTTTTAAAGCATCTCTCCATGCATTGTAGCCACTTCTGTAATTCATGTGTAGAATTATTAAGATTGAATATAAATAGTAACTTTTTTACAAATTAAATGTCTAAAGAGTTATTGCTAAAAATTATTTAAAAAAATTCTATATTATTAATGTTTGAGTTTTTGTAATTCCAACCGTTTAAAACTTTTGTTTTTAAAAACAATTCTAATGTAAAATTTTAATTATTTTGGACAAATTTTATATTATTGTTTTAGAAATGATTCAAATGTTTATTTTTTTTGGGAAAATTATAAATGTTTTAAGTAAATATTAAATGACATTCTTTACAACTATTTTTTTAGCAAATTCTCAATATTTTTTTAAATGAAATTTATAATTTTTTTTAAATCTACACTGCTTTTTGAAACATTTTAAATGTAATTTTTACTTTTCCTATATAGGGAAAGTATTATATTTTTTTACGAAAACGCTGTTTTGCGTTCCCTCGAGACGATTTCTCTAAATTTTGGAATTTTATTTTTGTGTCTCTGTGTGTTAATCTGCGTGTCTTTCTATTGGCTCTGTATTTTAAAAATGAATGTTCCTTTTAATATGAAACTTAAATCTTATGGTTTTGTCTTTAAAAACTGGAACTGAAAAGCTTCTCAAGCAAAAGTTAAAGGGAATAAGAAAATGAAAGTTTTATTAATACATATTTTTTACCAAAGTTTCAGTTTCATGTTGATTAACATTTAAACAAATTCTTCATTGGCTGTTTTAGATGTTCTTATCCACTTTAATTGATTATATAGCAGATTAATGTATTTTTGACCTACATAACCAAAAATAAATTGGGCAACCATAATGATGAATGAACACTGAATAAAAAAAACACTTACTATGTTTTTAACCACTATAATTTATTATAATATATAAATATATTACAATGAGTACGACTTAAGTTTTGACTTTTGACGGTCATTATCAAGTGATTTGATAATGACCGTCAAAAGTCGAAACTTAAAAACATAGTAAGTGTTTTATTCAGTGTTCATTATGAATTACCACATAGTAACGGTCATTATGAATAATGATGAAGGCCCGGCCTGAAACATATTTTATCATGTTCAGGGGTCTTCTTGGTCTTTACTAACCAACGCTCTAAACCCAGTGAATTCTTAACTGACTTCAATAAACTAAATTATTATAAAGTAGGCATGAAATATTTAATTTAAAAAAGGGCAAGGGTATGCTGTGTAAATTTATTATTAATTAAGGTAGGTTAGAAGTATGATAATTTATTGAGTAACAATATATTTGTTATATAAATTTAAAAAATATGGGTTTTATATTACGATTTTATATAAAATTGTTATATATAATATAAACATATCACAAATATTTATTTTTGCATGAGTAAATTATACTTACTCTTCATATTTTAATGGGAAACCACAAGTTGATCTATGTCGGCTATAAAATCTGTTTTCCAAATCAATTTTAGTTTCTCCTACCATATCATCCGCTGATACCAAATCCCAATCATATATTTGTACAGTAAGTAGAGAATCTTGAGGAAATGTTGCTTCGATTTCGAAACATCTAAAAAAATATATGTTTTACTCCAAAAATGAAAATTGATTATTTAAAAACATACTTTCCAAATACTGGATTTAATTGTTTTGAAATATAATTTTCTTTATCGCTAATTCGTTTCGAACCCAAATGGAGAACGATATAAGGGTCGGCTTTGCCATTATAATCCATCGGGTGAAGGTCATTCGCTTTAACTATATATACTCTAACTAATACTCTGATCGGATCATTACAGGGAACTCCTTGGAAAAAGCCATATTGAGGATCGAAGCCCATAATAGTGTGGTCCTCTACGTCTTTCGGAAGTGGCCATTTATAGACCTTAATGGCTCCCTAGAGAATTTAGAGTAAACATTAATAGTAAAAGTATGATTTAAATATCTACTTTTTAATTAATTAAATTAAAATATGAATTATCATGTATTATACAGAAAAGGGACCAACCTTAAACATTCCAACAATTCTGCCGTCATCCTCTGCTTCATCACCAGTTTTCTTGCCACGGTACAGTTCAAATGATTGAAGCCATTCTTTAAATCCTTCAAATTCAGGGCGTTGTTCTAATTCGGTTGGGTAGATCTAAAATTTAATACAAAAGTAACGTGTAATTCAGTATTTAATTTTCTCTTTAGTATTTTTTTGTTACTAACCTAGCAAATGGAAATGGCATTTTATTTTTAAGTATTAAATTATGAATAAATAGTGTTATTGTTTTAATATTTAAATTGTAATTAAAGTGTACTAAGTAATATGATGTAAGAGAGCATGGATATTTTCCTTATCATGCAATTAGAATTAGTTAAGTATTTATTTTATAAAGCCATTAATAATTATTAATACAAATTTCGAACCCATCTCCAGGTAGGCAAATTAATTTATAGAAATAGAAGACATATCTGTAAAATGAAAATGAACCCATGATATTTCGCTTACTGAGCTAAAGAGACCCTTAACTTCGATTCAATTCACTGTTATTTTATGGCATTGATCTTCTTGCGACTTAATTAACACGTTGCAAATTGGTTCTATTCAGAACCATTAATATTCGATATTCGATGAATGAAGTCTAACTTTTACAATGAACAGAATTAACTTCGGAGTCGATTTTCTTCCTACTCTACCTCTGTAGAATTTCTACTTTGAAAATATAACTTTTTATATTTTGTATGATATTATTTCTCTATTATACCCGGAGAAGTTAAAAACTTCAGGTGTGAAACTACTAAAAATTAAGTGATTTATTAAATTTCGTTTAACATTTTAGCCCGCCCAAAAATAGTCCGTTTAATGTATAAAATGTGTATATCCTTGAAACAGTGCACAGTAATAATTTAAAGCAAACAACTTGACGAAATCCAAACACTAGAAGCGTGTAGAAGTTCTCTGTTCTGTATACTCGGATGGTTGGGCAGTTTGCTGTTGCTCTGAATAATTAAATCACAAAGTTTGCCTTGAAGGGGAAGGTCGCACTAAAATGGGCTAAACTTGAACATGAACTAGTAAGAGGATTATTTATTATTTCACTGTTCGGAGAAAGTTATTTCTTTTGATTAAAAGATATGTTTTTTTGATATAATGTTTATTTAATCAACATAAATATAATATTATATTAAAACAATATCTATGTCAATGTTATAGACAATGTTAAAAGTACTTTATAAAAGGAAGAAAATTCATTCATATGTTTTTAAAGCTGAACGATTTTGTCAATAAATGAATTTATTATTAAAAAAGTTATGGAGTTGTTTTTGGTAGTATTGGGTGAATATAACAGCAAATTAGTTCATATTAAGGTTAAAAATGATAGCGTAATTAACTTAACACATTTTTTTATTTTTAACTATTTTTAAAGTAGTTTTTAGTGAAGTAAAATTTATGTTGTATGCCAATATATGTATTTCAAAGATGACCCTAACTACAACTGAATTAATTAATTATATTTTGCAAATATTATATTTTAATATTAATTAATGCCTAATGTAACCTTGAATATTCGTTTCAATTAAACTAATTCTGTTGAATTCAAACAGAAGAATCTTGATGAGTACAGATAAAGTAATAATTTTAATCATTTTAGATATATATGCTACGAAAACAAGCTCAATAAGGTCTACTTCTAAAAGAGAGATTAATTATTAATCCTATTTTGCTAATTAATAAAATGTGAATACAATCTCTCTGATGTATTATCCATGAAAGTAATTTCTAATTTATATTAGAAAAACTTCCAAATCAATCGAAGTAAATAGATTAAAATAATTATCAAACATAAAATTAATTATAAATCTCGCTGTTTTCTGTACCTAAATGAAAGTCACATATTACTACTTAATATTAAAAGAGATTTGAACTAATAATAATTTATAATAAACTAATTAAAAAATTAATTTCTTTTTTTGTTATTAATCTTTAAGCGCACATCATTTAATTTTAGCAATGCCAATATTGATCAGTAAGCATAATTAAAATATAAAGAAAAATATTAACTTATTATCCTTATTATTTTTTATTGATATCAGAACTGTCATAAACATGATTTAAATGAATATATTGTTTTATTTATATTTCATATGTTGATGATGAGATATTTTTTTGTATACTATTTTAACATATACATCTAGAAACTAAACAAAGAATATTACCTTAAATAGTGCAGTCTTCTTATTGGGAGTATCTTTTCGTATCACCTTCGGACTATGCTTATACTTTGTATTCTGGGACTTAAAACCAAATCTGCCTTTTACTTCGTTTGGACTCTTTTCTGCACTGTGCGGGTTGTTTTCGTCACTGGAAATCTCTAAAAGTGCATTAGTATCTAACCGCTTCGCTTCTTTAGATTCAGCAATCATATTTTCGACCGAAGCAAAATATTTCGTCCACCAATCGCGGCTACCTTCTTCATCCTCAGAATCATCATCGATACTGTGCTTTCTTCTTCTACCTGCATCAGATTTGGTTCTTCTCATTTCTTGTGTACCATACCCTACTGAAATTGTTATATCTTTTGGAAGTAAGGGACTTTTTTCCTGTTTTACATGATTATGAGCAAAATGATTAGGTGTAGTTTGCAATTCTGTTTGATCTAAGGCTTTCAATTGATTTAAAGTGCGCCGTTTGTCTTCTGCATCACGGTCTCTTCGTGTAACTGGAGTGTACATATATCTATGGATTGAATTTATCATATGAGTTCCTACTAAAGTGTATCGACCAAAACTACGACAATCTACCGCCCTAATTGTTAAAGGTGGCCGGTATAACTCTTGTTCGGGTAGATCGATTTCCAAGAATTTAACTGGATTGCTAAAGTTAGGATTTTTCTTTGCGTTTTGTATGGTCGATGAATTTAAAATGTGCCCGGCACATTCTATATCAACTCTTGGTCTATCTACAGTTAATAAATGTATTCTTTTTAAATCTCTTAAACCCCAAAATAAAACTTCAATTCTATAACGAGCCAAGGTAGGCCGAACACCTTCCGGTACAGGCAGAATGGGGCCGATATCTTTGTGGTCTAATTCTTTCGAAGAACTGCATTCTTTCGCGTAAGGTAATTCCGGAAGGGTTGCCCTGTCGTCATTAACAATTTCTAGCATCTCAAAGGCAGCTAAAAGTTCCCCTGCATGATCCGTTCCTCTGGTTATGTCAAACCATTCCAGTGGTGTAGGCCATTGCGGCTTTACGTAGGGTTCGCTGTAAAGTTTCACTTGTGGTTTTGCAATAGCTCTCCCTATAAATTCCGATTTTCCTACTTTATCCTGGTCAAATATTTCAATGATGATGGCGGGAGGATCTTGTTTAATATCCTCTCCAACGCCGTATACTAAAATTTCTTCGAAAACTAGCAACTCGTCCCACGTAGGACTGAGAGTTTCATCGATTACTTGTGTAGATTTGCTGAATTCTCCGGCGATTATTCGGGCAAATGGATCTGATAATCCAGAGGCATCCGATCCTGCAATAAAAAATAATTCTTAAATTATATAAATATATTTATTTGAGTGTTTTTAAAAGGAAAAAATTGTCAATACAGTAATTGGGGATGATTTAGTTTTTTACAATTGAATGATTATTAATAGTAGTGTTTGGCTATCAACCACGTGGTTGTTTCGCCGTATTTTGTGAATTTATGTGTGTGTCTCCCGTCCTAAAACGTCGTCAACTGCATTCCAATTGCTGACCCGGATTAACGAAGTGCACTCTTGCTATCGCTAGTTTGGCGATGTGACCATATTGTATTAATTAAATGAATTAAACTTTTATTTTGGTCGCTAGTAAGGAGTAATTTATAATATGCTTCCTCGGTATGGTCACCTTATGCAGCAGTTGATATTTATGATTTAGAATCTATTCAAAATAAGGTTTTAAGAAATATAGAGAACAAAATTAATTAACAACATGTACAAGGCTGCTATCGGAATATTATAGAGATGTTAAATATTTATTCGCTTGTTGACCGAAGAAGAAATACTGACTTATGTTTCTTGCACGGAATACTAAACTCATATATTATCTGTCCTTCCTTATTATCTGATATTAACTTTTGTACTTCGAATTACTTCCAATCCCTTAGAAATAATAATTTATTTTCGATAAAAACTTGTAAGTCGATTTTTTTACATAACAACCCACTAAGTAGAATGCTAATATCGGCCAATGAATTTAATATAAACCCATGGTTTAATTTATTTAATTCAAGTAAACAGGTTTTCAAAAGGGAACTGAAAAAACATAACACACTAGATAAGTAGAAATAGTTTAATTTAAAATTTTTATTTAGGCTAAATTTATGTAACTTTAGTATGAATGTATATATGTGTATTACAGCAATAAATAAATAAATAAAATATATCCATATACGTAAATATATATACGCACAGTCTGAAAAAAATTAAATTACGTTGAAACATTTTCTGTGAATTTCGTGCCGAGCACTTTCTATGATTACACGAGGTTAACTTTTCTTTTTATCACTGAATGCTAACATAGAAAGCAAAGACTATCTAGACATTGGGGAGTCCTTTACATGTTCATAAATTTGTTGTTCCAATACGTTTTTTTCAGTTCAGTTTTTAAGTTAAATAATATGACGAGCTATTTTATTTATTCTGTTATTTAAGAAATGGTTTCGTATTTTTAAATTAATAGTTCATTTTCTACAACGAATTAAAAGATTTTAATATATTTTATTATTCATTTATGCTCCAAGTGGGTATTTTCCTTAATCCCGAACGTAATTATTTCTTTAGATTCACTAATCCCTCTCAGGTTTAAATTCAGTTCATCTGTCCACCAAAATTCATTATTGTGTCGGTTGCCGTACATCTCGGAGTAAGTTTTTATTTTTTTTTCATTCTATTAATTTAGTAAATGTTTTTCTTTGTATTTAAAATCAATTTTATAATAAAGCTGTTCTGAAAAGATCGAAAGATCGAAATAAGTGTCTGCAGATGATAACTTTTCATGTTCATATTCATTTTCAAATAGTCTAAAGTACATTTTATCATTTATTAGTTTATTTAACAGAAATAATTTCATTCAAAATAGTGATGTGATCTATTGTTTTTTTTTTTAATTTGACTTGTAATTTTTAAGATGTATGTTAAATAGTTAAGGTTTTAGAAAGATTCGGAATTAAATATAATTAATGAATTTTAATTATAATTAAATTGTTTAATGATTGTTGAGTTACGTGAAGATTCACTGATTATTAAATAAAAGAAGGCAGAAAGACCTCTGGTCGATAGTCTTTTGACAAATGAATACATTAACACCTCATTCATTCTTCATTATTCCAATGTAAATATGTACAAAATTTATCAATAAATATATGTTACTACTAAATAAAAGAAAGGAGACTTGTATTTCAGTTAATATGACAAATTATTTGAATGAATGTATTATTTATTATTATATTACTATTAATCAGTAAGAAATATATATTTTGCTGTCTTTTTTAATATTTTATTTCCACTGGAAGTTATATAACAAGTAGAAAATGTGGGGCACTCATAAGGATTTTACATGTAAAATCATACTTATACAATTTCTTGCTCTTTTGATTATTCCAGTTCTATCGTGGATTTTCCGCCTCAAAACCCCAAAACGTTATTTTTTCACAAAACTTGAATATACATTCACAATGTTAAATATCCCCATTTGATGAATGTTCTGCTTTCGACGACGTTGTTTTGCATGAATGTATATTAATCATTTCACAAGAGGCGTAATTAGGACAACTTGATATACGATACAGGTATGATATACAGTTGTTGGATGAGATTACTTCTGGTATATTCGATACCCAACCAAATGCTTCTTAAAAAAAATGTATAATGATAGAGTGATAAAAGAAAAAAAATTAAAGAAATTTCTAGAATTTTTGAAGATAAATTATAAGGTGAAGATGCTATACAATTCTATAGATCTCAAGAAAAAGAATCAGGTTTATTCTGAAAGAATGAAGAACGCATCGGATATTGCTTCTATCGAATAAAAGAAATTCAAAATCTTTTATAGAAATTAATTTAAACAGAATAGGTTCTTATCTCGTTCACTGGATAAATATAGATCCATCTTATTTTAAAGGTCTAACCTTCTGGATCAATTTTCTCAGACAATGTTTGTCTGCTTAATTAGCAAATAGAGGGGATATAGAAGAAAAAACATTAATATTTACACTGGCACTACGTAGGAATGCACTGTTTATGTTTATTCTGAAAAAATGAAATAAGCCTCGGATATTGCTTCTATCGAACAACAGAAATCAAAAACAAAATAGGTTCTTGTCTCGTTCACTAGATTAATATAGATCCTTCTTATTTTAAAAGTTTAACTTCCTGGACAAATTTTCTCAGACTATGTTTGCTTAATTAGCTAATAGGGAGGATATAGAAGAAAAAACTATAGTATTTACTCTGGCACTGCATAGGAGTGCACTAACTGCTTTGCAGAAAGTATCCTAAAATAAAATTAATTAAGATTAACTATGGTATTGTAAAATCTACTGGGAATGAAGTTTAAAAACCGATGCTAAACATTTAATTAAAATTTACAGAAATTTAAAGCAAATATATACATTTGTTTCGGGATAGGGATATCTTGATATAAATGGGAATATCTTGAAACATGTAACTGTGCAATGTAAGTAAAAAGCATGTTATTTGCTGATAATACCTTAATTAACCGGCAAAACTACACTTAGGAGTCACAACTATATTTAGAAAATTGAAAATATTCGTGAGTAACAAAAAACTTTAAAAAAATGTGGTAAGAGCTATACAGCAATGGCGAAGAAAAACAAAAATAATTGTTTATATAAAAATGCAGCATGAAGTGAAAGCCTCCATAGTCAATTACGAAAATAAACGTAGCTGAAATGTTGAAAATACGACATTTTTGATGTCGACGAAATTATCGATTGATTAGGATTAAACCACAAAGATTGTTTGCGAATTCAATAACCGACGAAACGCTAATGTTTTGAATAGTTTAACGCAGGATGTCTACAAACTACTAGTGGATCTCGTAGTTCCAAAAAAAACCACAGGATTGTGAGCTAAATGAAATCATGGAGTACTTAGATAGACTCTACAAACGTACGAAGGCGATATTGCCGGAATTGGTGAAATTGGCGACAGAAAATCTTCAAGAATGGGCAGCGAGAGTAAAAAGCTTGGCTAGCGATTGTAAATTTGGGCAGTTTTGTGAAACTGCACTGCGCGACAAGTTTATCTGTGGGCTTGAAGACGGAATGGTGCGAGAAAGATTGTTTACATAGGACGATTCACTTACATTCAAGCAAGCCTTAGATTACCATTTGGGGTCAGTTAAGCACCAGCGCAATTCCAGCGGATAATAGAAAATTTATTAGGTAAACATATGACGTGATTGCATAATGTTTTAAAAATATTACAAAATTCAGGGCTAACAGTAAAGAAAGAAAAGTGTGTATTCTTTCAAAATTCAATTTCATATTTAGGGCATATAATTGGTAAGGACAAACTGCATAAATCACCTATAAGATTAAAGGCAATACAAGAAATGCCGGTACCTAAAAATGTCATCCAGAAATGGTTAATTATTACCATCGGTTTATACCGAATATACCGGATATAGTGCACCCGCTGTATAAATTAATAAAACAGACACGAAATGGTGTTGGACGGGTGATTGCAATGACTCATTTAATAATATTAGGCAATTAATTATGTCAAAGGGCTTCCTAGTGCACTATAATCCTGAATTGGAAGTAAATTTGGCAGTGGACGCATCTAAATACGGACTCGGAGCGGTTTTATCTCATGTATATAATCCGCAGAAAGTAAATACTCACAAATGGATAAAGAGGTACTCGCGATTGTTTTCGGCGTGAAGAAGTTTTATCAGTATCTATACGGCAGAAAATTTAATCTGATAACTGATCATAAACCGTTAGTTCAATTTTTGGCAAAAAGAAAGGCATTCCGCCAATGACAGCGAATCGGCTGCAACGTATGTTTCTTTTTAAGCGGATTCGATTTCAGTATTAAATATACAAATTCGACAAGTAATAATGCTGATTTTCTATCACGGTTGCCGATAAAAAATATTAATAGCAATGAAGAGATTGTAAAATGTAATTACTTAAATTATATTGCAGAGTCGGAAATTTCTCTGAACGTGAAATTATTAAAAAGAGAATATAGGAAGAATCTAACAATAAGTAAAATTATAAATTTTGTTAAAAACGGGTGGTCTGTATAGGCCTCGGTTGAAATTGGACGAAATTAATATGGACAATAGGGTTATAAGGTAATTATTCCCGAAAATCTGCGAAACGAAAGAATTGCATAAGGATCATATGGGAATTATTAAAACCAAATTCCTGGCTAGATCATATGTTTAGTGGCCTTCTTTAGATAACGACATAGAAAATGAAGGTAAAAAGTATACACTATCAACAATTTCGAAATGAACCGAACAAAACACCTCTCCAAAATTAGAAAATTCCCGAAGGAGTATAGGAGCGTATTCATATTGACTTTTTTGGTCCATTTAATGGCACTAGTTTTTTGGTTATAACAGATGCTCTTTCAAAATGGTTGAAAGTATTTTCAAAATTGTGGTAAAACACTGGTTTTACTTCATTGGCCCCAGTAAAACAGTACAAAAACTAATAAGAAAAAAGGTTATTTCTCAACAACAGAGTATTAGTAGAATTATGGAGTAGAATTATGAAGATTCTATAGGAAATAATGCAGAAATGGAATGAAATATTAAATAAAGATATAGTATAATTATTCAATAATAATGATGACGTCTACACCCAAAATTACAAACGTCATGGGATAAGCCATACCAACTTGTAGACTTAATCAACGTCGTGATATATCGGATTAAAAACCAGTATGAAATAAATTGAAAGTTTTTCATTTTAATCATCTAACCACTTGAAAATAAGGAAGAAGTTCTACTTCAAAGACCAAGTATTTGTAGAATTATGGTAACGACTCTATCGGAATATCAAATACCGTGAAATAGATAACTTGGAACTTATCATGGCCAAAATGTCGGAACCGAAATAGTGTCTTTATCTTTAAAACCCAGATGAAATGAATCTTTAAAACCCAGATGAAATGAAAGAAGGCAGTTCAATATAAAATGTCTCACAAAAAAAGTTATTTCATCGCCGTAGAAATAGATTCTTGGACAAATGCCTTGAAGCTATTTGTTAGCAATACTAGATTTCGTTGTTTTTTGAAACAGTATTCAGACCAAGGAAAAAAGTTTGAATAATCTTTAAAATAAGGATAACAGCATGACACCCATAATCCGAAAATGTGATCGAATGAACAATCAATGACTTTTTGACGAAAATGGCTTATATGCTTGCACATGAAACAATCGAAATGGCTCCAGTGAGCGTTTTCATAGATTGAGATCTACGTGATGAGAATGAATATATTGACTAAGTACGCATTCAATGCGTTAGCGATTGAATAAATAAAAATCATGGTGTTGATGCGGACACTAGTAGTTATCAAAATTAAGATATGACATAGTTATTCAATCAATAATGGCTACGAGGTCAATCCCCAAAAATACAATCGTCAAGGAATAGACAATACCAAATTTTAGACTAAATCAATGTCGTAGTATACTAGATTTAAAAAGCCACCTCGAGGATATATATTCTGTTATTTTTAATCTTGCAGGTTATCAATTATTTCGATGCAATATAATGGTTAGTAGAAATTACCAGAACGGTCGATTATTTCAAAAGATGCAGGAGTTGGCAAAAAATGTCTTATATAAAAGTTGTAAGGCTTTTGAAAATCTACATATCTGTAAAAAAATATAATATACATGATGTTGCGACTCTACCTGTGTTGTCGTAACCAAAGGCTCTCATTTACATTTTAAAATCTTCAAACAAGCATCTCCAATCAACATCTGGTACCCAGAACGCCGGTGATCAAATCAAGGAGGCTGAGATTAACACAACTTTGTCACCTCCACTAAGAATTAGGCTCCTTCCACAGACAAGAGAAGAAGATCAAGCGTGCCAGGAGAAAACACGCCACGTAAAAACAATATACAAGTAAATAACTACGCGACGGCAAATTCTTGTATGAATTGGTTGTAAATATTTGTACATCTAACTGCAATATACAATTTAAATGTATTCTTCAATTTAATCAACGGTCCTTCGATAAATTAATAACCAGTAACACAGGGTGGTCCATAAAATTATGAGGAATTAAGGTTACATTTTTTAAATGGAACACTCCGTATATTAGTATTTATTTAATAGTTCTGTCAATTTTCAATATTTTTATTAACCATACGTTATACCTAAATTCATTAGTTTCTTAGATATTGAAGTTAATAATAACGACTAACAGTGCTATATGCAAACATAATCGTAGTAACCTGACCAACAAACATTACTAAACTAAACACTATTGTCTTAAAAGATCAAAAAAGGTATATAATAAAAAAAGTATGGGACAATTAGATTAAAATTGATGTCTGTTCATTGGAAATATATTTATACTATTGCTGAAAATAATGTCAATGAACAGTGGAACGTTTTTAGTTGTATTATCAACAATATTGTAAATAAATATTTCCCAGAACAAAATACATTAACAAAGAAAAGGAAAAATCACAAAATTCATCCGAAGAATTAAAACATAGCAAACATGAATATCACGGTTGATCTTTTCTGTATTGAGCATACTTTTTTCATTGCTGTTTTAATTTCAGCGCTAATAATTCTTGGCATTTTAAAGGAATTTATCAGTAATTTTTTGACAAATAACGGACTTTATCAAACAATGCGATCTCGTCTTACATGAACGTATGATGGTCGCGGAAAATTTAGGAAAATACGGTATATATTTTGACAGGTGTGTCCAACGTTAAAAAAATAAATTATGGCCACCCATTATGCAAAAACAACGTGAATAGTGTTTATAATGCATGGTTAATAAATAAACCCACTAATCACTCTAGTATAGGGTCCGGCAGGAAAGTATGATGTTTTTAGAATGAGTATAACTCAGCGCATGGGGAACCTAAGATTTTCGGAATGGTTGATATTAGACTACCCGACTTTACCATTTTGTTTGGTTTTGTCGTTATGGAATCGTGATTGCTAGAGTAACGCGTATTTATTTATGACACTTACATAGAAACTGGGTGTTCTGTGGTTGTTACCTAACGCAGATTTCGAACACAATCAATGTTAGAAGGCATGATCGTGTTCCTACGCGAAAAAAAAAACATCCTGAAGTGGGTCCAGAACCTCTGAACTAGAGGATCGTTGAGACCTGGAGTACTCAAGGTGGGGAAAAAAGTGTTAGAACTCCTGAAAATATGGCTCGAGCTAGAACAGCTGTGGTAGCAGCATGCTCGGGGGTATATTGACATTATAAGAGTATTTTTACAGGCCTCAAGGGAGTCTTTGGCATTTTAAGAGAACATTTTCTAGGACGACTCCACGATCGCCTGATCTTATGCCCTGCGATTTTTTCTGTGGGGTTACCTAAAGGCCCGCGTATTTATTTATTAAGACTCTTGTCAGCTGTCCAATGTTATCACACGAGAAATTCAAGATTCCGGCCAACATGTTGGAAAGATGCATGAACCACTTGTCAACTTGGCTTTAGAAGTCTGTGGAAAAAAAAGAAGATCATCACTTAGATGATTTTTTTTTGTACATTAATATCTTTTAACTGTTTCTTTGATATGAATACGAAATGGCACATACCTACTAAACAAATAAAGCTTTGATTTAATTTAAAATTCGCAAAGTTATGTTTTTTCGGGAAACGTCATACTTTCTTGCCGGACCCTGTATATTAATTAATCCGATTTTATATCAATGATCGGGATCTTGTAGTTTCTACTGGCACCATGAACGCCGACTTAATAATTGATCATAGACTTGTTTTTTGTGTTTTACAATTTTAAGTGGTCTCCCCAAAACGAAAAATATATACTTACCGTCGATTCAAGCATTTCAAATATGCTATAAATGCTATACCTTGGAACAGGATTATGTAATTAAACATTATTGACGAAAAAGTTAAATTTTTAACTAATAACATAAATTATTAATTTGATTGCCATGTACCATGGATGTCCTCCCGAATGAATAAAACATATACTGCACGTATTATTGACACAATAAAGCTAATTATGAAATTATGAAGGAGCGAGACAAAGCTCATGCTAAATTCAAACATAATAATTGAATGAAAATTGGGAAAAACAAAAAGAGTTGCATCTTGCTGACTGTGATAAAATAAATAACTACTTTCTCAGTTCTTACAATAGTATTGCTGTCAATATTAATACCAAAACATATTATGAATCAAATATAATCGAAAATGATGTAACATTTCTATTTACGTAAGTAAGCTTTGACAAAATTTAAAGATGATTAAAAATATGAATTCTAATTTATCGGAATGTGACAGCGTTTGAATTTATATGCTCAAATTATGCGTAAAAACCCTAATTTCTTATTTTATACATGTAATTAATTTCTGTTTGGAAAAAGAATGTTTTTTACAAAATGGAAAGGGTCCATAATATGTCCAATTCAATACAAGTTCAGGATATCAACGATATCTCAGATTTACGTTCAATTAGTTTATTAACTGTACTTAGAAAATTTTAGTAAAGACACACTGATTTTTAAATATTTAAAACTTAAATATCGTAGATTTGATTAGGTGTCATTGAAATTTTTTGTGTCCTATTTTGATTATTTGTCATTTTGACAGAATAAGTGGCAGGCGTTAATATACCAGGTGTCCCACAAGAGTCAATTTTAGCCCGACATATAAAATGGATATAAACACAATTGTTTTATTTTTTGCTGTGCGGATGATATCAAGTTATTGAAGATACTGAAGAGATTGAAATATCGAAACACGTGTCTACAGATGGTTATAAAATTGAGTATTGAATTATTTAATTGCTTTTTCTAATTTATTTTTAATTACATCAATCTAAATTCATTTCTTTTTCCAAATTACCATAGTATAGTCACTCACAAACTATTTTAACGTACATTCAATCATTTTTAGTTCATTTTACAGAAAGAAATACGTTCAAACTAGTGTTACTTTTGATAGCCTTGCTATTTTGTAACACGCAAATTACTTTTGTATTATTCAATGTCTGTCGAAGTATTAGCTAGAGAAGTAGTTGTTTCAAAAGTGATTTGTTCTTTGTAGTCTTAATAAGACTCATTTGTTGTAGATTTTAGGAATATATTTTCGTGTTTTTTCTATTTATAAGTTATTTTTTGTTTCGACAAAGGGGTAAAGCCTTCGCTGTGGAATATATTAATTAGGACTTGCGTCAAATTTTGAAATAATACTAATCAAAATTTAAAACGGATCGCTGGAAAGTCTGTAGCAATACTTTTTGTCGTAAAAAATCTTCGCGATCAATCATAGTTATACTTAAATTATTCCAGCTTTTATATGCGAATAGACAACAACTAAACTTTTAAACTTGGATGGCATTGTGTGAAGGCATAGTATGACCAACACTTCATTACTGTTGGTTTATGTACTATCCATTTTCAAATTCCACAGATGAAAATTGTATTAAATTAGTTCAAAATTCTTGTTGTAGATTTATTTACAAATATTTGATTTTATATTTAGCAAAATAAATAGATCACAATATAGTAAATAGCTGAAATTCTTTAATTTGTTTTATTATATATTTGGTTTTTAATATTTTTGTTGCGTTTTTTAGTTATTATGAATAAAGTATATTAATTTTATAACATAACAGGATCTAGTAAAAATGCATCATTCATTTAAATTAAAATTATACGTGTATATAAAATACAAGAATGTTTCTTTTACAGAATACTCTTTAAATAATTTTTCTGTGGATTGTTGTAAATTCTTATATTTTATATATACCCATCTTATATACATTATAGAAAGTTTTAGGAAGGAATAAAATCAAATGTTACCTATCAGAGATCTCGCTTGGTATACGCTTGCTCTCAGTTGGAAGACCTGAAATAAGTTAGACCTGGTTTTTATGCGTTATCTCAAAGATTATATAAGCTTACGTGTTTCTCGGTGTAGTGTACGACGCAGGGTGGGAGTGCGCGTGGCCTTTCCGCATTCTTAATCTCTTGCGACAGTTCGTAGCCCTTTGGGATTCCTTCAACGAAATGTTTCTTATGTTTCAGAATTCCCATCCACATATAGATTTCTAATTTTGCTTGAATTGACCAGCCGCTAGCCCCTTCAGCTTTTTTTCCTGGTAACTAAAAGAGACAAAACATATATACATTTGATGGAGAGAGAAAACATTTTTATTGTAGATAGTATGACAATATATAATTATAATAATTATTATGTTTCTTCGTCCTCTTCTAGCTATCAAGCGAAGTCTTTCAGCCTTACATTTGATATAAATGTAAAAAACAATACTTTGACACTTTTTTCACTTTGTTTATTTATTGCTAAAGTACATTTCGGTCACTAAGTGACTAGTATGAATAGCAAACTAATAGTTTTAATTAATTAATGTACACTTAATTAAAAATAAATAAATAAAGTTAAAAAGTGTCAAACTATTGTTTTTTACATTTATATTAACTTTTCACTTATATTTTTTATAGATATATGAATATCTAAAAATTTTAAAATGAAAAGTTAAAATTAATAAGAATAACCTCCATTATTAAGTTGTGGATTTTTTATTAATATAGCCAATATAATACTTTCCTTGTACTGCTCAATTTATTATATTTTAAAATTTCCTTTATAAATTACTGATTTTATAATTTTTGCAATTATTACTTATTTAATTTTATATATAATATTATAATTTTGAATTAAATTTAAAAAAATGGTGATGTATCCATCATACTACTTTCCCTGTACTAATTATTTTATTATCTTTCAAAATTATTTCATGTAGATTTAACTATTGTATACTCTCAATGATATTAAAAAAGAAAAAAATATTTAAAAAGCTGTATATTAAGTAAAATTATCAAAGTCTACTATTTGGACTTCAAAAATTTATGTTTAAAAGACTGTATTAAGCTGTAGTAGACCTTAGATAAGTACGAAGGACTAACGTAGTTCAAAATAAACATTATATAAATTGGAACAAAACAGGCAGGAACAAGGCATATCAACGAGACAGAAAACTAGTAGGACCAATAAGAGAACAAGGTCCGGTTCGTACAGATAAAGAAAATGGATGGTGAATTGGCTCACTTTTGTGTTGGTTATCGCCAACTTAATAATATAACCAAAAATAACACTTATCTTCTAACCCGAATAAACGACACTTAAGACCCATTTCCTCAAAGCTTAGCCCCAAGAGCAAATATTGCTACATGGAAGTAGCTTCCGGAGACTGAAAGTAGCCGTTTGCCGTAAAAATAGGATTATTACAATTTTATGTCATGTTATTTGGTCGGATGAGGGAATCTTGGTAACAATATTAAAAGGACTATTTTAAAAAATCTGTCTGGTATTCCGTGACGACATAATCGTGATAAGAAAACCCTTTGAGTATAATATAAAAATGGTGTGATTCGACGATTAAAATATTTCGGATAGATGTAAATATTATAAGTTAATAACATAAGACATTTCATATATATATATATATATTTGTTATGAATTTTATAACTATATTTTATATAGCAACGGTGCTAAATAAATTTTATTATTATTATTATTATTATTATTTTCCACAACTTTTGAAAATTGGACTTGCCTCTCTTTTGTTACAAGGTACTCAATTGATAAATTATGTTCAAAGGTGTTGTTACGGCCTTACCTGCACGGGGTGCATGGACCGTAACGAATTTACATTTTATTGGGGGCAGCGAGTGTACGGACAGTACCGGCTTAAAATCCTTCCTCAAATATTAGTTTATTGCTAGAATAAATCATCCTAAGATGGGCCATAAAGGGCTTAGCGAGTATTATCAACATCTGGAAGCCACCCGAAGACGTGCGATGGATGTTTTGGCAACACCGTGCAGAAGACAGTTTATGCAGCCAATCATCCTCTTTTGCAGACCACTACCTACCCTTGGACTAACAAACTCCACCCCTTTACGTGGTGTGCAGAAACCAGCGCTCGAAAAGGAAGAAGAAATCTGTTTTAACCATCAACAAACGAACACCACCGGCTCTTACGAATTTTAATTGTACATTTTTGTAAAGTTTTCGTTATCAATATATTTATTAATTTAAATGTGCGTTTTAACATAACGACGTCACAGGTGTTTTGTGTTTGAATGAAGATTTTGGAATTAAAATCCACAACAAAAGTTTATGAAAATTGTTAACCATTGTCCGCCGCTAGTTGTAGGCCGAACCAAAGTCATATTAAAATATGTTCTTGCTGTCGGCGTTTAAAAATGATAATGATAAGAAATATTTTAGGCAACCCTGATGTGTTACTGCATGTTGCATTAACCACTACAGCAAATAATGCTGTATTATCGTTGATTGAATATTTTTATCAACGGGATTATTAACTTATCAGTTATATATCACGATAAAAATAATTTATCCAGATGTCTGTACATTTCATTTGTAAATCTTAATAAATGTACATAAGCATATAATGCTGATATAGCTGATCAATTTCTAAATCAGTCCTAAATCGTGACGAGATGTTGAAACTAAAAGTAAAAATGTGCAATTTATTGTAGTGTTTTTATAGCTACACTCGTACAAATAATTAAACATCGTTGCTCCTGCATCTATTTTATACAAATTATTTGGTGAATATGAAAAGGGATAGATACATATGGCGTCTACAGGTTAGACACTATCGAACCCAACTACCATATACAACGTTCAGGTTTTTTCAGCAGCACTAGGTGGGGAATAGAAGGGGCTTTTTAGGTGACATGTGGGTTGGCCACCTACACAATATTTTAGTCAGCGGCAAACCCAACTTTCCCTGTACGAACGTTTACCGTAAACATTTAACCTCTTCATATTTACTTATACAAAAATTTCTATGGTAAGAGAGTGGACACTTCGAGAGGATATACATAAACGAATTTTTCTTGGATTATGTACATAGTATCGACCATACATTGCGGGATTTTTCAATATCCCTTAACTGCTAAACGCACACATAACCGTACAGGTTTTGACTTGGATAATATATATTGAATGCCGATACAAGTAATGTAAATTATATCACAAATTCAGAATGAACTAGAAAAGGTAACCAGCTTGTCAAAACCGGAGCAAAATTATGCGATGACAAGAAAATAATTACTTGCAGTACTAAAATAAAATTATGTGAAAGAAAATTTTCATTAATAACGGTCCATGCTGCTCTTTAACATCTCATGTAGTTTGTCACCAACCAACTGAAAAGCTTTATAAGATTTTGACACAATACTAGAAACGTCGATAATTTATTTAGGGACCATGCCCAGAATATTGTAAGCACTCTAACAACAGAAGAATAAAATTACTCAAGTACGGGGAACAACGTGATGGGAATAAAGAATAAATTTGGAAGGATCTGAGAAATAATTTTATACAATAAATTTCAAATTGTTCTCCAAAGTTGAAACCTTTCTGAGAAAAGTAATTTTATGGACTAATAAATCAATCGACATTTAATAAATGAAATTGTGCTCACAATTCTGATTAAAATGCTAGGAAAAGGCCTATTAATTACTAGAAGTTTATGTGGTAATCTTTTTCATCAGAGAAATGCCGCAAGCTAATTTTTAAACATTTCAATCATCATCTAATTATACCAGACATTTTGAAAAATTATTTCTCAGATATAATTATTATTGTGATTCAAGATTAACAATTGAAAAGTTAAATTTTATTAACCTAGGAAAATTCTCATTTATAGGAGCTAAATTTTAGAAGTGATTTATCTACGTAGGGAGTTCAATAATTAATGCAACACATTTTTTCTCGGCAACGTTTGGTTGAAAAAACTGAATCTTTTATGTGGAACATCATTCAATATTCCCGCTTCGTGTCGTATAGTTTAATTGATTTCACAGCGCTATACATAGCTGATGAAATGGTGTCTGTAACGGAGGTGTATTCCAAATAACGGGCAGTTGTTTCTTTTGGTAGAAAACCAGGGCATTTCAAATACTCATAGGCGCTTGCAGAACGTCTATATTCTGGCAGTGGACACAAGCACGGCGAGACGTTGGTTAAAGCGTGTGTCATCATCGCCGCAAAGTAAGTAAAACTCACCGAACTCCCGCGTGTTGGCCGGCAAATCGAATAAAGCAATAGTTATAAATAAAAAAATATTTTTTTGTTTCTGTGATTCGAGTAATAAAATTAACCACATTCACTCTAGTATGAAAATGATGATGATTCGTAAAAAAAAATATTATGAAAGTCTTCAAATAACCAAGATACAGGCTATCAAAGCTAAGAAATTATTCCAAATATTTTCACCGTTTGTGGTAGAGTGCTGACATTTGGTACAGCCTATACTAACATCAAGTAAATTTCTTAGGCAATTTGTCATTTCAATCAGACAGCGGTAACCATGCTATACAGGGTGTTCCTACAATTTGTTTGCTCAGAACTTTTATAAAATTTTGATAACAGTGGCCGTTTTTAAGTTAAAAGCAAAAGTGTCTCTGATTTCAATCGTAACAAACAAAAAACCAAAAAATTCTCGGATAAATCTGAGTCTTCGATGAAAATTGGAAAACGAATTGAGCTGTCAACTTGCCTATATCATTAAAACAAAAAGAGATCAAACTGACGTTTTTTTGACATTAGGTGAATGTCACGGAAACACTGTAGCAGCCGTTAACCGTTATCGGAAGAAATTTCCGAACCGTAGGGCGCCCAACCGCAAAACATTTTCAAGAATTGGAAGCGGTTTAAGGGAAATCCAATTTAGCAATCTCCTGAACTAGAAGAAGAAATTCTAGATTACATAGAAGACAAGACTACCACTAGTACTTTGGATATGGCCACGCAGATTGGAATTTTAAAAACAACAGTCTGGCGTGTTCTTCGCGAGCCGATTAGCCACCGCGACTGGAATATTGCCAAATAACGAAGATACAAATTGATGGTAAGTTTTTAGAAAAATGCATATTACTGATGAATCCGCCTTTTCTAAAGACGGAATCATCAATTTAAGATAAGAAAATTACACAGGCAAATAAATATTCAATTTTTGAAAACTTGGAGATTTCAATGGAGATTTTCCCTTAACGTGTGGGCGATGTCATTGTTGGACCTGTTTTCTTGCCGTCAAGACTTGATGGTCATACATATAGATTTAGAAGGATAAAACAACTTTCTAGATGACGTACCTTTAAATACAAGGCGAACAATGTGGTATTTATATGATAGTGCCCTTCGCACACCACACGGGCTGTGAAAGAATTTCTGGTTGATCGAGACGGTGGATCGATCTAGGAGTAAATGCACCGATAATTCGAGCCATTTAACCACATTAACGGGACACCCTGTATATTATACAGTGTGGGAAAAGCCAAACGGAATAAATTAATTATTTCGGTTACTGTACATATTTATAGAAAATCCCGAAACACGTCAAATTTAAATTATAAATTGACATTCTTCAACGTGAAAATGTGACCCTTACCTTCAACTCCTTTTGAGTGACAGGTACACCCCCCATTTTTTAAATGGGAAGTATGGGCCTGTAATATATCGTTTAAAAGCTATCTTCATTCTCCTTTCAAAAATGCTATTGTTTTCAATTGTATTGCAAAAATGAACATTACACAAATAAAATCAGCTATTTATCGAAATTTGCTACAATACACTCAGAATTATTCATAATGTAAAAACAAAAAAGTATACGAATGTTAAGGTAGTAATGTAATTTTAGTTGAATTGTCCATTGTTAAACAATCATGTTTAACGGGAAGGTTAGCTCGCTTTCCGAGAGTCACTTAAAGTTTATCAAGTGAATATAAATTATGTACAGTGTATAATTATGTCATAGATCGAGATCAGTTCTTGCATGCTCCAAATGCGAAAAAAATGGAATTCAAAAATGTTCACTAGAAGTCTTAATTGCAATGAAGAGGGAAATTCTTGCACTTAACAAACAAGTAAGTCTTTAAAAACATCGCATACATAATCAGGATGAGAAAATTAACCAATTAACAGACAAATTAAATCGTATAAAAAACAATAGCAAAAGCTGTGCTACAAACCAAAGAAAAAAAGGCACCGATCACAAATTCAATCAAGAAAATAGTAAATAAGGAAAATTCGGCACCAGAGGGATACACAGGTACCGATTCAATCAATATAAATCTGCAATACAAAGGCCGAGGATACCCCAATTCGGCACAGAAACGGCGAACGGGAAATCGGAATTCACGCTGAACAAAAAGAAACGAAAGAGCGCGATGAACCCAATATAATATAAAGATTGGACTACAGTGGTAGCTCGCAGAAGTATTAATAAGCGAAAATCTTATCGGCTCAATGGAAAGAGTCGTAACGAAGATCTGCCAGTAGCCGATGTGATAACGAGAAAGTGGTTTTTGTTTCTCGTCTGCACAAAGATGTCGATTATCTTAAACTAAAGTCATGTTTATCCAAAGCAAGCAATTTTAACTTTATTGTTGAAAAAATGACACCAAAATATGAAGATGCAGATTATTCTTCATTCAAGATAGGGGTTCCTGCAGAAGCTGAAAGCACCATTATAAATGAGAATTTCTGGTCAAAGCATACATTTATAAACAGATTCTTCAAAAAAAGAGTCGATTGGAGAATTTTCGAATCCCTCCCACACAAAATTATTAACGGTAACACCAGGAAATAAATTAACGCTTAGACTATTTCATCAAAATATTCAATGCATATCTACATCATATTTTGGTTTGCAAGCACTATTAGAGGAAATAGACTATCATGTAATTTGTTTGTCTAAGCATTGGCAGATGCGTATGCAACTTAACACTTATAATATTGCCCCTTTTTTACCCAGTGTCTAGTTTCTGTAGTTCTGAAAAAGAACATGGAGGAGTAGCGCTATTTTGTTATAAACATATTAATTCGTATGCGATAGATTGTAAGAAAAACACAGTAGCTCGTGTAATTGAGTGTGCTGGTGCGCACATTAATGTAAAATACTCAATCATCAATATCTTTGTTATATAGGGTCCGCCAATAAGAACGCGTGAACTTTAAAATTGAATAAAACAAGTTGTGTGTAAGGTAGAAACGAAATTTATTTTTCATTCGAAAGGGTATTCGACCCCATTAAGTATGGAAGATAACATCGTTCAAATGACCACCGCGGCTCCGTTTGGTAGCCCGGATCCGGGAGGTCCAATTTTCGATGACTCTGGAGCACATATCGGCCTCAATTTGAGCGATGGCGTTGCGTATGTTGACTTTGAGGTCATCGGTGTTTAGAGGCTTGTTGGCGTAGACCAGCGACTTGAGATAGCCCCAGAGAAAAAAGTCTAAAGGCGTTAAATCGCACGATCTCGGTGGCCAGTTGATATCGCCTCCGCGCGAGATGACCATGTCCGGAAATCGCTCGTGCAGAATGTCCATTGTGGCATGGGCTGTGTGGCACGTGGCACCGTCCTGCTGGAACCACATGTCGTCCGTGTCCATATCATCCAGTTTAGGCCAAAAGAAGTTGGTTATCATCGACCTGTAGCGCTCCCCATTGACGGTTATGGCCGCCCCAGCTTCGTTCTCGAAAAAGTACGGACCGATGATGCCGCCGGCCCAAAATCAACACCAAACAGTGACTTTCTGGGGATGCATTGCCACTTGGTGGACCTCGTGTGGGTTGTTCTCACTCCAAATGCGGCAATTTTGCTTGTTCACATACCCGTTCATCCAGAAATGAGCCTCGTCGCTGAAGATGATTTTTCGGCCAAAATTGGGGTGTGCTTCCAACTGCTCCAGAGCCCAGTCAGCGAACGCCCGACGCTGTCTGTGGTCGTTTATCTTGAGCTCCTGGGTCAATTGGATTTTGTACGGGTGCAGACCCAAATCCAGATGAAAAATTCTGCGAGTTGATGTCTCCGAAAGGCCAAGTTCCTGTGCACGACAAAAAATGGACTGCCTCGGGTTCTCGCGCACACTCTCACGGACAGCAGCGATATTTTCGTTCGATCGGGCGTTTCGTCGACGTGTCAGTGTTGGCTGGTTGTTTACTGAACCAGTCGACTCGAATTTGCCCACCAATCGACGGATAGTCGACTCTACAGGCCGATCATCGCGACCGTAAAATGGGCGAAGTGCGCGGAACGTTGCTCGAACTGATGACCCATTTTCGTAAAACAATTTAATAATTTGCACGTGCTGCTCGACACTCAAACTTGCCATGGTGATTTGGGGTTATATACTGAACAAATGACAGCAACTTTGACAGCTCTACCTCGAACAACATGGCCGCACCCTTCCGGCAAACTTCGCGCGTCCCTATTGGCGGACCCTTTATATAGACAGTGGTGATATAAACTTGTTTATTAAGCAGTTTTATGACCTCGTGGAAAAGCTTGTGTCGCAAAATAAAATATTTTTCATACTATGTGACTTTAACATAGACATTCTAAAAGAGAATACGGCTACACATAGTTTTAGGGAGACTTTAAATATCTGATTACAGAAGCAACGAGAATAACACCTCACTCTCAAACATGTATCGACAACATAATCACAAATATTACATCAGACATCAGTGTGCAGAACCTAAATACTGTACTATCACACCACAAAGCACAAATTCTCGACTACCCTATAAGTGGTAAGTGCACCAAATAAGCAACCAATCATTAGGAAACACAAATTCTTAAGCAATAATATCAACATGTTCTGTCAAAATATTGCACATGAGTCTTTCCAAGATTTGTATGACAAAAAGTCAGTAAATGATAAATATAACTTTTTTAAATATATTAGTAAGTAATTTTAATGCAAATTTTCCAGTGAAAACCATTATAAATCGCGAAAAGCTAAATTATTGCAAACGGATACCCTCAGATCTGTAAACGAATCGTTGTTATTATATCAAACACTAGCATCACACATGCCAAAGTATGATTCAATGTATAAAGACAAGCAAATAGAATATTATAAGTTACTAGTATCTGAAATGAATAAATCAATCGAATATAAACTTGCTCATTCTCGTAATAAATCAAGAACATCATGGTAAGTAATAAACGAAGTCTCAGGTAAAAGAAATCACAAAAAAAGTTTCCCATACGAATGACTTCAATGTGTATTTCAACGAAATAACTAGTACTTTAAAACAAAATAAGATTTCTACTGAAATTAACAACCCGTTAAATCAACATACAATCTTCCTATAACCAGTCACGTCTGAAGAATAAATAACTATTGTTAGCAAATTATGTATTTACTTTGTTATTTTATTTCGACCCAACAGACTGCAAGTCCTCTTACAGGGCCAGTACATAAGATAAATTACAGATATTATCACATCAAACTATCATGACCTGGCTATAAATAATTACAAAAATTAGAAAAAAAAGCATATCATGAGCAATAATAATAACAAAATCAAACATTTTATTTTAAAACAAGTAATAATTATTTACCGAAACATTTAAACGAACGTTGAAATAAATCAGCTGCATACTGATACTCATTGTATAACAGTTATAAGCGATAAATTGGAGAATTTAAACTATAATTATTATTTGGGATGGGAAAGAAATTATAATTGTAATGTTATTTTCTGCAATAGAATTTCTTGACAAGAGAATGAAAAGTCCTTCCAAACGATATATCACAAGCCCATACTTCCCATTTTAAAAATTGGGGGTTCTAACTGTCATCTAAAGGGGGTTGAATGTAGGAATCAGATTTTCACGTTGAATAATGACAATTTATAATTTAAATTTGTCATATTTCTGGATTTTTATAAATGTGTACAGTGACCGAAATAATGAATTTATTCCATTTGGTTCTTTCACACTGTATAAGCAAACGCAGTGAAATATTTTTATTTCCTAACGTATTCAAGTCTCAAATTATTATTATATTTTGTAGTTCAAGATTTAAAAAATTATGAGCAAATTTCAAATTCTCTTACGATATTAATTTTATTTCTAATTAATTCGTAGGCTTTATAAAAAATAAAATATATGACACACACGTTGGTGTTGATGATTAATGGTTCGATTGTCTTCAGAGTACGCATCAGCCGTAATTAATTATGGTTGCCACAGTTATTACGTGATAATTCATAATAAGTATATAATAAAAGCATAGTGTTACTTTTGTGTTTATTATATGCCATATTTATATGGTAGAAAAATTTCAAGGTAAACTTGTTACGACTGCTTCAGTTATATTTCGTAGTGATCATAATAATATTCATATTATTTAAGTATAATATTGTGTTGTTGTATAGTAGAAGTAATTTTATAATATGTAATAAGAATATCTGGTTTGAAGCCGCTCTAAAATATACTAAGCCTGAATATTATATAGGCAAGCAGTCCCTCTAATCAGAACCTTCTAATCAAATCTGCAGTCCCTAAAATCCGAACATCCCTTGTAAGTATTTCCAATTCGGTTAATTCGATTCATTAAAGCGAAATATAGGGACAGTTCAGCTAGGGAGTGAAGCTCTACCTTTTATACTTTCACTGTCTATTCGACAAAAAGGTCACAGGTTAATTGCCGAGACTAAATAAAATACAATACAGTACCTTTTTTAACAAGTGTTTCTGTTTGAATATTTGAGTACGCGAAGAGTAATAATAGTAGTTAAAAATAACTGAAAAGAAAAGGATATTTTTAACTACTAGTAAGTACGTATTTATAAAAAATACGAAATTTTAATAAAAAATAGTTTTCATGAGTAAAAACACTTTAAATCAGCCAAAAATAGATAAACCACACAAGTTTAAATTTCCGAAGGAATAAAAATCTAGAAAACCATTTTTTAAATAAAGTTGACTAAAATTAAATATATTTCGAAAAGTGGATCAGTAATTTAGATAATTAATAATAAAAAATATTTTACACAAATTAAATTTATATTTGCATAATAAAATGAACATTATTTGAAGTAGTGAAATAATCTCGGACATTGTTATACATCTATCAATTTCAAATGTTGATTAATTTTGATGTATATGCATCTTGATTAAAAGCAGTGTTTATGTGTTTTGTAACTGAAATTTCAAAAATTATTCATTAATACTTAACTTAAAAACACCAAACATCAAAGTGTAGCAATTAAAGTTTGTACATTAAAAAGTAATATGGTATATTTTTTACTATATGGTCAGAAATAAATAAATTTAATAGTACTTCAGAATAAGAGACTTATGATTCGCAACCAACTTTGAATCGAATAAATAGAAAGGTTTGGTTATTGTATACAAATTGTAAATTAGTTAGATAAACCAAACGAAATAAAATGTGTATTTTAACATATATTGATATAGTAATTAATATATTCATAATAAATTAAATCAATAGGAATACCATAGGATATAAGTGAATAATAAAAAATAAGACACAACATTGATTCAACAAAAATATTGATATCAGGCTACACTCAGAATATGTGGTCATGCGAGAGGCACTTACATGAATTTTACATTATTCATGCAGCACTCTAGCACTTCACAAATTTCATTTCTAATACCTACAAGACAAGTAAAGTGTTTGAGCAACATTTTTATACTTTACATAAAACCAATATAAAACAGAGTTGCGTCACAGTTTGTCGTAAAATATTTTGGAATTCTTAAATTCCTTACACGGATAATTTTGTAATTCCCGAGGTGAATGTTACTGGGTAAACTTAGGCAAGAAACCGTACGCATGAAATATTCACACGGGGATAAAACCTTTTAAAAAGTGTGGTTTCACTTGTAGCGTAATGTCTCGTCCCTATTTCCGCCGAGATATTGGATTGGGATATGCTAGGGGATCCAGTTTAGAAAGCTTCCACTAACGCTGAATTCCATTTGGAAATGTAATAATTATGCAAAATGTATATGAATTATAGATTTTAGTAGTGTATACTTACTAAGTGTCAATAATTATTAGAAATCGTGTATTGAAATCATATAAATATTTCTCATTCCTCATCCACTCATCCTTTATTCGGCCTAGTGTAATTTCATGTAATATATCTCTGTAGTAGCTTTTGCATCATTGTGTGTAAGTGGCCTCTGTATCTTAAAACCGTTAAGACATTTTTTATTTTTTGGAAAGCTTTTAGTAATATTTTGTTTGTAATTGAGGGCCTTGTTTATTAAAATTTTCAAATAAAAGATAATTTAAAATCAAGCGACTACAACCTAATTTTCATAAACTCATGCAAAAAATTAAATAAAAAAATATTATAATAGCTAAACAATACTGATTGAATAAGTAATTGCGAAGGCTTTCACTTCGTGGTACATTCTGATAATTCAAAATAAATAAAACAATTAACTTTGTTGGTATCACTTTTTATTTACACTTGTAACTATGTATAGTTTCGATAATTTCAGCTTGCCATTATCAAACAATAGTAATTAAAATTAAATTTGACCCACAAATTTATACCGTTTTTAAAACACTAAACAGGGGGGAGGATATAAGATCTGCCTGGTCATTTATGAGAGGAAAGTCCGGATTATGATTTACTTTGAATATTTCGATGGACTCGAGTAACTCCATTTTAAGCCCTTTTTCAGCAAAGTGGATTACCCTCTTCAAAGGAATGATTATTTTCTTGGATGTGGTTCACGAATGTGATTTATTATTTCCGTTTCGGTATGCACTAATATGTTCTTTTAAACATGTTTTGAAATTGCGTCCATAAACCGATAAATTCTCCCTTACATTATTTAAATTTTAACTTGTAAATTTATGATTTTGACATTATTTCAATGGGTGTTTTGTTATTGTAGATAATATTACATATTTTGTTTAGCGATTATAAAGAAACGTTAATATTATGTTTTTCTAAAATTAATTTAATTTTGTGCGTAATATTGCAGAAAAATGTTAAGGTTCTAAAATTTGAAGTTGGTTTTTTATTGACGGCATACAAGTATTTACGTAATGAATTTAATTCTTGTTTTTTAATTAATTTATTGACTATGTTTGGTGAGTAATCATTTTGCTGCTAGTGACTGAATTATTTTAATTTCGTTGTTATAAGATTGGTCAGAAAGCTGGGTTGTTTTGGCTCTATAAATCATTGTTTCAAATGCGGCTAATTTGTGTTTGAATGTATGTCTGGACTTATTAGGAATTAATATATGTGTGAATGTCGGTTTGCTATAGATGTCAAATATTAATGTGTTCTTTGAGTTCTGGATATGGAGAGGTCTAAAAATTTAATGTTTTTATTGACCTCTTTTTCCAGAGTGAATTTATTGTTAGGATGTATATTATTTATTTCATTTAGAATCTGTTGCAATTGTCTATCTGTTCTCCTGAAGCCTGCAAGTACATCGTCGACATATCTATACCAGAACTGTTTATGTGTTTTAGCTGAGGACTTAATGGAGAGCCCATTGCTAAACCTCCATTTTGGTTCTAAATTTTATTTTCGAATGAAAAATAATTATTTTCTAAAATGATTTTAATTAATTACAAAAAATCATATATTATAACTGAATTAACGTTACATTCCTCTAAGGTTTGTTTTAATAGCCTGATACAGTCCTGTGATGGTATGTTAGAGAACATATTACTTATATCAAAGGATACTAATTTTGAATTTGTGTGTGTAGTTTATGATTATTTAATTGTTTGGTAAGTTCTAGAGAATTTTTAATAGAATTTGGATCTTTAAAGTTGATTAACTCTCTTAAAATTGAATTTAGTTTTATACATAAATCCTGTGCCGGTGAGTTTGTGTATATGACGGCGGGTCTTATTGGCTTTTTTTTTATGAATTTTATGTTTTATGAATTTTATGAATTTTAATTAAAACGTACAATCTCGGACAAATTGTGTTCATGGGTAAAATTTTTAATTGATCTTTAAATGATAAAATACTATTGCAATCTTTAATTAAGGATTATAAATTTTTCGTAAAACAATTTGTTGGGTCTTTCTTAAACTCTTCTACATTAGAATTATCAATAAAATTTTTGACCTTTTGATTATAATCTCTTTTATTAAAATGACTCTTGAATTTCCTTTGCCGGCTTTGGTAATTGTCAGCTTTGACCTTATGTTTAATATTTGTAACAAGTTTTGAATCTGTGCTTGTTTAATAAAACTACTAATTTTGGATTTACCGAGTTCGCAATCTTTGACATTTTTAAGGGCTATTTTTGTTTCAACAATTAACGTTTCTTTAAAATTTTTACAATTAATATGAGGGGAATATTTAGGGCATAATTCTAAAAGTGGCTGCTCTTGATTTGAAAATTGGGTATTTGATAAATTAATGACTCTTGGGTGAAATTTAGTAATCTCATTAGGAGTATGTGAAACATTACCGCTTGTTTGTTGACGTAAGCTGGCGATTTTCTTCTTTTGTACCTGACACTTTTTGTAGATTATGGCACATGCTCATATAATTAGCAAAAAGGTCGAATTCGACTGGATGCTAAAATCTTCATTCTTCATTAACCTTTAATATTTGGGCTACTCTTTTGGTTTTCTTTCCGGCGAAGGTGTTGGTATTCATTTTGATTTATGCGTATTTAGATATAATGCTTAGTTTCAAAATCTCTTGATTAAATCGGATGTTTTACACGGGTTATTTGTGTTTCAAACGTAACTTAAAATATGTTTTAGCCTTAACTGCCACACTGGCTTCAATTAAATAAGTAATTATCATAACTTTCTCAATGATCGCGTTAATCAAATAGATAACTCGATAAGAACCACAGCTTCCATCAATTAAGTAAATAGTACTAAACATCTGGATTTTAACATTTTTAATGAAATGGAGGATTGTAACAAACGCAATAATAATATAATGGTATACATAGTTGTGGAATACAATTCTTCCACTGCAAGAGGTAGACAAAACGAAGAAATTAATGCAATAAAGCCTGTTCTAGAACCTACAGAGATAGTTATTTTACCAATTAAAATGTTTCGTGTTGGCTCTAACAAATCTAATATTCGAAATCTAGACCGATCAAAATTATTGTAAATAATCCTGATATTGTTAATCAAATAATCCACAAAACCAGGAAACTAAAGGATAATACTATTCGATTCAGCTTCGACAGAACTCGAATCCAGAGAGAAGAATTTCAACTCGTCAAAGGAGAACTGCTTCGAAGGATGGAAAAAGGAGAATCAAACATTCAAATAAAACATATTTTAGGGGTTCCCTAAATCGCAAAATCGAGTGTTAACGGATATGTGGAACCAAAAAACTAAATATCTTCTTTCAAAATGGCGACTTTTATGATATAAATGTTATTGTAGAAACATGGCTTATCCATGATATTTCAGATAGTGAATTGAAGCTAATGATTAGGAAAGATAGATACCATCGTTTTAATAACAAAATTCGTGGTGGTGGTGTTCTAATCGCCGTTAACAATTTTATTAGTGAAAGTTGTATTTTAAATAATTCTGTAGAACTGCTATTTGTTAATATATCACATATCAATTTTGCTAAAGCTGTTGGTTGGTGCAGTTTACATACCACCGTATTCTCAATTGATAAATATAAAGCTTTTTGCAACACAATTGATAACATGACAGAGAAATTTGTTAATTCTAAACATTTAATATGCGGTAATTTTAATATTCTTGCAACAACTTGGTTTCATGATGACCTTGGATTGGTACATATATCTTCCAATCCAGAACTAGCTAAATAAATCACTTCTCGTATCTGCTACTATAAAATAACGTTCCTGGACTTTTGCCTCCGCTGTGTGTAGCGTATCTAAAGCTATTGATTTTATTAATTTACATATACTATATTGCATTACAAGAAAATTTATCGAAACAACTAAATCTCTCATTTATGATGAATTCATTAATAACTTCTCTAAGGGCAATTACTTAGTTTAAACCGTCATTTAGCGTCTGTTAACTTGATTAATGTATTAGCTGGGGGTGATATTGATGCTATGTTAAATCAATTGTATACTGTAGTCATGGCATCATCAATACATTTGTACCAGTTAAGCGCATCAAGGTGTTTTCATATCATTTCTGGTTTATTAAAGACTCATTAAAATGATTAAAGATAAGAATGCCGCGCATAAAAAAACAAACGTTACCTAACATCCAATAATTTTCGGAATTTCAAATTATTGAGAAATAGATGTAATATTATACAACATTATATAATCAATACATAACATCAGTGAATTCAAACATTTACTACAACCCCACTCATTTTTTGAAATTTTGTTAGAGAGTCGGATAACCAAATTCATTGCCTAAGACTATGTATCTTAATGACTTTACTAACAAACCTTACTTTGCAAACTGTTTTCGTCTGTATACACGATACTTCTGATAGTATGCCGTTGGTTAATAAAAATGTATTAGTTAATGACGTTACATGGTACGTCACAAAGAGTGAAATGTATGATGGTATACAGTCTATGAAATTCAGTAGCTCTTGCGATCTTGACGGTATCCCATCTAGTTTTATTAAATTGTGTATCTGCACTTTCACAACGCCATTACTATTAGTTTTTAACTTTTCTTTGAGATATGGTAGCTTTCCAGAATTATGGAAAAGAACATATCTAAGACTAATCTTCAAATCAGATACAGAGGAATTACGATTCAGTGCTCAATTCTAAAACTCTTAGATGAGCCAATATCCGTTAAATTAGCTTGGTCAACAAAACATATTCTAATAAATGAGCAGCACGGTTTTCGTAATGGTCGATCGACCATTTCCAACGTTTGAGAATAGCTTCTCAGTTGATGCTATTTATTTAGATATGTCAAAAGTATTTGATAAAATTTGCTACAAGATTCTATTATTTGAATTAAAATCATTAGGCTTCAACCGTTCTATTATATCTTGACTACAATGTTTTTCTATCTAACCGTAATCAATGCGTAAAAATTAGGAATTATCTCTCAAATGCTTTCTTGGTCCCATCTGGTGTTCCGCAGGGATCCCTCTGCGTTCCATCACTATTCCTTTTATTTATCAATGAAATAACTCAATCAATACATCACTTACAATTATTGTTGTTTGCAGGCGATCTCAAAATATTTAAAGAAATACGCACAATCAAAATACTCCAAAGTGATATATGTCTAGTAACTGAATGGTGTCATTCCAACGGTCTCAATTTCAATTTGAATAAATGTAACTGCATTACCTTTCCTTGTAAGAAAGTTACTATTAATTTCAATTATATATTTGAAAGGAAGATTATAACAAAAACTGAGTTAATTAAAGACTTGGGTGTTTGTTTCAGTTAAATATTTATCTTTGAGCATCATATTAAGTGTATATGTAACCGCGCCTCGAAAATATTTGGATACATTGAGCGGAAGTCTAGCGATTTGTCGACCTCTTCTTTAAAACTTGTATACTTTGCATTCCTATATATGTATATATATATATATATATGTATATGTATATGTATATATATATATATATATATATATATATATATATATATATATATATATATGGAATAAAATTACTTAACAAACAGCTGTGAAAATTTGAGTGTATGCTTATCTCAAAAATCCTACGTAAAAAAACTATTATATTATTCTCTTTTATTAATTATTATATAATTTTTAAGTAACTACAATATTATTTTAATAAAGTTTGAAATGAAAACACAATTTTGATATTTTCTCAAAAACCAATATATGTATTAATGAAAATTTTATTTATTTACTTATTCACAATTTTGGTTTGATTTTTTTTGATTTTCAAGGTATTCAAAAAAACAAAACAAAATGGCCTCGAATAAACAACGACTTCTAGTCACGAATATTTACCAAAACTTTTCAGATCTTCCGATTAGGAATAAAAACAACATCTTTATTCAAACAGAATAGGTGTAATTGTTTGTCTGTTTAGGCTATCGTCCATCGATCTTTATGCCCAGTTTTGGCATTAATTTATGTTTGCAAAAAATATAAAAGTAATATTAGGAAATAATTTTCTTGGTGTTACATCATGAAATAATAGGTAAAGATTAGATAAACACTTGGTTTGCTTCACTGAAACAACACTGATTAAGTGTGATTGAAAAGTATTTATATTTAGTGGTTGAAGATCTAATGAAAATGATGGTAGCGACCGTTACTATGTGGTAGTTCATTTTAAAAAAGGTTAAATGAAAATAATTTTTAAGTTTTTATACCACTATTTATTGTATAATATACACAAACAAAGTTTACAATATATTATCAATTTTGACACAACTATAGTTTCGACCTTTGCAGGTCATTATCAAGTGTTGAATGAAGAAGAATACAGGGTGTTAACAATTTATAGGGGAGGAATGAATTTTTAATGAACCTAATTAGGACTGAGATTTATTACAATGGATTAACTAAATATGCCGATCGGATTAAGGTGCGGTGTTTTCAGAAGAGGTACATGTCATTATAAGAGCTTAAATAATGGCGAAGAAATTAAATCCGTCTGCTCATTAAGCAGATTAGAATTAATGTTCTTGCTTTGGCGGTATATCTCTAATGACTCCAAGAAGATCTGTCTATTTTCATTTCGTACGTATCAAGAATATGGTCGTGTAATGAAAATAGTTTATTAACGTGAATGTGTTTAAGTACTGACATGTTAATGACCTTTGCTGTTTTGTAGTAATCTGGATTATCTCTTTGAGTAAAACAGTTGATTGGATTGGGAGATTGTATAGATACCTTATTTTATGGGGAAATGCGAGTCACTAAAAGATGCCGACCAACAGACGGCGCATGAGTTGTAAGAATGCTGACTAATAGTCGACGCATATTTAGTTCAGTGTATTTCAGTTTTCTGTACTATTTAACAGTTGCCTATAGCATTCAATTATACGTATTGACGTTAATTGAAATATTGTATAGATACCTCACCTTATCGGGAAATGCACAGTCGGTTCATATTTAATTCAGTGTACTGCAGTTTTCTGTACCATTAAGCACTTTTCTAGAGCATTGAATTATACGTATTGACATCAGCGTTGAAGCGATCGTGCTCGGGAATTTGCATCAAGCCAGCATCCGATGGGGTAAAATTTCAGTCACGGGAAACGAGATCGATGCTTACTCATAAATACGTGCCGTGTCTATCGAGTAAATAAACAGTTTCTTTATACTGCACATTTTTATTTAAATTCATTTAAAAATAAGATATTTATAGTTCAGTGTAACTCAACTCTGATGTATATATATAGAATACATTTTTCTTAAGAATGAATAATTGAATTTTGAGATGAAAATTGACGAGACACATATTGATGTTATTTGTGACGATAAGGATGGTGTGAATAAAGATATATCGAGGGGCAACCTTAGAAGTTTTTTCTTAAGTAGGGCGCTGAAAAGTTGATTTGTGTTTATAGGTATAACCGATGAGCCGCTGTGTTCTAATAGAGAGGAAAGGGGGTATTTTTGTCAAACACTTCTAAGCATATACCATCATCACCATTCAGATGGTTTTTAGGAGGAGGAGTATTTTAGATATTTTATCTTATATCAGTTCTGAAACCCTTATGAATCAGTTAATATTTTTCCCAGATACGCGTTAGATTTATGTGACTAGTGTAAAATATAAAATCTTAAACGCCGATGGTAGAACATCGTTAGCCCGGGCCAGCACTTTCGTGGGTGTACCTTTTGTCATTGGGATACAATTAAAGGCGCTTGTAAGTGACGAAGGCGATCTTTCAAAGTAACAAGCTCACTTACAAAAATATAAATACACTAAACACGGTAGAAGGACCACGAGGTTGATAAGTAATCATACAACTACTGTTATTAAAAATTAGCAATTCTACAAAGATTTCTTGTAAAATGTGTAAAAACATTTCAGTAATATTAAAAACTAATTTTGGGTTGACTTATTATTTAAAAAAATAATAAAAACTTACATATTTTTTCACACATAAAAACTTATTTTTAGGATGTTCACTTTTTGCAAGTATTTCTAATTTTAACATTTTAGTTTTATTAACTTGTGTAAATAAATTCTTATGAATACTTTTTGGAATTTCTCCGATGTTTGCGCATTTCCAAAAGTAATTTTGGAATAGGGGTTTTTTAAATTTCTATTTATATTTTCTTCAGATGGATTTGAGTCATCCATTTCAGTGTATACACGTGGAATTTGTATATTGGATATACGATTTGATATTTGCTATAAGGTTTTATCCCATTCTCCCAAAACTAATATATATATATAGAGCAAGTTAAAAAAACAACACTTTAGTGTAAATACTTTTTTGAAAAAAAAAATTAAAGGTAAGAAATACGGCAACTATTTGTTTATAAAAATTTTCTAAACTAAATTATAATAAAACAACTAAAAATTTAACAAAAAGGTTGCGAATTAATAAACATTTCGAAGGTAAATGAAAATGTATCCTTCACATTTTCAGAAACCATGAATACAGTTAGCAAATAATCAAGAAGTAAATATACGCCAGTTTTATTTAACTTTATAACAAAGTGTAATTTATGTAAAACATTTAAATATTACTAAATTTAGTTAAAAGTATCTTCAGCATAAAGCAAGAATCGAGAATTGAAAAAAATAAAATAAAATGTTTTGTATAAGTCCTAAAATTGCAAAGATATTTAATGAGTAATCACCTAATTACTAAGTTTGGACTTGAAAACCACCCCTATCTCAATTTTATTGTACATATAATATATATTTTTCTTCCTTAGAAATATGCCATAATAATTAATTTAATTTAAACACACGAACTTCAGATCTAGTCTGGTCTAGTCAGATATAGTCTAAAAATTTTCCAATTTCACATATTGTATTCATTAGTAATTGAGATCCGACGAAAAACAAGCGTGCTGTAACAAAATTTGGATCTGACACCATATTCCGTTTGGTGCACGAAGGCGGCAGGTCCGGAGCTGCCTCCTTTTTGCAACAAATGGAATGATTGTGTCATTCGTGATAAGTCAGTATTCGTTTTGAGGTCGGCCTAAAAGGACGTACGTTTTGGTTTATTTTAAAGTAATTATGATATTATTCTAAGTTGAATACGTCAAATTTGCATAGGATGAGTGACTCTGAACCGTTTAATAGCGGATAGCGAACCAGCATTTTGATTGCGACTTAAGTTCAACCAGTTCAAGTGATGATTTGTCAACATTTTAAAACAAAACTAATGAGGATAACGATAAATGTATGAATATTTCAGATGAATTTAATATAAATAATTAAATCGGAATCAGCAATGGAGTCGATTGACAGCTGCAGGCAGAGGCTACCGAGCGCGTCTCCAGGTGGTGGATAAAAGCGTGATGGAGAAATCGGTCAGTAGCTGACATAGGGTCGGGCAGGTGGGCCACCCACGCATTGCCTAAACTAGTTGCCGCGAACCAACTCCCCCAAGCTACGGTATACAGACACCCTACCAGGAGCTGCATGGCACAGGGTTAAGTGTCGCGAACGGTTTATTTGGGACACCGGGCGACCTCCCAACGTAGAGAGCTTTCTGTGCGTATCAGGGCACTGCGCACAGCGATCAGTTATTTCCTCCGTACTCATGGGAACAGCAATGGAACACCAAAAATCCACAAATAAATCAACCATAGGGGGCTCTTCGGAGAACCGTACCTCCCCTGGTGCCGCCACGGCTGAATCCGAACCAACTAAACAGCGTTCAGGGGCGGCCAAACGACACGAGAGGAGAGAGAAACTCGGCTAGAAGGCAGGGACGCCTAAGCAAAACCTACCTCAGGGAAAGCAAGCGTTAGGGGAGGGGACGCATCCGCGATAATAGTATGCTCCGACCTTCGAACCAGGACATGGCTTGAGAGCATAGCGAAGAAGAAGAATCTCCTGGGGAGCGAAAGGAAACTTCATTGATCATTGATCTTAAGGACCTATCGGAACACAGGAGAGTAGCTTTAGGACGTTAGTAGCTCCAGGACCACCAATAAAGGAAACCTCCTTCTTGAAAAGAACAACTTGAGCACAGATACCTTGAGAGTAGTAAATAAAAAACCGGTCCCCAAGGGAACTCAGTATATCATATTGATGGACAAGGTCTTTTGGGAAAAGTGAGCGAAAGAAAGAAGTTGCACTTTGGCATTTCAACTATCACCCTTAGGGTGCTGGCGGCAAAAACCGTCGCCAAACCTGAGGAGACCAATGAGGAAGCAATGGAAGGCATGTCGGGACTCTTGGCAAAAATTCTGGGAATATCGTCTCATTGCAGACCAAAAATGGAAAGTACACAGCCTCGGTAGAAGAGACCTTGCAGGTATTACAGTAGACGCACTTTCCGAGTTCTGCTATACTTGAAAATCCTATTTCCAAGAACCTGAGCGAGCCCAACACCGGGGCTCCAAAACGAGGCTGGGAAACAGCGAAAACGATAACCAAACTAGGTGATGCTGAGTGAAGAATTAACACATTCAAATCACCAGGTCCTGGCATGATATATCCTGTCATACTACAAAAGAGGATAGCAACACCAAGAAAACCACTATGTGATATCCTCAGAACAAGTGTTGCCCTTTCATTCATCCTAAGACGCTGGCGGACTGTCAAGGTGGTATCCATACCTAAGGCAGGGCGTGATTCATAAACCCAGGCTAAATCTTACAGACTGATCAACTTGCCATCATTTATTATAAAACTACTAGAAAAACTAGTAGACAGGGTTAACTGGAAACCCGGTCAAAACGGAGATCGTTCCCTTCACTAGGAGACGAAAAACCGATGGCAAAAATGCCACAAGAAGACTTTTTGCGACCAGAAAAATGGTAGAACGCACATGGTGACTGACACCCAGAATGACCAATTAGCTATAAACTGTGATCATAAGACCTATAGTGATATACGCGGCGCTCGTTTGGGGAGAAAAGACGCAAACCAAAAGCGCAGCAGTAAAAGAGTGCAAAGGCAGGCGTGTCTGATGATCACTGGGTAATAAGGACAACGCCCACAGCAGCTATGGAACACATATTATCGCTAACACAACTACATCTATTTGTTATGATGGAAGCTAAAATATGGAGTCATCAAGACCAGCAACATTTAAAGTGCTACACCCATGCCATAGATTCAAAACCGAGAACTGAATGGACAAATGGAACATACCCTAGAACGAGTAAAGGAATCATCTGTTACATAGACGGGGCCAAAAATACTAAAGGAACCGGGGCTGGTATCTTGGAGGGTGCAACCGGATCAAACAATTCGCGATTGCTCTAGGGAAACATGCCTCCATCTTTCAGGCCGAAATAGGTTCTATTGACTGGTGTACTCATCACGTAATGGAGTCGGGACAAAACAAAGGACCAATTACCACAATTACCATTATGACGGACAGCCAGGCAGCCATAAAAGCGATGGCATGCCCGATAGTGCAGTCCAGGCTGGTCATGACCTGCATAAACAGGCTGGACACACTGGCGACAACAAGAAAAACAAACGTAGTATGGATACCCAAGAACCAAAACATTATTGGACACTTGGGGGGCGACTTGCCGGCCAAACAAGGGACAGCAGGTGAATTCATAGGACCTGAACTCGCTTTAAGTATACCCCATGAAACTGGAAAAGAAATAATCCGACGCAAGCTAGCAGAGGAGCATAAAAAGGCATGGTATAACCGAATCGGAATGAGGCATACGGGACTCTTCCTAGACGGTCCGGTACCTAACAGCATGCTGATACTGTCAAGACTAAGCAGATTAAAACTAAAAAAATCACCGTATTAGCCATTGGGCACTGTGACCCTAATAAGCACAAACATAGGATGGGAATTCAGAAAAGCCCCCTAGGCCGTGGGTGTTTGGAAGAAGAGGGAACTTCCCACACCTACTGTGTACTTGCAAAGCATATAAACGGGAACGCACGGTAAAATTCGTAAAGAAACTCCTGTACTTCATAGAAGACACAGGAGTACACAGTGAGTAAAACATCCAGATCCGCATAAAAGGACCACGGAGACCGCAGTGCAGGGACGCCAAGCGACACCACCTCATGAGGAAAAAATATAAATGCATGCCCATCGCCGAGTGGTATAATCTCATAAAAAAAGAAAATCTTTCAGAATGGAAACGGAATGTTATAAAGAAGTCTATTGCTACTGGAAATTATTTAAACTATAAAGGTCGAGAAATGGGAGAAAGAAAAATTGGACCGGGTTGTTGTTGCAAGTGTTTTGTTCAAATTAATGAAGAAGTAAATTGGAAGAAACCTAGGTAAAAAACGTATATTTAGGAGGTCTAATTAAAACTGTAAATGTTGAATGAGAAAGATTAAAAACTATCACAGAGAAGAAACCGTTTTGTTCACGTAAGTATTATACTAAATTAGGAAATAGAAATATACATGTTTGTAGAAATGGCTCTGCATCTATCCAAGGAATATCAAAAAAGTGTATAGATAATGTTGCCAAAGAGTATCGTGATCCTACTGTAACTATACCTGCTAAGTCTGAGCGTGGAAACATCAAAATAGACTAAGTCGTATTTCGAGTGAATGGGTTTTCAAAGTTGATTCTCACATTAGCTCTCGTTATTTACGACGATTTATATTAAATTTAATAAATTAAAAGATAAGGCATTGGATAGCCAACCAAGCCTAAGCCGACACTTATTTTGTTGATTTGTTCGACTTCTATTGACGAGTACGAGGTATTAACTTTTAATTATCAGCAGAATATGCCATTGCCTAAAATTCCAGCAGGTGAAGCATTTTATAAACGTCAACTTTGGGCAAATAATTTTTGTATATACTCAGAAAAAACAGAAATCGCTTAATTTTATTTATATGACGAAACCATTGATCGAAATCACCAAACGAAGTTATATCTTTTATAAATCACTACATAAATAACATCTTGCCCAGCACAGTTAAAATACTGTATTTAATATCTGATAATGCAGCAGTACAAAATAAGAACTCGACTTTATACTCCTATGAGGTGTTCATCTCTTAAGAAGATTGTTCATTGATTTCCTGAACCGCGCCACAGCTTTTTACTATGTGATTGGTGTTTCCGCGTAATAAAGAAGTTTAATAGAAAGAAAGATTACATGTTTACTACTTTTGATTCCTTACTTTCGTCAACATTATGAAAGTCATTTCAAAAAAGTAATAACAAATATGATATGTCGTTGATTGTTGATTATTTTTTGAAAATGTATTATCACTCAATATAATAATAATAGTAAACTATTTATGATTTTCAACTTTTTATTTTACTCACTACAATTGTTTCGAGTAAAATAAAAACTTGAAAATTATAAATAGTTTACAAATATGATATGATTCAAAATATATCGCATTTTTCAATATAGTAAAGATCACATTGAAACTATTGCAGTCAATGTTACAACGGGAACGCCTGTATTTGATTAGTTTCCCATAATGAGAAATTTTCAAGACAATCTATTCGTTCTGCCTCAGAAACCGCTGCTGTTGAGAAAGGCTAAATACTTAAATGGTGATGTGGCCATCATAGTACTTTTCCTATATTTTACTTTACTGAAAAAGGCCATTCTTAATAACTTGTTCACTTTTAAATTATTTGTTATATACATTTTATGTAATAGTTTATTAGTAATTGGCAAAAAGTGTCAACATTTTCAATTTTATTTTTTTCTCAAAACTAAAAAATATGTTTTTATAAAACTTGTTCAGTTTATTATTCCCTTCAACTTTAGTTTAAAAAGTTTTGTAAAATTTTTCATATTAAAAGAAATATCAGAAAAAACAAAAAAAACAGCCTCGAGTAAACACCCACTTTCGGTTTATGAATGTTTACCAAAAGCTTTTCAGTTAAAACATTAAGTTTAATTATTATGCAGCTGGTAAACAAGTATGTTCCACCAAATAAACTGTATTTCTACGGGGTCCTTAAAGTGAAGTTCTTGGACCTACAGGTGACATTTTTAGCGAAGAAGACGATAATCAAGCTGAAGTTGATCTTTAAATAAGTAATTTTTGTTAAACACTCGTTCGTTTTTTGTTTTCTTTTGATTGATTAATCATTTACGTGTTGATTAATAGTTCTTGAAATAGAAATACTTATATGTATGTGTTTTATTATTTATAGTACAAAAGAGGGTAGTATTTTTCTTTGATTTTGGTGCAAAACGGAGGCAGATTTCAAGTATTTCTAATATTTACTTATTTGATTTCAAAACTATGTGAAAATATGTGAAACTGTTTATGTTTTATAATAGCATATAATTTTTTTTCACACTAAACAACAATAAATTTAAAAGTACTATTTTCTTATTTTCTACAACTTTTGAAAATTGGACTTGTCTCTCTTTTGTTACAAGATACTCAATTGATAAATTATGTTCAAAGGTGATTTGTGTTTGAACGAAGATTTTGAAATTCAAATCCACAACAAAAGTTTGAAAAATTTTAACCATTGTCAGCCACTAGTTGTAGGCCGAACCAAAGTCATATTAAAATATGTTCTTGCTGTCGGCGTTTAAAAATGATAATGATAAGAAATATTTTAGGCAACCCTGACATGTTACTGCATGTTGCATTAACCACTACTGCAAATAATGCTGTATTATCGTTGATTGAATATTTTAATCAACGGGATTATTAACTTATCAGTTATATATCACGATAAAAATAATTTATCCAGATGTCTGTCCATTTAATTTGTAAATCTTAATAAATGTACATAAGCATATAATGCTGATATAGCTGATAAATTTCTAAATCAGTTCTAAATCGTGACGAGACGTTGAAACTAAAAATAAGAATATGCAATTTATTGTAGTGTTTTTATAGCTTACAAATAATTAAACATCGTTGCTCCTGCATCTATTTTATACAAATGATTTGGTGAATTTGAAAAGGGATAGATACATATGGCGTCTACAGATTAGACACTATCGAACCCAACTACCATCTACAACGTTCAGGTTTTTTTAGCAGTACTAGGTGGGGAATAGAAGGGGCTTTTTAGGTGACATGTGGGTTGGCCACCTACACAATATTTTAGTCAGCGACAAACCCAACTTTCCCTGTACGAACGTTTACCGTAAACATTTAACCTATTCATATTTACTTATTTTATTGTTTAAAACCTTAAGTTTTAGTTTAAAATCTTAAATGAGTTTTGAAATACAGCGAGTACAGATAGATACATACACATATCTATATATATCTTTGGATTCTTGAAATACTTTTATACTTATTAAATTGTATAATTTGTAAATCAAAAATGTATGTTGAATTTTTAAACTATTTGTTTCTTGATGCAGAATATATTCTAATTCATAATGGTACACCGAATTAAATTATTAATATAAATATTAAATATATTTTAAAATGTGAATTAGGTTTGCATTTTGTAATTTAATATCTATTATTGCATAAAAGCGCAATTGTTCAATAATTATTTGTAGCTTACCTTTAAAAACATAGTTTGGACTTTTCCGCAATCCCTCCCGCATTCTTCGTCAACAATTGAGTAGACTATATCTCTAGCAGAAATTCTATGGTAGGCTTGCCGTTTTCCGCCACTGATTACCCAGAGAAAGACATCCGGAAGGGCATGTTGAGGCTAAATTAAATATGTAATATGCATTAAAATATTTGTTATATAAGTATAAAGTATTAATGCTTACATCGTCTACTAATGTTCTAATCTTTGCTAGATAGCTTTGTGCTGTTTTGTATCTCTCTTTGTGGGAAGCCCTTGTTACCAGTGCTCTTAGGTTTCTTGCAGATGTAGCTAAATGCTCCTAAAATACGCATACAATTTTATTGATTTATTGCTCGCATTATAAATTTTGAAGTATAATTCCACCAGTAATAATACAGAAATAATAATATATACATTTTTAATAGATGAATTGCTTTGCGAGCTATTATGACTTCGTTGCTTGAACAAGGTATTTTTTTAAAACTGTTATTATGTCTGTTATCATAATTACTATTATTGAAGTCTTACGTAATACATTAAAAAACGTACTTACAATTTCTCTATGACAAAGTTTAAGGTGTTCCTTATCTAATTTAGTTTTTCCTGTACCGGGTCCTGACGTTGATCCCATAGAAGTTTTTAGGTATTTATTACAACCCATTGTTAGTTCTTCTAATACTTGTTTAAGTCTTGTTTCGCGTTCAGGGTCCTCTAGTTCTATCATGGCATGTACATCACTTAAGCCCTCTTCCTAGAGTATACAAATATAAAATTAACATATCGTAAAATAACCTATATTTTAGGTTATTTTACAATATGAAAGCGTAATGATTTAAAATTCACTGAATTTTTTATCTTCATTGAAAAATATGTTTTAATACGCAATCATATTTTGGTTCTACTTACCAATTTGTCTACAATTTTTGCGATCAGATTTGAATTGTACATCCTTCTTCTGTAGTCTGGCCAAACAGAGAGAACGTACATGCAAGGCTTGTTGTCCCAATATGGAAGAAAATAATGAAGTTTGTCATGAGTCATTGGTTTTGTTGGTGTTGTTGTGCTTTGCCAAGATGCACTGTCTATAACTATTCCTTCTGAAAAATTTATATCTACTTTAGCATCATCAGAAAATGCAAAATCAGATTTAACAGTTTAAAATGGTTGGTAATTACAAAATAAATAAATAAAAAGTATTTTATTGAAAGAATTAAATGATACTATTGACATTTGATAACAGCTGTTCTAAATAGAATATGATGTAGATACTTCTCTGTTTCAAATAGTATCTGAAATCAATCGCTATACATTTAAGAACAACTAAAATTAAAAAAGGGTAAATGAAAATAATTTTTAAGAATTTATACTACTATTTATTGTATATAATACACAAACAAAGTTTACAATATATTATCAATTTTGACACAACTATAGTTTCGATCTTTGCAGATCATTGTCAAGTGTTGAATGAAGAAGAATACATGGTGTTAACAATTTATAAGTGAGGTATGGATTATGAACCTAATTAGGACTGAGAAGATTTATTACAATGGATTAACTAAATATGATTAAGTGCGGTATTGTGGTGAAGAGCGGATTAAGGGCGGTGTTTTCAGAAGAGGTATATGTCATTATAAGAGCTTAAGCAATGGCGAAGAAATTAAATCCGTCTGCTCATTAAGCAGATTAGAATTAATATTCTTGCTTTGGCGGTACATCTCTAATGACTCCAAAAGATTAAGCCTTTGGCCTTTATTGCAAAAATATAAAAGTTTTAAATTATCTATATGTGGAAATGAATGATTACATTTTAAGATATGATTTGAAAAAGAACTTGTTGTATGTCTAATTTTGAATGCTCTATAATGTCCATTGTATCTCTTTTCAAAACTCATACCTGTCTGTCCTACATATGTGCTGTTACATTCGGAACATGAAATTTGGTATACTCCCCATTTTTTAATAGATTGAATTTTATCCTTTGCGTTAAAAAGTATATTTGAAAGTTTGCTCGCTGGTCTAAATGCAATTTGGTGATTTTGTTTTTTGAAAATATTTGATATTTTATTTGTTACGTGCCCAAAATAAGTGAATGTTATAAATTTTATGTTCGTTCGGTCTAAAATATTTGGATAAATCTGATAATATAAATTGATTTGTAAGGTTTTTTGTGAATTAAATTTTAAATCAGATTAACTGGGAAACCATTCGCCGTTGCTATTGATATAATTTTGTCTAGTTCTGTGGTTCTACTTGAATCAGATAGAGGAATTATGAATGCTCTATGTATCATGGAGTGAAATGCAGCTAACTTATGAGATAGAAGATGATTTGAATTATAAGGAATTGTAGAGTTGACGTTAGTAGATTTTCTAAATATTTCAAATTTAATTGTATTATTCTGAAGAATTAATGTAAGGACCAAAAAATTGATTTTATTGTCGTTTTCTCTCTATACTGTGAATTTTATTTTAGGATGAACACTATTAAGTTTAAAAATGATCTAACTGGCGTGATGTACCACTAAAGCATGCGATAACATCATCTACGTATATAAGCCAAAATGAAACGTGTGTTTTTGTGAAATTTGAACTCCTTTGTCAAAATTGATAATATATTGTAAACTTTGTTTGTGTATATTATACAATAAATAGTGGTATAAAAACTTATTTTTTTTTCATTTACCCTTTTCTAAAATGAACTACCATATAGTAACGATCGCTATCATCAATTTCACTAAAATTAAAGGTTAAAGTCTCCTTCTTACATGGTTAAACAGGAGTAATTGGCTCTAAGTATCAGTTTTGGAATTATAATATAAATATTATTATTTTGTTTCCAAATTACTTTCCTATATTATTAGTACTTGATGGATACAGTTAAAGGAAACATTAAATCCATCAATATATTAACTCATATTGCGATTATTGCATTATGCCCATTGTCATTCCTTTATTTTATTTCTCAAAAAAGCAAAAAGGTTATTAAAGTATATCAATATTTTTAACTTTGATTTAAAAGAAGGTTTTTTTATATTTCATATGATATATATACAACGTATCTACGTAAGTATGCAACAAATGGAAAACTTTTTTATTATTAATTTCTCAGAAAATTTTATTCTTTATAAAAGTTGGTGCTTGATCTTAAACATTCAAAAGTGACAAAACAAATGACATACGGTTTTAATTAACAAAATATGTAATATCTTTAAAATTAACAACCTTAACGATATTATTCCTTTAATAACAATCACTCGATGTGATCCCCTTTGCTCTCAATACATAAATTTGTTCTTCTCTTAGAATAAACTCTGATTTTTAACCACCCCCACAAATAGTAATCAAGTAGATTTAGATCAGGTGAGCGAGCAGGTCACGGAAATTTGTCTTTCAATCTATTTCTTATTAAATTGTTTATTTAAATATTCAACTTCGACCCTGTCATATTTCGGTTCAAAAATACAAACCAAACATTTATTTTTTGAGAATATTTATTTTTGTAGAATATTCCGAATGCTGGATTTTCTGTTGACCACCAACTACAGTTTTATGATAAAACTACACCGTTTACAGTAAATGTAGCCTCGTAAACAGGATCTGCTACAAGGTGAAATAGAAATGTTCTATTAATTTCTATTTCACCTTGTAGCATGAAACAAAATATAGAATGATTGTCGTAATCATGTTCTTGCAAAATTTAAACATATCTTGGTTTAAATGCTTTCAACTTATTTCCCAATTCTATTATTATTATTTCAGGATTTTCAAGTAGGCTTTGCAAGATATCTAACGAATTATCCACATTTCTCACTGGTTTAGTACGTTCATTTTAAAATGCAGTTCAAATTTAGCGGTCCTTTTAAATTGCTTTAAAATTCTAGACACTTGTGAATAACTGATTCTCTTTTCGGAGTGCCTGCCGTTAAAAGTTTCAACTGCTTCTCTGCAAATTGTATAGTTATCGTCACATATTAGCACCAACTTTCCTCTGTCTTGTAAAGTTAATCGCTCTGCCATAATTTATACAGATACGTCAAAACTAAGGATACTTGATAAAATTCGCTTAAAATGTGCAAAAGTTATAAAAACTATTCATTATCTTTCTAATATAGCATTGAATGTCATTTGTTATGTCCTTTTTTGTATGTTTAAGATCAAGCACCAACTTTTATAAAGAGTAAAATTTTCTGAGAAATTAATAATAAAAAAGTTTCCCATTTGTTGTATACCTACGTGGACATGTTGTATATATATATATATATATATTATTTAGTTTGATGTTTTCGCGGGTATGGTATGTTGTAGCTGGTTTTCGGGTTATACTCCGCGTGGTTTGTAAATTATATTCACGACGTTTCGATGGTCTCTCTGCCATCTTTTTCAAGTGTTTACTCTTGTTTGGTCAAGGTAATACTGGTTTGCTGTCTAGTTAGCGGATTATTTATATATGTAGTCCCTCCCCTCCACCTGCATTTCTTCTTGTTTGGCTGTGCGTCATTGGCCGGTTTGTAGTTGTTTGTGCGCGTGCGTGTTGTGTATATGTATTTGTGGTGTCTGTGTTAGTACGTGTCCGGTGATTTTCCGTTCGAAGAACCGGTTTCCACGTAATCGGCAGGCGCTGTGAGTCATCTCTTCGGTTCATTGACCTTGGTCGTATCTCGATCTCAATTGCCTCCCGAATAATTCGTTCATTTAGATGGCCTATTCTTGCAAGAGTTTTGGTGTTTTTAAAATCTATTTTATGGCCCGTTTGTAGGTGATGTTGTGCCAATGATGAAGTAGTTTGTTTTTTGTTTTACAGAGTTTTTATGCTCATCAATTCTTGCCGAAATTCGCCTGTTTGTTTGTCCTATGTATGTTTGGTCACAATCTTTACAAGGTATCTCATAAACTCCTTGATTTTCGTGTGGAATTTGGAAATATATATATATATATATATATATATATATATATATATATATATATATATGTTAATTGTCAAACATAACCTAAATGTGCATTAAAAATGTCAGTTCATTTATTTGCAACATGTAAGAATCGACCTACGTTTTTTATTCCAACGCCACCCGGGACTGCAATAATTGTTGGACACCCGTTATATATATATATATATATATATATATATATATATATATATATATATATATATATAATTGCTTCCATTTGCTTACGATTTTTTGTTTGACGATGAAATGATATGGGTATAGTTCTTTGAGAATAAATTTACAAGAGAATATTGCTGCCAACTCCTCTGTTCGGCTCGAATATTATTTTGTGTTTAGTTCGGGATACTAAAAGACTAATAATACTATTCATACTAAACACAACTAAATGAAATGTTTTTAAATACATTTTATTTAATATTTGTAAAATATTTTTTGACTTAAAATATATATGTTAATAATTATAAACTTTTTTGATTTTTTAAATTTATGAAATATTTAAGAGCAGAATGTAGAAAAACCGATGATCCATCCAAACAGATAGACATATCTAAAATTCATTATTTATGATGTACTACATACTGAAAGGAGAAATACTTGAGTTATTTGGGTCTTGTATAGTATATGCTAGTGTGCGAAATGTGGGCGTAAATGTGGAAAATACACCCATAATAAATGTTGACGCTGAAATGCCCTATATCGCCGTCTACAACAACTTCGGTATGCACAAAATGTGTAGCTTCCGTTCCAACTGATGCGGCTCCTATGACGAATCATAGTTTATACAATTATTCATTAATTTAGTTTGTTTAAAAATAAAATAAAGAGCTTTAATACAATCGTTTTTTATTAAATTTATAATTTCATTACTCAGTTAGAAAATAAAATCTATATCATTTTGAATCTGTAGTGATTCAAATAAAACCGTTAACTAGGGTAGGTAGTGAAGATATCATTTTAGTATTAGAAAAGATCGTATTTGAATTATCAATGTTATTCTATTTAATCTCATGGAATCCGAGTCTCAGGAAACCGATGAAAGAATCGATCATGATATGTCAGTCGCGAATAATATGATTCGGCAACGTAAATTAAATATGTAGATTCACGAAATGTTTTCGTATTTTTAAATTTAAAATCAATAATTATTTTGTTATGAAATTTCTTAAAATTCATAGTATGCGATAATATTAATCACGAAAAAATCACATATATAGATGCTATTATTATTAAATGATTTTCCAAATTTATTAAAGATTTAATGAATATTATTCTTATGCGGCACGTAATAAATGATATACACACGTAGTTTTAATGCCATTTCATATGGTCCCACTTTCGGTAAATTGTTTATGTCTTGAAAAATAGATTATATTTTCTGTTATTTTAGTCTGTTTCATGTTAAGGGCCTTTAAAAAAACACGTGATTCTTACATCAATTGTTTAATTCCATTAGGATTTCTAGTTGTTGAAACATTAAAACTCGCATATTCCTTGGGTACATTGGAGATTAGTTTCTCAGACTTAATACAATTTAGTCCTTTCCTTGTAGATAAGATGTTACCTCCTCTGGTGTTCTATTTTTTTACACACATGGAAGATGGTTCTCCTGCCATATACCTTATAAATATAAATATAGAAAGGGTCATTGCCCTCTTAACTTTAAAATGTCTACATAGTAGAACTACTACATATGTTTACATTAAATTGTTGCTAGAACTAAGGGCATTTGGGAAAACGTCATCAAGATTAAATATTTTAAATCCTATTCCAAAATTGTTCAATTTATAATTGTTCAATATGGGGTCGCCGTCTCTACTAAGATGAGATTTCATACATTATTTCAATTGATGGTGATGGTTTCTGTAAATAAAATATAACTATTAGGCTAAAAAATTAAAATGCCCTGAAAGTTTGGTTTCTTCTGTGTCTGAACAGGTAATGTTTATCCTTTCTTTAGCAATGAAGGCAATAAATAAGAGGTTGGTAAATGTTCTGTTTGACGAATGTCCAAGAAATTTGTTTTGATTTCCAAGTATTTTCAGTAACTAGTAACTCTATCTCATCGACTGCTCCGAGTTTAGTAAAAGGTATTAAAACTATATGTCATCACCTAAGCACATGTCTCGTAAGGACATTATGTATACGTATCGGAAGAATAATTAATTGGAAAGAAAATAACCAATACATTTTCGAAACTGCAATTACGAAACTAAATTAAAAGTGTGTTACCAACGCAGTTGTGAATTTTAATTTTGTAATCAATTGTTATGACAGACTAGTATTCTCAATATTTTTCTTTGAACAGCAATTCTTCATTATAGTAAATTGAATTTCGTTGTTAACAGTTAGAAATATTTTAAATGTGTGCTACATTTTTTAAACTTTAAACTTTAAATGTAAATGTAAGTACATTATTTTAACTTAAACACATTATGATTATATGCAAAGTTTAAAATTTTTAAATACTATTAATACTATTACCTAAATTAGTTTTGAAGATTGGTTTGTTTGGTTTGATTTAGATATGTAACTCATAGTATTTGTCAAAAAAATATTCTATTGGCAGGACTTAATAATAATGTACAAAACATGTACATTGACTATTTCGAAAAAATAGTCAAAACAACTTTTGTTAATTTTTATTAGATTTAGGTAGGTTTGCTTATTGTTGTAGACGAAATGGTTTCGTGTTTTTTAAAATTATTCTATATATTTTAGATAGAAGGAAATATGTCTCGTTTAATAATAAACTTTCACAAGAGCTTAAAATTAAGGTGTAGCACAGGGATCTATCTTGGGCCCACTTATATACCTAACATTAATTAATGACCTTTCAACATTGATAAGTTATGTTCACCCACTTGTTTGTGACTTATGTACCCGTATTGGGGGATGAAGGAATCCTGGCGTACTTTTATCAAGTGAGCTCACCAGGGGAGATCACCACGTTGACGCACCCAGCTTCGGCAAGGACGCAACAGGAGGGCTCCTCGCAGATGAGCTCAAGTCATTCTTCGGGGACATCCCATAGATACTGCCACAGGAACCACTGGTGCTGGTGGCAGATATCAGAGTTAAAAAAAGAAAGACCGCATCGAAGCGGAAATATGGTGCGTAGGCGAAGGAAGGCTCGTCTAGCGGAACAAGCAGCGAAGGCTAAAGTGTACCTCGTCGGAAGGAACGAAAACCAAAAATATGGATTTCCGGTAAGAAATGGAAAAGGTACTTAGGCGGCTGGTCTTCCTAAACAAAGGAATGGTGGTACACCTCCCTAACAAGACCACAGGAGAAACCAAAGGACTTCTCACATACACGTGTATGCCCGAGACTCCAATGAAGGTAGACGCAGCAAAGGGATCGACTACGAACCTGGAGGCATGGACCGGGACCGCTACACAACTGTAGCGAGTACCGGCCACCCAAAGTCGAGATTAAAACAAACCCTACATTTGACCTATGTAGTAAAAGAAAAAGAAAAGAGAAAAAATACCCACAGAGGTAATTAAATGTATCTTGCATCACTACAAAGCTGCAACGGCCACATTAAGCCGGGGGCTTGATATGGTGCAGGACTGCATTGTCTTAATCCAGGAACCCTAGGCAATTAAAAACAGGGTTCTGTTTTATGAATCCACTCAGGACCCATCTTTATGTAGCACCCATCCATGGAGGACCTTGAGGTCATTCGAGTAAGGTTATGCTTGGAAGATGAGAATAATGCCATTATAATAGCATCTGAATATCTTCCACACGAAGCTTCTACCCAATTCCCAATTCCGGAGATGGACGCACTGGTCCTACTAAAGTAGGATGTTCAAGCATTGCCCACGCCTTGTACACACTATTTTTTCACATACTGCATATAACATCAATTATAAAGGTGTTTGCGATTTCAATTTTGACACTGGCATATAAAAATTATGTTAGAATTACCGATAGTATGTGTGTTGTATATATTACTCAATGTATATAACTGACATTGACATTGATTAATAGTAAATAAAAGTAGTGCGGAAAAGTGTATCAATGCGGAAAAGTGTGCAACAAAATTCTACTTTTCTCAACGATGTAGGATGCGGAAATTAAGGTATTATTTAGTATGTGAAAAAAGATATTCCCGAACTGGAACCGCCGCACTCCATAAGGCATTATATCAGCATACAAGAAAGCATGCCTTCCAAAAATTAGAGAAGATGAGGGACTCACCAGTAGATGGTTGAAGGCAGAACTTGAGGCGCTGAGAATCCAAGCAAGAAGGGCACACAACAGAGCCATGAATATGCAAAATGACTCCGAATCAAACAACTATAAAATAGTACAGCTTTTCTGCTCAAAAATGGAAAACGTCTCGGAAAAACGGGCAAATTTCTATTGAGGACCCATTTTCCGGGCTGTACCTTCAACCAGGAGCGGAGCCGCATGAATAACTCTACAGCGTCCAAAACCAAACCGGATTGGGACCTGGCAGCCTTATCGCTACCAGTGACAGGTTAAACTGGGCAATGAGGAGTTTCTCACCATACAAATCCCCAGGGATGGACGGGATATATCCGGCTCTGATGCAGTGGGGCAAGAATGTTATCCTGGACGCCCTCGTGGGCGTGTACCGGGAGTGTATCGCCTTCAATTACACACTTCATGCGTGAAGGAAAACTCAATTTTTTTTATACCAAAACCAGGACGCTTGGACTACACTACAGTGAAAGCATATCGACCAATAAACCTTGAAGAGGTTATGCAATTGGTACATTAGGGAAATAGTCATGGTAAAACATTAAAATAATTAACATGCATACTGTGAGGGCAGATTGATGAACTCGGCCCTGCACACTGTGGTGAGCAGAATTGGCCGACCCATTTCCCAGGCTGTATCTTCAACAAGGAGCGGAGCCCCACGAATATATCCAGGGAAAGGGTAGAGTGGACAATGAGGAGATTCTCACCATACAAATCCCCAGGGCTGGACGGGATATATCCGGCTCTCATACAATGGGATAAGGATGCTATCCTGGGAACCCTCATAGTCGCCGGGGGTGTATTGCTTTCAGTTACAGACCTCATGCGTAGAGAGAAACTAAACTTATTTTTTTACGAAAACCAGGACGCTTGGTCTACACCACAGCGAAAGCGTATCGGCCAACAAGTCTTACATCCTTCCTTCCAAAGATACTGGAGAGGCTATACGACCGGTATATTAGGGAAACAGTCGTGGTGAAACATCTTTCACAATCAACATGCATACTGTGAGGGCAGATCGACCGCCTCGGCCCTGCAGAGTGGTGAGCAGAATTGGCCGATCTTTTTGAATGCAAAAACCTTTCACCCTTGCGACTTTCATGGATATAGAAGGAGCCTCTGATAAAACCTCCTTCCCAAAGATAACAGCTGCACTTTAACGTAGGGGAGTTTCGGTGGCCTTAAGCCAGTGGATCTCCAATATGTTGCAATGGAGAATAGCCAAGACATTCATATATACACTGATGAGTCGAGCAGGTGTAGAAAACCTATCCCTGAAAAAAAGTACTGCACTAGGTAAGACAATGAGCACACCAACAAAGGTAGAACTCGTTTGTTTACTATGCGCAGCAAAGGTAATATGACAAGAAGATCAAGGGAAAAACATACACGTCATAAAGGACAGCAGATCTAAAATTTCACCCATTGCTAGCTGTAAAATTACCACAGCATTAATGCTAGGATGTTGTAAAGCCTTGGAAGAAGCGGATTATGACAATAATGCTGGATGAAAGGGCATAACAATAGAAGAGGTAACAATATAACAAATGGTTTGGCGAGGAAGGCATCCGGAAGAACAATATGCGGGCCGGACGCCTATTTGCCGCCCTCCGTGCAAGAATTGATTAGTCTACTAAAATGGCCTACGTGCAGCGGACTTTAGTACAATTTCAAAATCCTACACACTTGCAACAAAAGCAAAAAGTTAAACCTGCTCGAGCAACTTGAAACAAATAAATTGAACAAACGCGGCATTCAATGACCAACTAGATGTGAACAATTCCCCTTTAATTAACATTAAACAAACAAACAACAATTAAAAAATAATGTAATCGTCCTTAATTATTGCATCATACAATTGTAAAGACAATCATTAATCATTTCCTTGATGAAGCCATTGTAAGGAGAAACATATATTACAGTTTCAACATTAAATCTGTGAAATTTTAAAGCGAGTTTTTAAGTCGGAAATGATTGACCATATTTCCTTGTCCATTTTTTGCATCGTTTACATGCGGAAAGGATGAACCGATGACTAAAATTAGTTAGCTTTAGCTAATTAAGTTTTATTGTCTTCATTGCCCTCAATGCATTTGTTTAATCATTTAAGCACTAATTTCAATCTTCAGAGTTGACATACTTTCTAAATTGTTTACTTCAATTTTATGGGAATATAGTATTCTCGACATTAACAAAACTACCGGTGTTTTCCAGGCCTTGTTAGCTTAGGAACGCTGCATTGCCATTTTAGCTGAACTACGAGGAATCCACTGTATTAACTAAGCTCATAATATATAGACGCCTTACAGTAAATAAAATGATAGTTTACACAAATACTAAATGTCTATATCATAGCTTTTGATGTTTTACAAAATTTACTTGTTTTTAGAAATAAAAGAGAGGCTATGTGACCCTGTACCCAAAACTACATTCTAACAAATTTATCCTGGAGCATAAGACCTGAATACGAATCTGCAATATACTACAATAGTCTACCAGTGTTACAATAGAAATCATTAAGCTGGTATGGGCAATGTACAAATAAAGACAGATCCTGACATCCTTAAAAAGTGGCCTACCATTCAAAAACATTCATCGAATAAATTAGAGATGAAATAATTTATTTGTCTGTTCGGGAGTTCCATAGAAGTTCATTACAATAAATTGAAAATTAGTTCACTTCAGGGATAACCTTATCAAAATAGTGGAACTCCTCACTGAATAGTTAGGAAATCTGAAACCGAAGAAGAAAACGGTACTAATATCCCTTTTGGCCTTGATGGTGGCAATTGCCACCGCAACATTTACATGTCTTTACTTACTATGATAATCCATATTTTTGCTGTTTATTACTAGACGTTACTTCAATAAAGCCTCCTAAACAAAATACATGCGCAGTTTACGTCATTACTTGACTTGTGTTGTGTGTAAATAAGTGTTTTATAAAGTCGTGCGAGATGGACAATCTATTTGCGAAGTGCCCCTCTGCTTGTCCAAATTTAGGGAAACAATCTCTAAAAAATTTCATATTAAATAAATTATGTTTGTGTTTATGTACGAAACTAAGTTTATTAGAATAAATGTAAGTTTTCATTTTTAGCATATTTTAGCTTTAAGCAGGTCCTATAAATAAAATGCAACCACTAATTAATTCCTATACTAATTAAGCAAATGAGTTCAAATTTGGTATTTATGGTCTTAAGAAGCTCCCCATCAATAATAATTAACAATTTTTTTTCAAATTTAAAAATCCAGGGCTGAAAGGGATATACTCATGAACTGTAGAGGGATGTTAAATCTACAAAAATCAGTCACGAAAGAGATATTTCTTAGAACATTATACACTTGAAAAGTCTCATTTGGCGTGATTCTGGTGTTTATTCAAACCTTGGTTTGATTTTTTTTTTTGGTTTGTTATAAGGAATGAAAACTGATATGAAGAGTTGATCAGAATCTTAATGGGGACTATATAATGTATATATATATATATATATATATCTGTCAATCGTTCCATAAAACTTCCAATCCGAAATAAAGAATCGAGAATTATTATCTTGTATTTGTTTCTCAAAAATCAACTACCTATTAACGAGAATTATTATGCTCACGGAGAAAAAATATGTGTTGCGCATTGCATTGCTAGAAATGATGGATCAGAAGCAGTTTTCTGGATATTATTACAAACCATTAAATGTACGTCTGAAAATATTTTATATAATCTTTATTTAAGATATGATTTTTAGATTTAGTTTTTGCATATTATCATAATATTTAAAGTCTGAATTAAATTAAATTCTAACGTTATGGTCATTAACTAATATATTTAACTGCCCACTGATTTTAGAGTAATTAGATACGGACGAATCTTTTAACATTAATTTTCAAATTTGTTTTTTTTTATTTTAAAAGAAATGATGTTAGATGGGAACGGAAAATGTCAGCGAAAGCTTTAATATGTATGTATATGAAATGTGAGACGCACACAAACATCAATAGATTCGAACGGTGAATTCTTTCTTAGAAAAGAGGATCGAACCCAAGGCCCATGACCCGTGAGAAGGCACTAGGTCTTAATATTTGTTGTTATTTACTTATTTTAATGTAAGGAATGAACGCATAATATGACAAATTTGCAATTCGAATTTGTCACTTATTGCCTAGAGATTTCATCCGTTCCTACAATTAAGTGGAATAATAACGGTAACTAAAGAGGACTGCCAGTGGCGATATCTATGTTACTGGAAATTTGAATTTTTACTACAAGTTACCCCTTTCTCTAATTGCGGTATACTGATGAGGTTAAATAAGTCAAAGCTAATCTATATGCCCCGAAGCAAGGCAAGAAATAGGACCTATTCCGTTTATGTAATTGTAGGGTATATTTATAATCACGTAGATTTGCATAAATTAAATGCGATTTTTAAATAAGGTTAAATTTTTCTCGGTGCCCTTTACCTTTTCAATATTGAAAATAAGCCTTGAGTATTATCAAGACACTATAACAATTGCGTTAAATTTATATGATAATAATTTTAAGGGATTACAAATAATTGCTATAAAGGAAGTTGTTGAATTCAATAATTGAACAGTGCACTGGACCACCAAGAGTAGATAAGCGCGCCGCTTTATCTAACGAACCGAATTCCGAGCGATCGTTAAGATCCACTGAAGATATAGTTAGTAATACTTAGTATACTGGTAATAAAAAAAATAGATTTTAGTATTGTAATCCTAGACGCTCATTACCGCATCGTGTGTGTACACATTGATCCTTCGAACCGGATCCGCTGCCCACTTGCTGCCAGATTGGGACACATGCAAAGAAAAATCTAAAACGAACTTACAACCCGCTCTAAACTTCGCTACCGTCACTACCGAATTATTTTCGTGCATATTCTGGGGATCGGCTAATAGTAGCTTAATAACACTTCGAAGACGACCTCCACCTGGTCCTACGACATGATTTGGATTTACGATCCGAGTTAAAACAGAAGCTTTCACACGAGAAACTTTAACAACAACCAACTTACATAACACTTCGAAAACGACCTCCACCTGATCCGACGAAACAATTCAGATTTACGACCCGAGTCAAAATAGAAGCTCCCACACGAGAAGTTTTAAAAACAACCAACTTCTACAAACACATCAGCACGACACTTACTACAAAAAACATCCTGTAAATTGGACAAACTAAACAACCTCGTAAAACAACAAAAAACGTTCGGTCAGCAGTTACTGGGATTATACGAAGACTCAAAGAAGCTGTCTATAGCACGGGTCCATAGCAAAATCGTTGCGGATGCCAACAAAATTTGGTCTCAAGCCCTAGCACGTAAAATGTAATGAATTAAATAATTTAAAGTACTTTAACTCGCTACAACTGAAGAAAGACCAAACTCGGCAAACTCGTCAGTGGTGGAGTTTCCTGCACATATGGGATTAGTATTCAGAATAAAAGACTTCGAGATATCACTATAGGAATTAAAATTTCAGACAATAAACACACCAAAAATTCTGGGAAGGCTTAACCGTTTTGATGAAGAATGGGTAACCATTTCAATTCCTATTATAAACTCTTGGAAACAGTATAACCTTTCAATCGTGAGGTGTTCAAAACAATGTTTTTCAAGAGAGGCGAAGCTAAAGCACAACTCGTAAACCTTGTTTTACTGACAGGTACCAATTTTACAACTGCATGAGAAACTCTTACATGTCGGTACGACAACAAACAGCTTCTCATTGCTCAACTGGAGGACAAGTTTATCACAAAGCTAATACCATTACCGGATAATAATGTGAAGCAGAAGGTGATTGAACATAGTCAAGAATCCACATCGTTGACTACCAACATTACGAGTCAAAATTAACGAACTGCCACACCGGGTTATGTTTCTAATAATAGGACTTATCATAGCAACAAAAGCAACATTTGAGGCGAAGCAGCTTCCGGATGGTATACTAGTAGAACAACTAGGGAACTTTTTCTGAAACAAGGGACTTTTCGCATACAAGTAACCTACAACAAGATGACGATGGAGGAACAAATCAATAGAGCTAAAGCATTAAGTCTATATTTTAGAGTGGCTTATAAGTTTGCTATATCTTAATAATAATCACAGTGTGGAATGTAAATACATTCTGTTTGATCTCTGCTGTCTTACACCCAGCGTCAACAAACATCATGGAGCAACCTCCTTCCAAGCCCCAAAAACTGAATCACATTTCAACAAATTATATAAAAAATATAACGTAACTCCTGCCTATTATTCAAATTCTAAATTAAAACAATTATTAGGAACCACCTATACTAAAACAAATCAACTAGAAAAATCGAAAAATTCTATTAACTGTAACAATTGTGACAACATCTATGTAAGTCAACCACAGCACAATTTATAAATTAGGTTTAAAGAACACTTAATACACGCTATAACTTTAAATAATGAAAAATCCGCGGTAGCTAACCATATAATAGAAACAGGTCACCCAATCACAATAAATAATATTAAATTACTCAAACAGTCTTACAATTATCAATTAAACATGTTAGAAGCCATACAAATGAAAAAACATGAATGTAAATTAATGAATTTTAATTTAAGTCCATTACAAAATGTATTACTAGAATTTATCGCCCTACCTTAATTTGAGTTTTTTTCCTAAAAGCTTTTTCCAAATACCGTCCATAATTTAAATTTTTTGCAAATTATCCTACCGCCCTTCCAACTGATTTACATAATTTGTGGGTATAAATATCGTTTAATTTTAGTTTTGTACTTAGTATATAATATATAATAAAATATATTTCGCATTTCAAATAAATTGTGTGCAGAAAGGTTTTTAGTGCTTTATTTTGTAATTAAGATAACTATTTTGTAGATTTTCATTTATGTTATTAAATAAATTGCTTACTGTTTAATAAAAAATATTTCAACGAAAGCATAATATTATTATGAAAATTCAATGTGTACTTACCTAGTTCATCACTGTCATTATCATTTAACATATCCTTAGACGATTGGTTATGTCCATCAATAGCATTTCCCGCATTACCTACACTCACTTCAAAGTACACAGGCTTATCACACATTTTCTTGTCCAACATATTAGCCTCTAAAATTGTAGCAAACAAAAAGAACTCTTCGTTCTTCCCATAAGCAGCTTCATTAACAGGCACAGTTGGTTCTAACTCCACTTCGGTTGGTACAAAGTCAATGGTATCGATGATTTCGGTCCTGATGGCGATGAGCAGTCGCGCTCTGTAAGATACTCCTTCACCCAATCCAGTGTTTAAGGAGCTTAACTCATCGATCAAGCTGTAGTCTCTTGTAGATCCATAGAGATGAACGAATGCTGGTCCGTAGGTCGGCAGGAAACCTGCAACCGAAAACGTTAACAGTCCGATCACTTGTCAAAACGATTATTGTCTACCTGAATCTCACCCTTTTCTCCATCGTTCGAAATTTGTTTGAGGTCAATAAAGTGTGTACCAATAACTGTGGGTTTGACAGGATCATCGTCTCTTAATTGTATCTTGATCCTTTGACATAAGGGAGGAAACATATCTGTGAAGACTAGTTGTTCATTCCAAACAGGAGCGTAGGTATGCTTTTTCACGCTGGTTTTACCCTTTCGGAAAAAAACATATTTTTCTATTAATTAAAAGTACACAATTTAAATATGAATCTTGGAATTTAAAAAAGAAACTTGGCATTTCTGAAAGGCTAATTATGATGAATAAACGAAATTCTTTATTTTTTATATGTTTTCTTTTAATTTAAATTAACGAAATACAAATATATAACACAGATATACTAGTTGTTATGCATTTATTCAATGATGTTCTCAATTCAGAATGATGGTATAACTACAGTTGTCTCTCATTTGGAGGAATTTAAACTGTCCTAGATATTTAATTTATTTATGTTAAAATAATAGATTTAAATTTTATACTGTCGCGGACAGGGGATATTTGAGACAGGAAATATCATGTCGCTCCCTGTCCGCGAGTATGTACGCCCGTGCTCAGCGGAATTCAAGGACTTCCTCGATAATTATTAATAAGTAATTTTTATGCTGATTAGGGAAATCGAGGAAGATCCGTGGGGCCGCTGAGGACGGACAGTCGCGAATTAGCTTGCAAGCAAAGAGGTTGCCCCAACATCTAGTTCTAGTTAAGTGTAGTAATAAATAGTTCAGTTGAAAGTTTGTTTTCAAGTAATTAACCTTCCATTCCCTAATAATAATTAGTCAGTAATCCTTTTGCCTTTGATCTCGAAGTCGCGACGACCCCCACGCGACATGTGGTGGAGGCGCCAAACCCGTTTAATTTTAGTTTAATATTTAATGTGTTGTAGAAAAATAATAATTTATGTAGAATTTAATTAATTGAGGACAGGGGCAATAGGAAACGTTAATGTAATATTTATTATTACGTATTTACGTGCATGCTGTGAGTGTTAGCGAGTTTTATAATTGTAAGACGAAACCGCGACCTTGCGAACTATGTGTAAATTAAATGCACACTCGCTATCAAGCACAAATATTCGATCAGGAATTCGCTGAATTTCGCCCGACTACCAGAAGTACCGAAATTTTTGATACAAACGCTGGCGAAGTATTTACCGGTAGTAATAAAACCGCGCGTACGCCCACTAAATCCGTACCCGAAGAACAGAAAATTCATAACAATACATCGGCCATTTTAAAAACGGGCTACAGTCAACCATTAGAACCAATCGTATTTATTAAAGAAAACATCGACAATTGGTCTATGTCGGAAACGCAGTCGGCAGAATCAATTATTTCGAGTGATGATTTAAATACGACAAAAATCCACCCACCTCAATTCGTAGCCCAGGACATTATAGCGACCGCCGAATTTCCAAAAAGTGCAAACCAACTCCGGGAGCATACAACAATATCATCACAAAAAATGGCCAACTCGACAATTTATGACGCAAATCTTACCACTCTCACGCCCGCACAACCGAAATTCACAACACCCCCAACATTTGACCCCGCGACTCACAACGTTATATCATTTCTTCGTCTTTTTGAACAAGCCTCGTTGTCAAATGGTTGGGATGACAAATACCGGCTTCACTTTTTCGGCTCTTTCCTCACAAACGAAGCATGTTTTTGGTACGCACAATTTAGGACACAACAAATAAACTTTGATAAAACATGGGAGGATGTCAAAGCTGCTTTTATTGCAGAGTTTGGGGGAGACGACCCAATGGGTGATATTAAATTAAAATTAGCTTGTCGGAAACAGGGTATTAACGAAGATATTAAAATGTACTACTATGATGTGAGTAGATTATGCGAAGAGTTAGGACAGGTCAGCGACGAAAGATTAATCGAATATTTTTTGGCCGGACTGCATCCCATCTACTTAGAAAAATATGTAGAGCTACGTTCGTCACGTATGACCAAAGCGAAATTAAAAGAAGTAGTATTAAAAATGAGCGACATTCAGAAAGCGGCACTAACTGCAAGATTATCATACGGTTGCAACCCTTTTATTCAAAATTCGAATCCTTTTCTGCAACAACCTGATCCCCTCGTCCCCCACCATACCTACAACACGCATGCTAGCATACCTACACACCCTTTTCATAACCCGTACATATTTCCGACCAATAATTCGCAAACACAAAATGCAATAGAAAATTCCCATTATCACCCCAACAATCACCCTCCGATAAATAACGCTTTAAATCCGCATTTTCAATTACCGCGGCGCAACGGAAAAAACAACACTCATCGACAATTATCGAGGACCACCAATGGTAGACCAATTTGCTTTCGATGTCAGAAACCTGGACACACCGCACGATCATGTATAGCACCTACACCACTTCCCGAAAACAAGACATACAACAGAGGCTACCCAAACGAAGAGAGGCGTCACTAAAATTGCCCAGTGCCGCCTTTTACAACGCAAATTCGTACCACACCAAATCAGATATACTAACAACATTCGGAAAAATTAATGATATAACAACGGAAATTGTAATCGGGGCTTGTCAAAACATTATATCAGAAAAACTTGCAGGAAAATTTAAACGAACCAAAGCAAAGAAGCACTTATTACGTACGGCGGATAACAATATTACACACGCATTAGGAGAAGCATCATTTACAGTCATGGTAGAAAATTTAAAAACCCACTGTACAGCCCTTGTATTAAAAAATGTTCCCAAACCACTTATTTTAGGCAATAATTTTCTTAAAAAACATGGCGCCGTGATAAATTACGTTGATAAGTCATTAGTTTTTAATGATAGGAAAGAAGAAGTAAACAAACAAAATGAATACATTGAACAATTAAACCGGGATATTGAAGAGCTTATGCAAATTGACGTCGATCATCACCCTACTCAAGAAATTAAAGCTACGCTGACGGAAACACTAATCGTGGAAGCAGGGCAGTGCATCACCAGCTTTGCAAAACTACCCATGAGCCCAGGAAAAACACTGCGTCCTAATTACCAGTTTTTAAACCCTAAAAACTTAGAGTTAATTGAGATTGCAGATTCAACAAACAACATTGTTAAAATTAAAATAAAATCGCATGCATTCGTTGATACGAGACTTCTGGAAGGATCCACCATAGGATTATTGCAAGAAGGCAATGAAATCAACAACGTGTTTACTCTAGCGGATGATCTAAATGGAAATATCTCAGAAAACCAACGTATACCGACAGGCCACTTATCAATTAATCAAATGGGCGTAGTCAATGAATTAATCGCTGAATTTTCCGACGTATTCGCCGGCGACAATGACGACCTAGGCTTTACAACCCTTCAAGTACATGAGATCGAACTAAACCCAGGGACGACACCTATAAAATGTAAACCGTACCGGACATCTTACAAAGAAAAACAGGTTATTGAAAATCAAATCGAGGAAATGCTGCAAAATAATATTATAAGGCCTAGCAAATCGCCATGGTCTTCGCCTGTTGTATTAGTGAAGAAAAAAGACAACTCTTGGAGATTTTGCGTAGACTACCGAAAATTAAATTCTGTGACTAAGAAAAATAACTACCCTTTACCGTTAATAGAAGACGTCCTAAACTCATTTGGCAAGAGCAAATATTTTTCTACGCTGGATTTATTAAGCGGTTACTGGCAAGTGGGTGTTAAAGAAGAAAGCAAAGAACTGACAGCGTTTTGTACCCATAATGGCCCTTACGAATTCAACGTGCTACCGTTTGGATTATGTAACGCGCCAGCAACATTTCAAGCGTTGGCCGATATTGTTTTTCACGGACTTAAATGGAAGGACGTACTAATTTATTTAGATGACATCATCGTTTTTAGCGAAACTTTTGAAGATCATATAGCTAAATTAAAAAATATTTTTGAGAGACTCCGACAAGCGAATTTAAAATTAAAACCCGCTAAATGCATCTTATTGGAGAAGGAAATTAAAGTACTCGGATTTGTAATTAACGAAGAAGGAATTAAAACTGACCCTGAAAAAATAGCTGCAATCGAAAAATTCCCAGTTCCCACAAACACAAAAGACGTTCAAAGTTTTTTGGGTACATGCAATTTTTACAGGAAATTTATTCGAAATTATTCAATGATTGCCCAACCCCTGCATAACGCAACAAAAAAGAGAGGTTTTGTTTGGGATGTGTCTCAACAAACATCGTTTGATAATTTAAAAAATGCATTGTCATCTGCTCCCGTTTTAATTCACTTCGACCCAACGAAAGACGTCGAATTAAGAACAGACGCCTGCGGATACGGAATTGGTGCAATCCTACTGCAAGAAAAGTATGACGGTAAACACCCAGTAGCATTTATTAGCCGAACCCTAACAAAGGCTGAAAAAATTACACTATTTCCGAACTGGAAGCGCTGGCGGTTGTTTGGAGTCTCGGTAACTTAAGACACTTAGTTCATGGGCGGCACATCACGATAGTAACGGATCATCATTAACCAGCATGTTAAAATATTGTCGGGATCCTACTGGAAAACTAGCGAGGTGGGCGATTAAATTGTCGGAGTATAATTACACAGTTGTGCATAAAAATGGTACAGCGCACAAGGACGCAGACTGTTTGTCTAGACATCCCGTCAAAACAGCAACAACAGCTGATGAGGAAATGCCAAACGAACTTCCAACATATCTATTAAGTGCAGATGATATCATAAAGGAGCAAAAGCAGGATGATAAATTACAAGAAATAATCAATATCATATTAGAAAAATTCCGCATTAACAGGAAATAAACACCTGCTCTGCATCCCAAGTCACTTAAAATTTGACATCCTCTATAGCAACCATTCTGAACCCATGGCTGGACATTTTGGCGTCACAAAAACACTAAATCGAGTAGCAACAAGATATTTTTGGGACGGCATGAGAAATGACATAATTAAATTCGTCCGCGGTTGCCCAGATTGTCAAGTAAGAAAAGGTATGGAAAATAGGAAACCTCTCGGCTTACTGCAACCAATCAAAGTAGGGAAACCATTTGATTTAATCGGAATTGACCTGCTAGGACCCTTTAGGAGGAGCATATCGGGAAAAACTATGATTATTGTGGCAACCGACTACGCAACGAGGTACGCAGAGATCGCTGCAATAAAGGACGGTAAAGCGGGGTCAGTAGCCAAATTTTTGATGGAAAATATCATATGTCGTCATGGATGCCCAAGGAGAATTTTATCAGATAGAGGTCAAGTTTTTAAATCGGAAATGATTGCAAGCCTCCAGAACATTATGGGTATAAGAAGTAACTTTACCACGAGTTATCACCCTAATTGTAACGGTCTAACAGAGAGTTTAATAAAACTATCGTAGACATATTGAGCAAGTTTGTGAATACCAAACAAACTGACTGGTGCAATTACATTTCGCACATTGCATTCGCCTACAATACGGCAGTACAAGAAACAACAAATTATTCACCATTTTTTTTGTTATATGGAAGGGACCCCACCCTACCAACCGAAGCACAATTATTACAAGAAACAACGGATGAAACTGTGGAAGAATTCCGAAACAAAATCCTAAACGCGAGAGCTGTCGCCGTGGAAAACATTCATTCAAAACAACAAAAAGAAAAAGTAAGGTACGATAGTAAACACACTGAAAGGGAGTACGAAGTAGGAGACATAGTCAAAGTTTTTACACCTGTAAGGAAAGTTGGTCGCAGTGAAAAACTGTTACTCAAGTGGTTCGGCCCTTATAAAATTCTTGAGAGGAGGGGAGAGGTCGACTATCTCGTTCAAATGGGTCGGACGGCGAACGCCAAAACAGACGTGGTGCATGTTTCACGAATAGCACCTTACTATCAACCATTCGATGAAAAAATATCTGATTGAATTTGCAATAAAGGGTAATTAATTAATAAGTTAAGTTACTTAATTATACGTTTATTTCATAGGAATCTAGGGTAATCATTTATAAGGAATAGGATATTAATTAAATTTAGTTTTAGATAGAGTACAATGGTCAAATATCTTGACGAATTAGTATGTTTGGTGATTTTACTTCGGCACCTTACCCAGGGAGCCAATTATGACGGGATCGCTTTCGAGGAAAGAGGAGATGTTAAATTAATAAATGCAAATGGCGAGCCGCGGTCCACATAAACGTTGCAGAGTTTGGCCTCGAGTTCAAAGCGGAACATACGTCCTAGGGGAGATGGAGAAGATCTGCAAGAATATATCTAACACCCTGGAAATAGGAGGCTACAGAACAGGTAATTTCTCACAGCTCTTCCGTGTCTGATGAGGACAGAATACATTACGAACTCACTTTTAAAATCTCAAACAAAAAAAATTCACATACTTCGACATGCTCTTTATTTTTTTTTAATTACTAAAACAATTCAATCCGTTAACACCTCAGTTAAAAATTTTCAACATAATTAAATTAAACAGTCTATAAATAACTTGTCTCTTCAGGTAGTAATGTTAAAAAAAAAAAAAAATATTATGCACAATATTGAAATTGAAGCCAGAGTAAAAGAAATAATGTCCACAATAATATTCTTAACCAACGATTTAAAAATAGAGTTATCTACCCTGCCATATTACCCTCCAAGATCCTTGTAAACATCCTGTACACCCCAAGTGATAAATACTTTCCGTTCATTTTGACGACGGAATTGATGTTTTTAAAATTTCTATTAAATTTTAAAGTTAAATGGTCCCCGTTTAACGACTGAAGTAGAGAAAGCATTCCTCCTTAAGAGGCGTGATCAATGTCAGATTTACTAATAATGAATTAAAACAAGACATACGCGTAACAGAGACGGAAATGTAAAAGTTAACCCTATTTTTGCTAAGTATTGGCCCAACATGCAATTGAATACTGATGTACAAGAGAATGATTGTGAGTGCGAATGAAAATCATGTCAAAAATTTTAGTTTAGTATTAAGTTTAATTGTAATATTTGGGGCCTATGAAAGGATACCACAGGGATGGATCCCGTCGCTGCTGGAGCGAAGTACCTGCAAATATTGTAGGAAATGGGAGTTAAGTGTACGTTAACGGTGCCGTACCGTATTACTTGATCCAGCGACTCCACATTTTCGCTAGACGTTAGGTAGGCGGTACCAGTCTAAGGGCGATCCAAACGAGAAATGATTAAATGATGATTACTATTATGTTGATTGTATCGAGAGTTGACATGTGTGAATGTAGGGCGAATATGGCGCAAACATACGGTTTCAAATTTAGTTAACTTATTAGTTATAGTGAGGAAATTGACTCAGTAGGGATTTGTTAGGAACAAAAAGGGTAAATGAAGGATTTAATAAAATTCAAATAAATGATAATAGGGGTAAGAATAAAAATGTAATTGGCACCATAGAGAAATCATACAATAATAATAATAATTGATCATTGTACTTCGATATAATTTTAGTTTAGTATTGGTAGTAGGTAAATAGAATAGCAAGTAGGATACTTATTTAGGAAAGTTAGAAGTAAAGCCTTAGGAGTAATTTTATTATTATTAGTAATGTAGGTGTAAGTTAAAAGTGTATTATACTTCAATTTATTTTTATTACGAAAGAAATCTGCCGATATGTATTTTTGCAGCCGTTACACTACCCACACTGCCGAGATACCAAGGACCTGGAGGATGGGAGGCGACATCTGAAAGGAGCAAGTTGACCAAGATGACAGCAAGCAGAGAGTGCAGCTTACATTAATGGATGCAGCTGGCCCAAACCAAATCCAACGCAACGCAGACAAACTAATGTGCCCCGCAGTGCAGTAGCCAGGAACAAGGCATGTTCAACGATCCTGACCTGGAAAATTAGATGGAAATCCACCAATGAAGCACCATATCTGTACTCTAACCAAGGGGGCCAGGTTGGCAAGTCGTTGGGAGGCCAGTACCATAAATGCTCCACCAAGCAGCTCACGGAAAACAGTCACCTGCTAAGATGCTTGACCAACTCAACTTGTCTCCTAGTAAGAGGTCAGCCTCGGACACATCAAGAGTGGATAGACTCACAAGTGATGGTGTAGTGTGGACTCTAGAGACCCTAAGTACTATAGGTTAGGTTAGGCTAAGATAGTTGTGTAATCGTTGGGGCACCGATTTACTGAAGGGGGAGTAATGTCGCGGACAGGGGATATTTGAGACAGGAAATATCATGTCGCTCCCTGTCCGCGAGTATGTACGCCCGTGCTCAGCGGAATTCAAGGACTTCCTCGATAATTATTAATAAGTAATTTTTATGCTGATTAGGGAAATCGAGGAAGATCCGTGGGGCCGCTGAGGACGGACAGTCGCGAATTAGCTTGCAAGCAAAGAGGTTGCCCCAACATCTAGTTCTAGTTAAGTATAGTAATAAATAGTTCAGTTGAAAGTTTGTTTTCAAGTAAGTAACCTTCCATTCCCTAATAATAATTAGTCAGTAATCCTTTTGCCTTTGATCTCGAAGTCGCGACGACCCCCACGCGACAATACTGTAAAATGTAATTCATTTGTTTTCTAGTTAGTTTTTAGTAGGAATATAGCTTGGTGGATGGTTTTTATACTGGTAGTTAAAAAGTAAGCTTCGAACTCTATTTTAAAATTTCATTCATATTGTATGTTGTGTTAATTTCATTTAACACCTAGAATTATATGGTGTTATAATATAATAAATATTATAATAATATTAATAAATTACTTTAAATGATAACTGATATTCATTTTAAATTAGCTTTTTGTTGATACTTAAATACATATTAATATGCAAAGAATAACACATTTGTAACGTGCTACTTGTTTTTTTAATTAAAAATTTGGATAAGGTATAATTTCCTTCCGTCATAACTCATTTATATCTATGCAAATGAAACATTTTCATTTATTAGTTATCCTCAATAATGACCTTAAGACGTCGACATTTAAGTCGTGTTTTAGCAGTTTGGACATAAAATATATTTACGTACTAAGATGTTGTTCTTGGAATATGAAAAAATACTTTAGGTAGATAATCAAACAAAATTGTATTTATATGTACTATCTTAATTATAAATGATGCACTATTTAATACATACAAGAACTATTCGTAAGGATTACCGCTTTTAAAATATATTTCATAGTCATCAAAGCTAATCATTTTCAGTCAAGTGCATTGTACTTTTTGTAAACTGAAAATTTTTGAGCAAAAACAGCTAAGTTAAATTTCTTTTAAAGAAAGGCGTAACAAATAAAAATTACGGATCTTTAATAAAAATATATGTATTTGAACCCCATTAGAGGTTGAAAAGAGGAGAAATTAAATTTACGAGTATAAATTGATGATTAAGAAACTTGTTAGCAAATGAATTGAACAATATCAATTTATGTATTAAATGTACTAATATTATTATTTGTTATAGAATTCTTGTAGTACCACTTTTATAACGTACAAAATTCCAAAATGTCTTGATTGTTCAATTTTAGTTAATAATAAATTATAAACAGCATTTATCTTAAACTTAGCATGCGAGTCACATGTACACATTAAAATAATAATTTCGATTAATTGATTTTGACTTATGACGATGATAATCCTTTAGTGTTCCTAATTCTAATATGACAATAACGTTGATAACATAATTACATCAATTTAAGTTCAATGCATTGTTAAAACTTATGAGGGAATTTATCTTAGCTTCTTCTGATTTATTATATCTATTTTCATTAAATTATACGGTGTCAGCAATATAATTAAGAGAATAAAATTATAGGTTATAATCAATCTGCCTTATCAAAGAAGTAAATAGTTTAAAATAAAGCTAAAACATACCATTAATCCTGCAAATGAAACCTGCACGTATGGGTCGACGAGGTCCTTAACTTCTCCAGTAAACGTTTTTTTCAAATTTGCCATTAGTGATGAGTTCATTTTGGGAAGTCCATCGGCTCGATATACTTTCACGACATATCTCGCTCTTTGCCTATCTATGGGGACACCATCCGGTAATAGCAGATTCCTGCAAATGCATTGTGTTAATTAAGAAGTTGACTGCCACCAAGAGAGGAGCTTTATCGTCGCTCTGGTGGTAATTGTAATCTAAATAAGGGTCATGATGAGGGTTTAGCAGATTGTAATTATTTTTCATTTCGCTGAACACAAAAGCGCCAGAATTTTAATTAAGGAATTTAATAGGATATAATGAGTGCTTTTACTAAAATTAAGAAATGTGATGACAGGTTTTAATTGTTGAATAATTATTAAATATTATATCGATTTAATTCTGTGATTTACAAACTGTTATTAAAGTTACCATATGTAATATTATACTTATTTAATTATTGATAAAATCCTACTAAATTGTTAAAAAAAGGTATATTAACTAATAAAATATAAAAGTCCTTTACGTTGTAGAAAATTCACTAATAAATAGAAAAAACACGAAAATATTTTCGTAAAATCTACAACAAATGAGTCTTATTAAGACTACAAGAACAAATCACTTTTGAAACAACTACTTCTCTAGCTAATTCTTCGACAGCATTGAATAATACAAAAGTAATTTGCGTGTTACAAAATAGCAAGGCTATCAAAGCAACACTAGTTTGAACGTATTTCTTTCTGTAAAATGAACTAAAAATGATTGAATGTACGTTAAAATAGTTTGTGAGTGACTATACTATAGTAATCATTTTCAATCATTTTTAGTTCATTTTACAGAAAGAAATACGTTCAAACTAGTGTTGCTTTGATAGCGTTGCTATTTTGTAACCCGCAAATTACTTTTGTATTATTCAATGTCTGTCGAAGTATTAGCTAGAGAAGTAGTTGTTTCAAAAGTGATTTGTTCTTGTAGTCTTAATAAGACTCATTTGTTGTAGATTTTACGAAAATATTTTCGTGTTTTTGGTATATTAACTGTTTGATAATTCAAGATAAGTAAATAATAATAATAAACATTTTTCTATAATATTTAAGTACATTTTGATAATTAATTTAGTAGTTGCTCAGATGTATTCCGGACAGAAATTGCAAGTAATTTAAACGACGTAAATATAATTATGTTATTAATTAGTTATTAAGCTACGTTGAGTATAATAAACAATTATTATTAATTAGTTTAAGCAATTGTAATTGTTTGTGTATGGAAATAAAAATGTAATTTGCTATTATTTTAATCGGGATGTTTACTATGAAAAACAGCAGTCCCTTTTGATATAATTTTAAATTAACACTATTAAATACGCTTTGTTATAGGCAAACCCCTTTTAACAACTCCATAATCAATTATTTTCAAGTAGTTTCTATAGGTATAAATACGCCATTGCTTAAAGATAATTTTCATTAATTATAAGCTCTTAATAATGATAAATACATTGTGTTCTAACTATAGGTCTACTAAAAATTTAAAAGAATTGCGGATATTGTGTTGGTGCTTTATTCAATATTAAATTGTTATTTAATTTATCTAATTTGTCCATTAACGTCATTTTAGTGCCTATTATGGTACAAACATAACACAGTATTTTATAAAACTTTATTTATTACTATTATTTGTTTGATATGAAAGAGTTACAATTTATTTAAGTCTTTAAATGGCTATCACCCAGTATCTGTCACCTAAGACACATTTCTTACTAAAAAAAAACGCATATACACTCTTAAATTTTATTTAATTAAACAAACTCCGATTAAGAAAGTTACTTTGAAAGAACATCCTAGGATTCTACCTGTATTTAATTGAAAAGTTACGGAAGTACTTTAATACTTTATTTATTGTTATTCCTCAGAGTATTATTAAGTTCCGTACTTGTAGAATTTGTAATTAATTATTAGCAAAGTTATCAAGTATTCAATTTAAGTTGTTTGTGTATCTTCTAAAGTAATCCAATGCTTATATTTTACATGTATTCATGACAAACAAAATATATTATCGAAAATTGATTCTTATCTTATTTTTTCTTGTTTAAATTTAAAAGGGATGCTAATTGCTTATTGATATACGCTAACGATTATATATTATATATTTTATAATTAAAATTAGTACAAAATTCAAATATAATAGTTTGAACATGAGTTAATTCTTACTCTACAAAAAATTGCTATCTACTATAAGGGTCATCCGGAAAAGTACTACCCGTTTAGGAATATAAAAAAATATTATATATTAACAAATACTAACGTTTTATTTATTAGGCACACACCTTCCTCTCTATATAGTGCCCTCTTAAATTTATACATTTGTCATAACATGTGATTGTAACCTAGCTTCATATTCCTCCGCCGCTAGTGTATTGTATTCCTAGTTCGTCATCATGGGTGTTCTCTCTATTAAGATGAAATTACATGAGCCCCGCTGATCTGCACTATATTAAGATTAAAACAGATCTACTCTGCTTGTGTGGGAGGTATGGTGACTTAAATCATTTATTTCCCGAATTCTCAAACCATGAAGCCAGTATTAAACAACTAAACAAGGATGTACAAAGCCGCCAATTAGATTATCCCATTAACGGAAACTATTTATTAAGCAAAAATGACATTAACATCTTTCAATTACTGGTTCGTTGCCTGGAAGTATCGGGTATAAATCTGTAACGCTTTTCCTGTAATAATTATATATCATTATCCCCTTTTCTGCAAATATTACAACGGTAGTGTCTGAATCGCTTATAAGTCAAAACCAATTAAAAAAGCTGAAATTAAATATATAAATATAAATCCTTCGATTGACGTTAAATGTCGTAAGGGCGGACATTTCTTACTATGATTAGCCCTAACTTTATAACCAGCAGCATTCTTTATTTTCTTGAATATTATAAATACTCACATAAAAAGCACAGTCAATACCTGCGAGACGTAACTTTGCACACAAACAGCTGAAATACAACGAAACCTCTATTCGCCATCGCTCCGCACGGTGCAAACGGATACTACTTTTTGGAAATCCCTCGTATATATATGGTTGATAGCTTAAGTAAAACACTAAGACGTATAAAATAAAAATGCTTCTACAAGAAAAATATATAAACTATAAACAAAAAGGGTACTGTTTAAACCGATATGACATTTCAGAGAGTTGGGATAACGTATGGAACCAAGTAAATATCTTTAAAACAAAACGGACAATATCTTTGAAATTTTGCAGGTAGGTGAAATTAGGCAAAACGCATGTGATGTACAGTTGTTGTTAGTAATATACTTCTGGTTTAACCGGAAATACCTTTAACTTTTTAATTTAAATTTGACATCATGTATATTTCTGAAGAATTTTAAAGAACAAATTCGAAATAACATGCTCTTTAATACTCTGCAGTCCCATTTTAATTTAAAAAAGTTAAGGGAATTTCCGGTTAAACTCGAAGAATATTATTAACAAAAATGTACTTACATCAGATGCATTTTGCTCCATTGCACTTACGTGCAAAATTTTAAAGATATCGTTTGTTCTATTTTAAAGATCTTTACTTGGTCCCATACTTTATCCCAACCCTGTATATATTGGGTGATTGACTAATCAGGTTCTCTCAAATTTGACCATTAAACAATGAAGGTCGTTTTTACATTTGAAACAAAAACACTCCAGTCAAGATTAAAAGATAATCAAATTTTTGGACAGGTCGATTTTTTAAACTTCATTTCTTTTTATTTCACAAACTTTGGCAGAGCTAGTAATTGTCTTTATAGTCATATATTATTTGTGCGCAAATATTTGTTATTTCACATAAAAAAAACTAATTTAGCGGATATTTTGCATTTAGTTTACTAAATCTCGATTGTGTTGATTTTGATTATAATTTTGGCTGGTGGACAACTTTCATTTAAAAATATCTTTTCAATTTAGTTTATTTGGGTACCTGAGTATTTCTAAACTAAATGGATTGTAATATTGGCCGAAAGAGAAAAATTGAAATCCTCATGATGATTGGATATGGCGATAGGAAATGTACACAAATAAAAGTATGTCATTTATTTAACTATGTAGATCTAAATTGTAACCTTACTTGCTAGTCTACAGCATGAAAAACTGAAACCTTATCAGTTAAAAACCGCAGGAACTTCTACTGGTTCGGGCTAACAACAGGCGGTTATCTTTCGTTAATTATATTTAAAAATAAAATAATTTGTTTTACCCTTAAAAATTTTGATATACGTGTAATTTGGCGCAATTTTGATGAATGCTATGGAGCAAATATGTAGACCTCAGTGTATTTTAAGAAGAAGCTATCTTCGGTTTAAATGGCATTATCAACCACCACAATATCGATAGGAAACTAATCAACATCGTATAGAATTCCCCGATACCCAGCAGCCGGAAAAATGTTTTTTTGTCATAAAAATGTTTAGTGACCCGCCAGATATTGCTGCAGCTTGAATGAGATTTGAGGGAGTCTAAAACGAAAGGCCTGGAAGGTTTACTTCGAGGGGATCGACAATCTGACCCCAGTAAACTCCGGAAGATCCTATCAAAGGACCATACCAATGCGGTCGGCATCTTAAAACGAAGTGACGACAGTCACACCAAAGATCAACAGGAAAGTTTAGAGCTACTCCTAGCCACTCACTTTCCGGGATCAAAAGTAGTAACTAAAAACACAATTGCGGCTAGTACCGACTCAGTAGCTCACTGCTCCAATCGTGACAGCCGCTGTTTAGTGGGAAAAATATTTCTGCTCAGCAAAATGACTTGGGCTATAAACAGCTTCAAGCCATATAAATCCCAAAGAATGGCAATTCTATCTTCACCGCGCTACTGTAGCGCGGCTTGGATAGAATTGCTCCAGGACTCAGGGAGATATATAAAGCAAGCTATGCACTAGGGTATATACCCCGGTCGTGGAGGGAGGCAAAAGTGGTATTTATACCTAAAGTGGGCAATAGGCCTCTAGATGAACCTAAATCATATCGACCCATCAGCCTAACCTCTTTTCTCCTAAAGGCTATGGAGAACATAATTGACGAGCACATAAAGGGTGACTCACTTATAAGAACACTCTTAAATGCCACGGAATTCGCATTTCAAGCTGGAAAATCCACCCTCGATGCTTTATATCACCTCAAATAGCAAACGGAATATTTGTAGACATAGAAGGGGCGTTTGGCAACACCTCATTCTCTGCAATAAAACGAGCGGCTATAAATAAAGGACTATATCCCTCCACGATAAGATGGGCGGAGGCAATGCTTCAAAGCCGACTAGTAACGGCTTCTCTAGCAGGATCCACAGTATCTATGACTGTAACAAAGGGGTGTCCTCACGGGGGAGTTTTGACCCCCACACTATAATAGTGAAGGATGGACTCCTGTATGAACTGCATGGAAAAGGCTTTATAACCCAAGGCTACGCATATGACATTGCCGTAATAATCACGGGCAATCATTAAGGCATTCTTACAATCCTAATGCTAAAAGCACTAAATAGCATTAATAACTGGTGTGTTCGTGAAGAACTAAGTATCAACCCGAATAAATCGATCATAGTTCCATTCACGCGTAGGAGGAGGCTGCACATAAGGGCTCTCTCTCTGAATGGAATAGAGATAAACCTCTCCAACGAAGTAAAGTACCTAGGTATAATTCTGGATTCCAAACTGACTTGGAATCAGCATGTCGATATAATAATGGCGAAGACAACGACGTCGTTTTGGGCCTGTCGGCAGCTTATGGGAGAAACCTGGGGATTAAAGCCCAACACTACCGGGGATAGGACACTTTTGTCCAAACCGACGGACATTATGTTTACCGTTTAAGGTGTCGATCGAGGACCCCAAGACGGCTTTGATGAGACTTAAGGAATTTGGACGAGGGATATCAGCCTGGTACTCGGATGGTGCCAAGAATACCAGAGGTACTGGAATAGGCAGTTGTGGCCCTAACCAAAACACAGGAGCTTCATGGCTTTAGGTAAGATGCCCATGATTTTGGAAGATTCCTCTCGCAACTGGCGAAGAACAATTCGTTGACCCTCATGTGTGTCCCAGAGCACGGGGATATCAAAGACAACAATAAACTCGCAAAAAGCGGTGCAAATGCCACTCCAATAGGACCAGAGCCGTTTTGTGAACTCCCCATGGCACACAGAAGAGAGGTGTTGCAAAATCACAGCCACAAGGTGCTTGAACACACAAGGAATGAGCTAAAAACTTTCACCGGACTCATGACAGGGCATTGTGCCCTCCGATACCATTTGTGGAAAATGGGATAATGGGAAAGTGGAAACTGCACAGTATGTGATTCGGCAGATAGAACGACCGAGCACATACTATGCACTTGTGTCGCGATTGTTCACAAGCGTCTTTCACACTTTGGTAGGGACCCATTATCCCACGAAGAAGTGAGCAATATCACCCCCAAGGACTGATTGGGAAGTGATTGGTTAAGGGTAGAACCTAGAAATAACCTAAAATTGATGCTGGGATATAAATTATTTAATGATGAAACGAAGAAGTCTATGGCGAAGTCCTTTTTCCTTTCCCTATATAGTATATATAGGAGAAGTGTTGTTTTCGTGAAAATCGTTAGATTCTTTTTTATTATTACGAGAATATCGTCTAAGTAACAGAACCATTTTTTAGGCAATTAAAAATTGTGTTCATGGCTAGAGAGGGGGATAGGGTCTAGTTTTTTTACTGAGTGGTCGTTTTTTATTTTTATTGTTTTAAATTTATTGACAAGTCATTTTGCTAGTTTCTAAGAAGGTAAATTTATATTTGATGGTAGAGGCGTGTTTACGCCGATTTCACGTTTTTTCATTGTTTGTGTATTTTCATGTATGTATATGAAATATGTGAATGTTTAATTGTGTTTTGCATGCATTTTCTACATCTGTACCTACTTTTACGACGATCCCTTTTCGTACAAGCAAAAGGTTCGTTGCTCGCGTTTATTGTTTACATTCTCGTCTTATTTTTATGACCAATAAGATAATCCGAGGACGATCGGAACGTCACGATTACTCCCTTCCACTAGTCCCAAAATTTCCCTGTAATTAACATCTGCCGGTTTTCTATCCTTTTTATTTGTAGGTCAAATATATTCTCCTTTCTTGTCTTTTTCCTCCCTCTACCTTATCACGACCCTAACACTCCTCCAGTTTTTACATTTCATCGGAGAGTCTTGTCGTAACCACCGTGATATAAACAATTTCGGTCGTTCCGCTAACTTTGACATTATTTATTTCATACTTCGTGTCGAAATCTGCGTAACTTCGTGTATTGTAATATTATCCATTTATTGTTATTAAGTTTTCTGTATATATTCCATCTCAATCAGCTATTAAATAAACCGTTTTGTTTAATTTTCTGGTATTAGTAATTTTTATTAAAGTCGCGAGATCCGCGCATTACATGGTCCTTCGAACCGGATAAGTTACAGTTAATTACGAACATAGTGCAAATTAACAAACCCAGTGAATTTCTCTCGTGAACCATTTTGCTACCGAGCAAAAGGTGGTCTAATATTCGTGTCGTTTACGCGTGCAACAATTCCAACAACTTGCCTTTTTTGTTTCTCGTGAGTGCGCAAGTTGGTTGTCGGCCGTACACAAACGAACAATTTTTTTTCTTACTTTGTGCAACACATCTCAGTAAGTCAACATGTCTGCTGCAATTGTAAAGAAACTGCAATGACAGATGGAGAATATCACCAACAAAAAGGAAAGGCTCCAGAAACGGCTTGCGGAACCTGAAAAAGATGAGCAAATTATTTTGAAGCTCTGGAACGACCTTGTTCCAACCCGCCCGAAAAGATCTAAATCAAATTGTGATGGAACTTTTCGATAACGACATCGATTCCACGGCAGACCAGGAAACATTCGACGACGACTATTTCACAATCAAGTGTGAGGTAGACAAAATAATTGCTAAATTGCAAGCAGCGACTCAGGCCAACATCGCGTCTTCACCGTCAAGACAGGAATCCCAAGTGCGACTACCGGTAATCGAGTTACCTACGTTCAGCGGAAACTACGACGAGTGGCAAGGATTCAGTGACGCTTTCAAGAACCTCATCCACGACAACACGACGCTTGGAAACGCACAGAAATTCCACTACTTGCGTAGTTCGCTCAAGGGAGAAGCCGCGTTAATGATCAAATCTGTGCAAATGTCAAGCGACGTGTATCAACTTGCCTGGGACCAGTTAGTGAGCCGCTACCAAAACGAACGGTTTGTAATCAAAAAACATGTGCGATCGCTAATTCACCCGCCGACGGTCAAAAAGGAGAGCCACACGAGCCTTCGGCATTTAATCGACGTCGTTGCGCTAAACCTCGCATCGCTTAAGGCCATCAATCGGCCGACGCATGCCTGGGACGATTTACTGGTGGAAATCATCGCCGAGAAGCTAAACCCGGAGCTGCAGAAAGAGTGGGAAGGTGAAACCTGCTCTAAAACACCGACGTATTCAGAAATGCAGGAATTTCGCGCAAAAAAATTCAAGCAACTGGAAGCGATGGATAGTGCGCGTACAACAATGGTGCAGTTTCCGAAAGTCAAGTCGCTGACTGTTAAATCGACTGAAGAAAAGTGCGTGTTTTGTGACGGTTCACATGTGCGATACAAGTGCCGCGTGTTTCAAGGAAAATCGGTAGAACAGCGGATTGAAACGGTGAAACAAAAACATCTGTGTTTCAACTGCCTGGGGAGCAACCAGCAAAATCATGCAAATCCGGAAACTGCCGTGAATGCAACAAATCGCATCATACGTTACTGCACAGAGCGGCGACGCCGCCTGCGTCGAGTAACAATGAACCCTGCAGTAGTGAGGCCGCGTCACTTTCAACACTCTCGAATCATCCATTATCTGTGGATAATACAGGTGCGTGCTTTGCTGGATTCCGGGTCGCAGGCGAACATAATTACGGAGAAATGTGCTGCGAAAATTGATTTGACAAGGCGCTCCTTGTCAACGCCCATCGTCGGAGTCGGAGGCTCAAGAACCGACATTAAACATATGGGAACACTTGTTGTGCAATCACGTGTGTCCGATTACAATACACCAATGAACGCGTTAATACTGCACAAAATAACGGATAAAATTCCGAATCATAAAATGGATATCCGGGGATTAACACCCCCCGCGGCGATTCAACTTCCCGATCCGTCATTCCACAAACCGCAAGAAATTGACCTGCTCATCGGGGCAGGCCTTTATTACGACATCGTAAACGGGCGTCACCTCCCCATGGGTCCATTGACGCTAATAAGTACTCACTTCGGCTGGATAGTTGCAGGTCAGATACCGCAGGTGCAAACCACCCACTGTACGACGGTAGGTTTCGTGGGCCTCAACGAACTAGTGTCGCGATTCTGGGAAATCGAGAATTTCAAGCATACAACAAGTACATACGAGGATGGTGAATGTGAGAAACATTTTGAAACGACAAGTACGAGAATGCCTTGTGGTCGGTTTGAGGTGCCCCTGCCCTTTAAAACCGATGCAAAAGGGTTAGCAGAATCCAGTGTATCAGCGAAACATAGATTTTTCGCGCTGGAAAGAAGGCTAGCTAAACAGCCGGAAGTCTACGAATCATACCGTGAATTTATGCGCGAATACAAGGAATTGGGACACATGCATCCAACAAGCGGGGATGTAACGAACGGCTACTACATGCCTCACCACTGCGTAATCAAGGAAGATTTTTAATGCATCCGCGCCGTCAAACAACGGGACATCATTGAACGACATGTTAATGGTTGGCCCCACCCTCCAAGATGACCTGTTCTCCATAATGCTGCGTATGAGGACGAAAAAATATGTTATCACCGCGGATATCACCAAGATGTACCGTCAGGTTAGCGTTCGGCAACAGGACCGGAAGTACCAGCGGATTTGGTGGCGTGAACATCCAGAAGACAACCTAGTGTCATATGAACTCACCACGGTCACATATGGAACCGCTTCCGCAGCATATCTGGCGATTAAATCAGTGCGCGTACTCGCGAAAATTGAGAGCAGTAATTTTCCGGTCGGCAGCGAAGTGTGCTTAAGAGACTTTTACGTTGATGATCTAATAACAGGTGGGAATTCGATTGAAGAATTGACTGTTATTCGTGACGAAGTTTCCACTCTTCTCGGAAAAGGTGGATTCGAACTTAAAAAGTGGGCAAGCAATAACCCCGCCGTGTTTGAGTGCTTCCGCACGAACATTAATGACTCTGTAACAGTGCTGACTCGCGAGCTCAATGACAGTGTGACCACTCTCGGAACCGTATGGAACACTCATAATGACTGTCTAAGTTATAAGTGCAGTGAAATTTCCGCGCGCGTATTCACTAAACGGACAATTCTAAGTGAGATTTCCCGCATCTACGATCCGCTAGGATTAATCGGCCCGCTAATCATCACCGCAAAAATCTTAATCCAAGATTTATGGAGGATGAAGTGCGGATGGGACGATCCTCTACCTGCCCTGTACCTCGACAGGTGGACACGGTATGCTAATGAGCTGCAACTGGTGAGGGACCTCGCTATTCCCAGAAATGTAGTTCAGGTAGGCGCTGAATCATTCGAGCTTCATGGATTCGCCGACGCCAGCGAGAATACATATGGAGCATGTGTGTACATAGTATCTGTTAGATATGGACGAAAAACCTCTTCTCGCTTGTTGTGTGCGAAATCTCGGGTTGCACCGGTAAAGTCAACCACCATTCCCCGTCTCGAACTTTGCGCCGCGGTATTACTAGCCGAGTTGTGTGATCGCGTGTGTTCCACCTTAGACACTAAATTTGTGAGATATTATTATTATTCAGATTCTGCCATCGTGCTTTCATGGATTAAGTCCGAATCGCGAAAATTCAAAACGTTCGTGGCCAATCGCGTAGGTGAAATCCAGACATTGAGTGACGTTTCCGATTGGTACCACGTCGCGACACATGAAAATCCCGCCGATCTCATTAGCCGCGGATTATCTCCGTCGGATTTAAACCATTCAACGTTGTGGTGGAATGGACCCGCCTTCCTGTTGAGTGAACAAGCCCCATGTCACATTTGTGCCAACTGCTGAACAGACGTCAGTCAAATGTGGAATTATTTCGATTTAAATTGAGGACGTATTTCCAATCTGCTCATCCTTCCATAAAACAGTTCGAGCAATGGCGTACATTCTGCGGTTTAAGGATGCCCTAAGACGCCCTGCTACAAAGAGAAGTGGCCCATTCACCATCCATTTATCGACACCGATGGAATTTTACGAGTGAGCGGACGGTTAGTGGAATCGAGCATGCCTTTATCTCGTCGGTGCCCGATCGTATTACCAGGCAACCACCAGCTAACGAAGGTAATTATAAGGGACATTCATAATGTGCAATTACATACAGGAACTCAGGGAACCCTCGCCGCCGTCAGAACTAAATACTGGCCACTAAACGGCAGAAGCGTAACACATGAAGTGGTTCGGAAATGTATTCGGTGTGTCCGCGCTCGGTCCCGATTCGACGCTCCGATCATGGGAGCTCTACCTTTATACCGAACACAGCAATTTCGCCCCTTTCTAAAATGCGGCGTTGATTACTGCGGGCCTTTTATTATTAAGGATGGTTCTCGTCGGTCTAAAAGAACTACGAAGGTGTATATCTGCGTATTCGTGTGTTTCGCAACAAAAGCCGCGCATATTGAAGTGGTCGCGGATCTCACCACGGAAGCATTCCTCGCAGCCTTCCATAGACTTATATCGCGCCGAGGATGCGTCGCTGAGATTTTTTCCGACAACGCTACCAACTTCGTCGGCGCCCGAAACCACCTGAGGGAATTAGGAATTTTTCTTCGGGATGCTGAAGACGAGATAAGGATCGCACTCATAACCCAAAATATTAAATGGACTTTTATACCGCCGCGCGCTCCTCACTTCGGAGGCCTGTGGGAGGCCGCGGTCAAAGGTGTAAAACATCATTTACATCGAGTTGTCAGGAATGCTCTTCTGACTTACACCGAGCTACATACTCTCGTAACGCAAATAGAGGCTGTATTGAACTCACGTCCTTTGTGCCAGCTGTCTGAGGATCCGAACGACTTAGCTGCATTAACCCCTGGACATTTTCTCATTGGTGATGCAATCACCGCACCGCTCAACCAGGATGTAAGCGACGTTCCGGCAAACAGGCTGTCTCGGTGGCAGTTCGTGGAAAAGCTACGCCAACATATCTGGAGTCGTTGGCAACGGGAGTACCTGTCCGAGCTCCACAAAAGGACCAAGTGGCAGAAAAACACCGCCAACATCGAACCTGGACGACTTGTTGTTATCAAGGAGGATAACACACCACCGTTGTTATGGAAACTGGGACGTGTCGAGGCTGTTCATCCAGGACCGGACGAAGTAATTCGGAGCGCGACTGTTCGCACCAATTCCGGCTCGTATGTGCGCCCTTCTGTGAAACTGTGCGCCCTTGATACAAGTGATAGTGTGGTGAATAATGTTTAATTGAATGCTTGGCATTCAATGGGGGGCGGGATGTTTACGTCGATTTCACGTTTTTTCATTGTTTGTGTATTTTCATGTATGTATATGAAACTGTGAATGTTTAATTGTGTTTTGCATGCATTTTCTACATCTGTACCTACTTTTACGACGATCCCTTTTCGTACAAGCAAAAGGTTCGTTGCTCGCGTTTATTGTTTACATTCTCGTCTTATTTTTATGACCAATGAGATAATCCGAGGACGAGCGGAACGTCACGATTACTCCCTTCCACTAATCCCAAAATTTCCCTGTAATTAACATCTGCCGGTTTTCTATCCTTTTTATTTGTAGTGCAAATATATTCTCCTTTCTTGTCCTTTTCCTCCCTCTACCTTATCACGACCCTAACGCTCCTCCAGTTTTTACATTTCATCGGAGAGTCTTGTCGTAACCACCGTGACATAAACAATTTCGGTCGTTCCGCTAACTTTAACATTATTTATTTCATACTTCGTGTCGAAATATGCGTAACTTCGTGTATTGTAATATTATCCATTTATTGTTATTAAGTTTTCTGTATATATTCCATCTCAATCAGCTATTAAATAAACCGTTTTGTTTAATTTTCTGGTATTAGTAATTTTTATTAAAGTCGCGAGATCCGCGCATTACAAGGCGTTTACTTTGTGGTACATCTTGAATTATTTGTAAATAAGATACAATAATTTTTAAACCGTACACCAAACTTTTCAATTTAATTTTAACGATAAAACTCAGATTGAAAACATAAGCAAATCTGGGGTTTATAAGTTAATCATATAATTTAATGAATAAAAATTCAACATTTTCAAACTATTTATTAGATTCTCACCATAATTTTGGCAGAGATGTACTTTCAGTAATCCACTTAGCGGATAAAGGCCGAAAAATGGATGTACTAGAAGCGGTCGAGATTTACAAAGCTAAAACTAATTTCTCTATTAAACGACCAAACTGTCCCAATGTATACGCCCCTCTTCAACGCTGTTATATAAATGCAAATTTGTTCGTAATTTAAGTTACTTTTAGTTTGATAATGACTAGCCTATAGTCGAAACTATAGTCACTATAATTGTTTAATATATGGTTGTAAAACAAAGTTATTGTGTGTCATTTACAAAGATAAATTTATGTTACAAACTATTGGTCTGAGTTTGTTACCTGGTTTATGATTTTTAGGTTGAATATATAATCTCGGCAAGATGGAATTTTTAATTGTTAATTGGTACTGAATATTTTTGATTAGAGATGTTGGAAATTTCGAAACCTTATTGATAATTTTGACATATGCCGTACAAAATTTCCCGAGGCGAGGACAGGGAAAGAATCACCATACTACAGACCCATGGAATTCATTAAATCATTTATTATATAACTATTTATATGCATTGTATGTAGTAATAGAGAACTGTTATTATAAAAAAAAATAGGTTAGTTATTGAGTGGATTTTTGGTAATTGTTTATAGGGACCTGATTTTAATAAGTGGTTAACGTTTTCTAAATAGTCTGACTTTTTAATGATTACAATTCCATTGCCTCTATCTTCTTTGACGTAGAAGAGTTTTCTCCAATGTATATTTTATCGCAGTGCCTAAAGTAAATTTTAACTTGTTGTTGAGTCTTTTTGCTTAATCACTAGAACAAAAAAATGTTGGTGAATAATTTTTCTTTCTTATTACGTTCGGTGCCCGGTCTGTTTTTCGATATTTGCTCTCACACTATCTTGTCTATCGAAGACGCGGGCCACCATATGAAACAAGTGTTGTACCAACACGGCCAAATTAGAAAACATGTTGCTTTTGTCCGCCGTTGGTCCCTTGTAAATAAAACGTATTCATAACAAGAAAAACTGTGAGCAACATGGGCGTAAGAATGCCATGAATAAATCGATAAAGGTAGATACATATTGCAGGGCTTGTGAGAAGGAACAACCCATGTGCATCGATTGTTACAACAAACTGCATTAAAATTAAAATGTTCGTTTTAAGGTGGGACCACCCTTTATTATCATTGTTTTCCACAAACCAGAAGATCTAAATTAATCAGGTATTTATTCCATTAGATGTTGTAATTGTGATAAAATATATATCGTCAAACACAACGTAATATACAAATCAGATATAAAGGACATATCAAACATGCAAAAAATCTCAATCCAGAAAAATCCGCTGTAGCTAACCGTATTCATAAAAATGGTCACAAAATTACAATAAATAATGTAAAATTAATCAAGCAATAGTTGATAGTTATCAATTAAACATTGTGGAGGCTATACAAATGAACAAACACGAAAATAAACTTATTAAATTTTTATGTAAGTCCATTACAAAATGTACTCCTAGATTTTAACCCTTCAACTTAATCCGGGTTTTTTCCTTATTACCTCTTATAATTAGAAAAAATACGAAAATATCATAAATCACTTTTGAAACAACTACTTCTCTAGCTAATACCTCGACAGTCATTGAATGATACAAAAGTAATTTGGGTGTTACAAAATAGCAAGGCTATTTCGCGTCGTGTTCATCCGTGGCTATATTCATTTGAAAGCTACTGCCATTGCGCGTCTTTTTTAGTATATGTAATTTCATTGAAGCGTAAACAACATTTTTTTCTATCCATTTGAACATGTCGAACTTTGTGCCAGAAAAAGTGTTTTTGCGGGGAGTTTAAAAGTGACGATTTCAACTTAGAAGACGATGAACGACCCGGGCAGCCAAAAAGGTTTAAAGATGAAGAATTGGAGGCATTACTTGATGAAGATGCGTGCCAAACGCAAAAAGATCTTGCAAAATCATTGGGGGTTGATCAAGCAACCATTTTCAGACGTTGAAAAGCATCGGGATTCATCCAAAAGCTTGGAAATTGGGTGCCATATGAATTAAAGCAAAGAGACATCGAACGCCGATTCTGCATGTCGGAAATGTTGCTTCAACGCCACAAAAAGAAGTCATTTTTGCATCGGATTGTCACTGGTGATGAAAAATGGATTCATTACGATAACCCCAAGCGCAAGAAATCGTATGTGAAACCAGGCCAACCATCAACATCCACGGCAAAGCCGAATATCCATGGCGGCAAGGTAATGCTCTGTATTTGGTGGGATCAGAAGGGTGTGTTGTATTATGAGCTGTTGAAATCGGGTCAGACGATCAAAGGGGACCTCTACCGAACACAATTAATTCGTTTGAAGAGAGCGATTGCGGAAAAACGACTAGAATATGCAACCAGACTGGAATCCATAATTTTCCATCATGACAACGCTCGGCCACATGTTTCAAGACCGGTTCAAAACTATTTGGAAAACATGGGTGGGAAGTTCTACCTCAACCGCCTTATAGCCCAGAATTAGCTCCTTCTGATTACTACTTGTTCAGATCAATGCAGAATGCCCTCACCAGAATTCGCTTCACTTCAAAATAGGGTATCAAAAATTGGCTCGATTCATTCTTCACCACCAAGCCGGAGAAGTTCTTTTGGGATGGAATCCACAAACTGCCAGAAAGTTGGGCAAATGTTGTAGCCTCCGATTAACAATACTTTGATCATTGAGTGTATAACAATTTTTTCACAATAAAGCCTTAATTTCCGAAAAAACGCATGAATTAATGCATAATCCCGATAACTATGAGTATAATACTATTAAAGCAACACTAATTATTTCAAAAATATCAGTAACAGCGAATTAAGGAAATATAAAATTACAAATTTCATTAAACAAGACAAGTTAAATAATAGGACTTCAAAACAATTAAAAACATACAAGTAAAGAGAGTTCTATAGTCATACTTAATAATACGATTATATTCAAGCGGTTGAAAATTTCATTAGCAGCTCAAATATAGAAGGAAGTAATTCAACTAGCAAATTGACATTCATACTCAAAAAATAGTAAACGAGTCTCACAGCACCTTGTCTCAATTTAAAATTGTACATCGGTTCATGTCTACGAATGTTCGGTTTTATAAAAATCTATATATAAGTTTACCAGTATTATTGCCAAAAGGAAAGAGACAGTAGTTCGTACATTTAATTTAATAATAAAATGTATTAAAATCATTTCCAACAGAAATCATTTCTAATAATTAGAAAGTGTTTTTTCTAATTATTAGTGAATTTTCTACAACGTAAAGGACTTATATATTTTTATTAGAAATAATTTCATTCAAATTACTGTTGCTTTGATAGTTATACTATTCGTAACACGCAGCGAAAGTTCGAAACACGTGTCTGCAGATGATTATAAACTTAAATGCTAGATTGTTTAATTGCTTTTGCTAATTTAATTTAATGAAATCAGTTTAAATTCAATTTTTGTTCATAATTTTTCATGTTATAGCCATATTTAAACAATCTAAAATACATTTTATTATTTATTAGTTTATTCAACAGAAATAATTTCATTCAAATTAGTTTGATAGTTGTACTATTCGTAACACGCAAATTAATTTTGTTTTATTCAATGTCTGTCGAGGAATTAGCCAGAGAAGTAGTTTTTTCAAATTAATTTGTTTTATAGTTTTTGTAAGACTCACTGTTGTAGATTCATGAAATGTTTTCGTATTTTTAATTTTATTATTTAATTTAATATTCTTTTGTATATAATTACTAAATAAAAAAAATCTATTATCAATTCAATTTTTATGTTGAATAATAAAATTTGTTGCACAAACATATGTGATTGGAAAGAAAATTATTATCTCTATAAAAGTTGTCAAATAAAAAAAATAAATTCCTTTACAAAAAAATGATATTGACATTATGACGCAAAAACTACATTTTTTATTTATTTTCGCTGGTGCGCTTTTATTCCATATTAAAAACATAGACGATTATTAGTATTGTCGAAATGTTTTTATAACATGTCTCAAGAATAAACAATATTGAAAATGGAACCTTCATTAAATCTACTTTTTATTAATTCATGGCAAATATTGAATAATTGATTTTCTTTCCAGATTTTGGCAAAAATCATAATTACATCTTTTTAAAATTTATTTAATAATATATAAACATTTATTTGGCATTATAAATATACAACATATATCGTTATAAATATTAATCTTTCCAACAAACAACTCTCTCCAAGTCTCCTTCTTCCCTCTTCCTTTCTCTTTCCCGTCCCAATCTCCTCAGAATATTTATTTTGGCCAAATCTTCGCTCATCTATTCTTTCACACTTCTGCATCCATCTACCCAACTCTCATTTACTTCCTTACGTTCATTTTCCAAATGACTGCATGTATTCTTTCTTTCATCACACAACACGCATTCCCCGTATCCCTCGCCCATCAATTTCTCCCTCCCTCTTTCCTCCGTTCCGCATCTCGCCCTCGCCAAGGTTACTCAGTCCTCTCTTCTGAAGTGGTTATCCTCCAGGTACCTTGGCCATGTACTTGCCACTCCCGATAATCCTCATTGTTTGCACTCTTCTCTATACACCCATGACGCTCTTGCCTCTCCACCTCTTTCGCCCTTTTATGTCCCCATTCCGCCACACTCACCCTTTGTTCCAGCCAATCCTTTACGATCCCCTCTGATAGACCCACCCTCTCATAAATTCTCCTCCGTTTCACTCTCCATCCACCCATGCTTTCCTTCCTAACTTCCTCCTGTCCATGTATTTCTCCACTATCTATAACATCTTTTTTATTCCCTCCCACTCCCTCGCCATAAACCTTACTCCTTCCACCTTTTCCTCCAGCCTGCTCTTTACCTTCCTCATTGCAATCTTATACCCGATGTTTATTACCGTCACTCCTCTGTAATTTTCAACTCTCCCTCTGTCTCCTCCCCTATATATCGAGCATATTACCCCTACTTTCCCCTCTCCATTTATTATTTACAATTTCTCTGAACCTTTTCTTTCTATCTCTCCCTATTTCTTTCCACATCCCCGCCTTTAATCCGTCAGGCCCTGGCGCTTCCCTCTCTTCAGCTCCTCAAACGATCTCTCCACTTCCTCCTATGAGAAGTCTACCTCCTTTCCTATTTCCCCCTTCTCTCTACCCCTCCTGGATTGCCCCTCTCTCCCTTACACTACTCTGTCCACTTCTTTAGGCCAACCTCCACCAGCCTATTTCTTCCTCCGCTCTTTAATATCTTCCACATTTCTGTTATTTCTTTACATGTTCTTAGCTCCTCCACCCTCTTTTCTACCTCCCTCTTTTTTCTTCTCGCACACCCTATTGTACCACCTTTTCGCTTCCCATAACCTTCCCTCCACCCTGCCTCTGAACTCATTTCTCGTCCTCGTCAAGTCCGCCTTTGCCCTTCTCCATTCTTTATCAAACCACCCATTACCCAATGAAACTTATCCAAAATTTAATAAATAAAACCTCACCAAAATATAAGTATTTTAATATATCATAGAACACCGATTTAAATAAATCTTTTATTTCACTTACAAATTTTAGAAAAAACTAGTGACGAGATAGCAAATATTTTTTAAAACAGAATCATCGAATAGCATCTAACCCTCCTGTAAAACTATCAACAGTAAATGCACAAGTGCATTGAAAATTATCGGTAACCAGTTTGCCCTACGGGCTCGGACCTGTTGCCTAAAGGAATATGACTGGATTTGTCGAAAGAGGGCAAACTTGCCATAATTTACAATGCACGAGAGCAACTGATGTTGATAATTTTACAGGAGGGATAGGTGATCGGGAGGATGAAAGCGTACAAATATCAGTTTTGTCAGACTATATCCCAACAAAAAAATTACGATAACAAACAATAAGGCATTTGTGTTTGCAATCATTTTTAAAAAGTTCACAAAAACTGACGTTCTTAATTTTATTTTATAGTACTTTGATGTTTGAATTAATTGGGAACCAATCGAACTCTACTTGAATTTGTTATCGCGGCACCAAAGATTTCTAGGAGTTGATTGGTTCTAATTCGTCCGTCATCCTTTCCTGCTGTGCTGTTCCAGTCCTTTCTTAGTATTTTATTTTTATTATTATAATTTTTTCATTTATTGATTTTATCTCAAGGTTTTGCCTCTCTCTCCTCCGTCTGTGCTCACCTTGACGTGGTGGGGGAGCTTGCGTATCCAGATGATCCTAAGTACTACAACAGTGGGAGCATCAGCTCCCGATAGGGGTACCCATGCTGAAAATGACTTAGATGATGGATCTGACTAAGCAGCATGCACACCCTGCTCAACAGTCGTGTCGTGGCTTAGAACTTGCACTAAGGGGTACGATGTCCTGCTCTGACTGGCTGTAAAGCCACCAGGCAGGTTATATCTGTAACTCACCGCTGTACGTGGTCTCGCTGGTAGTGAGCGAAAGAGGGTCTGGGCTTAACTGCATGGACCAAGTGAAAGGAGAGCCACAATAAAAAACTCCTCAAGCCAAGGTGGAACAGCATATGCCAAAGGCTGCATGGCTAAGGGGAAGCTTAGTCTTAGTATGCGAACTCCGGATACCAGGCGACCTCCGGTTTCAAATAGCCTTCCTGTGGCACGCGGGGCTCTGCTGCAGGTGACCGTTTATTTCCCTAGCTTCTTGTGGGATCAATAATGAACCACGAACCAACAAATAAGGGCTCGTCCCCCTCAAAGGACAAAACTACGGCGATGGAGTGTGAAATCCTTGCTACGGGAGAGGACTTAGTGCCTGAGACCGACAGGGAGGAACTACTCCACTGCTGTGGAGATGAGGCTGGGCAAAAGTCCAAGGACCTTCAGCCACGCAAGCCGCGCCTAAGCGGTGCTGGGAAGAAGAGGTTTAAATATCTCATCAGCAAGGGCATGACGCGGGAAGAGGCAGCACAAAACGCCTTACAGCCCTTCGGTCCAGCGCGTAAGCAAAAGACCGAAAAACGTACCCGTTCGGACGGCAGTACGCCGAAGGGTACGCCAAACGTGCGAAAGGGACTGTACAGTCCTCCACGAGCGGCATATCACTACTCAAGCGGGTGCAGGGGCAAACCAAGGCCCTCACAAGTACAAGCCCGAGTGGCAACACAGAGGGTAAGCAAAATCCCCAAAAATGGCATCATACACTCAGGCCGTAAAAGGACTGAAGGTTGGTGTTATGGCAAAGGACTACCCTGCTACTCTCCTGTCAGTGGAACAAATAGAGTCCACACTGGAGCATATCATGGATATAGTCCTAAAAAAGGTAAATGAAGAAGACTCTAGATTCCTTGGGATTCACAAGCGACCTGGGTGGATCGGGATCACCTGCCGCAACGAAGCTACGGTAACGTGGCTGAAGTCGCATCAGGATGAGATCGTCCCCTGGGAAGGTGCAGCCCTAAAAGTCGTTGGAGCGGAGGAAATGCCGCACAACGATATCCTAGTGGGATATTTTCCGGGCAGTCAGGAGTACAGGGACGAACGTATCCTGCAACTGATTGCAGTCCAGAATGGATGCGATGCCTCTAACTGGAGGGTCTTAAGAAGGGTGACGGCTGGACCCACTCAAGAGGTTACCTTCTCCTTGGATGCTCTGCACCAAGGCGAAGCAGGACTAGCCTTATGAAGGGGCAGGAGCCTCAAGCTCCAAAGAGCCCCTGGATCAGGGTAAAAATCCGCCGTTGCAATCCGCAACTGATTCCGGAGAGGCCAACAAGCCTCCAGGGATCAGAAAGGCTCCAAGGGAAAGCCTGACCAAGAGTCCACCCAAGAAGCAGACTGATGTGCGTCCAAAGGGCAGGATTATGCCACAGGACAAACTGAAGAATGCCAGAGGTGGGGGTCATTCCAAGGCCTAAAAATGAAGGGTAAGTGGCAGTGCCTCCAAATCAATCTGCAGCACTCAAAGGCAGCATCAAATTAAAGGACTTAAGAACCCATCGTACTATCTGGTATGTAATACTACGTGCGGCAGACCACGGGCCGCCATGATTTTCAGGAAAGATACTAATTATGCTCCCATTTCACAGTTCGTCACCCAGGACCTAGTGGCAGCGGTCGTGGACGTACCAACGGGAGAGGCAAATTGTATTTGCCTCAGCCTACTTTTCACATTATATAACGAGTGTCTATTGTCCGAACTTCAACGCCTCCAATACAACATCGCTACCATAGAGGAGTTAGAACAAGCCTCACTACACCTAAGCGATACCATCGTAGCAGCCTATGAGAAAATCTTCCCGGTAAAGAAGGTAAACTTCTCGAGAAACGTTCCTTGGTGGAACAAGGAATTGGATCGACTCAGGACTTCCGCTCGGAAATCCTTCAAGAGAGCCAAGAAAACAGGCAACTGGTCAGCCTACAGACAGGCTCTGACTGAATTCAATAAGCAACTGAGGGAGTCTAAACGAAAGGCCTAGAAGGCCTACTGCGAGGGGATCGACAATCTGCCCCAGCAAATAGACTCCGGTAGGTCCTATCAAAGGACCATACCAATGCGTGACTAAAAACACAATTGCGGCTAGTACCGACTCAGTGGCTCACTGTTCCAACCGTGACAGCCGCTGCTTAGCGGGGAAAATATTCACGCTCAGCAAAATGACTTGGGCCACAAACAGCTTCAAGCCATATAAATCCCCAGGAATGGACGGTATCTTCCCCGCGCTACTGCAACGCGGCTTGGATACAATTGCTCCAGGATGCAGGGAGCTATATAATGCAAGTTATGCACTAGGGTATATACCCCGGTTGTGGAGGGAGACAAAAGTGGTATTTAAGTGGGCAATAGGCCTCTAGATGAACCTAAATCATATCGACCCATCAGCCTAACCTCTTTTCTCCTAAAGACTATGGAGAAAATAATCGTCGAGCACATAAAGGGTGACTCACTTATAAGAACACCCTTAAATGCCAAGCAATTCGCATTTCAAGCAAGGAAATCCACCGTCGATGCTCTACATCACCTCGTCAAAGAGGCAGAACGAGCCATCCTATACAAGGAAATAGCAATCGGAATATTTGTAGACATAGAGGGGGCCTTTGACAACACCTCATTCTCTGCAATAAAACGAGCGGCTATAAATAAAGGACTATATCCTTCCACGATAAGATGGGTGGAGGCAATGCTTCAAAGCCGATTAGTAACGGCTTCTCTAGCAGGATCCACAGTATCTATGACTGTAACAAAGGGGTGTCCTTAGGGGGGAGTTTTGTCCCCCACACTATGGTCAATAGTGGTGGATGGACTCCTGGAAGAACTGCATGGAAAGGGCTTTATAACCCAAGGCTACGCAGATGACATTGCCGTAATAACCAGGGGCAAGCATGAAGGAATTCTTATAATTCTAATGCAAAAAGCACCAATAACTGGTGTGTTCGGGAAGGACTAAGTATCAACCCGAATAAAACGATCATAGTTCCATTCACGCGTAGGAGGAAGCTGCACATAAAGGCTCCCTCGCTGAATGGAATAGAGATCAATCTCTCCAACGAAGTAAAGTACCTGGCTATAATTCTGGATACCAAACTGACTTGGAACCAGCATGTCGACAAAATCATGGCAAAGGTAACGATGTCGCTTTGGGCTTGTCGGCGACTTATGGGGAAAACCTGGGGATTAAAGCCCAAGATCACGTTTTGTTGTTGTATAGAACGGCGGTGATACCCATTGACACCTATGCTGCCCTCGTGTGGTGGTCAAAGACCCAAAAACTAGACACGCAAAAGAAGCTGAGTAGGCTTCAACGTTTAGCATGTCTAAGCATCACAGGGGCCATGCAAACGACCCCAACCGAGGGATTGGAGGCACTATCTAGTGGTACAAAAAGAGGGACTTGTGGCAGCCCTCCGACTACACCAGAGGAAGAAAACACTGCCGGGGGACTGGACAGGACACTTAGAAATACTGCAGCAAATCGACCCGGCCCTTCTGTCCAAACCGACGGACATTATGTCCAGGAAGCTCGAATTCGAATTGCCGTTTAAGGTGTCGATTGAGGATCCCAAAACGGCTTTGATGAGAGTCAAGGAATTTGGACGAGGGATATCAGCCTGGTACACGGATGGTGCCAAGAATACCAGAGGTACTGGAATAGGCATATATGGCCCTAACCAAAACCACAGGAGCTTCATGGCTTTGGGCACGACGCCCACGATTTTGCAAGCGGAAACGATTGCAATTGATATGTGAGAATTAAAGGCCGTTTGAGCCTATAGTCACGGCTCACGGACTGTGTGGAAATGTTGAAGATCCCTCTCGCAACTGGCGAAGAACAATGAAGGCAATGAAGTGGCCGATGAACTCGCAAAAAGAAGTGCAAATGCTACTCCTATAGGACCAGAGCCGTTTTGTGGACTCCCCATGGCGCATAGAAGAGAGGTGGTGCAAAAATGGGAAGAGGGCAGAAGACGTAAGCATTGGAACAATGTACCAGGTCTACGTTAATCAAAACGACTCCTGAAACTTGATCACAACCACAAGGTGCTTGAACTCACAAGGAACGAGCTAAGAACGCTCACCGGACTCATGACAGGGCATTGTGCTCTCCGATACCATTTGTGGAAAATGGGAAAAGAGGAAAGTGGAAACTGCAGATTGTGTGATTCGGTAGATGAAACTACCGAGCAAGTCTTTCACACTTCGGCAGGGACCGATTTTCCCCCGAAGAAGTGAGCATTTTCACCCCCAAGATAGTTACCAGGTGCATGGTCGACGTGGGACTGCTTGGGAAGTGATTGGTTAAGGGTAGAACAATAGATCTGTTAGGTCGCAGTTCACGAGAGGTAACATACCTCACTAAACCCTACTTAACCTGTAACCCATATAACCTTTGTAATTATGTCTTGTGCCTTATTCTGTTTTATTTCTTTTTACATTCTATTTTTCTGAGAAACCCCATATCCATTATTCTTAATTAATTAATTAAAAACGAAAGATTAATCGCTTGGCAGTTTTCTTGTCTCTTAATATGAGGCTTTGCTATTTATTTATTGAGAATGTGCAAAAGTGGCATTGCCAAGTGAAATCTGACATTACCATCGTAAAGTTTAACATTTTTGACATTATACGTACTCAGAACAATTTGACGTGCAAGCACTATTTGTATTTTTACAGTAAGTTGCAAATGCCATCTCGGCCGGAAGATTGAATTAACTCGCAAAAAATTTCTAGCTATGATTTATTATGAGTCGACATGGTCTAACTCAAGAATAGTGCATCAATCAACCAAATTTAATTTTTAGCTATGAAGCGTTATCCTCAGGCATTGTATATCGCTGATACATTGAATTCAAAAGTAAACGTAGATCGCTCACGGACGAAGTTAAAGAAGGTCGTCCAAAACGGTTGTTGTGTCGGAAAATATCGATGCTATGCGAAAACTATTTAAAGAAGATCATCATGTGACATATCACGAAATCGAAAGATGTTTAAGCATTAGTTAGACCAGCATACATAAGATTTTGCACAAACATTTGGGTGTTCGGAAGTTGTGTGCGCTTTGGATTCCACATTTGTTGACAGATATTCAAAAACATACTCCTGTCGATTGGTAACATAAAATCGTCACAGGTGAAGAGTTGTGGATGATCCAGAAAGCAAAGACCAATCGGGAGTTTTAGTGTGAAGAAAAGCCAGAAAAATGTTGTTTGTTCTCAAAGCGTTAAAATAGTTATTTGTACAAGTGTGGAAGTGTGGAAATGTTACGCTTTTCCGCACGAGAGTACTATGTTGGCGTATGAGCGAGCGAAGCGAGCGAGTGCATCAAGTTCCTACTCGAGTGTGGAAAAGCGCATTTCCCACGCGTTGTACACACATACTGCACATAACATCAATTATAAAGGTGTTTGCGATTTCATTTTTGACACTGACATATAAAAATTTGGTTATAATTACCGATAGTATGTGTGTTGTATACATTACTCCATGTATGTAATTGACACTGACATTGATTAATAGCAAATAAAAGTAGTGCGAAAAAGTGTATCCATGCGGAAAAGTGTTGCTATGCGGAAAAGTGTTACTTTTCTTAACGATTTTGGATGCGGAAATGTAAGGTATTTCTATTCAGTATGTGAAAAAGCAAATTGTGGTGTTTTTCTTCACGAAAACCGATAATGTGACAACTGCGACTCTTGAAAATAATGGTTTACAATGCTAGCTTACACACATCACATGCAATATATAAGTATTTGGACACATAAAAGAACTAATTGATTGGTCATCCGCCTTACACCCCCGATTTGGAACTCAATGACCCTTTCTTATTCCCAGTAATTAAAGATAAACTCCGTGGACAAAGAAGCGGTTGAGGCTTTCAAAACGCATGTTTTGGAGCTACCATCTTCTGCCTAGACAAAGTGCTTTGAAGTCATATTAATTTTTCTCATTTACATTTTGTATAAATATAAAGTACCTCCAAAATACCCTAGTGAAAATATATAAATGATAACTGAATCATACTAGTTTAACTGCAATAACCTAAAATTAAATAATTCAATTACAGGTGAAATATTTATCTTACTGAAGTGAGTTAAAGTTGGCAATCTCATTTATATATTCAGTAGACTTAAATAAATGGGAAGATATCTAGAAGTATTTTTAAATGCATTATACACTTACAATTCCTTGCATTTTTTTATTCTAGATTATCCTATGTATATTCAGATCAACTATACTTTGAATACAATTAATCATATTATGAAACCTACACAAAAAATGATTTCATCTACCAAAAAAACAAATATATCGCAGGTTACCTTTATGTTCAATTTTTAATATATTATTGTCGAGCATATTCAAGTTTAAGAAATGGTGTAAAATTTATCTAGTATTATATAAATAATTTACTTCTATGAAAAATATATAAATTGATTGTTTTAATATATCTTTGTATTATCCTTCATACAATATATTTAAGGCGTAATTTGCGTATTTAATTATATCTATATTTTTGAATCATTTTCATTTTTATTTGTATTTGTAAGTTAATCTTTCTTCTATATATTAACTTTTTAGTAAATTATTTAATTTAGATTTAATTGTTTTATTTAGCTAGACATTTTCTAATCATTTTTCATATAGTATTATTAAGTGTTTTTATATTATGTAATTTTTGTTATATTTTATTATTTAGACTATATCCCGCCAAAGGCACCGTTCCGAAACACAGGCGAATTAGAACCAATCAGCTTCTAGAGAACTTTGTTGTCACGATTATTTCGTTTAACATAAAATACACTTATTTCATTGGTTCAAATATGTATATATAACTGACAACACTATGTTTTCGATTTTGTGCTTCGGCTCTTGATTGGTTTATTAGGTACTGTGTTTTCGATTTTGTATTTCACTTGGCTATTGGTTGTTTCAATCAATGTGGAAGCATCCCAGGTAGCGTTGATCTTGCGAAATGTCAATGTCATCATTTACATTAACGTGTAAAAGTGTTTAAAATGAATCCAAAACGGTTTGGAGGATTTAATTTAAGTGAAATAAAAAACAATGTCAAAGCACAAACTCCCCAAAATGCTACGCGGTCAAAAAATACGTCTGGAAACAGTTCTCCGAATTTTGTAAAGAACGTAATCACTGCCTTGAAGAAAATATATCAAATGAACAACTTGCTGATATACTCACTAATTGGGCTTTCAATATGCGAAAAACGGATAGAAGTGAGTACAAGAAAATGGCAATAAAAACGATTTGGAATAATATTTACAATAAACAATAAATTATTAAAATTAATGTATATTTTTTACGAAATAATCTTAACAAATACAACTCGTGTAAATAACGATTGTCGCAAATTCATTCTCTTTTTCGAAATAAATTATGTTGCTTTAGGAAACCACACGAGCGCGTAAGCAACATAATTTATTTCTCAAAATCGAATGAATTTGTGTTTCGACAATCATTATACACTTGTTGTATTACTCGTGATTATTTCGTTCAACATAAAATACACTTATTTCATTGGTTCAAATATGTATATATAACTGACTATATCCCGCCAAAGGCACCGTGCCGAAACACGGACGAATTAGAACCAATCAGCTTCTAGAGAACTTTGTTGCCGCGATAACAAATTCATGTAGAGTTCGTTTTCAGCAATGTAATTGGTTCTCTACTCGCATTATGTTTCGGCAGGTGATTGGTTCCCAATTAATTACTCAATTTTCTGATTGGGCTATACATCAAACAACTGTCAAATAAAATTAATAAATGTCAGTTTTTGTGAACTTTTTAAAAATGATTGCAAACATACGATTCGGAAATACAACACAAGAGGTATTTCAGGAAAAGATAAAAGACGCCGAGCCAAAAAGTACGTTACCATCCAAAAATATGATTAATTTGTATACAAAATAAATGCCTTTGTTATTGTAATATTTTTGTTGGGATATAGTCTGATAAATTGTTCTCGTGCATTGTAAATTATCGCAAGTTTGCACTCTTTCGACAATCTCAGTCGTATTGCTTTAGGCAACAGCCCCTCGCCCTTCGGGCTCGGGCCTGTTGCCAAGCAATACGACTTTGTTTGTCGAATTCGTGCAAACTTGTTGCCGATAATTTTCAATGCACTTGTGCAATTACTGTTGACAACACTATGTTTTCGATTTTGTGCTTCGGCTCTTGATTGGTTTATTAGGTACTGTGTTTTCAATTTTGTATTTCACTTGGCTATTGGCTGTTTCAGTCAATGTGGAAGCATCCCAGGTAGCGTTGATCTTACGAAATGTCAATGTCATCATTTACATTCACGTGTAAAAGTGTTTAAAATGAATCCAAAACGGTTTGGAGAATTTAGTTTAAATGAAATATAACACAATGTGGAAGCACAAACGCCCCAAAAAGCCGCGCGGTCAAAAAATACGTTTGGAAATAGTTGCCTTGAAGAAAATACATCAAATGAACAACTTGCTGATATACTCACTGATTGGGCTTTCAATATGCGAAAACGGATAGAAGTGAGTACAAGAAGATGGTAATACAAACGATTTGGAATAATATTTACAATAAACAATAAATTATTAAAATAATTGTATATTTTTTTTACGAAATAATCTTAACAAATACAACTCGTGTAAATAACGATTGTCGCAAATTTATTCTCTTTTTCGAAATAAATTATGTTGCTTTAGGAAACCACACGAGCGCGTAAGATTTTCTCAAAATCGAATGAATTTGTGTTTCGACAATCATTATACACTTGTTGTATTACTCGCGATAATTTTCAATGCACTTGTGCAATTACTGTTGATAACAAAACTGTTAGATTCAATAAAACACGATAACTTTGTTTGTATAACTTGAATACTTTTTATTGTGACTAGTTTCGACAAATTTAGCTTGTCATTATCACTATGTGTTTGATAATGATTATTTATTTTCGTGTAAGCGTAAAATGCTTTCTGTGATAGTATGCAGACTCAGGGTTTCAGATTTTACAAATAGATTCTTAAATAGAAATTTACCAGATATTAAATTCTCTAATTAAATATTTGGTGAATAATAATTAAGGCTAATTATTTGCTATATATTTATTAAACCAGTTATTAAGTTAATGGTAAAAGCAATTTTTATTATGACAATATGATATTAAAATAAATGTATCCTTATGTGGAGTATTACATGAAATAGATAAAATTATACTTACGCTTCAATATCATCTTCATCTTTTTCACTTTTCGGAGGCACTTTGACGCTATCCCCTTTGCCTATAACACTAATATCGCATTTAAGATATCCTTTCGGTCCTCCAGCAATATCGTCGGGGTCCGTAAGAAGAGCCCACTTATGATAAAATTGGTGGTCTGCGAATACAACACACATATTAATTTTGTCAAATGGATTATAAATATAAAGATGAAACATGCGTGCTGTAAGTGTTAATAAAATTCAAGCATAGCGTGAAAATGTACATAAATTGTGGAATCATGCTAAAGATTAAGGAACAATTAAACTTGAAGTGTGTATGGAAGCATGCGGGTATGGATAGGGGTGCCTAGCATATCCACAGTCTCTATTCTATGGGGTTGGGGTAATTTCATTTTTAACAGTAAATGGACAACTGTGATTTATGTTCTGAAAGTACATTAAAATTGACTCTCATATTATTATATTTAAGTATAAAATACACACACGCGTTTTATAAAATTTTGAGAACACGATAAATTTTAAAATAGCTAGACTTAGAGATTTATAATGATTAACATTTAAATTAATGTATATTTGTTCATCACGAACATATTTTATTATTTGGCATATCTTCTTTTTCCACAATTATGCTTGTAAGTAGCACTTAATAAAGATATGATTTCAAAATAATTAAGATGTTTTATTTACACATTTAAAGACTACAGATGTTACTTATAAAAGTATAATTTAACAATATCCAAAAAGTAAAAATATTTTCATATGTTTTATAATTATCAGAGAAGTTCATTCATTACTTAAAGTGTGAAAATATTATTCTTCATACATTTACTAGTTGTAAAATTAATCTTGTATGGCATAAGTGATAATATTCAGTTAGCGACCGATTATTAAAAACATCAGGTTTATAATTGATCCACCCTCGTAGTAAATGCATTAAATATTATCAATATTCTAATCTTTAAAATTTATAAGGATTTGCTTAGTATTAGTGTCAGAAATAAAAAAATTCGATTTTTAAATTAAAACAGTATACATTTTGTATTTTGGTAAAATATTGATGCACTCAAAGACCACAATACCATAATAAAATTATTGTATAGTCAAAAATGGCCAATGCTAAATGTAATAATCCGGAATATTATTCGAAATTTACCAAACAATATGAATAAAAGATATATTTAAATACAATTATGTAAAAAATAGGTTCAATTAATAATGTAGAAAAAGCTACCAACAAAGTACATTTTAAACGAATTATTTTCTAAAATAAATGATTGGTTCTATTGTGGTCACTTTTCAAAACTGAGAACTTGCAATATAGTTTAGCTAATAAATACTATAAATAAATTATTCTAATATATTTTAAATATATATATTACCCATTAAGGAAGGTTATTGTTGGAAATCATGTTCTCAAACTATCTTGATAATTTTATACTTAATTATTAAGGCAATTTCATGTAGTCTCATTCTTCTTAATATAACTTTGTGTTCTGTGTATTAAATGTACATGGGGATATTGTGGTGAACTATATGGTCATACCTGGTTGAGACCAAACAGTGGCCACATCTAATTTAAAGCTTCCCAATAATTTGTTACCCCTGAGTATGTTCCGAGACTGCAGCACCTGGCGGCGGGAAAAGAGAACAAAAAAGAGAAAAACATAGCAGAAATATGGGACCACAGGATTGTTTCTTGTATACAGCCAATTCAACAAAAATAATCTATAAACACGATGCAGAAAAACAGTGCAGTTTATTTTATAGAACTTGTCCTCCAAGCTGGAAACCACGAATAGAATATTGAATATTTTACAAATTTGTTATTGCTATGTAATAAATTTCCTAGTAAAATTGTAATCGCCGAGTTAATAATATATCAAAGAACGTAATAAATACACATTTGAATATTAATTAATGAAGGCAGTAGAGGTAATTTTTTTTACGTCGTAAAAGATATGCATTTACGCTGTTAATTGTGAAGATTTGAGAATTCACGTTGCATGCGGATTAAAATTTATTAAATTATAATATCAAAGAAAGTTTAATATTTTTTACATTTGGAGACAAAATTATAATATTTTTTCCGCTCTTTTAAAACTAATTAACTAATGTAATTGTAACTTAAAAAGAAAATACCTTATTACTGCTATTTACTAGAAGACCGATTTGTGATTATTTTTACATACCTGCAAAACTAAACTACTTTATATAACTAGACAATGGAAAAATAACTTTTCTGGCACGAGAGATATGAATGTAGAGGAAAGGCATGGCTTCGAACTTTTTGAAGCTCTGAAAATACCGTTTCAGACGATTGCGATTTTCCTTTTATGTAGCGAAGTAGTTATAGATTTTAAAATTGTAATGAAGAAAGCTGGATCAATATAACCATTTTGAATGTAAGACTTTGGCCTTAAAAAGAGTATATTAACAACAAATAATTAAACAAGACAATTCTGTTTAAAAAATATTTAGCACTAAAGAGTTTCATTCTTATTAAGCCACGCTTGATTATATGACTAAAAACAAACTCATTTCTCCAAAAGCTGTCATGTCGATAAACTCAATGTTATTTAGTGCCACTATCTATTTAGTATATATTTTGTACTTACATATTTTTACATTTTTATAATCATATAAAAATAATTTCTATAAAAGTTTTTTTGTTGTAAAATATCTGTAATTGGTTGCAGTTATTCTACCGATCTTATTGTGTACGCACCTCGGATAGTTATAATCATATAATTTTTTTATAATGCAGTATATTCATCTGAAACCCAAGTCGATAACATTCCGACAATATAACAATAAGATAATTCCAGTGAATAAAGTAGAAAGTTTGATGTTATCACTACATAGAAATAGTTTTGGATTGGACATCACACATATTGGATATTGGTGTGTAGTAATTTACAAACGAAGAAATAGTTTCATAATTCAAAAATAAATTAAAAGGAAAACGCTTATTAATTTAAGTTAGTTTTCGGTTTGTGCATTTCGAAACCTTACGGACCTAAAATTGCCTCTATAGTCTCAATTTGAAGCTGAATGTTATTTTCCCTAAATAAATATATCGCTGATATATTTTTTCCTGTACGGCATATGTAAAATATGCCCATTGTTCTTTTTAAAATATATAGATGAGCAGATTTTTTAAAATTGTTGTAATAGAAAAGTAAAATGCAGTTTATACAAAAACTTAATTCAAATACCAATAACAGATAAGTGAACTGTAATTTTATCCAATGTTCACAATTAAATTTGTTTTTAGATAGATACTTTAAATAGCGATACTAGGGTTGCTATTTATGAAAATAACACACAGTTTATTCCTTACTTCACTTGTTTATTTAAGTGTTAGATGTACATTTTGTTCACAAGGTGAACATTATCAATAACATACTAAATTCTTGAAACTATTAGCGCGGTATATATACAGAGAAGAGATTCCATGCAAAAAGTTAGTTATGGTCTTTTCAATATCCATTATTTTTTTAATTATATATTTTAGTTTATGTAAATCAAGCTGAATCTTTTTAGCATGTATGTATGTTTGTTTTTTTGACGAGTATAAATTTTTATTTTTTATTTTTTTAGTACAAGAAACATTATTATTATGGTTTGCATACTCCGCCTATGTAATTAAAGAGATTTTGACGACTTGCTTACTGATTTTACGATCTAAGAAAAACGGGTCATGTGCTGAATTTGGATTAATGAAATATTAAAGGATGAGGATGACTGTAACTAAACAAATGGGAATCGAATGACCAAACATAATTTAAAATATTGATTGATATTAGAATGATCGTTTAATTTTTAATCATTATCATTAAAGAAACTAATAGTAAAGCTAAGTGAATTTAGATATTTGTAATGTATATGGGAAATAAATATTTCAGGTAAAATTACAAACGTTGCATAGATTTTAATATTAAATTAAATAATCCAAGATTTATGGAGGGAAAGTATGATGGAACTAGTCCGTTTCATTTATAGTCGAACACAAATGGCGAGATTGCGTGTTAATAATTTGAGGTTTTTAAAAATGCCTGGTAATATTATTTACTGGAATTCGCTAATTAGAATTGAAATACCTGGTGATTCTGATGGTATATTACGCATTTTTTACGGATTGGATAAAATGTTTAATCAGTTGGAATTAATAAATGAATTTTGCATGTAAAAAGTTGATTTGCTATTATGGTGGAATGGGTCCTCTTGGGTGCAAGCAAATAACTATAAACTGTAAATATCAATCATTACTTGTATTGAATTGCTGAAAACGTATACATTATTAAGTGTAACTGCAGAAATGAATATTTGGATCAAATATTAATTCATTGATCAATTATCAACAGTAGTAGTGGCATATTATGTTTCATCTAAAAACAATTGTTAATAATTGTTGACACTTGAAGGCACCTCGAACTCTATACAAGTGAATTACAACATGCTACAAATTTATTAATTAAATTAGAATAGTGGAACTCGTGTTCGGATTGATTGAATTAATTAAAAATTAAATGAAAGTCCGAAATCTAAAATAATATAATTGAATCCATACTCAGATAATATTATCATTTACGTAAATGGTCGCTTGGATAAAAGCGACGTCGATTATGATCAAAAGCGACCCATGTCACTTAGTGATTTAATAATTAGGGACGTATGGATAAAATGGCACTGACTATTATCACTTAAGAATTAGGTTAGAAAGTAATTAACACATACAGGGTTCGGAGAAATTACTAGAACGGTGGATTATTTCAGAAGATAGCAATAAATGTATTATATAAAAGTTGTAAGGCTTTAAAAAATCTACTTATCTGTAATAAATTGAAATATACAGGGTGGCCTAAAAATTGTGGTGAATTAGGGTTACAATTTTTTTAATGAAACATCCTGTATATTACTATTTATTTTGATAGTCCTGTCAATTTTGAATATTTTTTATTAACCATACATTATACCTGAATTAATTAGTTTTCTAGATATCGACGTTTTAAATAATAAGGAAATGCAATGCCATATTCGAACGTAATCGTGTTTTTTCTAATTATTAGTTAATTTTCTACAACGTAAAGGATTATTATCAAATTATGCTCTAAGTGGGTATTTTCCTTAATCCCGAACGTAATTATTTCCGTAGAATTCAGTAATCCGCCTCAGGTATAAATTCAGACCTTCAGTCGGTTATATTTCATTATTGTGTCAGTTGCCGTACATATCTGAGTAAGTTATTTTTATTTCATTATATTTATTTTAGTAAACGTTTTTATTTATATTTGAAATCAATTTTATAATAAAGCTGTACTGAAGAGATCGAGAGATCGAAACACGTGTCTGCAGATGGTTATAAATTGAGTATTGAATTATTTAATTGGATTTGCTAATTTATTTTTAATACATCAACCTAAATTAATTTCTTGTTCCAAATTTATCATAATATAGTAACTTACAAATTATTTAACGTACATTCAATCATTTTTAGTTCATTTTACAGAAAGAAATACGTTCAAACTAGTGTTGCTTTGATAGCCTTGCTATTTTGTAACACGCAAATTACTTTTGTATCATTCAATGTCTGTCGAAGTATTAGCTAGAGAAGTAGTTGTTTCAAAAGTGGTTTGTTCTTGTAGTTTTAATAAGACCAAATTTTTATGTAAAATTGTAAAGACACTACCTTCTGATGTCTTCAAGGTATCAGCTATCTCACACAACTTTTTTTTTTACGGTTTTTTAAAACCTTTTAGTGGACATTTTTTATGTTTTTCGGAACAACTACCGATTTTGGACGGCCCGAGCGTTCATCATCATCGATGCTTGTACGACCACGTCAACATAGCAGTTAATAATAGTTGATTTCCCTGGCACAGAGTCCTTACAATGCTTATCAAACCACTGTTTGGCTCCAACACTATATTTTCCCAATTCAACACACGAAATTCCTTTCTATCAATTTTTTTATGAAAATTACAACTGGGGTAACTATGTAAAACGACTGTAACTTCTAAACTACTTTTAAATTTTGACAAGTTTATTGAAGGTTAGTAATACCCAAAAATTGCATGGGCGTGTCAATAATATTTCTATATATGTGTTAGACCGGGGACTTATTGAGTGATGTATTAGTAATACTAAAGGCATTAAATTAAAACAAAAACATTATTCTCTTGACACTACAACGAAAACTGCTTAACGATGGACAAAATAAATCGCAGTTATTACTATCGTGAAATCCATTTCCTCCACGCATAAGTCTAGATATAGAGTTATTGCGACCATAGTTAGTTCTGTGGCAATTATCTCTAAAAAATATTTTACTTCTTGTTAGAGGCTTATGTGGATGTACAAAATTAAATAGTGACAAAAGTGGGGCACAGTCAGCAAACCTATTAATAATTTTATATACGAACGTGACATCACTCTTAGTTCTACGATTTTGCAAGAAATCAATATTTATGTCGTATGGTGTCACAGTAGAAATTCTATATCTTATGAAATGAATCGATGAATCTTGATGCGGTGAACAAACTGGAGATGCATACTCCAAAATCGGTCTTATTAATATGATGTACAGAATTTTTAGTGAATGCGGTGAGAGGTCTTTACCAAGTCTACAGATGAAACCTATTAATTTACGACATCTATTCGCAATGTTATAGATATGTGTTTTGAATGATAAATTGGATTCAAAAGTAACATCTAATTCAAATGTAGGATGAAATAAAATACGATTTTCTATGTTTTTTACCACGGTATATTAATGATTTTACATTAATGAATTATGTTCGACTATAGTTTCGACTCTTTCAAGTCATTGTCAAACTATAGTCGAACATAATTCATTAATGTAAAATCATTAATATACCGTGGTAAAAAACATTGAAAATCGTGTTTTATTTCATCCTACATTTGAAAATGAAATACCACATAGTAACGGACACCACCATCCTGTTTCCTAACTCCTAATTCTTTAATCTCTACCATTTTTTCCTGTTCAGCTCTGCCTATATTATAATTAAATATTATGATATCTTTTTTCTAGAAAATCCGATACACTAATTCTAACATGTTGAGTACGACCAGTGAGATAATTCTCAAGCCAATTAACGATAGAAATATTTAGTCCAATATACTGTAATTTTCTTAACAAAATGTAGTGAGATACTCTGCCGAACGCCTTGGAGAAGTCCGTATAGATAGCGTCCACCTGATCCCAACTTACAAGGTATTCGACAGATAGTCTTGGTATATTAATAGGTTTGTGACTGTAGATTCACCCTGGTGAAACCCGTATTCTTCAATAAAGTTTTTAGTTAGCCATTGTAGCTGTCTGGACAAAAAATGATGTAATAGTTTAGATAAAGGCGACTGAGCGCACACACCCCTATAATTAGTCATATCACCCTGCTTATATGTTGATGTAATAAATGATTTCTTCCATGCATCGGAAAAATATGATCACTAATTAAACGCTGAAATATATAAGTTATATGATCTATTAAGGTACAAACACATGCCTTCAAAAAGTTATTTGGAATTTTATCAGGACCACACGCAAAAGAGGCCTTTAATTTTCCAATTTCAACAAAAAACTCCTCAGAACTAACCTGGAACTTGTACGCACTATGAACACTAATCAACACATGCATCATAACTATACAAGGAAGTGTAGAATTAATCCGATATTTACTATAAACATATTGTCGCGGACAGGGGATATTTGAGACAGGAAATATCATGTCGCTCCCTGTCCGCGAGTATGTACGCCCGTGCTCAGCGGAATTCAAGGACTTCCTCGATAATTGTTAATAAGTAATTTTTATGCTGATTAGGGGAATCGAGGAAGATCCGTGGGGCCGCTGGGGACGGACAGTCGCGAATTAGCTTGCAAGAAAAGAGGTTGCCCCAACATCTAGTTCCAGTTAAGTGTAGTAATAAATAGTTCAGTTGAAAGTTTGTTTTCAAGTAAGTAACCTTCCATTCCCTAATAATAATTAGTCAGTAATCCTTTTGCCTTTGATCTCGAAGTCGCGACGACCCCCACGCGACATGTGGTGGAGGCGCCAAACCCGTTTAATTTTAGTTTAATATATAATGTGTTGTAGAAAAAATAATAATTTATGTAGAATTTAATTAATTGAGGTCAAGGGCAATAGGAAATATAAGTGTAATAAATACGTGCATGCTGTGTGTTAACGAGTGTTATAATTGTAAGACGAAACCGCGACCTTGCGAAATATGTGTAAATTAAATGCAGTGCATTAACTCTGACTCAAATGTCTAAAAAGAAGCCAAATTACAACACTCGCTATCAAGCACAGATATTCGATCAGGAATTCGCTGAATTCCGCCCGACTACCAGAAGTACCGAAATTTTTGATACAAACGCTGGCGAAGTATTTACCGGTAGTAATAAAACCGCGCGTACGCCCACTAAATCCGTACCCGAAGAACAGAAAATTCATAACAATACATCGGCTATTTTAAAAACGGGCTACAATCAACCATTAGAACCAATCGTATTTATTCAAGAAAATATCGACAATTGGTCCATGTCGGAAACGCAGTCGGCAGAATCAATTATTTCGAGTGACGATTTAAATACGACAAAAATCCACCCACCTCAATTCGTAGCCCAGGACATTACAGCGACCGCCGAATTTCCAAAAAGTGCAAACCAACTCCGGGAGCATACAACAATATCATCACAAAAAATGGCCAACTCGACAATTTATGACGCAAATCTTACCTCTCTCACGCCCGCTCAACCGAAATTCACAACACCCCCAACATTTGACCCCGCGACTCACAACGTTATATCATTTCTTCGTCTTTTTGAACAAGCCTCGTTTTCAAATGGTTGGGATGACAAATACCGGCTTCACTTTTTCGGCTCTTTCCTCACAAACGAAGCATGTTTTTGGTACGCAAAATTTAGGACACAACCAATAAACTTTGATAAAACATGGGAGGATGTCAAAGCTGCTTTTATTGCAGAGTTTGGGGGAGACGACCCAATGGGTGATATTAAATTAAAATTAGCTTGTCGGAAACAGGGTATTAACGAAGATATAAAAATGTACTACTACGATGTGAGTAGATTATGCGAAGAGTTAGGACAGGTCAGCGACGAAAGATTAATCGAATATTTTTTGGCCGGACTGCATCCCATCTACTTAGAAAAATATGTAGAGCTACGTTCGTCACGCATGACCAAAGCGAAATTAAAAGAAGTAGTATTAAAAATGAGCGACATTCAGAAAGCGGCACTAACTGCAAGATTATCATACGGTTGCAACCCCTTTATTCAAAATTCGAATCCTTTTCTGCAACAACCTGATCCCCTCGTCCCCCACCATACATACAACACGCATGCTAGCATACCTACACATCCGTTTCATAACTCGTACATATTCCCGACCAATAATTCGCAAACACAAAATGCAATAGAAAATTCCCATTATCACCCCAACAATCACCCTCCGATAAATAACGCTTTAAATCCGCATTTTCAATTACCGCGGCGCAACGGAAAAAACAACACTCATCGGCAATTTTCGAGGACCAGTGATGGTAGACCAATTTGCTTTCGATGTCAGAAACCTGGACACACCGCACGATCATGTATGGCACCTACACCACTTCCCGAAAACAAGTCATACAATAGAGGCTACCCAAACGAAGAGAGGCGTCACTAAAACTGCCCAGTGCCGCCTTTTACAACGCAAATTCGTACCACACCAAATCAGATATACTAACAACATTCGGAAAAATTAATGATGTAACATCGGAAATTGTAATCGACACAGGTTCTTGTCAAAACATCATATCAGAAAAACTTGCAGGAAAATTTAAACGAACTAAAGCAAACAAGCACTTATTACGTACGGCGGATAACAATATTACACACGCATTAGGAGAAGCATCATTTACAGTCACGGTAGAAAATTTAAAAACCCACTGTACAGCCCTTGTATTAAAAAATGTTCCGAAACCACTTATTTTAGGCAATAATTTTCTAAAAAAACATGGCGCCGTGATAAATTACGTTGATAAGTCATTAGTTTTTAATGATAGGAAAAAAGAAGTAAACAAACAAAATGAATACATTGAACAATTAAACCGGGATATCCAAGAGCTTATGCAAATTGACGTCGATCATCACCCTACTCAAAAAAGTAAAGCTACGTTGACGGAAACACTAATCGTGAAAGCAGGGCAGTGCATCACCAGTTTTGCAAAAATACCCACCAGACCAGGGAAAACAACACTGCGTCCTAATTACCAGTTTTTAAACCCTAAAAACTTAGAGTTAATTGAGATTGCAGATTCAACAAACAACGTTGTTAAAATTAAAATAAAATCGCATGCATTCGTTGATACGAGACTTCTGGAAGGATCCACCATAGGATTCTTGCAAGAAGGCAATGAAATCAACAACGTGTTTACTCTAGCGGATGATCTAAATGATAATATCTCAGAAAACCAACGTATACCGACAGGCCACTTATCAATTCATCAAATGGGCGTAGTCAATGAATTAATCGCTGAATTTTCCGACGTATTCGCCGACGACAATGACGACCTAGGCTTTACAACCCTTCAAGTACATGAGATCGAACTAAACCCAGGGACGACACCTATAAAATGTAAACCGTACCGTACATCTTACAAAGAAAAACAGGTTATTGAAAATCAAATCGAGGAAATGCTGCAAAATAATATTATAAGGCCTAGCAAATCGCCATGGTCTTCGCCTGTTGTATTAGTGAAGAAAAAAGACAACTCTTGGAGATTTTGCGTAGACTACCGAAAATTAAATTCTGTGACTAAGAAAAATAACTACCCTTTACCGTTAATTGAAGACGTCCTAAACTCATTTGGCAAGAGCAAATATTTTTCTACGTTGGATTTATTAAGCGGTTACTGGCAAGTGGGTGTTAAAGAAGAAAGCAAAGAACTGACAGCGTTTTGTACCCATAATGGCCTATACGAATTCAACGTGCTACCGTTTGGATTATGTAACGCGCCAGCAACATTTCAAGCGTTGGCCGATGTTGTTTTTCACGGACTTAAATGGAAGGACGTACTAATTTATTTAGATGACATCATCGTTTTTAGCGAAACTTTTGAGGATCATATAGCTAAATTAAAAAACATTTTTGAGAGACTCCGACAAGCGAATTTAAAATTAAAACCCTCTAAATGCATCTTATTGGAGAAGGAAATTAAAGTGCTCGGATTCGTAATTAACGAAGAAGGAATTAAAACTGACCCTGAAAAAATTGCTGCAATCGAAAAATTCCCAGTACCCACAAACACAAAAGACGTTCAAAGTTTTTTGGGTACATGCAATTTTTACAGGAAATTTATTCGAAATTATTCAATGATTGCTCAACCCCTGCATAACGCAACAAAAAAGGGAGGTTTTGTTTGGGATGTGTCTCAACAAACATCGTTTGATAATTTAAAAAATGCATTGTCATCTGCTCCCGTTTTAATTCACTTCGACCCAACGAAAGATGTCGAATTAAGAACAGACGCCTGCGGATATGGAATTGGTGCAATCCTACTGCAAGAAAAGTATGACGGTAAACACCCAGTAGCATTTATTAGCCGAACCCTAACAAAGGCTGAAAAAAATTACACTATTTCCGAACTAGAAGCACTGGCGGTTGTTTGGAGTCTCGGTAACTTAAGACACTTAGTTCATGGGCGGCACATCACGATAGTAACAGATCATCATGCACTATGCTGGTTAAAATATTGTCGGGATCCTACTGGAAAACTAGCGAGGTGGGCGATTAAATTGTCGGAGTATAATTACACAGTTGTGCATAAAAATGGTACAGCGCACAAGGACGCAGACTGTTTGTCTAGACATCCCGTCAAAACAGCAACAACAGCTGATGAGGAAATGCCAAACGAACTTCCAACATATCTATTAAGTGCAGATGATATCATAAAGGAGCAAAAGCAAGATGACAAATTACAAGAAATAATCAATATCATATTAGATCCCTCCAATACTCTCGGCACGCCCGCGATGCGAAGAAGAGCTCGTAATTATGTGATAGAAACCGGTGCATTATATAAGAAAAATTCCGCATTATCAGGAAATAAACACCTGCTCTGTATCCCAAGTCATTTAAAATTTGACATCCTCTATAGCAACCATTCTGAACCCATGGCTGGACATTTTGGCGTCACAAAAACACTGAATCGAGTAGCAACAAGATATTTTTGGGACGGCATGAGAAATGACATAATTAAATTCGTCCGTGGCTGCCCAGATTGTCAAGCAAGAAAAGGTATGGAAAATAGGAAACCTCTCGGCTTACTGCAACAAATCAAAGTAGGGAAACCATTTGATTTAATCGGAATTGACCTACTAGGACCCTTTAGGAGGAGCATATCGGGAAAAACTATGATTATTGTGGCAACAGACTACGCAACGAGGTACGCAGAGATCGCGGCAATAAAGGACGGTAAAGCGGGGTCAGTAGCCAAATTTTTGATGGAAAATATCATATGTCGTCATGGATGCCCAAGGATAATTTTATCAGATAGAGGTCAAGTTTTTAAATCGGAAATGATTGCAAGCCTCCAGAACATTATGGGTATAAGAAGTAACCTTACCACGAGTTATCACCCTAATTGTAACGGTCTAACAGAGAGACTAAATAAAACTATCGTAGACATATTGAGCAAGTTTGTGAATACCAAACAAACTGACTGGTGCAACTACATTTCGCACATTGCATTCGCCTACAATACGGCAGTACAAGAAACAACAAATTATTCACCATTTTTTTTGTTATATGGAAGGGACCCCACCCTACCAACCGAAGCACAATTATTACAAGAAACAACGGATGAAACTGTGGAAGAATTCCGAAACAAAATCCTAAACGCGAGAGCTGTCGCCGTGGAAAACATTCATTCAAAACAACAAAAAGAAAAAGTCAGGTACGATAGTAAACACACTGAAAGGGAGTACGAAGTAGGAGATATAGTCAAAGTTTTTACACCTGTAAGGAAAGTTGGTCGCAGTGAAAAACTGTTACTCAAGTGGTTCGGCCCTTATAAAATTCTTAAGAGGAGGGGAGAGGTCGACTATCTCGTTCAAATGGGTCGGACGGCGAACGCCAAAACAGACGTGGTGCATGTTTCACGAATAGCACCTTACTATCAACCATTCGATGAAAAAATATCTGATTAAATTTGCAATAAAGGGTAATTAATTAATAAGTTAAGTTACTTAATTATACGTTTATTTTATAGGAATCCAGGGTAATCATTTATAAGGAATAGGGTATTAATTAAAATTAGTTTTAGATAGAGTACAATGGTCCAATATCTTGATGGATTGGTATGTTTGGTGATTTTACTTCGGCACCTTACCCAGGGAGCCAATTATGACGGGATCGCTGTCGAGGAAAGAGGAGATGTTAAATTAATAATTGCAAATGGCGAGTCGAGGACGTTGCAGAGTTTGGCCTTGAGTTCAAAGCGGAACATACGTCCTAGGGGAGGTGGAGAAGATCTACAAGAATATATCTAACACCCTGGAAATAGGAGCCTACAGAACAGGTAATTTCTCACAGCTCTTTCTTGTCTGATGAGGACAGAATACATTACGAATTCACTTTTAAAATCTCAAAAAAAAAAAAATCACATTCTTTGACATGCCCTTTATTTTTTTAATTACTAAAACAATTCAATCCATTAACACCTCATTTAAAAATGTTCAATACAATTCTCCTAACCCTGTATGTTATTTATTCTAAATACAATATGATTTTTGTGGTAGAGATTTTTTGCTTACTATTTATATTAAAAGATGGAGAGCATTATATGTTTCATGGCGAAAGTAATTCATGTTGAATTTGAAATTACTGTAACAACAGATGCTCCAGGTTAGCATTAATAATCGAACAGAGTGGTTGTGTTTCTCTCAATTTATTTTCATTATTACTAACAATAATTGTTTATATAAGTTAATAACTAGTAGACCATAATCTTATCCCCTTTTAACGAAAACGACAGATAAAGGGAAAAAGTCATATGGGAGACATTGGATCGAAAATTCGATCTGTTCTTCATCATATCAATTGTGATCCAGCAAGTGCTTCAGATATATACATATTAATAACCAGAATCTAATAAGGAATTAAATTGACATTTAAAAAAACTAATAAATTATTATTTCAAAATAACAAACCCAACCAAATACACCAGCTAAAAATATATTTTCCAAACTAACTCACATTTCCAAAGATATTACAAACCTTTGAAAACTATGAAAAATAAATCCTAATTAATAGCTAATTTTAATAATACCGTCAATTCAAATTGAAAACTGGTATCCTTCTATGGAGCTAATAAATTTACTAGACGCTTCCATGTCGTGGAACCAAGTTTCCAAAATAACAATTAAAAATTGATTCAAACATGGTGGATTTTCAAAAGATGACATAGAACCTGAACACCTAAACATGCAGCCACCCGACATGAGGATAATAAGTTCGAGGAGTGTATGGCAATAGATAACGACTTAAATGTTGCACAGAACGTAACAGAAGAAGACATTTGTTGAGAAAATCAACGGCGGCTCCGAAACAGGTCATTACATAGCAACATCTATCTTCGATCTGAACTTTAAATTGTGTTTTGCATAATCTTCTTTTGCGGAAATTATACTTCTATAATTTTTGCCCATAAAGTTGTCATTCAATAAGTTGCTATCTGCAGAATAGAACCCAACGAGTCGTTTTTATTTGTTTAATATTATTTAATATTAACAATGCTGTGATTTTCAAAAGGGTGTGTTTATTTTCACAACAATTGTTTCGAAATTTCATTGCTTCTTCAGGTGAATGAAAGTCACTTTTAAAAATCGTATATCATCATCTGCAATAATATCACGTGGTGTACCGCAAGGGTCAATGTTAGGACTCTTGCTCTTTTTAATATACCTAAATGACCATCCACCCCATCTTATAAATGGTGAAATTATTATGTGTGTAGACGTTATGACATCTATTATTTACTCGATAATCACTCTGCATTACAATTAAGGACACACGTAAAGAATAATGCTTTAAATTGATCACCTCGAACAAATTCTCTTTAAATATTAAAAAAAAAAACTGCGAATCTTACATTTTTCTTGAATTACAGTAATTATTAAAATCGTTCCCACAAGTTTCTCCTACTTATTTTGGATACTAAATTAAATTAGAAAGAACATAAAACGGAACCGACAAAAACTGAGTCACGCATAATTTTTATTTAGTCATTTAAACATTTCCTGGTCGCAATATATCCTTATTGCTGCTTTTCATGCTCTTTTTCAGTCGCCTCTTAGCATCTGCATATTAGTGTGGGGTTATTCCAGTATAACAAGTCAAATATTTGAGCTACAATACAGAGCCATTAGAATACTAGCATGCATAAGATATAGAGAGCAATATCAAGAATATTTTAAATCACTGAAAAATCTAACCCTATTAAGCCACTTTAGAATATCTGCTGGATGTTCGTAAAAACGCTGAGTTATACGTAACACACGACCATAAAAACCCTGAATGTGCACACCTTGTTAGATGTAGGAATGGTGTTGTTTTTCGGCATGCAAAATATATTTTCTTAATTTCTATCCATTACTTATCCATATTTTTCGAGCGGCATAAGTGCAGGTAAGTGCCTTAACGTGCCAAAATAATTTAATGCTCTACCATAAGGCAATAAAAAAATGTCTTATATAAGTTTTATTTTTAATGTATCTTACTTGTTTCGTTAATTTATACTGATTGTAATGTATTTATTGATTTTATCTTTACAATGGTTTTAATTATTATTAATTGTAATTCTATTCAATTTTTAATACGTTCATCTAATTGTTGCTATTTATTATTTCTACATTGTCTTATTAATTCTACTATGGTTATTACTATATATCTATTTCAAAAACTATTCATTTTCATTCCTATTCTTATTTTAATTCTTTATTGATTTTAGAAACTAGTTTTATTTGTACTATTATATTTTAATATATTTTATTTAAATTGCTAATTTAGTATTTTAATTTATGACAGTGGTACCTTTTATTAATATTTATTAGTTATTTAAACTATTGCTACTGCTCATACAAAACAACGTAAGCGAGTTATATTTTTTAAATTTTTACTCGAAGCAGTTAAAAAAATTAAACCATTCATTACATACAATTTGCAATTTTATTTTAAACTAGAAAGGTGGAAAATCGACTGTATTTACATTAAGTAAAATGAAAGCTCCACATAGCTAGAATTTCAATTACATCAATTACATAAATTTTCTGGTTTAGCAAATACCGGTATTTTGGACAAAATTTACATAGAACTAATATTATTAGACAAGCAAAGTAAATACTTCCCTTATAGCACAATGCACGGGAAGTAGTATTTAGTTTTATTACTTTGATGAATGTTGAATGAATGTTTATAGTAATACATTTAGGTCATTATATTTCTGTTTCTTGTTCATAATATTAGTTAATTATAGCTTTTAACAAAAATTAAGATGTAACACTGTTTGAAACAACAATTACCAATATTGAATTATATAAAAATAATTTGCAAATAGCACATATGCCCGCCCTTGTAAAATTTGATGCGTGATGGGTGGGCAGACTTTAAAACTAAATTAGATATGATTAGCTATAGAAGGTCATTTATATTTACATTTGTAGGGTGGGTGGGTGGTCTCTATCCCACCCTTCAATCAGTAAAACATAAGCGAGGGTTTTAGTTAATAGTTGTAAAATATAAATAAACACAAAATAATTGAGATTTTTTCATACAAATTAATAAATAAATTTTGATGATGTTTTACTGATTGGAGGGTGGAATAGAGGCCACCCACACTACATATACATATAAACTTTAATTCCTTATCGTCTCGCGGTTTCCAATAAAATTAGTTAGAAAACTTTTTAAATAAAAAAGAAATAAAAAAGGTAAAAGGTGGGCAGAGTTTAAATCTAAATTATATAAGATTAGCTATAGAAAGTAATTTATATTTAAACTTAAATTTTTATTTTGTTTTATTTTTTATTACATAAAGGGTTTTATTGTTTTTAGCAGAAAAGTCATCAACGATTAGTACTTAAAGTTATCATGGATATGTAGGGTGGGTGGGTGACCTCTATTCCATCCTCCAATCAGTATAACATAAGCGAGGATTTTAATTAAAAGTTGTAAAATATAAATAAACACAAAACCATTGTAATTTTTAGAGATTTATTCATTAAAATTTTTCAAATAATTTTTGATAATGTTTTCTGATTGGAGGGTTTACCCAAATCTTCACCACTTCCAAGTTGCTAAGAGCATTAACGATACCCTGCCAACCCACTCCACAATCCCTCAAATGATCGTCTGTATGAAACCATCTAAATCCAATTAATTTCCCAACGTATATTAGCGTATATTAGCAAAGATGCTTTTTTTCTCATTAATAAATTCAAGACAGGGCAGAAAGACCTCAGGTCTATAGCCCAGACGGACTAACACCATCTATTTGTATTGTATTCATATTTCTTGTTATTATGTTTTATGTTTTGTCCAAATAAAGATTATTGTATATATAGCACATATATCAAAGAAACACTAGTTTGAATTTATTTCTTTCAAATAAGGCATTTTTAATTTATGTTGAAAAGTTTTTTGAGTGAATTTATTATAATAAATATAAAAATGAATTAAGATATTTAATAATAATGAACTGACAAAAATTTGAATATCAATCAAGTTTATAAAATATCTGTGGCCACGTATTTTGATCTTTAAGGTCTCATCTCTATAGTTTTAAAATACACTTGGTGTATTAATTATTAAAAGAATTATACAAATTATTTTTTTAAATTTGTTTAATTTTGCGAGCATAATAAATGCGTAAAAAACTGAATGTACAATTATGTTGAGTAGGTATTAATACACGTTGTATATTCAATTAATTGCAAACAATGTGACTTAGTATATATTGGACAGACATCTCAAAAACTTAATAAACGACTAACACAACATAAAAGTGATATAAAATGTAAACCTCGTTCTACTGGTCTGAGTGTACACTATAATGACACTGGCCATTCACCAAATTACGATAATATGAAAATTCTTTGCTCTGAACATTTTTAAGAAAAGTTTTCTTGAGATGTGCCATATACAAGCACAAAAACATAGTATTCATTTTAAAAAGCACATTGATGGCCTTAGTAACATCTGTAGCAATTTGTTTTCATTTCAATAACGCTTATGTTTACTTGGTTTCAATTTTATTAATCCTATTATTTTGTCATCCTCATTACATAATAATAAATAATGTTTCGGTTTAATTTATCTCAAAATTTTATTTGTTAAGTTTTCCAAGACGTTCTTCAATTTACTTGTAAGGAATCACAATGGTTAAGAACATAACCTCAAAAATCTTGCTGTGGCCACGTGGTGATCTAAAGTGTGCATACTTATAATTGTTTACTTTTAAGTCTTTATTTAGTCTTTAAGTTTATAACTGTCATTATTTTAATATGTAATGTTTAGTGTTAATTCGTGTTTTTTTTGTTAACATTTTAAATTTTAATTATATTATTAGACCTTATGTTATAACGTTTTATGCGAAACGTCACCTTGTACATATAACAATATAGTGCTTTGCTTTGCTCCCTACACTCAATCACACTACCTTGGATTTTTTCACCCGTTTTCTTCGAATTTGCAAGTTTTCCATCGAACGCTGCCTGAAGAAGACCAATGGGACTTGGTCGAAACGTTGCAAATCGGTTCTTTTCAGAATCATCAAAACTTGCAAATTCGAAGATTAAAGCCGAACATTGACAATGTACAAAAATAATCTTAGCGAAACTATCCGCACCAATATATATATTTAGTTTGATTGTTTCGCAGGTATGGTACGTTGTAGTTAGTTAGACAAGAGACGGCGCGAATACTCAGAAATGCAAAGCCACCAAAACCCAATATCACCCGTAAAGAACATCGTGCATTAAAAGCACTTCGCGAAAATGATGAAATTATAATTTTACCAGCAGATAAAGGCAATGCAACAGTAATTCTTAACAAAGTGAATTATCAAGCAAAAATGAGATCTCTCCTAAATGATCTAGCTTACAAACCAACAACAACTGATCCTACCACTTACCTGGAAAAAACAACAAAGGCCAAGATTAATGCCTCACAGCTTGATCCAGAAACAAAAAGGATGACTTTACCTAGAAAGAAATCATCCAGATATCCAAAATGGATTACCAAAAATTCACAAAAATGGAATTCCGCTAAGGCCAATCGTAAGTTCATTTGATTCACCGATACAGCCACTCGCCAAACAACTTCAACTTCAGCAGCATTGTATGTAAAAAATTCCATACACTTTTTGGAATTAATCAAACCATTTAAAATTAACTAAAAGGATATATTAGTCAGTTTTGATGTGATATCACTGTTTACCCAAGTACCAATAGATGAAAAACTTAATATTTTAATATCAAAAAAGGCACAAAATACAGACAGATAGAAGGAGCGCCCATGGGATCACCACTAGCCCAGTTTTAGCTAACATATTTATGGTGGAGTTCGAAACAACAGCAATAAGAACTGCTCCAAATAAACCATCAGTGTGGTTGCGATATGTAGATGACATCTTTGTTATTTGGCGACACGGAAAAGAACGACTCAATACATTCCTACAACACCTGAATAGTATATATCCAAAAATTAAAATTACTATGGAAGCAGAGGAAAATAATCAGATTCCCTTCCTAGATACACTGATAATCAAGAAACCGGATTTAATAATAGACCATACTGTATACAGGAAAAAAACACACACAAACCGATACCTACATGCAGATTCTAACTACCATCCAGCACAACTTAAATCAGTAATCAAGACACATATTACGCGATCAGAATGTCTTGCTGATCCAAAAAATAAAAAGCCAGAAATACAAACAGTAAAAGAGGCGCTAATCCAAAACGGTTTTACATCACAACACATTAATAAAGACATGAGAAGCAGAACACGCAATAAAAAAGAGGAACAACCCCTGGCAAGGGCCTCACTTCCATACATAAAAGGCACAACAGATAAAATTGCACGAATTCTGAAAAGATACAAAATAACAACTAAAATTAAAAACCTGACAGACAAACATAAAGACCAAATTCCACACGAAACCCAAGGCGTTTATGAGATACCTTGTAAAGATTGTGACCAAACATACATAGGAAAAACAAACAGGCGAAGAATTGATGAACATAAAAACTCTGTAAAACAAAAACAGACCACTTCATCACTGGCCAAACACCACCTACAAACGGGCCATAAAATATATTTTAAAAATACCAAAACCCTTGCAAGAATAGGCCATTTAAACGAACGAATTATTCGGGAGGCAATTGAGATCGAAATACGACCAAGGTCAATGAACCGAAGAGATGACTCACAGTGCCTGCCGAATACGTGGAAATCGGTTCTTTGAACGGAAAATCACCGGGCACGTACTAACTACAAACCGGCCAATGACGCGCAGCCAAACAAGAAGGAACGTAGGTGGAGGGGTGGGGCTACATATACAAATAATCCGCTAACCAAACAGCAGACCTACTCCTTGAGCCACAGTAATCTGCTCGGTGTCACTGCTTTTTTCGAGGAGAGTGACATTTAGGATGACCGGATCCCCCCACTCTTTGTGATCAATTCGCATGAAACCAGGCTAGTCACAGAAAAGTGATCGCGGAGGAGAGGTTTTAGTCGGTAAGAGTCCGATACTACCTTACTATAAGGGTGTTCATGCAGGATTTCCTCTCCTCTTACCAAAATGATCTAAATTTTAATGAAATGTGGTCAATTTTTGTCAATTTTAATGGACAATTAGAGTTCTTGTACAATGAAGTATCAACGGATAGTATTGCTACCATTATTTTTAAATAAAGGGTTTCCCAATATCTGGATTAGACTGGGTGATTTATTGTTTGGCTTAGAAAGTATCTAGAATTTATGGGATGTTTTATTATTGTTTTATTATTTGCTTACAAAATAAATAATTTTATTTATTAAAATAATCTAATATGTTTGTTATTAAATGTCGAAGGTGGAAAATCATTGATAATAATGATTAATAATAGTTCTATCTATATCTATCTATATTTAATAATTAATTTTCTGGTTGATTTTTTTAAATTAATTATTTTTTATTTTTCAAAATTAATTAAAATATAACGAGAAATGTAAATAATTATTTTTATTATTTCACGCTGCTCTTTTATTAATACATATTTCTATTTTCTCTATGAATATATAATATGTTTAAACACAAGCTGAACTTGTTTTTTTAGCATTGTTATATATAAAAAAATTGTGTAAATACAATTTATTATTATTATTTTGATAACTGTTAAAATCATCTAATAAGAATATTATTATAATAAATATTTAGGCAAATCATATAATTTTATAAATAATAATACCGTGGTCTAAACATAATTAACATTGATGGATTTGTATCATTTTCATCATAAATGTATTTACTTTGTCATTGTTTCAGTTCACCGAATTTGCATTAAATATTCTGGGTTTAATTAATAGTCATACTCGTTTATAAATGCAACAATGTATACATTTGTTGTATTTAGTATTTATTTATATGCATTTATTACTGTGATGTAACGTTTCCATTTTGAAACCTGTCAGTTTGCCACTTAGGTCTAATTGGTAGCTGCCTCTAGACTAATTTCCTTTCACGTGTAAATGAAAATACGAACGTTGATTGCCTATTAATCTATTTTCCCCATTAACTTACTTTTTAAAGGGAAATTTGATCGGGGCGATAGGAAACAATTAACTTTCTACTTATTACTAATAAAAATCCTATCAATATTAAACGAATAGATCAAACGTATTATGACAAACATATTTACGACTTTTTATAGATGAATTAAAACGATAGATTAACCTAATTTTCTGAAGTAGTGAACTTATTTATAATTATTTTAAAATGTTACGACCGCATTTGCATTAATAAGTTGGTAATTGAAACACTACTTGACAATTTACACAGATGGTTAATTTTAGAACACCATAAAAATTGTTTCTCCACACAGTGGCAGAGATCTTATAGTTTATTTTTATAGAAAAAAAAAACGAAAACAATCCCCTATATAGGGAAAGTAAAAACACCATTAAAATAATATTTATTTGTATAAAAATTCACATTATTAAATTGTAAGTAAGTAAGTTTTTATTACTGTTTTTTGCATAAAGCCTTACATACATCATTAGTTACATATAATAATTGAAATAATTAAGTCGATAAGTCAATATATAAATAACATACACACATATTTTATTTGTATATATTTAACCATGTTTGATAAAGTTTAAATTAAGATAAATAAAGATAAATAAATAAAGATGATACATTTTAAAATATGTCACGATACAAAACGGTTAACAAGTGAAAGCCATTAAACTACCATACTACAAACGTCAACATCATTTAGAAAACTGCTTATAGTGTAATATGACTTATTAATCAGAAAAGCTTTTACTGTATTTTTAAATTATTTAAGCGGAAGTTTTTGTATACTTCCCGGATGCTTATTAAAGAATTGTCCCCCCAGATATCTTGTACCAGTTTTTGATTTATAAAGTCTATGCTGGTTTGCTAAAATATCTGTTTTATTGTTCTTATACAGGGTGTCCCGCTAATGCGGGGAAATGGCTAGACCATAGATTCCTGGGGTCAAAATATGACGATTTAACGCAACTTATCTATATCCAAAAATTTACGGTTAAGCCGGAATTTGGCTTCAAAGTTTCAAAATTTTTTATGTCTTTTGTTTGTAACAATTGAACGCTTTATTTGATTTGAATGAAACTTATTATTAATAAGTACCATAATATCATACATCATTTCAGTTATTGTTGGCATTAGTGATTGACAGGAAGTATAAAAAACAGTAGTACCACCACTTAAAAACTAAAATATTTTTTATTGGTGCATCCAATAAAATCCAAAAAAATCTACTTGAAAGGGCATTAGATTTAAAAACTTTTTTGACTCTTACCAGTTTTTGATATCTTGTACGGTTTTTGCATAAAAACATAAAATATGAATATAGTATACTCATTATGCACTCATTAATAAGTAAATAAACTTACTCTATTGAATAAAAATTAAATAATATCAATTAATAAAATAAATCAAAACAAGATCTAACACTTTTCAAACAATTTTCTTTGCAAAATCCTAATACAAACAAGATATCTATTTGTTCCAAATATGAATATTTATGAACTATAATAAAGTTAAAAATTAATTGTTAAAAAACACTAAATAATTATTATTATACATAATTTACATTTTTAAACAAAGACGGCCACGAAAAACATTTTTTTTTCGATTCGATGAAAAACTTGATTTTGTTTTTACTAGATAAAAAATATTTATTTTATTTTTTTGTGGGAAAACCGTAAAAGATATCAAATATTATTAAGAGATAAAAAAGTTTTTAAATTAAATTGTCTTTCAAGTAGTATTTTTTTAGTTTTTATTAGATCCACCAATAAAAAAATATTTTAGTTTTTAAGTGGTGGTACTACTGTTTCTTATACTTCTTGTTAACCAATAATAGTCATAATAACTGAAATGATGTATAATATTATGGTACTTATTAATAATAAATTTCATTCAAATCAAATAAAGCGTTCAATTGTTATAAACAAAAGAAATAAAAAATTTTGAAACTTTGAAGCCAAATTCTGGCTTAACCGTAAATTTTTGGATATAGATAAGTTGCATTAAATCATCATATTTTGACCCCAGGAATCTATGGTCCAGCCATTTCCCCGCATTAACGGGACACCCTGTATATACATTTCACGTTATTTAGCACTGTTTAATTGAAATTTATGTTATATTATAAGGCACTTAAAGAGAGAAAAAGGTTGAAGTTGAATATTGTATATAAGGTTTAAACGGTGATTTTTTCCATTAATTTTCATATTTATGTTAGGAGAAGATGTGGACTAAGATCGCATGCATAGATAATATATTTTTAAATAATACTGATATTTGCGAAAATAATATCATTAATATGCACCGGACAATTTGGGCCAAAAACGTAAAATTATTCTAAATAAGCAAAACAAAGCCAACAAATTTCGAAAAAGAGTATTTAATGAAACTAATTTAAACAAATTTAGAGAAGCAATTAAATTTGTAAATTGGAACAGTGTTTAGAACATAATCGAGTCAAACGTAAATGAACAATTTTTGCAAGTATCTAAATACCGAATTTGAAACATATTTTCCTAAAAAAGTACCTTTTATAAATAGAAAACATGCACAAATTATAAATACCGGGGAAATATCCAATGCAAAATAAGGAAATGATTTTTAGCGCTTAACTTTTTTATACCACTTATCTTTTATTTTTTGTAAGTAGTTTCAAATACACGGTAATCTTTTTTAAACAAATGAATTTTATCAAAAATATTTGCGTTTAAAAAAAATCGGCTTTAAGAACCATACACTTTTGCATGCGATTGAACCATCCTTCAAAGCATTTTGTTCAGGCAGAAAGTGGTAGCTCGAAAACATTCATTTTGAAGGCCATGTCCGCTTCTTTGGACGATAAAAATCGTTGTCCCCACTATTTATTTTTAATTAGGTCAGGTAGTCATTAAGTGCCAAGTCGGGTCTATGATGCAAAATGATTTGTGGTTTAGGGTTGGTTTCTCTCAATTTACCAAAAACATGATTTTTGAGAGCCAACATTGCCACATTACCGGTTTTCGTGAAGAAAACGCCACCATTTGCATCTTAACTGTTAGACCACGTCGAAAGTCTTAATAAATCATAGCTCGAAAATTTTCACGAGAATTTTTTTGGCCGAGATGAAATTTTTAAACAACACAAATAGTGATCGCACGTCAAAACGTTATGTACTGAGAACGTTTTGACGTGCGATCACTAATAAATAATCGATCAACAGAAATTCTACACTCAGTGGCAACAACACTAACGACGATATTCCAGTAGCTGATGTTTAACTTGGAAACGGAAATAAAAATTTCTCAATCATCCATAAGAATGTTGATTGTCCAAAAAATGATTTTAAATTTGTTGTTGAAAAATTAAAACCAAATTACGAAGACGCAGATCGAAATTCCCGCGCAGCCGAAACGATTGTCATTAATGAAAATTTTTGCTTAAAAATACTTGCATAAACAGATTCTTTTTTAAATCAAGAAACTTGTCTAGCAAAAGTTTTCAAACAATCTACCAAATGAAATAACGAGGTTAACATCTTCCAGCAATAAGGTTTTTCAATTGATATATTTAAATATACAGTGCCCATCAACATCATTCCTCTATTCGAGGAGACGGATTTAATTTCAAATTTCAGAAGGCCATTACAAAAACATTGGGGTGTAGCATTATATAGCCGTAAAACCATAAATGCAAAGGAAATAGATTGGTGTGATAGAGTGCGCTGGAGCGGAGATTAATTTAAATGGATTAATTATAAACTTCATTGTTATATATAGACCTCGGATACGAGAACTAAATGATTTTTATGAACAATTAGAATATTTACTTAATAAGCTAGTAACTCGAAATATAACATTCTTTTTAGTAGATGATTTTAATATAGGTATTTTAATAGTAAATAATACTAGCAATTGTTTTAAGGAAATTTTAATTGCTTTTAATGTAAAATGTCTAATCCCTAACCCAATGAGAATTACTGTTACTTCAAAGATTTGTAATATAGACAACATAATGACAAATGTAACTTCGAATGTTTCTGTACAGACATTCTGACCATAGAGACCAAAGTCTCGAATATAATTTAAGTGATAAAATTAAACTATTATTTATTAGGAAAAGAATATTCTGTGGCGACAATATTTAATAATGTTGTCAAACATTAAACATTTTTAACAACCAGTAGCGAAAATAGTATTGCAAACTTTTTAATAAATAAAATTAGTTCTTGATATAAGGAAATATCAATTTCAATTATAAAAAATGCATTACACACATTGAAAATCCGCTGTTTGACATAATTAATACCATCTTAGAATCTGGCACTTACCCCGAAAATCAGCAAAGCCAATTAGTTTATGGCCCGCATTTTCAAAAATAGATTAATTTTTATTAACAAACAAAAATTCAATGATATAATATAATATTCTATAATAATATGAGTGTTAGTCTGTTAAATGGCTATCGACCAGCGGTCTTTCAGCCCGGATTTTTTAGTCTTTCAATTCAATTTAATTTTTTTTACGGAAATCAGCTTTGTACATAATCAATAGATTATAACATTATTACAAAAAAGAATAATAAATACAGAAGTACTATAAAAGAACTTAGTGATGCGGTACACAAGAAAAACAAAAATTAAATTAAATTAGCAAACAAAATAAATTAAATTAACCCAAGTGGCTTGTTATGGCAATACTTGAATAGATTAAAAATATATATATATATATATACATACCCTAATGTAGTTACATCAAACAATAATTAATAAATATATAAATTAATAAATAAATAAATAAATAAATAAATAAATAAAACATACATTAATAAATAATTATATAAATACATAAAACGATTTTTAAAATAACTTAATTGCAATTGATACATCCACTTAAAAATAAATAAATAGATAAATAAATAAATAACACAAAGATAAATAAAATACATACTTAAAAAGAGAAGTTAAAATACATTAAAATAAGAAACTTAGATGATGAATTAATGAATAAATATATACTGACCGAATTATAGAATGTGTGTAGTTATGGTATATATCAGTAAAGAACATACAAAAATTAAAAGCTAAACTTTTAACAAAAAGTAATGACATCGGATAAATTGATGCGGTGGAGCCTGTATTTAAAAGTAGTAAAAGAAGGATTAAATAAAACAAAATTGTTATCTTTAACCAAAACGTTTGCATAACGCACCATACGTACAATGGAGTTATACATACCATATAGAGTAGGTTGGAAAGAAATCCGAAATAATGGTTTATGACGTGACTGAGGTCCACGTGGTATATTAAAATCCAGACATCTAATTAATTCACTACACTCTATACGACCGTTAATAAGTTTATATAAAAATGATAAATCCAGAAACCTTCTCCTGTATACTAACGACTTGATATTGAGCTGGAATAGCATTGCACTATGGTTAAATGTGTGCATCTACCACCCATTCTAAAATGCATAAGTCTTAAAAATTTGCCCTGAACACGTTCCAATTGAGTGACGGCATTAATGGTATAAGGTGACCAAACGCTCGAGGCATATTCCAAATGTGGCCGTACTAAAGAAACATATAATTTTCTAATTGAATCAACTTTAAAATCAATTGTAAACCTATTGATAAAACCCATCAATTTTAATGACTTATTGCATATATGTGATATGCGGGTGGAGAAATTCAATCTTGATGTAAAAATTATGCCCCGGTCTTTTATCACAAATTTTTGAGTTAACTTACTACCATTCAAAATATAGTTGAAATTACAAAACCTGCCTCGATAAAATGAGATAAACACACACTTGTACAAATTCAAATCTAGCGTATTCACATTACACCATAGTGCAACACTATCCAAATCACTTTGTAGTTGAATTTGATCATTTAAAGTTTTAATGCTTTTAAATTTTTTTAAATCGTCAGCATACAGAAGATAGTTACTGTGTTTAATCTTTAATCCGATGTCAGTAATAAATAACAGAAATAAAAGGGGACCACAATGCAAGTCTTGAGGTACCCCTGACGTGACATTTATAATATTAGATATATTCTTCCCAATGCGTACTCGTTGTTTTCTGTTTCGTAAATAAGAGCTTATCCATCTAACAACATTAGCACCAAATCCCATTAAACCCAATTTATTAATGAATATATCATGTTGTACACGATCAAATGCCTTGGAGAAATCAGTGTATATAGAATCAACTTGTGATCCATTCTCCAAGGCATTTGCCAAATGAGTCTGATATACTAGCAAATTCGTCACAGTTGATTTGGCTTTCATAAAACCATGCTGTTCATTCATTATCGCATGGGAACAAGCCCTCATTAGTTGTTAAGAGACTAAGAGATCTAAAAGTTTTGGAATAACAGATTGAATAGATACTCCCCTATAATTGTAAACATCTCTCCTGTCTCATTTTTAAATATCGGAACCACAAAACTGTCTATCCAACAATCGGGAAAAATTCCAGTCGACATCGATTTTGTAAATAAAGCATGAATTGGTTTGCACAAAGCATAAATGCATCTTTTCACAAAAAACGCAGGGATACCGTCAAGCCCAGAAGTACACGATTCGGGTAGCGAGCATATAGCATTAAATATGTCTTCAATAGAAACATTAAGATTGCAAAGATCAAACAATTTATTTCCTTGATATACAGGCAATGAATTAATTTGTTTAATATTGTAAGAGTTGGCAAAATGTTTAGCAAACAACTCCACATTGTGTTCAACGGTATGAAATGCATTTCTTTCGGAAAGCCAGTTGTATTGCGACAAACATCAACATAATCCCAAAATTGTTTGGGATTACTGCCTAATTCCCGTTCCACGCGAATAATATAGTTCCTGTATAACAAATCATTTAGATCCTTACACTGTTTCCTAATGTCCTTAAATAAATCATAATAATATCGAGAGCCATAACATTTATACTTAATATAAGCCTCTTTTTTTAATTTAGTTAATTTGATTAATTCACTATTGAACCACTTGGGATAATCATGTCTTGATTTGTCTTGTCAGTATATTTGTTGTGAATAAAGGGGTTTCGTATTTTGGGATTAGATTCGAATTTCTGCACAAGCAGTAAAGGGAAAGAATGCGTTGGTTGAAGGAATTTTTGGATTTTTTTTTCATTTAGGTATAGAAAGCGTCATTGATGGGAACAACAGAGGTAGAGTCATATAGTAGTTGGTTAGAAGGATTATGTAGAGGATTGTTGGGGTGATGGATTTTGGTTAAAGTTCTTAGGGAGGATCGCTCGCTAACTTGGATATTGTGGATAGTAGGATTGAAGGGAGTGGAGAGAGGTATAGTCTAGTAGAGTGGTCAATTATGTAAATTTTAACGGCTGTTCTTTTTGTATGTTAAATTTCTAAACATATTAGCTCTAGCTATTATTTTTGCTTTATTTAAAGCTGTATGGTTTAATCACGATTATTATATTTTTTTATGTTATTTAAATTATTCTCCAAAACTCAATATGGGTTTTTAAAAGAACGGAATATAAAAACGGCAATTTTTAAATATACAAATTTTATCTTATAGGTTCTAGATAACCGATATATTGCTTGTGGTATTTTTGTCGATTTATCAAGAGAATTTTATTGTATTGACCATTCGAAACTTAAAAATATTGCACCTGTACGATTTCAGAGATAGTGTTCACTACACAAATATGGTAGCTGGAAGTAGAGCTATGGCAACTGCGGAGAATTGGTTTACGGAAAATGATTTAATTCTTAATAAAAGTAAGACTAAATGTGTTCTCTTTAAAACAAATAATTCACTAAAAAACGCCTACGTAAATTAGTTTCAATAGCGCAAACTCTAAATTTGTTAATAGTGCGAAGTTCTTAGGAATTGCTCTGGATGAAACACTTACAAAAATAGAAGGTACACAGACTAGGTCGGGTCCCTTGCATGTATTACTGCAGACGCACTTCCCGGGTTCTGTAATACTTGACAATCCTGATTCCGAGGCGAAAACGATAATCAAACCAGGTGACATTGAGTTCAACCACTATGTGATATCCTCAGAGCAAGCTAATCCCTTTCATACATCCCAAGCAGCTGGCTGACTGCAAACGTGGTATGTATACCCTAGCCAGGGCGTGCTTCATATGTCCAGTCCAAATCCTACATGCCGATCAGCTTTATCATTTATTCTAAAACTAGTAGATAGGCACATACAAGAAGTACTCACCACTACACCGTCAACAATACGCCTAGCAAGCAGGAAAGTAATGTGAACTAGCAATCCACCAGCTAGTGAGCAGATGCGAAAGAACCTTACAATGCAAAAGCATTGCGTTAGGGGCCTATCTGGGCATTAAAGGAGTGTTTGACAACACAACCTTCAGCTCCATAACAACATCAATGGAGAAAAGAGGGATTAATCCGCATGTCTGACAATAAGTCAATGAAAAAATAGCAGAAGCGGTAGTCGCCGAAGGGTGCCCGTAGGGAGGTGTTCTCTCGCCGCTCCTGTGCTGTCTCGTTATGAACGACCTTCTGCTCCTACTCGACAGTCGAAGCATCTATGCACTAGGGTATGCAGATGACCTGGCTATTCTATTAAGCAGAAAGTTTGGGACCACTGTCCCAAATGTATTCATGATGCAGAGGGCTCTAAGAACCGTAAAAATATGGCACAGGAATGAAGGGTCAACTGTAAATCCGGTCAAAAGGCGATCGTCCCCTTCACTATTATACGAAAAGACCGATGACATAAAATCACTAAGTATGTATGGAATAGTCCCCATCAAAAATTAAATAAACCGGAGCAAATAATTCGCGGTTGCTCTGGGGAAACATGCCTCCATCTTTCAGGCGGGACAAAACAAAGGACTAATTACCATTATGTCAGACAACAAGGCAGCCCTAAAAGCGGTAGCCTCCCCCATAGATCAGGCTGGACGACAACTTGGGGACCGACTTAGTGGCCAAACAATGGGCAACAGGTGAATTCATAGGACCTGAACCCGCTTTCGGTATACTCCATGAAACCGGAAAAGAAAGCAGAGGAGCACAAAAAGGCATGGCACAAAGAAGAAGGGAATGATGCATACGATACAGGAATACATAGAGAGTAAAACATTCAGAGGCGCACAAAACGACCTCAGAGACCGCAGTTCAGGGACAAAATGTGACACCACTCCTTGAGGAAAAGAAAAGGCTTAAAGTCAGTCTATAGCGCAGAGTTATTGCAAAAAAAATCCCACACGTTCATTACATTAACCAAAAATGTACGATTTTAGCATTACTATATGAAATAACAGTACAATAATGTTTTACTCAGATTAGTATTAAAAATACACAGAACATTAATTAACTGCTAAATATTTAAATTAAATTTTAAATTTTTCTTTATTAAATGATTGAGGTTGTAGGCACTTACTTCGTGATACATTTTAATTAGATGAAAAATAAAAAAATACTTTTACTTAGTTAATATCACAATGTTTTCTTTATTATTATTAAATATTAAAGAATCATGAATTCTTCTATTCTTTCATTTCATTAAGAAATTGGTATGCGTACATGAGAGTGTCATTGCTATAATGTTATATTCCAAAAAGAGAACTTAAAAATATTTATTTTAATATCGTTATATCATTCCACAATAATAGATAATTTTCGAACGTTGTATATGTTGGAGGCTTCTACTTCGTTAAACATTTTTGTAAATTGAATAAAACACGATAACTTTGTTTGTATAACTAAACTAGTCACAATAAAAAGTTTTCAAGTTATACAAACAAAGTTATCGTGTTTTATTCAAATTTTCCAACGATTTATTTATATGGTGGCGATACAATTTGGTTAATTTTAAAATAGAAGTACATAAAAATAAACCATTGAGTTCGGTCAAAATAATAAAAAACATATGCATAATAAATTATTAAGTGTGACATATTTTATGAAAAAATATGTAAAAAAAATATTACGATATAGAATAGTATAGAATTATTATTTATAAATAAGATATTGTATGCATCTACTACTAACATCTATTAAGTCCAAAGACCTTTAATTGTACAGATTATACAATACAAATTTGAAACATTTTTATAAATGGCATAGGATTATACAAAAAGTTTAGTAATTTTTTGATATAAAAATTCTTACATGAACTAAACAAAAAGCTACTATTGGATTGATGAGGCAGTTACTTGTTGAAACTCCATATTATCACTTAATAAAACACTGACGTAATGTAAGGTTTCAAAAAATCGTTTTATTGTTTTACAACAATTGTTGTAGAACAATAAACAACAAGTGAAAAAGTTACTAATTGTTATTTGAAAGCTAATATAAGGTAATAGTGGATAGATGATTAACATGGATTATATTTAAAAAAATATGTTTTATGTTATTTTTGATTTGTGTATAAAATTAAATTTATAATTATAAATAAATAAATACAGCTTTATTTTAGCGACAAATATTAATTTATGTAAGTAATCATTGTTACTAATTAATTGATGGGATTGACTTAAAGTTGGTAATAATCAGCTTTACAAATATTAACTACTTTCAATTAGTGCTTTTTTTCAGATTGCAAACTAGTATGTTGATGAGTGGATCATTACTACTCAAAGTTATTGAAAAGCTAACTACAATTATCATTCTATAAGGTAGTGATCATAAATGTTAGAGTGCGTTATTTTAAACAGGTCCATAGCAATAGAAACGTTACATGCATGGCGTGTATTATTTAGTAGTGGGTGTATTTGAATTCGTGTTTTTTTGTGGTTGTAGCATTTTAGTACCCGGAGCGTCATAGACGGTCTTCACGTCTATCTTGAACGAGCCAACCACAGTGCCGGGGCGTAAAAGCTTTCTAGAATGTAAAACCTAAAACATACACGTCATATTTGGCTCTCCTTTGATGTTTATAAAGTTACATAGCAGCGCCCTTTAAATTGGCGGAAATAAATTAAAATAATAAAATAATTAAAACTAGTCGGTAACGATTTCGGAAATAAACGTCCATCATATATTATATATTGTCCATACATAAATTTAAGTACATTTTATCATCAATAAAAATGTGCATATGCATTATAGCCATTTAATTAGGATTAAGTTGAAATCAGTGGGCTTTTTATTTACACTGATTTCATATTTTCATATTTAACCTCTAAATCTAAAACATAAGATAAGATTATCACTTGATAATGACCGTCAAAAGTTAAGTTTTCATCTTAAAATTTAAAAAAATGTATATCGTCTAGGTTAATAATAACAGTTATAAGATAAAAAAATGTTTTAGGAGCTTTTAGTCAAAACTGGTAGTATTTACTAAAAAAATCAACAAGATTTTATTGTAAAAGCTCATAGAGAAGTTAAAAATTTTTCATGCATTATTTTTCTTATATTTTCTCTAGTATGGATTACCACGTAGTAACGGTCGCAACCATTCTCTTTATTTTCTCTATATACTATGCATCTATTTAATTTATTTAGTTGAAAATCACAAATAAAGGTGTTTAGTGTTTTCACATTGTCATAATTGTCCATATATCCTCAATCTTTTAAATCATAATATTTATGCGAGGAAAGCCTTTTATATTTAGAGAGTGAAAATGAATAATTAAGGTGCTGCCATCTGAAAACCGACACCTCTAATGTAAATTGCGCCATTTATGTTGTTTATAAGGACATGAGAAATTGATGTCGACGAAGACCTGGAATAAGTCGTATTCAATCGTGACCATAGCTCGCTTAGTGATGAATTTCGTGAAGGTCGTCCAAAATGACTTGTTGTTCCCGAACAGATTGATGATGTGTATAAACTGATATTGTAAGATCGATGTCATGGGATTTATCGTGAAATTGACGATTCCCTGGGTTCAGTGGACCAGCATACATTTAATATTGTATAAACATTTGACTATCAAAAAAAATGTTCGCGTTGAGTCCCACCTAAATTAACAATAGATAAAAAATGCTCGTGTCGAAATGTTCGAGAAATACGATTATAGTGTTTCAAAATACGTCTATAATAACGATATCATAGACGTATTTGACATATATTTCGAAATAGGTGACGAATCATGACTACATGCGTATGAGAATTTCAGTAAACAACAGTGGTCTGTACAGGACATTAAAAAAACTGTTCATTCTGAATGGTACACAAGTATTTATTTGTCAAAAAAGAAAGTATTGATTAGCTCGTCGACTTGTCAATAGGGTAATAAAAACTAAAAAAAATAGGTTGAGTTTTCTCAAATTAATAATAGGTCAAATTTTTCTGTGATATGATGTATTGACTACGATTTTTAAGTTAAAGTTAAGTTATTAAATATCTATTTTATAGATCTACAAATAAGATATAGATATCGCGTGACTGTTCTAATAAATAATAAATCAATTTTGGTTGGTAATACTATTAATATATGTTAGAAATAATCTTTGCTCGTGAAGTAAATATATTTTTAACCTATAAACTTGGAATAAAACACTAAAACTCTTCGTCTTGGTAATTTTTACAAATTACTTTATGAATTATGATATTTAGACAGTATATTTTGGTTTTTAGAGATTCAGAATTTGTATAAATGAGTTAATTGTAGGGCTTATTTCCAAATTTAAAACTAAGGCATAATAAAAGCTGGGAAATGGATATTTAGATGGTTTTATATAAAAGTTCATTTACAGGGTTGTGGAGTAAATCGGTAGGGGTCGGAGTTTGTTTCGGATTCTTATAGTAAAGCAAGTTGAAAGTAGTAAATGATATAAAGATAGATTACGATAAAAAAAATTACACCATAATCTAACAAGGACTTGCATATAGATTTATATACTTGTATTGAAGCCTTTGTTAAGATTCGTTATTGTTTATAATTACATCAGTGACCTGATATGCAGAGCACTGGATTCAAGGTTTTTAATCGAATAAACTGCCTAGATATTTGCATCTGTAACTGGAATAGATGATGGTGTTGTTGATTGCGATCGTAGAAGATTGTGGTGCGATTTTATGATAAGGGATGTATATCTGGGATTTGGCATTTGCCTTAAATTCCGTCGAAGGAAGTTTAATAATTACTATTTCCACCTTAATATGAAACAACAAAAATATGAAATCCTGATCCATTTTTAATTTCGGTACTTTTTCTCTAAAATTACTATGAGTGCTCCATAAATACGTTTTAACATATAATTTTCATCTGGTAAATATAAATAGAAGTATGAAATACATTTTAGAATTATCCGAAGAAATGTATAATGTAATAACTTTGTTTATAAATTCATTTAAATCTTAAAATTTAATCACTAACAAAATAATAATGTTCGATGTTTCCATCAATGAATCAAATATTAATTATGAGAATTGTTCCGACCGTTATTGTGTGGTAATTTATGATAAACTCTTAACTAAAACACGTATATTTAGTAAAACGCTTCTTTATAAGGTTTAAAATTGACTAATTATATCACTTGAATTGCATTCAATTAATGCATGCATAATATAATATATATTCAATAAATTAACGTATCTCACTTGTCAGTATAAGGGCAACACGCTAATTAATCAATCAATCAATTCACGAGATAATTATTACCTCGACCCACATCACTAAGCCATCAATAACAAAACCTTTCATATTTATAATTCAGCCTTTCACCTTTAAACGAAATGGATATAACACGGAACCATACGGAACGCGTAAAATGTAAAAGATGATCAAAGTCGCAGGCCAAGATGAAATTGGGACCTAGCAAAAATGAAATAAAAACCTCAACGGGACGTGATTTATATGGATGAATAATATTCTCCGGGGGCTTTAATAAGTTATTTAACGAGTGTAAAAATTTATAAGGGTTCATAACTTCGCGATTACGTTAGGGTGAATTATTTCAAGATTCAATTAAACAGAAAATTAAAATAAAGAAAACACTTAACTTTTTATACCACTTATATTTTTTTATTTAAAAAATCGAAAGTGTACATTCTAGTGAACGCCTCTAAAATTTATGAATATTAGAAAAAACACAAAGGCAACATATAATTTTACTAGTTTGTAGCATACACAGGGTGATTTTTTTAGATGTTCTCTATGGGGATCTCGAAATCTATAAGAGGTAGAAAAACGATTAAATGGAAAATCTATACTTTGTAGATTTAGGAGACGAATAAAATTCCACTTCAAAAGAGTTAAGGGTAACTAGATATGCCAATTTTTTCATATCAATATATCTCGGTTATTATGACAGATAGAAAGAAACTCTAAAGGACACAAAGATATAGAAAATTCTATGCAGAATAATAAAATATATTGATAACATTTTTGTCACCATTATTTTCCAAGATATGATGCAAACTTACAGTTTTAAATGAAAACCATAGATGGCTAAGGCCTCATAATAGATTATTATTTACTCCTTAATATACAGAATTACTTTACTTAATTATTTCCTCTTTTTTATCTCTGTAAACATAATAATTACAATATTTCTATTTTTATAACCAACAACAATTGTTTTACTTTTATCCTTTTCATTTCTAACTATTTTTTTATTTATAATAACACTAAAAATGACTATAACTTACTTATTTTTAGAAATAGCTAGGTCATATGTGATATTGGATTAAAGAGAAAAAATAATCTATTGAATGCGGCCATAATTAACTATGGTTTCCAATGTAAATTTGCGTCATATCTCGGAAAGTAATGGCGATAAATTGAATTTTTTTAGTTTTTTTTCAATATCTAGTTACCCTTGACTTTTTTGAAAACTTTTGAAGTGGAATCCATAGAGAACATCTAAACAAAAACTTACCATGTATATTATTTAAATATTTACAATTTAAGTATGTATTTTAACAATAAGTCCCAGTATAAAGAATAGTATAATAACTAATGACGATTGAGAGATACATAAATACGTTTTAAGGAGTGAAAATTCACATTTTTATTTCGATAAAGGAATTAATTTTAAGAAAATACATTTTCTGCGGCATATAATACTTATTGTATTTATTGCATATGCACTTAAGGAAATATTAATTAAGAAAGTACACATATGTTGTCTATCTAATCTAATGCTACAGTATTATCACAAACCCAAGCCTTGAAACCTCTTGAATTCATGTGCAGAAAAACAATAGCTTCTGCATCATTTTACAAAAAATGTGTAAAAAATAAGACGTTTGGATAAGTTTGGATACGAGACCGATACATCGATTGGATAGAAATTGGACTTAATGTGGTGTTAGGCAATTGCAGTGGAGCACGTGTAACAATATTTTTATGATAATGTTTCGCACATTGGTTGATTTGCGTCAAAGTTTAATAATGTATCAGTGCCTTGATGCATCAAGTTTGTAATAGAAATACGTCTACTACTGTCCTTTTGCTACATAATATTAGAAGGAAGCATATTTGAGAGATGAATGTATTATCCGTCATGTAATTACTTGAGATTATTTATATTTCGTGTGGGATAACATAAATAGCACTATTTTATTATCTTTGAAAAGTAATTGACACTACCTAAAATCCCAAGATAATTATTTAACGTGAGAATTTCGTTGCAGATATTAATATAGAAAATTACTTCCATGTACGCTTGTGAAAACGAGTACCGGTCTCGTTATGTTGTTTAGTCATCTTGGACCTCTTAACCCAAACACCATTGAGGTTTTGCTTCTAGATCAACCACGTCTGATTAAATGTTCTAAACAACCGATTACTTAAATACTTAGTAATACTTGTAAGAGGGTGATCCGTTTTTTTTTATATGTCTACTTAAATTATTTAAATTTTTAACTTATACAACTTAATTTCATATAAAAACAATTGCATTATATTTTGTATTTGGTACTTGAATTTTGGAAGAGAAAATAATATTTGTTTATAACAATTAGTGTACTTAAACTTGACATGTGCATTTTTTTAATTATCAAAGTTGAAACTACTTTGTAACATAAATGAAAATTAGAAAAAACACGAAAATATTTTCGTAAAATCTACAAGAAATGAGATTATTAAGACTACAAGAAAAAATCACTTTTGAAACAACTACTTCTCTAGCTAATACTTCGACAGACATTGAATGATACAAAAGTATACCATAGTATAGTCACTCACAAACTATTTAACGCACATTCAATCATTTTTAGTTCATTTTACAGAAAGAGTAACGTTCAACCTAGTGTTGCTTTGATAGCCTTGCTATTTTGTAACACGCAAATTACTTTGGTTAGTTGCAATTACTTAAAGCAACACACTTGAGGGAACTAGTCAAAATTATCGTGTATTTATCATTGCCCGAGGGGCATTCGGTAAGATAAGTTCTTGAATAACAAAATATTAAAAGTTATTTATTATTTATACAATTTTGGAAGAACAATGATCAAGAGTGTGTACCAACTTACACGTTCTGGCGTATCGCTCCGTCTTTTGTCATAATTTGGCGGTTATGATTTAATTCGTATTTCCTAACCTCACAAAAGTGCTCGAACGGCCTCCGTAAGTATTCACTTTTAATCGTTTTTTCTAGTGTCGTTTTTTCTATTAACTAATTGCTTCATTACATTCTATACCGAAGCGTAATTCGGACGGACCTGATTATACATTGACAGATCGATTATATTTTTTAACTCAAGGGCAACTGCGAATGTGGTATAAATGTAAACTTGACAGCCGGGAGATAATCGGTAATTTCCCTAGGGAGCTTATCAGTTCTCGGTGACATTGCTGCCTTAAGTTTTAGTAGCATGCGGCGTTTGTCAAAAATGGACGAATCTGTTTGGTTGCTCATTAATGAAAGAACTTATCTGCTTAATAACCAGCAAGAAATAATCACAAGTAATACCATAAGTGATGGCAATTTACTCGAATAAATTTTGTTTTTGTATGAAAGTTTGTTGCTTAGCGATTTTAATGAGAGCAACTGTCACGAAAAAATCACGAGCCGCGGCAAGAGTTTCAATTGAAGTTTTGCTAACAACTGGTAGTTTTTATCGGCGCAGAATTCTTCAAATCGTTTTCAAACACACGATCTCGTTTTAGTTTTATTTTTTGGTACAGAACTTGCCACCGTCGAATTTATTATGGATGATGAAGTGTTACCAAACCTTTTGATTTTATAACCTACTTGCAACTGACATACAACGTTTTTCCCTTTTTTATCAAGGCTAGTTCAATTTATTTGTCGGGAAATAGCAAACTTCAGGTTATTCAGGTGAATAAACAGCAACTAGCTGTTTATTCACTTATAAATTGACGTGATTGGCTAAAAAATAACACATGCCTCCTTTTCCTTGGTTACATGCAATAGGAGTGGAATAGTCATATATAACGGGTGTCCAACAATTATTGCAGTCCCGGGTGGCGTTGGAATCAAAAACGTAGGTCAATTCTTTCATATGCCAAATAAATGAACTGACATTTTAATTGTCAAACATAACTTTAATGTGCATGTATAATGTTGTTAACTTTAATAAGTAATTCGAATATGTTTACTCAAGAACAGAAAAAGTTTTTATTAGAATCTTATTTTTAATCAGCCGTCGTTTGGAAAATCGAGAATGGGAATATTCGATGGAACTAATGTCGCAAGAATTGCATACAAGATTTCCGCAGTTAATTATTAACAACAATACGCTTTCTCGTGATGTGACAGCTATTGCGCAATGTTTCGCGATACAGGTACAAAACAGAAAGGGTGCAGGCAGACCTAGTGTAAGAAATGAAAATGTTGTACAAAACGCAAGAATCACTATAGAAGGAGAACCTTCGACATGCGTTTTCCAAACGACGGCCGTTGCGAAAATAAGTATCTAATAAGAACTTTTTCTGTTCTTGAGTAAACATATTCTAATTACTTATTAAAGTTAACAACACTTTAAATTCACATTTAAATTATGTTTGACAATTTAAATGTCAGTTCATTTATTTGGCACATGTAAGAATCGACCTACGTTTTTAATTCCAACGCCACCCGGGACTGCAATAATTGTTGGACACCCGTTATAATACTTACTGTACTGTACCCTTGATGTAACAAAATGTTTAAATTGGGACACTTGTTCTAGATATATTTTTTCAGATTAACTGGCGCGTATTTCGATCCTTACGGATCATTATCAAAGTTGAAACTAATTTGTAGATGAATATTGTCAAGTGGCGTGTGGATATAACAGTCGGAATTAATATAAACACACCGCACACTTTTCGCTCAACTGAACTAATTTAATTATAATGATCTAGCAGAAGTAATTAATTTCCTTAATCCCGAACTTAATTATTTTTGTAGAATTCACTCATCTGTCTCAGGTATAAACTTAGACCTTCAGCTTCAATATTGTGTGAGTTGCCGTACATGTCAGAGTAAGTTTTCAACCTTTTCGTTATATTCATTGTTAGTAATTTTTTTCGAATTTAAAGTTAAGAATATATTAAGCTGTACCGATGAGATCGAAATCCGTGTTTGCAGATGATTATAAACTTAATTATTACATAATTTAATTACTTTTGCTAGATTATAATTATATATAATAATTTAAAAATATTTCGTAAATTTACAACAAAGAGTCTTACTAAGCCTACAAAAGAAATCACTTATTGAAACAAGCACTTCTCTAGCTAACACCTCAACAGATATTAAATTATAAAAAGTTATTTGCGTGTTACAAATAGAACAGATATTAAAATATTACTTTCGTATTTTCAAATTATATTGCAGAAGAATTAAATGTATATAATACAAAGTAATGAATCAATTTACTTATTACAACTTAAGTATTTTTCAAAAATTAACTAAAAAAGTCGGTCAACATCTTTATTATAAGTTTCTGTGTAATTTTATGTATATTATGTTATTATATTCCATTTTAATTTGGATGATATTATTAATATTAAGTGATTTTTTTAACGTTCTGTTCTAAAGTCACATATTCTATTTGTATATAATATGTATATATATATATATATATATATATATATATATATATATATATATATGATAAATATTTACAAATAATATTAAATAGCATCAAAACATATAAACATTCTAAAATATTTATTAAATACTAATTCATAGTAATTTGATAAATTATATTATAACAATAATAATTATTATTAATAATATCATTACCAAACAATAATTAATACAACCTCTATGTATTTTAAAACTTTTAATGTCAATAATAGTCAAACTAACGGGTGTCCAACAATTATTGCAGTCCCGGGTGGCGTTGGAATAAAAAACGTAGGTCAATTCTTACATGTTGGAAATAAATGAACTGACATTTTTAATGCACATTTAAGTTATGTTTGACAATTAAAATGTCAGTTCATTTATTTGCAACATACAAGAATCGACCTACGTTTTTTATTCCAACGCCACCCTGGACTGCAATAATTGTTGGACACCCGTTATATGGGGGAATTTCATGATAACACATACAACATACATACGACAAACCATTTCGGCTCTGAATATGTAAAGCATATATGCATGAATTGTTTAAGGGCTTTGTTATAATATTCTATTTTAAGATACTATGGATATATAGACATAGGGACGCACAGTAGTTTGGGGGGTGTATGTATCCTCACCTCTTGTACAAATTTAGGTCATAAAATTTATTAAAATAATAAAGTTTTACTCCAACGAAAAGAAATAAAAAACAATATTTGCTCCTATTTCTAGGATAGATATTTAAATAATATGTTTGCCAAAAAAGTTATTAAATAAGTAGAAAATCATTTTTACTTCGTCAAGGTTTTTTTGTGTGTTCATTTGTACATACAATGTATAGTATTTATTTTCTTTGCTATTTTCATTGACATTTATTTAATTCATGCACAAATATTTGTTGAAAGTAATAAATATATGTATTTGTGAAAATGTAGTTTTTTAGTTTATATATTGAATAAAAAAAACTAACAAGGTGATTATTAGTAACAAGGTGTTATTGATGTTTTTATTGAAGTTACTGATTGATATCCTGTAATATCGCCCTTCCCTAGTAATAAGAATTTGAAAAATATAAGACATTTACTTTTATTATTTTAGTTATAAGTGACGATGGTCATTCTGTAAATCACACATGACTTAAATTCGTCTCTAAAATTTGTTCTAAATATCAACTATTTGTTTGCTATATGTGTAATGTTTAATTTAAATCAACAATATACAGTGTGTCCTATCTCTGTTATTAGAAGAGAAATGGGGACTCTTTTCCAGAAATCAGTGCTCATAACAAATCCCATTTCAAATTTACCTTAACTTTTTTAAATTTTAAGATATGTTGAAAAAATCATAATTTGCCAATTTTAATTTTTCTTAATAACTCTATAACGCCTAACACGGCCGTTTTTAAACCTTTATATTATTCAGACACGTTTTAAGACAATTTTTTTTGGTGTAAACAGAAACCCCCTAATTCGCATGTTTCCAGGTTATTAGTCTAAATGTCTGAAAAATTTATAGTTACAAGCAAAATATTAATTAAAACGTAAATTAATCTTTAATAGGACAATTGAAAAGGAAATAATATTTCTAAGTAATACTAAACTTCATAGAAATAGAAATGTAAAGAAACAGTACTTAAACTTCATATTCAATTAAAGAAGTTTCTGGTAGTTCTAAATTAAACACTTCGTTTTTAGTGGTACCCATAAATACAAGTCAAGGGGTGTACGGGCGGGTGATCTCGCAGGCCATTGCATTGTTCTATTATTTAAAATCACTCTCTCATTAGAATCCTCAAGATTAATAACTTGTCTCAAAGCAGTCAATATTACATTTTTAGTAGCTCCAAATATCTGTTACCAGTTATAATTGTATTCAAAGATGAAAGGGCCTATTAAGTGACTATCTAAAGCGATAAGAAACACAAAAAATAAAAATGTAAACAAAATTTGAAACCAATTAAACCGCACCAGACATTAAAATCAAATCAAACTTAAAATCTTCTTTGATTTACCAAATGTGGATTTGAAGTAGACCAATGATGATAGTTATTTCTATTGAATACTACACAATTATTAAATCGTCTTTCATCTGTCCATAGTATTTTCCTAGGAAAATTAGCATAATTTTCATATTCTTAAAGTGTCCACTTGCTAAACTGCAATCTTCGGTTTATCACTTAAACCTTGTACAATTAGTTTGTAAGGGTGATACTTGTTTTTCTTCAAGTTTATGTGAACAGTATATTTTGAAATTGCTGTTTCTCTAGCTACATGATGGAATTGTTCGTTACGTTCTGCAAAATATTTTTTCGACGTGTATCAGCATCCTTAACTTCATAGTTATCTCTTTTTTGTGCAAAGCTTCCAAAGTTCTGTAAATTGCTAAATAGTCTTCCTTCTAAAAATTTTCTTATGTGGTTGTTGTCTTTCTGGAAAACGTTTTGCACATCTCATGCATGCATTTTCAGTGTTTCTATTTGCTTTGAAATAAATATGTGTGTCATTATCAATATTTATAAATCGAAATAGGCAAAAAATAATTACTTATCACGAACTACAAGTATATTACAGCGTTTAAATTAATCTTTGCAGTTTAAATAAATAATTAAATTAAATGTCAATATCCTTTCTTTATTTTACATTAATACTTAGAATATCGTTTCACTTTCATTTGCCATTGGTGTTTAATTGCGTGGCCTACTAATTTCATTCTAAATATTAATTTTGGTTTTTATAATTATATTACTTGTAACTAAAAAAATCAAAAGATAACGCTAATAACCCAGAAATTTGTCTTATAAAAGTATCTGAATAATAATGAATTATAATATAAACCTAAGTAACTGCTTTCAAAGCATATGCACATCTAATTAATTAATTAATTCATTTTATTCATACTGATGGACGTTTATAAAATTTTCAGCTTAAATATGTAGCAAATGCATACAGATATATAAAATCTTATAAAAATAGTTTAGCGTAAGTTTAGTATAGTGCAAAATTATTGTTAATGTATTAAATTTGAAGAACAAAATTAATTTAGACTGAATAATTAAAGAAAAAGTTATAATGGTTTATATTAAGAATACTTACCGACAGATTGATAATCTTGTCAAATAACATTATTGGGGGCATGTGGAAGTCGAATACAAAATACTGAAACAAAAAGAATAATTTTATTACAAAATATGGTACTATTGTTTTCAAAGTTAGTTTAATATACAATAATAAATGACATTCATGGGTGATTGCTTCTTTCAGAAACTTATTACTCCCATTGAAATTTCTTTAAAAAAATAAAATTTAAGTAAAAAACTTAAATCATCGTTGCTTACAACATTTTATGAAGTAATAAGATTTTAAATAGCAAGATGGCGGCGAGTAAGGATTTATAAATATGATAAATAGAACTGAAGTAATAAAGTGTTTCATATGTGAATCAAAATACCATCTGTCCTGTGTAATCAAGTGGTCTAATCGACAGACAGAGAGCAAAAACTTCAAATGGATATGTGATGGCTGTGTAGAAGAGTTTCCGAGAAAACGTAAGTCAATCACAGTTAAACAAATACCTATCGATCAAATTTCGCCATCATGCTGAATTCAATAACAAACTAGAGGATATGTATAACATTTTGAAAAATCTACAACTTGAAATCATAACCCTCAAAGGTTCTACAAATACAAATAAAAATAAACAAAATATGCTACAAAAGGAATCTGTGCAACCCATTCATTTAATTTCGCCGACATCAATTTCTGTCCAAGAAGTGGCATGCAATCCTATAAATAGTGAACAAAATATTAATCGTAAATGAGACAAAAACGTTTGTCCCCAAAAAACATACAAGGAGGCGGTAAACACACCAATAAACAAAACATTGGACGGTTTCGAAATTGTAGCCGACAGAAGGACGTACCGAGATAATTCGAGGGCGGCACATAATGCACCCATTAAAAGAGTACAAAAATTAGAGCACATACATGCATTTAGGTTTGAACCACAACTAACAGCAGAAAATTTGGAAAAATACTTGTCTGAGAAATTTTCAAATGTTAAGTGTGAAAAAATGCAGTCGAAATATCCGACTGTATATTCCTCATTAAAAGTATCCGATAGCGCGGAAAATATTGCATTATTAAAACAGCCCGAAATCTGGCTGGAAGGTGTTTGTATAAATCCTTTTTTGTCCTGGATAGAAAGAAAAAAGAAGAATGAAATAACAACGTAATAAATTCTCAAAATAAAAACAGATCGAAAACTACAAATAATGAAAAATCGACGGATCATAATAACACCTCAGTAATACATTTAAATGTCAGATCAATTGCACAAAGCACACTAAAGTTGGAGGACTTTCTTAAAACGCAACCGGACTGCAACATTCTCACAATAACAGAACACTGGCAAACGGAGGAGCGACTCAAAATTCATACGGTCGATCAGTATACACTCGCAGCATCTTTTTGCCGAGAGGGGCATCGCTCCCGCGAAACGGCGCACGGAGGAGCAGCGATATTTGTCCGGCTAAACATCAACACTAGGGAAAGAAGAGATATTAAATCACTTGGTGAATGTGACTCTTTCGAATGCACCGCGGTTGAATGGGAAAGTTATAAAAGAGAATATAAAGTGTTGTTATTTATAGAGCGCCAAATAACTAAAATATTGTGAACTTTTTTAAAAAGCTTGAAAAATTATTTGACTTATTAATAAATGAAAATATTATTTATTTTGTAACAGGTGATTTTAACATAGACACTATTAGTAGCTCACCGGAGACATTTGAATTAAAGAATTTGTTGACCTCTTATAATGCTAAACTTACAATTACAGAACCAACTAGAATTGACATTACAAAAGCTTTTATAGACAATATAATTATAAATTTAATAACTGATTACACTACTATAGTGCATGAAAGTCATATCTCAGATCACAAAGCTCAAAAAATATGTTGGAAAGAAAGAGATATCCGAACAGAAAAGAAAAAAATAACTAAGCGAATATATAGTGATAAGAATATAATGTATTTTACTCTTTCAATTAGCAATGATGAAATATGGCAGAATTTGTTTGATACAGGTGACACAAATGATTGCTGGGAAAACGTCATGAGTATTTTATCGAGGGGACTCGATAATTCATGCCTAAAAACATTAGTAAAGTCAAAAGGCAATAAGCAAAAGGAGCACAAATAGCTCTGAAGAAATCATTGATTGCAAGCAGTTACTGAATAATCTATACGTCCTTAAACACTTTAATGTCCATACAAAAATGCAGTATAAAATTTACTACATTAGTACAGTGAAAATTTACAAAAGAAAAAACAGGAAGAAATAAAAAATAAAATATTAGACAGCGATAGTAATATAATAAAGATAATAATAATAAATGTAGAACGTGGTAAATAAAAGTAACAAGCAGCGTTATTTCATTAAACCACTAAATAATAGACAAGATGAGGTAAACACCTTCTTTATTAACTTAATATCAAAATAGGAAAATACAGGTAATATTAATATTGATACAGCTAACTTAAACAGAAATACAAATACAATATTCCTAAGACCAACAACCACAGCTGAAATATATAACGTAATAAATTCGCTTAAAAACAAACATTCGACAGGATATGATGAATTTAACACTAAATTAATAAAAATGACAGCAATAGAACTAAGCACACCACTAACTTATTTAATATATAAGTCGTTTATGACAGGCATATTTCCAACGTGCCTTAAAAGAGGTATTGTAGTACCCATTCACAAAAAGGGAAACCCTGCTGCTACTAAGTGTTTCTCAAATATAACGGAGAAAGTTATTTCTAAGCGTGTGTTAGATTTTTTCTACACCAACGATCTTTTTGACAAATCCCAACACGGTTTTCCGAAAAATAAGTCGACCTTACCTGCTATATATGATTACCTGGTATCTGTGGTCGATGCCTTGGAGAGAGGGCATAGACCAATTGGTGCATTCCTCGACCTGTCCAAGGCATTTGATAGTATGGACCATAGAATCCTATCGCAAAAATTGTAGGTGTATGGAATTCATGGCAAATGCCTTGCACTTATAAACAGCTTTTTAACTGATCGATCACAACGAGTGCTGATAAAATGTCAGAATGTCAGAAGTGGCAACGACCAATAGGGGGGTACCTCGAGGTAGCATTCTGGGACCGGTGCTGTTTTTAATATACATGCACGATCTACCTAATTTAATACAACAAAACGATAGAATATTACAGATATATGCAGATGACTCAAACCTGCTCATTGTACAGGGTGTAATAAATAAAGCTCAAAATATTATTATTAGAAACACAGATATGTTTAAATAATAACAAATTAATTTTAAATGCATCAAAATCAAAAGCAATCGAATTTCACACAGAAAATCCTAAAATAAATGAAACTAACCTAAACTTTTAAGATATTCATATAAAAATAGAAATAGTAGATCACACGAAATTGTTAGGTGTAACTATTGATAGCAAACTAAACTGAAAAACTGACTATATTCTTTTATAATGTGTATTATGTAGTGTAATTACATTATTTACTGAATAAAATATTAAACTAAACTAAACTAAAAAGATCAATTAACTTTTTTATTCCACTTTTTTACTTTTTTGTGACTAGTTTAGTGTACATTGTAATTATTTTCAAGCTAATTACTGAAATTAGGAATGACAAAGGTATTTTGCAATAATTCACAATCAAAGCGCAAGAGGTGAGTCAATTGAGATAGCTCATACTTCTATAAAAATTAGTTAAGCTAATCCTCCAAAAATCAATTGTAACTTTATTGCAAGTGATGCTGCTCACTTCTTCCTAGGATCGGTTCTTGCCCAAGTTTGAAAAACGTTCGTTGACAATCGTGACATAAGTGCATGGTATGTGATCGGTCGTTTCATCTGCCGAATCACATAGTCTGCAATTTCCTATTTCCTCTTTTCCCATTTTCCACAAATGGTACCGGAGAGCACAATGCCCTGTCATGAGTCTGGTGAATGTTCTCAGCTCGTTATCGGTTGTTTGAGTTTGATAGGTCGTTTTAATTAACATAGGCCTGGGTCATTGTTCCACTACTTACTTTTTTTTGTCTTCTTCTTATTTTTGCACCACCTCTCTTCTGTGTGCTATGGGGAGTCTGACAAACGGCTCTGGTTCTATAGGAGTGACATTTGCATCTCTTATGAGGGTCAAAGAGTTGTTCTTTGCCCGTTGTCAGAGGGATCGTCGACATTTCCACACAGTCCGTCCGTCCAATCCTAACGGTAACGGACGTAGTAGAATAGCAATTCTTTTTGAGGTTAACGGGTGAGACACTCCAATGTAACACACTACATTGGACTTTCTCACCCGTTAACCTCTATATATATATACAGGGTCGCTGACATGTATGGAAACGGTCGGATATCTCCTAAAGTAAGATAGCTAGCGAAAAATGTTAAGATACAAAAGTTTTTTAGGGTTTTTTAAAAGCTTTTAAAAGCTATTATTGTAGCGTTTTTATGGAAATCTCCATAACAACGCTGCGTTCTACCTACCTTTAACTTGATGGCTAACTATTTTTGTATAATACAAAACGTGATTTTCGAAGTTCGATATCTCTAAAACTGTCAAGTTTAGCTTTATGATATGCTATACGAATTCCGTTTAGAATTATGTGATTAATTGAAATATGGAAAATATACAGGGTGTTCCATTAAAGAAAATCATGTATACTTAATTTGTGTTTATTATAATAGTTTTTAAAAATCCCTAAAACTTTTGTGTCTTTACATTTTTTGATAGCTATCTTACTTTAAGAGATATCCGGCCGTTTTTATACATATCAGCGACCCTGTATATATATATATATATATATATATATATATATATATATATATATAATCGTGGGTGTCGTACCCAGAGCCATGAAGCTCCCGTGGTTTTAGTTAGAGCCAAAAAATGCCTATTCCAGTACCTCTGTTGTTCTTGGCATCATCCTTGACCCTCTTCAAAGCCGTTTTGATGTCTCGAAACAACACCTTAAACGGTATTTCGAATTCGAGACTCGTGGACATGATATCCGTCGGTTTGTAAGGACCGATTTGCTGCAGTATTTCGAAGTATCCCGTCCAGTTTTCTTCCTCTAGTGTAGTCGGAGGGCCGCCACAAGTCCCTTCTTTTGTACCAATAGATGAAGCAGTGTGAGGCCAATAATTGCCACCATTCCCGGGGTAGGGGTCGTTTTGCGTCTCCAATTTTTAGGTCCTTGACCACCACACAAGGCCAGCATAGGTGATAATGGGTATCACCGCTGTTCTGTACAGCTAATACGTGATTTTGGGATTTAGTTTTTGTTGTTCAAAGTTTGTTGAAAGTAATGAAAATTTAATGAAAGTTTAACGACGAGGCATGCATAAATGCTGCGTACTATCCAAGAATAACTATGAACGGTAAAAGATGGTCTTCTAAAACCTCTGCCAGATACCTATACGTAGTCAACATCCCATTCTCGATAAAGACTAACACCGTGCGAGTGTTAAAAGATATGCCTCTTCATACCATCCTGTACCAAATGGAAGTCGCTCTGCAATACACGCTTAAGCATATCTCTCGCCTTGTCGTCGCCACACTCTTACACGCCTATCTGTGCCCGTAAGAAAGCATCTCGATTCATCGGAAAACATTACCCGACTTGTTGCCGGCGTTACCTGAACGTCGTCACCTCCGCGCCCATGTTAACATTTGACGCCCAACGTGGAGCCAATTAAGCTCACCCCTGATATCATGCTCAAAATGGTTTTTTGTGTGTATTTATTTTCCGCGCTCCTGCATCCGTAGTAGGGCAGGAGGCTATACCACTAGGGCCACCCGATGGAAGTGACTTGAAATTCCACAGAAGTCTGGATGGTAATATTCCAAACCGACCACCAAGCTGTAAAGCACATTGGCCACGGCCACCACGTCAGCTTCAATACAGCCGCCCCGTGCCAAACCACAACGACAATGCACCGGCAACCCGAATGAATTGACTTACGTTATACCAGCTCCATCGTTCGATGCCGTGGCTGACTCATAGAATCACCTAGTTCCAGAAGCCACCTCGACGACGTTTGACGTGCAGGCCCTACCTGTCTGGAACAATACCATCGTCTTGGTTCGAGCCGTGCCAGTGCACCTAGGATGTCAGCCCATCCCCGGCCGGACCCCCCTTCCCTGGTATGGGACGACCGAATCCCATCACACCTTAATTTCAGGTGGATTTCTACATGTAGCCAGTGTTGCCTTCCACGACGTCAGATCCGGTGTAGGATGTCCAAATCTCCCTTTACCTTAAACTTGAAAGGGTCTGCAGCGTCATCGGGAGCAGTGATGTCTATCAGCAATTTACACATTCCTCGAAACTTCATCAACACCGAAGTAATCCACTAGCAGCTATTATTTACCTTTTTATCATATGTATATTTCAAAATTATCCCATTTTCTGCGACTGTTTGCTATCGGCATTAAGTTTACCTGAACATCGTAACAAATGCGTAATTTTATTTTAACGAGACAATTTTTCAAAATGTGCAGCTGCTAGTGCAGAACAATAGGACTAACCCTTTGGTGACTACGTGACCACGTGACAACGCCGCGGTATCGAAGATCACGGTATAATGCCAGAGCGATGCTCTTTACCAGTCGTCTGTCATCAGCAGCGACGTTCTCTATAACTTTATTCTACTCTAGCGGATCTAAACACGATCTTAACGTTTTATCAGGTTTCTCTATGATTACCAAATTACTAAACCATTATGTTCGTTCATTTTGAATTATGTATTTTCTTTTTAGTTCATTTAACCAGCTTCCTTTATTATTTCTTAAAGCTAAAACTATTCTACGAGGTGGTTTAGCTTCCGATACTGCATCTTTTTTAAATTTTATTTTCACAATTTTAGGAAACTTTCCTAGCCCTAGATAGTTAAATCTCAGTATTTCCTTCCTGAAACATTGTTTTTCACATTCTATACTACTATTGATTTGATCAATTTTTTAAATTAATTTCTTTTGAATTATTTCTTAAAGCTAAAACTATTCTACGAGGTGGTTTAGCTTCCGATACTGCATCTTTTTTTAATTTTATTTTCACAATTTTAGGAAACTTTCCTAGCCCTAGATATTTAAATCTCAGTATTTCCTTCCTGAAACATAGTTTTTCACATTCTATACTACTATTGATTTGATCAATTTTTTAAATTAATTACATTTTATGCAAGCCTTAAGTCTTAAAAACGGTTTTGCTTTTCTGTCTACAATAACAACATTTAATTTTACAATTGATTCTATACTACTTATCCTATACATTTTAGTTTAGAACCTCCGTATGCCTCAAGTGATAGTCCAGCTTTCTTTATTATTTTTTCTATCTCCGGCTATTTCTTCATTATTTTCTTCATCCAAGACATTTAAAGACATTCACCTCGGATGCTTCTGATAATTTATTTTCATGTCCCTGCATGTCACTGTAAAGTGGTTAGGTTTTCCACATTTTCTACATATTTTACCAAACGCCGGACAATATTTTGTTTGTGTTTATTTATACACTTATGGCAATTGAATTATTTTTTATTATTTGCTTCGTATTTCTTTTTTAAGTATAATTTTTTAAATTTAACAACCTTTTCCTTATTTCTTAGAACCTTGATTTGATTTTTTGTGATTTTTCTTGTTCTGCATGCACTAGTTCTTCATCCTGTAGTCTTAGTACGTTTCTACCCTTCATCATTTAATCTTCTGTGAATGTACATGTTTACACTAGTTTCTTTAGGTCTTAAACGAAGTTATCAATCGGCTCATTTTCCTTCGACACTCTGTTGTAGAATACAAAACGTTCATATATGTCATTCTTCTTCGGATTCATATATGATTCGAACACTTTTCTCTTATCCTCTGTACTTAATTTGAAGTTGTTGTAGATCTCGACGGCCTCTTCATCCATCACGTTTAAAGGAATTTCCACCTTTACTTGACTTTTCTTCTCTTGTAGCCTGCTTGCAACAAAGTAAATTTCGCATGATTGTTTGAACTTACGAAAGTTTTCAGCCACGTTACCCACAAAGGATATCGCTTGCGGAATTCTGGTCGATTCCATTTTATTTATTTTTCAATTTTACCTTATTTTTAACCTCACTTTTCTTTTTATCCCTCTAATGCGATCTCTGCTGCGCCATATTTTATTCTCTCTGTGTGTATTGTACACCGAATAATTGTGTTTAGGTCGAATAGAGGATGTAGACACTTATTTATTGTTTATAACATTATTTAGTACTACACTTATTAACACAATGACCGGTAGCGACTGGCACTGATGTATGTAGCAGATCTGTTTAACACTAATTAATACAAAGGTGTTCGCCAGTGGCGGTACATATACAACAATAATGACCATGTATTTTGAATGCAGTTATTCTTGTTGTAATAATGTAATATTCTTATATTAACTTTGGTATGTTTTGTAAATAATTTGTAAAAATGTTCATTGCCATATGACGTTATATTATATTTATACATTATTATATAATAACGTTTCAGTTTTATGATGATAAATTTATTATCTAATCTTAAATAATATAAAATAAAAATCAAATTAGTAGTTTTATAAACAGTAGAAAAGAATGAACTAAAAATAATAAAACTTATCCTACCTACAATAACTATTAAAAGTAAATTTAAAATTACTTTCTACTATACCATTGTATATACTTAGGCACCGCTGCAAACTAAAACTAACGAAAATAAATTGTTCATTCCTCATTTAAAACATAATTTCATGTGCTATCTTCTGCAAAACTTAAATAAAACATGCTCAATTGCCTGGTCATTAATTTAAAATATAATAAAAAATCTCATTAAATAAAACTTACTTCGTTGTAATAAGGGCAGTTCGTACTCTCCTTGACGCTGGTGTATTTCTTTTGATCGCCGACTTGTATGCAAACTACAGGATCCATGTTAAGTCCTGCCAGCTGCCGGGCCTCAATTATAGTCAAGCACACTTGGAAGTCTTGGGCTTTAAGGACCGATTGGACACGGGACTTCAAATCCGATTTTAATCTGGAACAAAATATGTACCACAAATGATTAAGATCTGCATATAGTACATGGGTAAAAATTAGAGTTACACTCTTTTATTGAAGGTATATTAGAACATTCTATGTAACCTAATATATAATCTAGTAATTTATATGATTGGAATAAAAACGCAAAGTTAACTCTGCAATATTACATGAAATCAGTGTAGTAAGGATATATAATAAGTAGATGTACGACATATCGTCGTAGATGTACGACATATAATAATTTATTATTATATAACTATTATGGGAATATTAATTTTACACAATAATACATCAATTAATTAAATAAGTAAAAAAAACCTTATATGGCAATACTCACTGGTTTCCAATATTGGTCCACTCAGACCCACATCGATCTATTATGAAGTAAAACATATTGACAGTTTATAAATCTTTTTTGACTATATTTAAGCAAACCTGCTATGCTCTTTTGGTCTTTTTGGAGAGTATTTGACAGTCTTTCATTATGAGTATTGATTTATATATTTATTACTTCCAAACAAACTTTTAAAACAGGAAATTCTAAGTTTTCTTTAATTGCAACAAAAGTAAGTAGTATTTTTAATTGCTATATAGATTGAATATTTAATATTGTTAATGTAAGAAGCTTCTACTTCGTTATACATGTTTGAATAATTAATAAAACACTTTAACTTTGTTTGTATAACACTGTATTTTTTATTATGTTGACTAGTTTCTGCAACTCTACTTGCCATTATCAAAACATAAGTGAAAGCAAATAATAATATTTAATTCTCAATATAAGATTTTTTTTAATTATAAAGTAAATTACGGTCGTTAATTAATTGCTTGTTTTCGTCCAGGGTGTGCATTTTATTGCTGGTGCGGGTCCAATGACGGACACTAGAATCTAATACGTAGTTGCAGTTTTATGGATAGCATTCATATAGTGCACTGCCATAGTTTTGGCATGTTTTTGTTCTCCTTGTTACTTTTACCCCTACATTCCATCTTTACGAGTTAACTAATTTTTCTATTTAAGTGGGTAAGTTATCGATTTTATGTAAAACGTGAATTCCTTTTTGTGTTACATTTTACTTATATTTTGCCTATGGAGCTTTAAATGTCATTTTGTAACGTTCCAAGATGGCCCGTTGCGAAGACCACCCTGAAGAAAGAGACAGAAGCCAATGCGCGCTCGAATGCTTACTCCCTCGCACCGCGGTCACCGCCCGGTCATACCGCACGCACCTACTCCTCCCGGTACTTCAAGTATAGGCATAGTTTTCCTATACCAAATAAGGATATGAGAAGATTTAAGTATGGGCAGAAGCATGTGATAATTCTGAATTAATAACCATGACACCCGATGAAATTTATGCTAAAAGAAAAGTTTTTCGTATTCATTTTTCTAAAAAAACACCGTGGAGCGAACTTTTGATTCTCTTTATTTTCTATATTCATGGATAAAAACAATGTGAGCACAGCTGAAGTTAATATAGTATTATTAGGACCATATTAACTTCAGCTGTGTTCACATTGTTTTTATCCATGAATATAGAAAATAAAGAGAATCAACAATTCGCTTCAATTGAAATACCAGATCCACATCACGATAATGTATCATTAAATAATGAACAACTTGATATAAATCTTACTGTTAACCAGTGGCGTACCTAGAATTTTTGCCGCCCGGCGTGGTCTCCAAATTGCCAGCCTTTCTAAGTAAACATAAATAAATATATAAAATTAATTTCTCCCGTGGTGAAACATTTTGATTTATAAACTATGAATTAAAACACTTGGCATTGTTTCACTGATTTTTTTAAAATCAATGAAACAATACCAAGTTTTAATTAATAGTTTATAGTTCATAAATAAATAATTGTAATTGAGACAAACTACAAGTGGGGAACTTTTTTACGATTGAATGCCATATTTAAATTAGGCAGTAACAAAGGAGGCCGCATAAGTTAATATTGCTATAAATGAAACTTTCATAAAAGTACAAGATATCTTTTAAAGGCTACAAGAAATTTAAGGAGGTCCAGGTAAAAAAATACCATTAAATATTTTTAATTTTATATTTATAAATGAACAGGATAAACAAACAAATTGTACACAAATGCGTATGAAAACATATTTATATATTTACTTTTCTAACTTTCATAGTAGAAAATTCGTGTATAATCCTCTAAATTTATGTTATTTATAATTTCTTGTTCTTTGGACAATATTGCAAGATGTTGCAGTCTCAAATCACTCATTGTGGAACGAAGATAATTTTTTATCAACTTTAATTTGGAGACAGCTAGCGACGCTAACAGCAATTGTTAAAAAATTCTTGGCAAAATTGTAATATTGGGTACAGAATTTTCCAATCTTTAGTGTTAAATAAATTTGAGTAGATCAACAGAGCATTCGTCTTCGTCTTTCCAACGTTTTGCCTGTTCTTGTAGTGCAGGTACAGCCATAGAAACCTGGATCCTTTTCTTTTCAATATGGAACTGTTCTTTATTAATATTTAGTAGGTTACATGGTATTATACACGAATATTTTTTGCAAGGACATGCACCTGATTAAAGCGTTCTTTTATTTCCTTTATAATCCTATCCATAGATAAAAACATGTCTTCGTACTTCTTGTTCTAAGGATAGCTCCACGTCTCGTGAATTTTCCCCACTCATATTTTTTCTCCTTCTAACTCGATGTTCAGTCGTTATCTCCAACTCTTCACAATTTGCAAAGAATTTAGTTTTATATGGCATTGACATTTAACCCTTTTATTTTCAGGTATTTTTGCGCGTCATTAATTTCGGTCGGATTCCCACAAATTGAGATAATAGAAAATTAAAAGATTGCATTGAATTGAGCAATATTCCAGCAACTGATTCTTCAGATGTCAATTTTTTCAAGGCTCTTAAAATGTAAAAAAATGTTTTTTTACTCTAGTTACTGCTTCTGCCCTAGGGCTCAAGCGAGTTACTACGCTACGTTTAATACCTTGATCAGTGACAGAAAGTTAAACATTCCATCGACGAGTAGAAAAAAAAAACAGCGAAAACAACTGCTCGATAGTTCCAAAAAATGTTATGGAATCGATAGCAGTAGAAGCAGCGTGCAAACATGCCAGGTTTTAAGAATGATTTGTATATGGTACAAATTCTGCATTGGGAATACAAAGCGGTTTTAAACAAGAATATATTACTAAAATTGCAATCAACACACCAAAACAAAGAACCGAACCAGAAGAACAACCCCTGGTCAGAACATTGCTTCCATACATTCGGGAGATTCAATAAGTAAAATCCTAAAACGGCATAACATATCAACCTCCTTCACAACATCTACAAAAATTGGCGATATTACTAGTAAACACAAAGATAGGATAGTTTTAGAAAACATTTTCATAACAGAATAACCCGCGAATCCATAGAAATCGAAACAAGACCCTACGCAATGAAAAAACATTTGCCGAATAGATGGAAATACATTCTAAAACAAACCGAATCACCCATAACACAATCCCACAAACCTCGAACAAACATCAGCACTACATTAGAACGAGTTAGAAACACCGAAAAAACACAAGAAAGAAACACAACATGACGTCCAATGAAAGGAGCCAAACAAAACTGACAGAGAGGGGATCAACCGAACTCACATACATACTTCGGAACAGAGACAAACACCAATATAAAAACAAAACAAAAAGAAGCGGAAATATGAAAATCTTTTACGACAACAGAGGACCACAGCAAACCAAAACAAGAGCCCACCTAAGCTAGTTTATAACATTTCAAACTACCAGCTAGATATAACAACCGAATCCGTGCTCTCCAAAGGCCACAATTTTGCCATAGCACCTTCTAAACTACCAATTGAAGACATAATTTGTGGTGTCGAAAAAGCAATAAAGAAAACCGATGAAGTATCATCTGTACTAAGAAATGCACAACCGCCAAAATGCAACCTTACAAAATGGTGATGTGGCCATCATAGTACTTTCCCTATATTTTTCTCGAAAACTATGATGTTTACGCAAAAAGGCTATTCTTAATTATTTGTTCACTTTGGAATTCTCTACAATTATTTGTAAAACAAGTTTTACGTAACTCTAATAGTTTATTAGCAATTGGCAAAAAATGTCAAAATTTTCAATTTTTACATTTTTTTTAAAAGTTAAGAATTTTATGAAAAATATGTTCGAATAAAACTTGTTCACTTTTTTATTCCCTTTTACCTTTGTTTAAACCGTTTTTTTAAATTTTTTATATTTAGAAGAATACCACGAAAAAACAAAAAATCGCCTCGGGTAAACATCCACTTCCGGCTTATGAATGTTCACCAAAAGCTTTTCAGTTCCAGTTTTTAATCAGAGAACCTTAAGTTTGAAGTTTCATCTCAATAGGATCTTTCGTTTTTGAGATACAGCGCCCACCGACAGACAGACAGACAGCCAGACAGACAGACAGACACACACACACACACACACACACACACACACACACACACACACACACAGACACAATTTTTTTTTCCAGAAATTAGTGTTTTGGGTTCAGGGGACCCCAAAAGGGATATTTCCGCAAAAAAAAAAATTTTGGAAAAAAAATCACGAAAACAATACTCCCCCTATATACTACGTGTATAGGGAAAGTAAAAATGGTGATGTGGCCATCATAGTACTTTCCCTATATTTTACTCGAAAACTATGCGGTTTATGCAAAAAGGTTATATAAACTTTCATGTTGCTTCAATAGTTTATTAGCAATTGGCAAAAAATATCAAAAATTTCAATTTTTATTTTTTTTTCTCGAAAGTTAAGAATTTTATGAAAAATATATTTTAACAAAATTTGTTCAGTTTCTCATTCTCTTTAACTTTTGTTTGAAAAGTTTTGTAATATTTTTCATATTAAAAAAAATATTGGAAAAAAACAAAAAACGCCTCGAGTAAACACCCACTTCCGGTTTATGAATGTTTACCAAAAGCTTTTCAGTTCCAGTTTTTAACGATAAAACCTTACGTTTAAAGTTTCATCTCAATCGGATCAGTCGTTTTTGAGATACAGCACCCACGGACAGACAGACAGACAGACACACACACAGACACAAAAAAATGTTTTCCAGAAATTAGTTTAATGGACTCAGGGGACCTCAAAACGGATATTTCCGCAAAAAAAAATTTCAAAAAAAAATCACGATCACAATACTTCCCCTATATATACTTCGTATATAGGGAAAGTAAAAATTTTTGTGTCTGTGTGTGTGTCTGTCTGTCTGTCCTTGGGTGCTGTATCTCAAAAACGACTGATCCGATTGAGATGAAACTTGAAACTTAAGGTTTTGTCGTTAAAAACTGGAACTGAAAAGCTTTTGGTGAACATTCATAAACCGGAAGTGGTTGTTTACTAAAGGTGTTTTTTTGTTTTTTCGTGATATTTTTCTAAATATAAAAATTTTTAAAAAACGGTTAAACAAAAGTTAAAGGGAATGAAAAACTGAACAAGTTTTATTTGAATATGTTTTTCATAAAATTCTTAACTTTCGAGAAAAAAAATAAAACTTGAAAATTTTGATATTTTTTGCCAATTGCTAATAAACTATTGGATTTACGTAAAATTTATATAACAAATAATTGTAGAGAATTTAAAATTGAACAAATTATTAAGAATAACCTTTTTACGTAAACCTCATAGTTTTCGAGAAAAATATAGGGAAAGTACTATGATGGCCACATCACCATTTATTTACTTTCCCTATATAGTATATATAGTTTACTTTCCCTATATAGTATATATAGGGGATGTATTGTTTTCGTGCGTGAAAATGCCTGTGGGCGCTGTATCTCAAAAACGAATGATCCGATTAAGATGAAACTTGAAACTTGAGGTTTTATCGTTAAAAACTGGAACTGAAAAGCTTTTGGTAAACATTCATAAACCGGAAGTGGGTGTTTACTCGTGGCGTTTTTTTGTTTTTTTCCGTTAATTTTTTGAATATGAAAAATATTACGAAATTTTTCAAACAAAAATTAAAGATAATAAAAATCTGAACAAGTTTTATTAAAACATATTTATGATAAAGTTCTTAATTTTCGAGAAATAAAATAAAAATTGAAAATTTTGACAATTTTTGTTAATTTCTAAGAAATTATTAGAATTACAGGAAATGTATATAACATAAATATGCAGAGAATTTAAAACTGAACAATTTATTAAGAATAGTGTTTTTGTGTAAACCTCATAGTTTTTGAGAATAATATAGGGAAAATACTATGATGGCCACATCACCATTTTTGCTTATGTGTTTAAAATTGAAGGGGTGGTAGTAGTCACCCACCCATCCTACATATACATTTAAACTTTAATCTAAAACACTGATACACAATTTTAAAAAAAGCAATAGCAAGTCTGCTCTAGTTTTTGGGAAAACTAAAATGGCAACAGTGATTATAATTTAAAAAAAAGAAATAAAGTGGATGAAAAATTTACCAAAGGTTAAATTAAAAAATTAAAAATGGTTGAAGAACAAAAAACAATTGAAGATAAGTTAATTTTTTTAATGTAGTTGAATTTTAGAAAAATTAAAAACAATTAAATTTTATACCAAACAGTTGAAAACTTTCAGATTAAGAAAACAATTGGAATACAGCTAAAACATTTTTAGAATTATAGAGCTATTCAGGAGAGATGGCGGTCGGGGTGTCTTGTCCGTCCGAATCAAGTAGTGCGCGTTGCAATTTTCCACCATAGGCGTGCGCGGCCAAATAAAATGAATGTCACAAATTTGTTATGTTTTCATATTAGTTATTTCATATTTCATTTATATTTTTTGTATTAGAATAAGTATTTTTTAATGTTGTATTAATATCCATTTCCACATTTGCTAAAACATATGAAATAAGTTCATTAAAAACATATTTTCTTTCAATTACCCTGCGTAATTGCAATGCTTGACTAAATCGCGCGCGCCTATGAAATAACCGGTAAGTAAGGGACGCCGTAAACTATTTCTTTCTCCTTCTACCGCTCGGTCTAAGACCGAGCTACGCAGGCCGCGTGTGTCTTTTCTAGATACGGCCGACGAAATCGTACGTCTTGGGATTATCCGCTCGGTTATCAGGTAGTAGAAAAGGATACCAATTTTATTTGGATGTTCCGAACTTAGTTCGTAAACCGCCCTTTCTCGTGAATTGGTCTATACTTTATAAAATCAGTCTAAATATAAATACTCTTAATTATAACGAAGTTTTCTCAAGTAAGAAAAAATTGATCCAAAAACATAGCTAATATTAAAGTAGAAAAAAATGCTAATTATTATAATGTTAAAATCATCCTTTCCTTAATAAAACTTTTTAATTTTACCAAGAACAAAAAAAACAATTAAAAATTAGCTAATAAATGACAATTACTTAGAAAATGTCAGTTAAAAACAGTTGAAATAAAATAAAAACAATAGAATTACATTTCAAACAACTTTCTAAAAATATACTGTTTAAAACAACAGAAGAAATTTACGAAAAAAATATGACATAAATATAATTTGCTAAGGAATAACAGTTGAAAACTGTTTTTGGGCAAATTTTAACAACACTCTTGCACCAATAAAATTTATTCATATATATATATTCATATAGTAAATTATATCCATATAATAAAATATATATTATATAAACTAAGAAAAAATTTCAATTATTTTACAGTTTTGCAATTATAACTTTCGTAATAATATTTAAATTAAAAAAAAAACCTTGCACCAATGGATTCCTACAATTAAATTTATTTAAATAAAGTAAAAATCTAAAATTCTAACTTTTGAATTTTAAAATATGTTTTCAGAAATTTTCAAATAATTTTCAATTATTTTTGGTACAAATTCAAATGATTTTATCTGTCCTTTTCAGTTTATTTAACCGAACGTACTCTTGACCTATGACAATACATTATTTTCCCGCTTAAACTCCAGCGTACTCTTGACCTACCTCAACGTATAATTTGTTTGTGCGGGTCAGGAGTGCGAGGGGTCATTGCATTGTTTGTTGAGGTAGGCCAAGAGTACGATAGAATCAGTTTATAAGGTTAAGATATTGTTGTATTTATTATAGTTTAATGAAGTGACGAAAAATTCTAAAGCTTTTGAATTTTTAGAAAATTTCTAAAATTTGAGCTGCTAAAATTTCGCAACCTGGAAGAAAAATTTATTGAAAAATTTCTTAAGGAATTACTGGAAATTAACAGTTTTTTTTTTGAAATTAGAAGAAAAGATTCTATAAGAATACAAGAACTAATTAAATGCAATGAATTGTGGAAATTATTGAGATTTTTTTCGAAAAATCAAAACTTGAATTAGTAGTAAATTGTGAAAGCAAAATTTTAAAAACTGTGAAGAAAAATCGCAACCTGAAAGGTAAACTTATTTAGAAATTTAAGAATACTATACTAACTAAATAAATTGAAATAAGAATTATTAAAATTACCAAACAAACTTTTCAAAACATTTTAGACGAAAAAATGCTTTAAGAAAACTGAAGAGAAATACATTTAGTCGGAAAAAATGCATATTATTAAAACACCTAGAAGCAATAATTTGTTTATTTCAAGAGAAATTTCTGAGAAAGAAAAAGTTTTGGTAAATTTCGTAAATAAATTTATGTATCTCAAAAACGAATGATCCTATTGAAATGAAATTTTAAGCTTAAGATTTTATCGTTAAAAAATGGAACTGAAAAACTTTTGGTGAAACCGGAAATCGAGGCGATTTTTGGTTTTTTGTCGGTATAAATAAATAAATTTGAAAAATATTACAAAACTATTCAAACAAAAGTTAAGAGACTAAGAAACTAAAAAACATTTTTTCACAATGTTCTTAATTTGCGAGAAAAAATTAAAAACTTAAAAATTTTGACACTTTTGCCTATTTTTCACAATAAACTGTGGGAGTTACATGAATTTTATATAACAAGTAATTGTAAAGAATCCAAAATAGGGCAAATTGTTATGAATAGCCTTTTTACGTAAAACTCGTAGTTTTAGAGAAAAATATAGGGAAACTATGATGGCCACATAACCATTTTCCTAAAGTTTTGTTTTTATGATTTTCTGTTTCATTTATCAACATTTGAAGAAGTTAATTGTATAAAATTCATAACTCTTGTAAAAATCGACGCTTCTTTAAAAACTAAGATTAAAATTGAAGGTGCAACTATAAATATAAGATGGTATATCTTATTACTTTCCCTATAAGTAATGTTTTTTAACGCTTTACAACTTTTAATTATATCCCTCGCTTATGATTTACCCTACATATACATGATAACTTAATTGCTCATCATAATCAAACCCTTTATGTAATAAAAAAATAAAACAAAATAAAAATTTAAGTTGAAATATTAATGACTTTCTATAACCAATATTATCTAGTTTAGATTTAAAGTCTGCCCACCCATCATACATTCGTAAAGCAGAAGTGGATGTTTACTCCAGACGGTTTTTTTGATTTATTTTTCTAAATTTAAAATATATTAAAGTTAAAGAGAATGAATATCTAAACAAATTTAATTAAAACATGTTTTTGATAGAGTTCTTAACTTGCGAGAAAAAAATTAAAATTTTGACATTTTTTGCCTATTGCTAATAAACTATAGAAGTTACATGACATTTATATTACAGTTAATTGTAAAGAATATAAAATTGAGCCAATTATTAAGAATAGCATTTTTGCGTTTTCGAGAAAAATGTAAGGAAAGTACTATGATGGCCACATCACAATTTGAATAGTAATGTTTTCGTGATTGAGTATGCCTTTGGGCGCTGTATCTCAAAACTGAATGATAAGTTTTAGATGAAACTTTAAACTTAAGGTTTTTTCGTTAAAAACTGGCACTCGCAGCTTTTGGTAATGATTTATGAAACCATAAGTGGATGTTCACTTGAGACGTTTTTTGTTTTTTACCGAAATTTTTCAAACAAACGTTAAAGGAAATGAAGAACTGAACAACTTTTATTAGAACATGTTTTTCAAAAAAATCTTAACTTTCCAGAAAAAAAATTAAAATTGAAAATTTTGACATTTATTGCCAATTACTCATAAACTATTAGAGTTACATAAAATTTATATGACAAATAATTGCAGAGAATTCAAAACTAAACAAATTGTTAAGAATAAAATTTTCGCGTAAACTCAATGGTTTTCGAGTAAAATATATGGAAAGTACTATGATGGCCACATCACAATTTGGGTAGTAATGTTTTCGTGCATGAAAATGCATCAAAATGTGTTTTTTTGTCGATATTTTTCTAAATATGGACAATATTACAAAACTTTTCAAACAATAGTTAGAGAGAATGAGAAAATTAACGACTTTTATTACAACATTTTTTTTCATAAAATTCTTAGCTTTCGAGAAAAAAAAAAAGAAAATTTTGACATTTTTTGTCAATTGCTAAATGATTTATCATTTATTAGTTTATTCAACAGAAATAATTTCATTCAAATTAGTGTTGCTTTAATAGTTGTACTATTTGTAACACGCAAATTAATTTGTATTATTCAATGTCTGTCGAAGTATTAGCTAGAGAAGTAGTTGTTTCAAATTAATTTGTTTTGTAGTCTTAGTAAGACTCATTGTTGTAGATTCACGAAATGTTTTCGTATTTTTAAATTTATTATTTAATTTACTACAACGAACTAAAGGATTTTAATACATTTTATTGTTTATTGTTTATTGTTGTTTATTGTGATGCTTTGGATTACCTGTTAACAAAATACATTAATATACACATACATAAAAAACACACTAAAACTTTAAGTTTAATGTTTCATCTCAATAGGATCTTTCGTTTTTGAGATACAGCGCCCACCGACAGACAGACAGACACACACACACACAGACACAAATTTTTTTTTTCTAGAAATTAGTGTTTTGGGTTCAGGGGACCCCAAAACGGATATTTCCGCAAAAAAAAAATTTGAAAAAAAAATCACGAAAACAATAGTCCCCCTATATATACTATATAGGGAAACTAAAAAGACGAAATCAATGCACTACACAGGATCAAGAAACAGAAAGAAATAATTGTTTTGCCAGCAGACAAGGGAAATGCAACCGTAGTAATGAACTCGTCAGATTACACTCCCAAAATGGACACACTCCTGTCAAATCCAGCCTACAAGATAATTGATTCGGATCCTATTACATACCTAGAGAAAACTACGAAAACCAAAATCCAAGCAACTTCCATAGATGAACAAATCAAAAAACAAATTATTCCCAGAGAAAAATCCTCTAGACGTCCGAAGCTGTACGGACTACCAAAAATCCATAAAGACGAAGTTCCCCTACGCCCTATAGTATCATCCATAGGATCCCCAACACAATTACTAGCCAAATACCTAGCCAAACAACTCCAACCGCAAACAGAAGAAGCATCATCATACTTCAAAAATTCAAACCACTTCCTAGAAATATTCTCAAACATTGCAAGAAAATGATATTCTCGTAAGTTTCGACGTAAAGTCCTTATTCACTCAAGTTCCCGTCAAAGAAGCATTATCCATAATTGAAGAAAAATACAGCCAGCCACGTCACGTAGTAGACACTGCCTAGATAACACATATTTTATATACAATGGACAACGATACCGTCAGATAGAAGGGGCGCCCATGGGGTCACCCCTTTCGCCGGTAATTGACAACATATATATGGAGTGTTTCGAAACAAAGGCACTAGAAACGGCTGAATGAATGCCGTCATTATGGCTGAGATATGTTGACGACACCTTTGTCATATGGCCACACGGCAGAACCACCTTGGATACCTTTCTACATCACCTAAATAATCAACACCGGCAAATTGAGTTCACCATGGAAACCGAAAGTAACAACGCGCTACCATTTCTCGACATCCTAATAACAAAAAAAAAAAACAAAACGGCACACTAGGGCACACGGTATACAGGAAAGAGACTCACACCAAAAGAGATCTACATGCAACATCACATCACCATCCGGCTCAAATAAATTCAGTAGCCAAAACTATAATAACACGTAAAACCACGTAAAAAAAATATTAATCATTTTGTTGATAACTAAACAAGTAATTGTATTACAAAATTTAATTATTTATGTTTATTAATTTATACCTTATATAACTTACTTAAAAAATATTTTAATATGTATTTATTTTTAACAGATGAATTAAATAAGACCTAACTTAACTAAATTATATTTGAGTGTTCAAAGTAGCTTACTTATCTGGGTATATACCGGGTGCCTGTTTGAAAAGACGCAAGGTCGGTTAAATTAGGGAAAAGTTGCCCAATCTGAAGTATAACATAATGCCGTTTTGAAACATAAAATATTCCGACTACTTCCGAAGATATCCGGAAAAAATCGAAAAAAAGGTTTTTACGTTTTTGCAAGACTATTTGAAGATATACTTCAAAGAAATTAACGCTTTATCATTGCCACGTTGTATGCTCTACAACGTGGCGATATCATAATAATAATTCGACGTTTAAATCTTTGGGTAACTTCATCAACTTTGTTTTTTCTTAAGGGCGCCATCTTGGATTTTTACAGTTTCAAATTTGTGATTACGATTATTTGTCATGTGTTGGGGTTTGGTCTAGCAGTTTGATTGAAATCCCAATAATCCTGCTTTTGCAAAGAGTGCCTTGGAAATGACAGCTACACTTTTGTTTAATAAAGCAGTTTTCGACACTTGGACCGAATTTCGCTTATCCTGACCTACAGTTCCAAAACTGGTATACTTTTATAACAAAATACCGTTTTCAAGTGAAGAACGTTACATTCTAGAGCTTTATTACGAATCGCATCGAAATGTGCAAGTTACTTCAAAAACATACCTTCAGCGGTATCCAGACATTAACCTGCTGAAAATTATTTTCTGATTCTTCATAGAAATTTAGCTGTGGTTTGGTGCATTTTCAATTTTACAAGCAGTGGGTAAAAAACCTTCTGAAATAAACGGTTATAATTTTAATTCTCCATTAGATTCAAAATAATCCTTGTACTTCAATAAGGCCAATAGCAGAAGAAATGTTGAGAGTCTTGAAAAAACATAAGTATCGCCCCTTTAAAATTCATATCACGCAAGTTTTGCATCCAGGAGACACTGTACGAAGAGTAACGTTTTGTAGGAACATCATGACGCGGTTATTGCAATATCTATGTAATGAACTTAAAAAATCTGTATTTGAAAATGTGAAAATCCAATCCATGGCGCCTATAAGAGAGTTCATGATGTTTGCTGAAAATCGAAACGTCGAATTTTTATTATTATATCACCACGTTGTATAGCGTACAAAGTAAAAACAATTTTTGAATTTTTTTTTTCGAAAATCTTCGGAAGAATATTTTATGTTTCAAAACGGCATTATGTTATACTCCAGATTGGGAAACTTTGCCCTAATTTAACCGACCTTGTATCTCTTCAAATAACCGAGGTCCCCATATGCTTGAGCTTGAGGGTGCTGGGATTGCGAGGAGTACAATATTTATTCAGGAGGTTGTAATTATGGGGTTTAATGGAGAACTTTTCAGCAATGGCTAACATTCGTTGGGAGATCGGGATGATTTGGGTTTCATCATATAGTACTTCATTGGATGGATTGTAGAGTGTGTTATTAGGATGTCGGATTTTGGTTAGTGTGCGGATCTTTCTGCTACATGGGACATGGGGTTTAAATGATAATTTTGGGTCGAATAATATTCCGAGGTACTTACAAGTATGGGAAAGGGAAGGTAAAAAGAAATGAGAAACTCGGATTTTGAGGGATTTATTTCAATACGTCACCTAGTGAATGACGTTAATTCAGTGATGATTGAAAATTTTTGGGGGGGAGCATGCGATACTAAGGCAGTGTCATCGGCGAATAGGAGTGGATATAAGTCTGGATTAATCAAATCAGGATCGGGGTTGATAATATCTGGACAGTATAAATTATAAAGGATGGGCGAAAGGCGGGAGCCTTGAAAGACTTCTTGTTCGATTTCAAATTTTCCTTAATCCCGAACGTAATTATTTCCGTAGGATTCAGTAATCCATTTCAGGTATAAATTCAGACCTTCAGTCGAATATATTTCATTATTGTGTCAGTTGCCGTAAACACCTGAGTAAGTTATTAATATTTCATTATATTTATTTTAGTAAACGTTTTTGTTTATATTTGAAATCAATTTTTACTTTCCCTATACACGTAGTATATAGGGGGAGTATTGTTTTCGTGATTTTTTTTTGAAAAATTTTTTTTGCGGAAATATCCGTTTTGGGGTCCCCTGAACCCAAAACACTAATTTCTAGAAAAAAATGGTGATGTGGCCATCATAGTACTTTCCCTATATATTACTCGAAAACTATGAGGTGTACGCAAAAATGTTATTCTTAATAATTTGTTCACTTTTGAATTCTCTACAATTATTTGTAATACAAGTTTCATGTAACTCCAATAGTTTGTTAGCAATTTGCAAAAAAAATCAAAGTTTTCAATTTTTATTTTTTTGCGCGAAAGTTAAGAATTTTATGATAAACATGTTCAAACAAAACTTGTTCAGTTTTTTATTTCCTTTAACTTTTGTTTGAATCGTATTTTAAAATTTCCCATATTTAGAAAAATATTACCAAAAAACTGAAAAACGCCTGGAGTAAACAACCACTTCCGGTTTATGAATGTTCACCAAAAGCTTTTCAGTTCCAGTTTTTAACGACAAAAACTTAAGTTTAAAGTTTCATCTCAATCGGATCATTCGTTTTTGAGATACAGCGCCCACAGACAATTTCACGCACGAAAACAATACTTCCCCTATATATACTATATAGGGAAAGTAAAAAAAATCTGTGTCTGTGTGTGTGTCTGTCGGTGGGCGCTGTATCTCAAAAACGAATAATCCTCTTGAGCTGAAACTTTAAACTTAAGGTTTTATCATTAAAAACTGGAACTGAAAAGCTTTTGGTAAACATTCATAAACCGGAAGTGGTTGTTTACTGGAGGCGTTTTTTTGTTTTTTCGTGATATTTTTCTAAATATGAAAAATTTAAAAAACGGATCAAACAAAAGTTAAAGGCAATGAAAAACTGAACAAGTTTTATTCGAACATTTTTTTCATAAAATTCTTAACTTTCGAGAAAAAAGATAAAAATTGAAAATTTTGATATTTTTTGCCAATTGCTAAGAAACTGTTGGAGTTACATAAAATTTATATAACAAATAATTGTAGAGAATTCAAAAGTGCACATATTATTAAGAATAACATTGATGGCCACATCACCATTTTATAATAAAGCTATACTGAAGAGATCGAGAGATCGAAACACGTGTCTGTAGATGGTTATAAACTTGAGTATTTAATTGCTTTTGCTAATTTATTTTTAATTACATCAACCTAAACTCATTTCTCTTTCAATTTCAATTTATCATAATATAGTCACTTACAAATTATTTAACGTACATTCAATAATTTTTAGTTCATTTTACAGAAAGAAATACGTTCAAACTAGTGTTGCTTTGATAGCCTTGCTATTTTGTAACACGCAAATTACTTTTGTATTATTCAATGTCTGTCGAAGTATTAGCTAGAGAAGTAGTTGTTTCAAAAGTGGTTTGTTCTTGTACTCTTAATAAGACTCATTTGTTGTAGATTTTACGAAATATTTTCGTGTTTTTTCTAATTATTAATAATTATAAACATTATGTTCCCTGAAAAAGATATATGTGTGTCAATTTGGTAAGAATAAATAAATCTGTTACGTAATCGTTTCAAAAGTTCTAGTCTGTCTGTTGCAGTTTGAATTCATTTCTGTAAAGTATGAATCAATTATGAAATCATGAAGGGTAAATGATTTATGTCCGTCGATAGTAGTAGTAGTAGTAGTAGTAGTGTTAGGCTATCGACCACGTGGTCCTTTCGCCATGTGTCATTTGTGTATTTGTGTGTGTGTAAATGAGCTTGTTACTTTAAAGGATCGCCCCCGTCACTCTAAAGCACCATTAATTGTATCCCAATGGTGAATTGTACCGGTCACCCATCCGACTACTGACCCGAAACAACGTTGCTGCACGTCAGTTCGGGGCCGTAACCGATGCGCCACCACCGGCGTGTAAGTTCGTCGATATTTTATTAGTAGGTTGCATTTGTACAATTGGAATGCCCTCTATTGGTTTAGCTGGTCGTTGTTTGAACATTGTGGACCACCATATCCTTCGTTGTGGCATTTGTTGTTGATTTAACACTTGATAATGACCTGCGAAGGTTGAAACTATATTTGCGTCAAAAATTAATAATAATAATAATAATAACTTTATTGTCCAACGGAATATCCAAACTAGCGACAAACATACATTTTCTAATATACAGTTACTACACTTAATACTAACAAAATATATATAACATATAACATATATAATTCAGTAAAAAGAAAAAAAAAGAAATTCAGTAATAATAACTAGGTAAATAAAAAAAAAATAATAAACAAAAATAAAAATATAGAGTTAATAAATCAATCTGACCATACCTGTCATTGATTGGCATATTTCGATTTCAATTCGGAGTAAGAATAGCTGCTTTGCCAGAGGCAATAAAAACAAGAGCAGAAAAGGCAAGACAAGTGTTACTGCACAATAAAACTTCACCAGTGTATGAGAAGGAATACATTTCTTTCATAAATTGGATAAAGATACACCAAAGAAGAAGTTTGCGAAACGGAACTGTTATCACAGACATTTGCGCCCAATTCTATGTGGACCAAATTTTCAATGTTAAGGAAGAAGTTATTATTGAACTAGTTTTGTTGTTTGAATAAATTATTTAAAGTAATACGCCCTAGGGCTTCCGAGAATAAATAATATTATTAATCAATTTGAATAAAAATATTGCACTACATACGTCTCGTCGGGCTGATGGTGATAAAAAGCAATGTTTCCACAATATATAATTATAGTCACAAGATCTATCAGGATAAAATCCATCAATTTTATACGACAAAAAACTTTAAGAAACGCCTTTGTATGTTTTCAATAATAAAAGAAATACTAGTGTAGTAAGGATACCATACAATAGAAGCCTACTTCAGTTCGCTACGAATTAAAGCCAAATACAAAGTTTTTAATACGTCTATATTATTGAAATGTTTGGAAGTACGTATTATATAAACTAATATTCTCATGGCTGATAATGAGACAACGTTTACTAGACTGAAAAAGGTAAGGCGACAATCAAAGACAATTCCAAGATTTTTCATTTCGTGTTTTCTTATGAGGAGAATGCCGTTAATATTATATTCATGGATTAGTGGCAGTTTCTTGCGACTGTAAATGACAATACAACACTTGTTAACATTCAAGGTTAGCTTGTTTACGTTACACCAGTGAGCTAGTATATTTAGATTATTTTGAATAACATCTGCATCATCATTATCATTAATAAAATAATAAATCTTCATATCATATGCATAGGCTAAAACTGGGAAAGAAATCGCAGTGATAAGATATAGGTATAAACTTTTGCGATTTGAAGCCATTATAAAAAAACATAGTTCATTCTGTGGTCTAGGTATGAAGCTATAAGTTTAAGAAGAGGTCCCGAGACACTAAAAGAACTGAGTTTTTTTAATCATTGTGTTGTGATCGAGGGTGCCGAACGCTTTTGAAAAATCTGTATATACCACATCGGTCTGACCACGTTCGTCCAAACACTCACTTAATTCTTGTGTAAATAGATCATGTTGTTAAGCACTTATATACAGGGTAAGTTTTTTTTCGATGTTATCTATGCATATCTCGAAAACTAAAAAAACTAAGCGATGGATAAACGGTTGGTTTATCTCTGTAAAATTAATAATTACAATATTGCTATTATTATAAACAACTGCAATTGTTTTACTTTCATCTATTTCATGGCTACCCATTTTTTATTTATAATAAAATTTAAAATGACTATAACTCACTTATTTTTAGAAATAACTATGTCGTATGTCATATTGGATTAAAAAGAAGAAATTTACCTTTTGAATGAGGCCTTAGCCAACTATGGTTTCCATTAAAAAAATGTAAGTTTGCGTCATATTTCGGAACATAATGGCGATAAAAAATTTCTGATTATTTTTCTCTACATAAAAGTATCTAAAACTTTGTCCCTTACAGTTTTTCTATCTGTTATAATAACCGAGACATATTGATTTGAAAAAACTGACACTTTTTAATTTTTCAAAATATCTAGTTACACTTGACTTTTTTGAAAACTTTGAAAGTGGAATTTTATTCGTCTCGTAAATCTACACTTCTTTCCCCATTTAACCGTTTCTCTATCTCTTATAGTTTCCGAGATCCCCATAGAGAACATCGAAAAAAACTCACCCTGTATTTATGAACGTGACTGTACATGATGGTATACACCTTTGCAAAATTAGGCAAGGTTGCAATGGTTCGTTAATCTATTAATGAAGCAATGTAACCATGTTTAAAAATAGTACAAATGACTGGATACTTGTAGCGGTCAGGAAAACATACAGTGCGAATAGCAAGATTGACTATGATAGCTAAAGGTTTAGACCATAAAAGTTTGCAATCTTTAATTTAAAAAATGGGAATGTAATCATCACCCGTCGTCATTGAGTTCTTAAGCCTATCAATACTAGCGATAACGTGAGATTTAGTGATAGTAGGTATCAATAGAGTTCCTCGACTTGAGTAACATTCGCTAGTTGGCGTTGTATTTTTAGGTAAGAAAGATCGAGAAAACCTATCAGCAAACGCAGGGAATTTTTTTTTCTACTCCTATAATGAAATATCATAATTATAGGTTACTTTTTGATTATGAAATACATTGTATGTTATGTATGTAGCACTAGTCCTACAATAGTTAACATGCGAGGGATATTACAATAACATACAATTAATAATATTAATATTGAATCAGACTAAACGATTTTTATAATAAATACATGTGAATTTCCTTAAATTCAAAATAGTATATTGTATAATGAGCATACAGTGATACTCATTGCCCACGAGTATGAAATTCATACGGGTGGGCAATGGTCATTGTATGCGAATTGTACACTATACTTTTTCTACGATTATACATATGAATTTAAAAAAAACAAATATAAATTTCTACTTATTAACCTTGAACAAATTTTTATTTATTAAAAATTTGTACTAGTACACCACTATAGATTCCCCGGGAATCCGACTAGTCCCATTTTTGGAACGGATGTCCTTCCCTTAGTCGGTTTGGTACTTACGCAGTTTAAGTTTTGGTTATATAGTTTATGATCCATATTTGACCTAGGATACATCAAAAATAATCCAAATATAACAAAATTCTTGTACACCCTTAATTTTTAGCGTTAGAAAATATGATGGATTTGAAAGGTTTTACAGAATTCGAATTGGTTAAGCATGAAAATTAAATTAATTAATTAAAAATTAAGCGTATACAGGGTGACTGACGAAAAACCTTTGGTGCTGTATCTCGCTTATTTTTTATTTGATTTTAATAAATAAAACATCAAATTAAATCATTTTTAAAAGACTTTAATGTGAACTGAACTGATATTTTTTCTTGGATTCAGTTTTTGACAAAAGGCAATTAACTTTTTTTTCAAATGTATATATATATATATATATATATATATATATATATATAATATATATATATATATATATATATATATATATATATTTGGTATTGATCCACAAGGAGATTTTTTTCTGAATACGAAATTGTACTTTTTATTCTTTCGAATAAGTAATCATAAAGAACAACAGAAAATGTATTTTAAAAGGGAAGAGGAAACTAAAACAAATATTAAAAAATCTAAATATATGCGGTGTAGCACCGTCCCGATGCAACCCGATTGTATTCAGCACTGCTATTGACAATTTATCCAGAAAATTATCAGATATAATGTCCCAAGGGCAATGATAATCCGCGATAATTTTGACTACCCGAAAGTGTGTTGCCTAGTAATTGCCCGACGCCGTCAAGCGGAGGGCAATTACTTCAAGCAAATCACTTGAGGGAACTACTCAAAATGATCGTGTATTTATCATTGCCCGAGGGGCATTCGGTAAGATAAGTTCTTGAATAACTTACAAAATATTAAACGTTATTTATTATTTATACAATTTTTGAAAGAATAATGATGAAGCGTGTAAGTTGGTACCTCTGGCGTATCGCTCCTTCTTTTGTCATAATTTGGCGGTTATGATTTAATTCGTATTTCCTAACCTCACAAAAGTGCTCGAACGGTCTCCGTAAGTAACTTTTAACCGTGTTTTCTAGTGTCGTTTTTTCTATTAACTAATTGCTTCATCACATTCTATACCGAAGTGTGATTCGGACGGACCTGATTATGCATTTCTTAACTCAAGGGCAACTGCGAATATGGTATAAATGTCAACCTGACAGCCGGGAGATTATCGATAATTTCCCTAGGGAGCTTATCAGTTCTCGGTGACATTGCCGCCTTAAGTTTCAGTAGCATGCGGCGTTTGTCAAAAATGGACGAATCTGATTGGTTGCTCATTAATGAAAGAACTTCATCATAGTTATTTCGTTTGTTAGGTAACAATAGCCTTTTTAAGGCTGCCTTTAGTAAAAAGGGACTCATTTCTCTGTCTCCTAATATACCGCACTACTCGTTTACACCAAATAGCTTTTGGAAAATATGTTCCACTACAACAATCATTAGACACCCGTCTTCCAAATTTGTCGGCACATGGAATTACTCTATCAGAAAAACGATTTCTGTAGAGGCACAAAATTCTAGTACAATAGTAGTACTGTGTTTGAAATCTTGCAACATTTTAAGTATGAAATTATTAAAAATCGTTACAGTATTGTATCAATGGCTGACACTCACTTTTGACATTTAAAATAGGCTCTGTATATTGTTTACTAAGGATACTTGATTTTTTATTTTTATTTTTAAATCCTAAATTTCTCGACTTTAGTTTGATGTATGGATAAAATTGTTTACAATTTTATATTCACTAAAAAATCTTCTTGTGGATCAATAGAAAATGTATATACAGGGTCCTGCAACAGTGCGTTGGGCTTTCCTAGCGCCTTTCTCGTAAGAGATAGAAAAAAATGTGTTGTATAAAAATTTATTGAATTAAAAATCTCTATGCCGTAAAATGATTTTCAATTATACAGGGTGTCCCTATTTTGTGCTAAAACAAAAGCAAACATTTTTTTAAATGGAACACCCTTAATATTTTTTCATTTTCTAATTTGGATAATATTTTATAACTTAAACCTTTTTTTGGTTTTTAATTTCGATATGGCATTTCCGAGTTATTGACGTTTTTCTGAATAAAATGTAATAAGCGGAGGTTCACAAAAAAAATTATTCTGATGTTCTATTTAAAATTTAAGACATTTTCTTTGTCCTATGTTTGGCCATAAGTACTGATTATGTACCAGTGTTAAAAATTATCACTTTTGAGGAACCCTGCCTTTGTATCAGACATGCCATTTTCTAAAATTTCAAATTGTCATAACTGTTTTTTTTTTTAAATGCAATCATATATTTTTTTTAAATTTCATATTATTCTGCATCTAATTTCCTACAAAAAATATTAAGCATACCCTATACCTAAAAGTGATATTTTTCAAGATATAAAAAAATTTATATTTCAAACGGTCCTTGAATACGAATTGGTTTTTGAATAGATAGCCATGACTGAAAAAATGCATCTGTCAATTAAACAATTAGTTTGACATGTAAATCTCTCTAATATTTTCTACAAAGTGATTCTCTCTGTTTTGCGGTAAAAGAGACACCAAATTATCATCATGGAGTTCGAAAATAACTAACTAGTCGATACGATTTTTGTATTAAGGGAGGCTGCTGGAAATTGTTTATTGGTGGCTAGAAATTACACCACACGTTATCCCGGCAGAAGACATCCGGAGGAGAAATGTTTAAGGAACTTACTCAATAGATTTATTGACATGGGAAATGTGAATTACAAAAATGAAAGAAGAAAGCCTATCATCAACGAGAAAAACCAAATTTCAGTGCTATTAACAGCAACTGAGTATCCCAACGTGAACCAAAAAGACATTGGTGAAGGAACTGGCATAAGCAAGAGGTCAGTACAAAGCATTCTGAAGAAAAATCGATATCATGCATATCATATTTAGCTACATCAAGAACTGAGTAATACTGATCTGAGGAAGACAAAAAATACAGGAGAATCTTGCGTTTTTCCAATATATTTTATTCACGGATGAGGCGACATCCCATAACAACGGATCTGTCAATAGGCACAATTTTCACAATTATTCAACTGTTAATCAGCATTTTATGAGACAAGTTGATCATCAGTATCGACGGTCTTTAAATGTCTGGGTCGCGGAATTTTTGGAAATCATGTAGTAGGTCCACATTTCCTCGAGGGCCATCTCAATAGGCCTATGAATTTGCACTTTTTGAAAATTGAATTACCTGGAATGTTAGCTAATATAATCTAACTAACAAGAAACAGGGTGTGGTTTTAACAAGACAGAGCACCTGCCCAGTGGATTGGTAGGAATGAACCCACCAAATGGCTTTCTAGATCTCCGGATCTAACAAAACCTGACGTTTTCTTGTGGGGATACTCAAAAGAGATTTTTTATAAGGAACCACCAACAGCACGAATGGATATGCACCCACGAATTGTGGAAAGGTCTTTGCAGCGGCGAATTAATTTGTGCCTAAATGAAAATGGAAGACATTTTGAACATTTGCTGTAGTATCGTCTCTCTTTTGTATTAATAATTTTGTTATCTTTCACGGCTTTGGAATAAAATAATGAATCTTATTATCTGTTTCTATTTATCTCATATTGACACTTACTTACATTTTGTTAGTTATTTTGCCTCAGAATGATCAACTCCGTACATAGAAGTATGTATAATTAAATGGTTATTCTTGTGAAAACTATTAAATATCTCAACAACTATGGGGTTTAAACAAATTATTATTTGCAAAGTATGGCATTTCTTTCTAATCTAATCGAATAATAAGAAAAATAATTGTTTTCGCCTATTTGGGTAGCGCTGAGCATAAATTCTTTAGGTTTGCAAACAATTAATTCCACTTTCTCCAGTAGCATATATGATATCAATTAATTCTTTTTAAAAATTGCATTTTTATAATCGTAACATACAATGCAACCATACATACCAAACTTATTGTTTAATTGACAGATGCATTTTTTTCAGGTATAGCTATCTATTCAAAAACAAATTTGTATTCAAGGACCTTTTGAAATATTTTTTTTTATATCTTGAAAAATATCACTTTTAGGTATGCTTAATATTTTTTGTAGGAAATTAGATGCAGAATAATATGAAATTTGAAAAAATATGATTCCATTAAAAAAAAAGAGTTATGACAATTTGAAATTTTAGAAAATGGCATGTCTGATACAAAGGTAGGGTTCCTCAAAAGTGAAATTTTTTACCACTGGTACATAAAAAGTACTTATGACCAACCATATGAAAAAGAAAATTTCTTAAATTTTAAATAGAACATCAGAATAATTTTTTTTGTGAACCTCCGCTTTTTACATTTTTTTCAGAAAAACGTCAATAACTCGGAAATGCCATATCGAAATTAAAAACCAAAAAAAGGTTCAAGTTATAAAATATTATCCAAATTAGAAAATGAAAAAATATACAGAGTGTTCCATTAAAAAAATGTTTGCTTTGTTATAACGCACAATACGGACACGCTGTATAATTGAAAATAATTTTACGGCATAGAGATTTTTAATTCAATAAATTTTTATACGAAACATTTTTTTCTATCTCTTACGAGAAAGGCGCTAGGAAAGCCCGACGCACTATTGCAGGACCCTGTATACAGTGCAATTCGAAGAAAAAGTTAATCGTCTTTTGTTAAAAACTGGACGCAAGAAAAATATCACTTTAGTTCATATCAAACAGAGTCTTTTAAAAATGATTTAATTTAATGTTTTATTAATTAAAATCGGATAAAAAATAAGCGAGATACAGCACCAAAGGTTTTTCGTCAGTCACCCTGTATAATAAAAGAAGTTTAAAGTTTTATTTATTAATTATTTTATATTATTACTTAAGCATGTGTTTATTGTTGTTGTCAAAGAAATGCAAGATATTTAGTTTCTAATAGGGTAGGCATATGCATTTTAATTAATTGTTGATATATAAGGTGTATTAGAAAGAAATCCAATAGATGGCTTTAGTTATCTGTATCTCGCCCTAAATTTTGTTTGAGCATCGCAATACTTTCCATTTTATCAAAGATTATTGAGTTTATTTTGTCTGAACAAATCACAGAATATCTAGTCAAACTGCATTCTTGATAATGCGCAATTTGGTTTCAGACAGGGTAGATCGACAATTATGGCAATTCATAAATTTGTGAATTTTATTATTGGTGCCTTTGAGAACCGCGATATCGTTGTCAGCAACTTACTTGATCTTAGCAAAGCGTTCGATTGTGTTAATCATGCAATTTTACTTAGAAAACTATATTTTTATAATTTCAGTCCTTCTAGCTGCAGATTTATAATGTCCTATCTAACCAACTGTAAACAAAAAGTCCTATTTAAGAACGAAATTTCAGGTGAGCAAGATATCATCCATGGAGTGGCTCAAGGTTCAATTCTAGGGCCACTACTATTTCTATTATATATAAATGATCTCCCAGGCCAATTCCCAACCGCATCGATAGTTCTCTATGCTGATGATACCAATATATCAGTAAAAGGTAACGTTCCAAACTCTTCAAACGAACAATTACTGATGCATATGAAAGCAGCTGACTTGTGGTTTACTAGTAACAAATTAAAACTAAATAGGGAAAAAACTGTATCACTAGAATTCTCATTAAAAAAAGACTCTGTACGAGAAAATGCTAAGTTTCTAGGACTCGTGTTAGATACCCATTTAACATGGCAGTCGCATGGAAATTATTTGGAAATAAACTGTCAGCAAATGTTTATTTTTTACGAAATCTATCACGTTCGGTGGGTAATAAAATGTTGCTAAGTATCTATCACAGTTATATACATTCACACATAAGATATGGTATCATTCTGTGGGGCCAGACGCAAATCATGGGTGAGTCCAAAGACGGGCGGTCCGGGTATTAGCCGGGCTGGGATATAGGCAAGACTGCAGGGAGGTATTCAAAAATTATAAAATTATGATGGTACCTAGTACTTTTATAATGGAATGTCTTATTTGTGTGATAAGTAATTTGCAAGGATACGCTCATAATAAAGACTATCATAATCACAGTACACGGGCACAAAACGACATTAGGCTGCAGCAATTCCGGTTATCAAAAAGTAAAACTGGGGTAAGATACTATGGTGTAAAATTTTTTAATAGCCTGCCACCTAGTGTCCAACAATTACCTCTTACTAAATTCAAAAATTGGTGCAAAAACTATCTTACATCAAATGCCTTTTACACATTTGAAGAATATTATAATAGTCTTAATTGTTAACATCATTTTTAGTTATTCCACATTCTGCCAATTGTGTTTTATTTATACAACAATTTTATCTATTTATTTATTTATGTGTTTTAATATCATATTTGATCTATTAATTTGTATTTAATTTTTATTTATACCACACATTTTATCCATTTATTTATTTATTCTTTTAATTGTGTGTTCTAATGTCATATTTTATATTTTATATATTAATTTGTAATTAATTTTTATTTATACAACAAATTTTATCGATTTATTTATTTATTCTTTTAATTATATGTATGTGTATGTCATATTTTATATTTAACATGTATTTCAATTGTTATATTAATGTATTTTACTTATTTTTACATATATTTATATATTTTATCGATTTATTTATTTATTCTTTTAATTATATGTATGTGTATGTCATATTTTATATTTAACATGTATTTCAATTGTTATATTAATGTATTTTACTTATTTTTACATATATTTATATATTTTTTTATTATTATGTGCTATAATATATAATTTTTATTAACTTATATTATTTATTTTAATTATTTGGTATATTTATTGTTTTAAATTTTAATTTATACAGTTTTTTATTTATCTATATATATATATATTTTGTTGTTGTTATTATATGTTATTGCATGTTATTCAATTTTGCGTTCAATATTTTAATTAATTATTCGTCTGATTATTATTGCTCCAAATATGTTTAAATTTTTGTATTGACCTGTGTAAGATTTTTATCATTAGCACCAATAAACTATTATTATTTTTATTATTACTATTAAAGATGGACACTAGAAAATACGCTATATTTTACAGTTTTTCTTCAATAGAGGCGAAAACGCAAGTCAGGTGGCTGGAAATATGAATAGTGTTTATGGTTCTGATTCTGTAACAGCTAATTACGCGCAATTTTGGTTTCCTCGATTCTGTTGCATGCACTGGAACGCCAATTGTGGAAAATATCGAAACAATCATGGAATTGTCGAGTCCGACCGTCATGAAATCACAGTTTCGATTCCCCAAGAGCTAATGATTGCACAAAAAACCATATGGAACCATTTGAATAATGTTAGGTACAAAAACAAGCTAGATGTATGGGTGCCACACAAGTTAACGCAAAAAACCTTATTGACCGAATTTATATTTGCGAATCGCTCCTGAATCGCAACAAAATCGGCTCATTTCTGAAGTGGTTGTTGACTGGTGATCACTTACGAAGGTTTTGCTGCGTGTCCTAGTAAGGAATTATCTAAAGGGTGTGATGAGTAGGGAGGAATATTAAAGTTCTATAGAACATAAAACATTTATTGAAAATGTATTTTTTTCTATAAACACATTAAATAATATCTCCCATTTATGTATGAAAAATTTAATAATTCATTTGACCACCTAAGGCTGCACGAAAACGAGCAATGTCGTTAATAACCTTTTGAATTTCATACAATTGGTGTATTGTTTGTGGTTCGTTCAGGTATACTTTTGATTCCACAAATAGCAACAAAACTGCAAAACCCCAATCAGAACGCATATTTCTGTAACGGTCGCCGTTCACAGTAACGGCAGCTCCCTTATGAATTTCAAAAAAGTACGGCCCGATCACTCCTTCTGCCCAAAACCCAAACCACACAGTCATGCGTTGTTGATGCATCTCATCTTCCACAGTCACTTATCCCAAATTCTGCATTTCTGTTTATTGACCCATTGACGTGGAAGTTCGCCTTATCTGAGAAAATTATACTTTTTGTGAAGTTTTTTTCCCTTATCGAGCCAAGACCAACGCAAATCGACGTCTCCTTCCATGATCTGCAGGCGCCAACTCTTGTGTAAGTTGAATCTTGTACGCATGCATTTTCAGATCTCATGAAAGGATTGCATGAATTGAACTAATTGAAAAATTCAGTTGTTGGGCTCGCCGGCGAACCGATTTGCTGGGTCTTAAAGTCACATTAGCACGTACGACAGCAATGTTTTCTTAACATCTGCAACAGAACCCGGATCAACAATCCCAACTGAGGATTCAGTTGAAGAAGCGTTACGACCGAGTGTCTTTTTATCACTTGGATACTTTGTATAGCCTCTGCCCTATGACAAAAATAAACATTGAACACAAAAGGCTGCTAATAGGAAGGATAGCAAATAACAAACTTGAAACAAGCACGACTGCCAAACGTCATATGACAAAATGGCGCCAAATTCAAATTTGTCCTTACTTTCTGGATAACTTGAAACTGTACCGTATATAATTGGACTGTCTGTATGAAGCAATCGCCCACATGCGGCCAGTATTGGCCAATAGTAAAGAAATTGTGTTCCATCAGAACACTCATTGATAGTGACTCGCTAGAAGCCTCAGAAGCTGGGTTGAGAGGTTCTTATGCATCCATCTTATAGTCCGGACCTTTCATGATCTGTACCTGTTCATGGCAAATAATTTTTCTGGTGAAAAATTTACGTTAAGAGAGGCTTGTGAAATTACCTTCAAAATTGCAACAAATTGTCGACCTAAATCGGATCATTCTTTGGTAATTAAGGCCTTTAACTTCATGCAAAAATAAAGAATTAAATATCATTAAAAGACAAAAAGTTTTTAAATTAAAAGGTCTTTCAAGTAGTCTTTTTTGTACCTTTTATTGGTTGGGCCAATAAATTTTAATTTTTATGTGGTGGTACTACTGTTTTTTAAACTTCATGCCAAGCAATAGTGGCCATAATAACTGAAATGATGTGATATACTATGATAATCATTAGTAATAAATTCAATATATTATTAACTGTGACTATAGTTTCGATTATAAACTGATCATTATCAAACATAAAGTTTAAATAATAATAGTTACTTATAGACTGTGACTATATGATAGTTTCGATCATAAACTGATCATTATCAAAAATAAAGTTCGAAGAGTATAGTAACAGTCAATAAATAATTATTTTGGTAAAACAAAGTGAAAAGTGTTGTATTTAATTTTATCGTAAACTTTTGGATATAGATATGTTTTGTAAAATCATATTTTCGCCCCAGAAACCTGTTGTCCAGGCCTAGCCATTTCCCCAATTGAACGGGCAACCCTGTATATTGAATAGCAATAATTATATTGATGTATAACATAAAAAAAAAATAAAAATAATAAAGGATAAATTGATTTATACAACACTTACTTGTCGGTAATTTATTTGATCTGAAATAAAATAAAACATGTTTGTTTTTGAGTGACACAGATTTATGGTTGAAACACTGCAATAATTATATCATCTGCCTGAAGAAGCCAATGTAAAGCGAAACAATTTTTGCAGTGTGTCAACAATAAATCAACGTAGCTCAAATAATGGCATCACTTTGATAAATCCAATGATTTGAAATAATAAGTTATATCGGCGGTGTAATTTAAACTGAGCTAATTAAATTATGTAAATGTTGTAGATTTATATAATTGCTAATTTATTACTGGCAATAAAATTCTAATTAAACTTCGCCTTTGAATAGAGGATCAAGGGTGGGCAGGAAAACTCGATTAAAAGTTCGTAAAGGTGAAATTAATTTCGTATTGAGAAAATCTGGATATTCGTCCAGATTAATGTTTTAAATAAGTTTGTTATTATATTGACACAGTTTCATAATATATTGAATTAATTTATTTATTGAAAACATATTTAAATTACTGCATTACTCTCCAAAGATTGTTAAATTTTATTTATTTTGATAATGATTGAAAGCATAAGTTAAACAAATAATTTTATTTATTGGTTATTTAGTATAAATTTACTTATATTCAAAACAGAATATTTCCCAGATAGGAAGCAGGATCAAGAAATACTGAAAAAAATCAAAAACTTGTTCATCTAAAAAGTAATGGCAAATATATTACAATTAAATTCGTCAATAGTGATCCATTAATTGTATCAACTGAAAATATAAGTGATTCAATATTTTTTCCTTTTATAATTCTGCCGGAGCCATATTTATTTGTTTAATAATTAAAAAATTATCTGTATACATATTTGCTTACATTGTTAGTACAATTATATATTTCTTTATGTAATACATGATAGATAAATATTAAACACAATACAATTAGTAGACAATTAAAATATCACTAAATATATTATAAATGTAAATTGTAAAGTTAAATATAACTTTATTAACTTTTTTACGACTTATTTTGTGAGTATGTTAAGCGATCTTGTTATCTTGAATACCCT
>OZ018391.1:47219376-47272533 GCA_963969525.1 Ontholestes murinus | reverse complement strand
ATATACCCTAGTGCATGGCTTGTTTTATATATCTCCCTGAGTTCTGTAGAAATTGTATCTAATCCGCGCTGCAGTAGCGAGGGGAAGATACCGTCCATTCCTGGGATTTATATGGCTTGAAACTGTTTATGGACCAAGTCATTTTGCTGAGCGTGAATAATTTCCCCGCTAAGCATCGGCTGTCACGATTGGAGCAGTGAGCCACTGAGTCGGTATTAGCCGCAATTGTGTTTTAGTCACTACTTTCGATTCCGAAAAGTGAGTACCTAGGAGTAGCTCTAAACTTTCCTGTTGATCTTTGATGTGACTGTCGTTAGCTCGTTTTAAGATGCCGACCGCATTGGTATGATCCTTTGATAGGACCTTCCGGAGTCAATTTGCTGGGGTCAGATTGTCAATCCCCTCGCAGTAGGCCTTCCAAGCCTTTCGTTTAGACTCCTTCAGTTGCTTATTGAATTCAGTCAGAGCTTGTCTATAGGCTGACCAATTGCCTGTTTTCTTAACTCTGTTGAAGGACTTCCGAGCGGAAGTCCTAAGTCGATCCAATTCCTTGTTCCACAAAGGAACGTTTCTCGAGAAGTTTACCTTCTTTACCCGGCAGCTTTTCTCATAGGCTGCTACGATGGTATCGCTTAGGTGTAGTCAGGCTTGTTCTAATTCCTCTATGGTAGCGATGTTGTATTGGAGGCCTTGAAGTTCGGGCAATAGACACTCGTTATATAATGTCCAGTCCGTTTTTCGTGTCATTCTGCTATTTCCGGACTCCCAGCTTCCATATCGAACGGGATCGTTTAATGGTCCGACATGGAGGGCTCTGAAAGTACACGCCATTATTCAATTGCGCGCCATACGCTGTGGCTAAGGTCAAGTCAAGTACCTCTTGCCTTATTGCGTTTATAAACGTGGGTTTATTCCCCCTGTTAAAAATGTTTAGATTGCTAGCGCATACACAATCAAGAAGGTACTTACCCCTGTTGTTGACATCTGAGCAGCCCCTTACTGTGTGGTGCGCATTAGCGTCGCAGCCCATGATAAGATGTTTCCTATTCCTGCGGCACCAGTGCGTGAGGTTCTTTACTGCCTCTGGTGGTGTCTTCGTCCCCTGGAAAGTAGGCTGAGGCAAATAGAATTGCCTCTTGCCATCTCCCGTTGGTACGTTCACGACCGGTGCCACTAGGTCCTTGGTGAGGAACTATGGAATGGTAGCATAATTAGTATCTTTCCTGAAAATCAGTGCGGCCTGTGGCCTGCCGCACGTAGTATTACATACCAAATAGTACGATGGGTTCTGAAGTCCTTTAATCGCCCCTCCGTGAACCCAGGGCTCTTCAATTAGTCCTATTTGGACGTTTCCCCTAGCCAGCCTGCTGCTTAAGGCACTTGATGCTGCCTTTGAGTGCTGCAGGTTGATTTGAAGGCACTGCCACTTACCCTTCATTTTTGGGCCTTGGAATGACGCCCACCTCTGGCATCCTTCAGTTTGTCCTGGGGCATAATCCTGCCCTTTGGATGCACATCAGCCTGCTTCTTGGGTGGACTCTTGGTCAGGCTTTCCCTTGGAGCCTTTCTGATCCCTGGAGATTTGTTGGCCTCTCCGGAACCAGTTGCGGATTCCAACGGCGGATTTTTACCCTGATCCAGGGGCTCTTTGGAGCTTGAGGCTCCTACCGCTTCATCAGGCTTGTCCTGCTTTACCTTGGTGCGAAGCTGTACTTCGCCGTAGCGATACCCAACGAGGTAATTGCGTTTTTTTAACTTCTCCATGGACAGAGCATCCACGGAGAAGGTAACCTCTTGAGTGGGTCCAGCGATCACCCTTCTTAAAACCCTCCAGTTAGAGGCATCTCATCAATTCTGGACTGCAATCAGTTGCAGGATGCGTTCGTCCCTGTACTGCCTGGAAAATATCCCACTAGGATATCGTTGTGCGGCATTTACTCCGCTCCAACGACTTTTAGGGCTACACATTCCCCTTTGTTAGGACTATATCCATGATATACTCCAGTGTGGACTTTATTTGTTCCACTGACAGGAGAGTAGCAGGGTAGTCCTTTGCCATAACACCAACCTTCAGTCCTTTTACAGCCTAACTGTATGATGCCATTTTTTGGGGATTTTACTTCCCCTCTCTGACGCCACTCGGGCTTGTGCTTGTGAGGGCCTTATTTTGCCCCTTCACCCGCTTGAGTGGTGATATGCCGCTCGTGGAGGACTGTATAGTCCCTTTCGCACATTTGGCTGGCGTACCCTTTGGCGTACTGGTACGTTTTTCGGTCTTTTGCTTACGCGCTGGACCGAAGTGCTGTAAGGCCTTTTGTGCTGCCTCTTCTCGCGTCATGCCCTTGCTGATGAGGTATTTAAACCTCTTGTTCCCAGCACTGCTTAGGCGCGGCTTGTGTGCCTGGAGGTCCTTGGACTTTTGCCCAGCCTAATCTCCACTGCTGGCTAGGAGTAGTTCCTCCCTGTCGGTCTCAGGCAAGTCCTCTCCCGTGGCAAGGATTTCACACTCCATCGCCGTAGTTTTTTCCTTTGAGGGAGACGAGCCCTTATTTGTTGGTTCTTGGTTCATTACTGATCCCACGAGAAACTAGGGAAATAAACGGTCACCTGCAGCAGAGCCCCGCATGCCACAGGAAGGCTATTTGAAACCGGAGGTCACCTGATATCCATACTAAGTTCGCATACTAAGCTTCCTCTTAGCCATGCAGCCTTCGGCATATGCTGTTCCGCCTTGGCTTGAGGAGTTTTTTATTGTGGCTCTCACTGCCAGCGAGTCTTGTCCACGTACAGCGGTGAGTTACAGATATAACCTGCCTGGTGGCTTTACAGCCAGTCAGAGCAGGGTATCGTACCCTTTAGTGCAAGCTCTAAGCCACGACACGACAGCTGAGCAGGGTGTGCATGCTGCTTAGTCAGATCCATCATCTAAGTCCTTTCCAGCATGGGTACCCCTATCGGGTGCTGATGCTCCCGCTGATGTAGCACATAGGATCATCTGGATACGCAAGCTCCCCCACCACGTCAAGGTGAGCACACACGGGGGGGATCAAAATTCTTAATATTATTTCTTTCCTTTTCAAAATTTAAATTTAGTATCAATGAATAACTGAGCAATTATTGTTAACTCTTGAAAATATTTCTTGGAATATTTCGTGTTTGTAAGAAAAAAAAAAACAGGTCTTCCAGTAAAGTTCTAATGGAGAATATTTTACAATAGTTCCCTAATAAAAATAATAAAACTTTTTATTACTTCTATAAAAATAATATTCTTTAATGGGTATGTAAATAAGTATAAACATATCTTTTATAAATATGTTTAAATATATATGCCAATACTCCTATTCATTTGGAAAAAGAGGGCATTTTTAATAAAATAATTTTAAAATTTTATTTTATTCATTACAAACACAATATTTACTGTATAAATCGTATATTGTAACGTATTAAATTGTTACTGTTTTATCAATATGTAATTTGGTTATATACATTTATTTTAGGGGTATTTTACGGATGTATACTTACGAGCTGCAAATGCACTTACACCACTTTCAAAATTAGACAATTATAAAAATAGTTTAATTTCAATTTTGAAAAATCTAATATCACTTAAATATAATTTATATCAATCCAATTTTGTTTACAAGTAATAATACGATATAAAATAGAAGTAGTATTTTTAATTTTAGACGCTAGTTACAATGTTAAAATTACAATATATTGATAGTATTTACTTATGCTCTGCATGTGGCAGTATTTCGAACTATGCATGATGCATCGGAGATATATAAGGTAATAACTGATTGATGTCTTTATATTTTTCATAAGTAATAGGCCTGGCATCTTGGTACAAGGTCGCGAGGGCGTTTTTTTCAAATTTTAGCGGCCTTCCAGAATGTTCTCTATTAGTGCTTTTTCTTATCTGTTTTTAATCGAATATTGAAGATTTTTTATTGAAACCATTTCAAAAATGGACACCACTTTCATAATAAACGGTCTATATATCCCTATTATACAGGGTCCTGCAACAGTGCGTCGGGCTTTCCTAGCGCCTTTCTCGTGAGAAATAGAAAAAAATGTTTCGTATAAAAAATTAGTGATTTAAAAATCTCTATGCCGTAAAATTATTTTCAAATATACAGGGTGTCCCAATTTAATAATAGTCTTTATTTCTATCTTAAATTACAATAAGTACAATAAGAAAGAAAGTGCGTCACTATAAAAAAAAAATACAAGGAAAATAAAATCATATGTATACATTACTAATCAAAATATTCTTCTAAACTATATAATTCTTTGTCACATAAGAACCTAAACAAATTTTCTTTAAACTTCTTGATAGTACTAATACACTTAAGAGTATCAGGCAGTTTATTAAATAGTAAAATCCCATTGTAACGTAAAGATTTTTCTGAAGCAGTTAATCTGTGTTTTGGAATATTAAAATTATTTTTATGCCGTGTATAACAAAAGCAAACTTTTTTTAATGGAACACCCTGTATATTTTTTCATTTTCTAATTTGGATAATATTTTATAACTTAAACCTTTTTTTGGTTTCGATGTGGCATTTCCGAGTTATTGACGTTTTTCTGAAAAAAAATTAAAAAGCGTAGGTTCACAAAAAAATTATTCTGATGTTCTATTTAAAATTCAAGAAATTTTCTTTTTCCTATGATTGGTCATAAGTACTGTTTATGTACCAGTGTTAAAAATGTTCACTTTTGAGGAACCCTGCCTTTGTATCAGACACGCCATTTTCTAAAATTTCAAATTGTCGTAACTCTTTTTTTTAAATGGAATCACATATTTATTAAAATTTTATATTGTTTTGCATCTAATTTCCTACAAAAAATATTAAGGATACCCTATACCTAAAAGTGATATTTTTCAAGATATAAATGAATTTATATTTCAAACGGTTGTTGAATACGAATTTGTTTTTGAATAGATAGCTATGACTGAAAAAAATGCATCTGTCATTTAAACAATAAGTTTGGTATGTATAGTTGCATTGTAGGTGATTATAAAAATGCAATTTTTGAGAAGAATTAATTGATGAGATATATGGTACTGGAGAAGGTGGAATTATTTATGCTCAGTGCTACCCAGATTGGCGAAAACAATTATTTTTTTTATTATTCGGTTAGATTAGAAAGAAATGCCAAACTTTGCAAATAATAATATGTCTAAACCCCATAGTTGTTGAGATATTTAATAATTTTCACAAAAATAACCATTTAATTATACATACTTCTATGTACGGAGTTGATCATGCTGAGGCAAAGTAACTAACAAAATGTAAGTAAGTGTCAATGTGAGATAAACAGAAACAGATAATACGATTCATTATTTTATTCCAAAGAAGTGAAAGATAACAAAATTATTAATACAAAAGAGAGACAATACTACAGTAAATGTTCAAAATGTCTTCCATTTTCATTTAGGCACAAATTAATTAGCCGCTAAAAAGACCTTTCCACAATTCGTTGGTGCATATTCAATGGTGCTGTTGGTAATTCCTTATAAACAATCTCTTTTAAGTATCCCTACAAGAAAACGTCAGATTTTGTTAGATCCGGAGATCTAGCAGGTCATTTGGTGGGTCCATTCCTACCAATCCACTGGTTGGGAAAAATGAAATGCCCTCACGTCTTGCAACAATTAGGCAGGTGCCCCGTCTTGATATAACCACACCCTGTTTCTTGTTAGTTATTGTATATTAGCTAACGTTCCGAGTAATTCAATTTGCAAGAAGTACAAATACATACACCTACTGAGATGGCCCTCGAAGAAATGTGGACCTACTACATGGTTTCCAAAAATTCCGCCCCAGACATTCGATGCTGATGATCAACTTGTCTCATAACATGCGGATTATCAGTTAAATAAGAGTGAAAATTGTACCTATTGACAGATCCGTTGTTATGGGATGACGCCTCATCCGTGAATAAAATATATTGGAAAAACGCAAGATCCTCCTGTATTTTCTGTCTTCCCCAGATACAAAATTCGGAACGAAATTAAAAATCAGTATTACTCAGTTCTTGATGTAGCTGAATATGATATGCATGATATCGATTTTTCTTCAGAATGCTTTGTACTTACTTCTCGCTTATGCCAGTTCATTCACCAATGTCTTTTTGGTTCACGTTGGGATGCTCACTTGCTGTTAATAGCACTTTCCTCGTTGATGATAGGCTTTCTTCTTTTGTTTTTTGTAATTCAAAAATCATATCGACTAGTTGATAATTTGCTATCTACTTTTACCGCGAAACGGAGAGAATTACTTTGCAGAAAATATCAGAGAGATTTACATGTCAAACTAATTGTTTAATTGACAGATGTATTTTTTTCAGTCATGGCTATCTATTCAAAAACAAATTCGCATTCAACAACCGTTTGAAACATAAATTCTTTTATATCTTGAAAAATATCACTTTTAGGTATAGGGTATGCTTAATATTTTTTGTAGGAAATTAGATGCAGAATAATATAAAATTTAAAAAAATATATGATTCCATTTAAAAAAAAAGAGTTACGAATTTTTTTGAAATTATAGAAAATGACGTGTCTGATACAAAGGCATGGTTCCTCAAAAGTGAAAATTTTTAAGACTGGTACATAAACAGTACTTATGACCAACCATAGGAAAAAGAAAATTTCTTAAATTTTAAATAGAACATCAGAATAATTTTTTTTGTGAACCTCCGCTTTTTACATTTTTTTCAGAAAAACATTAATAACTCGGAAATGCCACATCGAAATTCAAAACCAAAAAAAGGTTCAAGTAGTAAAATTTTATCCAAATTAGAAAATGAAAAAATATACAGGGTGTTCCATTAAAAAAATGTTTGCTTTTGTTATACCGCAAAATTGGGACACCCTGTATATTGGAAAATAATTTTACGGCATAGAGATTTTTAAATCAATAAATTTTTATACGAAACATTTTTTCTGTCTCTCAGGAGAAAGGCGCTAGGAAAGCCCGACGCACTGTTGCAGGACCCTGTATAATTGTTTAAATAGAGGTGAAATTAATTTGGTTGTTTATTAGAATCGCTTGAAATACATTTACAGCCAATTTGCCGTTCATTCAAACAACCCTACTTTTCATTAAAGAAAAATAAATATAATTAGAATCCCTTGAACTAATTTATTTCATTATTACATTGGCGTCATCCTCGCACGCTCCAATTATATCCTTATTTAAGGAGCTTAACTTATGTTTCCTAAAGCTAACTAAGCTTGTTTCATATTTGTAATTTAAATATTTACAAATCTAGCAAGTGTCGATTACTTTATATTTTTATTTAATATATCATAATGCATCTTTTCTTGTCATTAAGTTTTACTATGTGTTTATAGAAACTATTAAAATATGAAACTATTCAAAATCTAATATCTGTAATATCAAGACATAAATGCATACCAATACTCTACTTTATAAGATAAAACAAATGTAATGTAAGAATATAATAAATTAAAAACAATATTAATTGTTTAAAATTACATTTTTAATATACCATAGTTTAATGAAATTGTATACATACCCACCCTATTCATAAAAAAATAATTATGTATTTTATTGCTAAAAGCCTGGTGACCTTAGTTTGATAACCATTGGCTAGTATAAATTAATTTATTAGAATTGACTGTTTATTCGCCTTAAGTAGATACTTAAGAAAACGCAGGAAAAACACTCTTCTCGCCTAGGGGCCCGTCAAGGCACTTTCTAACACTAAACAGCACTAAGCCACGGATAACGGGTGAACTTATAAAAGGTAGCAACAAAGGATACTCATCAACTTCACAGCTATGCTACAAGATAGTTCTTATAACAATTTTAATAAACCGAAAATATTCAAAACCAGGCTATATGCATTAATGTTCCTGTATTCTAAGATTGACGTATAATTAAATGGAAGAGTTAAGGTGGAAGTTATTGATTTAAATATAATTTCTCTTTCTCGAGAATATCTGTTACTGCACATAACTATGTGCTCCAATATACCATCTCATCGTAGTCTTAAATTGGACCATCCTTACGATTAATTTTGTGTATAATTATGTCATACAAAACTATTTTCACTTATTTTCTTTTTTGGGATCCCGTGAATCCAAACGTGGTTAAGGATAGCAACATTATTGATGTTAGAGGAAAAATAAATGTCTAGCTAATAATATTTTATAAATCGTGTAAGTACAATAATATTATTATAAATCAAAAACAATTGCTATGGTTTCACTGTTTCCATTTTTACTGTGTTTAATCATTACTTTAATATACAATGTGTCTGCTTAAGTTCGCACCATATGGAAAACTTTTTTGGCTCAAAAGTAAAGTACTTACCTTTATTTATGAAAACATCGGAAACTTTTTTTAGATATCTATTTATTCGTTACAACTTTGATAACCTTTAAGTCTCGTAACCTCTATGTTGCATTATTTTTATAATGCATTAACATTGATACATAACAAAATTATTTTATTTTGCAATAATTATTAACTACATACTAGAATACAGTGCTGATAATGTTGATTGCATAACATCCGTGTAATACCTTTCATCAATTCACTATTGCTTGAACATATCCGCCTCTTCTTACAATACTGATTTCCATTCTACAAGGAAATTTCCTCAATACATTTATAATTATATTAGGAGTTATACCCTGAATTGTTTCCATGATAATTGTTTCCAAATGTTCTACTGAATAGCCTGTGTTGATATACCCGTTCTTTTAAGTAACACCATACGAAAAATCTAATTTCTAGTTTTAATCGTAAAGTGAAGAGTAGAGTCAGACAAATATGCGAAGACACTGTTCCATTAGACGTAAACGTAGCTTCGTCAGAAAAAACTTTGCCTGGCAAAAAAAGGATCGTCTTCTAGCCTTCCTTGGATCAGAAAACAAAAATCTAGTCATCTGTCGTAGTTCCCAGGTTTTAAAATATGGATATATTGTGGTTTATATGAATGTAGCTTGTTCTCCTTAAATATTTGGGATATTGTATCTTTACCAATTATATATGGAAGCGAAGATGCCTATTATCGCAGAGACAATTTAGGTTTTTCCACTGCAGATAACATTACAATTAACTTCATCTCCTCACCTGCAACAGATTTTCGACGTTTGTTTGTGAATTTATTTTTAACATCGCCACAGGATTTGATTTTTTTTCATAATTCTCATTACTGATGTATGGTGTATATTTTACTCTAGATGTCTGTTATTAAAAATTTCAGCTGCTTCACTATAAGTTTTATAATTTTCACCAACGATTAAAACAAATTCTACATTTTCTTCCACACTTAATATTACCGGCATGTTAACAAATTTTATCTGACGTTCACTGTCAAACAATTCTTGCTATCAAGAAATCATTTGTTTATCGGTGCATCCTAGATTTCACGTAACTACAGTTACATTTGCATTGTGGTTGTAGTTATGAAAAAAAAAAACATGATTTTTTCCATGGATATTATAATTTTCTATATTATCACAAATAATAATAAAGGTACTTTACTCTTCAGCATAATTCATATTTTTTGACAATACTCATATTCGGCTTAAAAAATTATGTCTGATGATTGTATTTTAAGTTTTGGGCCATGCAGAACTCTTTATAAAGAATAACTTTTTTCGTAAAATTAATCATAAACAAGTTTTCCATATGTTGCGAACTTAAGCAGACACAATATATGGTAAGTACAATAAACAAATATCGAACAATGTAGAATTAAAACATCTTAACCTACATTGGCGTTGAAGCACATATTAAATAATAATTAGAAAAAACACGAAAATATTTCGTAAAATCTACAACAACATATTAAATAGGTTTGCAAAAGTAAATACATGTGTATTTCGTACACTTAATTGAAAATTAATTTTATTATTCGAAATACTCATCAGAAAAGGCCACCTTATCAAATATCAAACATAACCACAATATGCATCATATTTAATTACCTCCATGCAAACCCATATTCGCTATAATTCTGCTATATTTAAAAAGATATATGTTGACATTATTTTATGTATGAGTTTTATAATTTAATAATAACTTAATTATTAATAATAAATAATAATCTTTGTATAACAGTTCATTGTGATTTCCATTGTATTTAAGTTACTTTTAGTTTGATAATGACCAACTTATAGTCGAAACTATTGTCACTGAGTAATTAAAAAAAATAGAAGGTTAAAATAAAGTTAACATATTTTAATTACAATTCATTCAAGATGTACCACAAAGTAAACGCCTCTACCATTAAATATTCTATTTTATTGTTTTTTATATCAAAAGTCAGATACTTTGCTAAAATCTATGAATAATTCAATAATCGAAAACACAACGGGGAATCTAACATATATATAAATACAAAAGCAATCGTCCAATCACTCTGGAAAATAAACTTTTTATTTCGAAGTCGAAAAACTAAAGCCATTTAATAGTTATTTTTATAACACAGGGGGATTCAAAACAAAAATTCAATAATTTTCTACGAATATTTATTTATCAAATTATGACGTAATTATTGTTGTTGAAACTTGGCTAACGGGTGACATCAATGAATCAGAAATTAACATAGGGGCTTTTAATATTTTTCAGTTGGACAGAAATAAATTATCAAGTGAAAAAGTGCGAAATGGTGGCATACACCTTGCAATCAGAAAAAAAAAATAAACGCGTGTCTGATCGATGTAGACGGTCATCAGATTGAGCTTTACTTTCACTCATTAAATTATATTATTGGTAGAGTTTACCTGCTACCGAATTCGAACTTAGAAAACTATCAACAGCACTGCTCCTGTCTAGAACAAATCGCAGATCTTTATCCCGGTCAAAAATATTTAGTCTGTGATGTGTATAACTTACCTAATGCTGGATTTATCAACGTTCATTTAGGAGTGTCTTCTCCAAATTTTAATAATTGTTGCGCAGTCTGTTGCACAAAGTTTTGGATTTTTAAATCTCTTTCAAATTAATAACACCTCTAATTCAAGAGCAACATTTCTAGGCATAATTTTCAGTTCAAAAGAAGATGCAAGTGCAGTACTTGCTTCTGATGTTCTAATCGCCAACACCTAGCATAATTCGGGTTACTGAATCACAATTAATGGGTTGCGTGAACATGACGTTCTACAAACATCGAATGTAATTTATTTATACGATAAAGCGGATTATTTTAGTATGAATAATATTATTGTGTCAATAGATTGATACTCACTATTTTATAATTTAAAATTATATCATCAATTGAAATATTTTTTAAGATTGTGTATGACTGTATCAGTAATTTAATATCTAAAAAACTGTGGATACCAGAAAGAGCAAATTTCCGATTTCGTTAAAAGCACTTTAAAAACAGAGATTAATAAAAAAAATGGCGAAATTCATTATTATGGTTTAGTACTTACGGCAGCAATGTAAAGAATTAAATAATTCATTATATATAGAGATTATATGAACACCTTTGCAAATTCACTGCAGTTTATACAAAAGACGATTCAACTTCTAGTTTAAATTATAGCAAAACAGTCTTTGGTGACTTTATTAATATTTCTCTGAGGGATGTTTATGATAGAATAATTAAGTCAAGCAATTGTTGTGGCCTAGATAATATTCCTAATAATTTTCAGAAAAGTTGCACATTCTCAATTTGAAAACCATTGCATTTATTATTTATATTTTCATTGAAAAGGGGTTATGTACCAGCCATTTAGAAAAATAATTTTTTTTCACACCTATTTACAAATCAGGGCGCTGTGATTGCATATAACTTGATACATATCCACAAGTAATTAATTAGGTTTATATCCGTTCTCGTTACCGATGGTGAGTTTTATTTCCTTACACATGAATAGCAACTATGTAAAATATTTTATTATTCAAAAATATCTTAAGATTAATCATTTTTATTCTAATTATAGTCAAAAACTGTATTATATGAACCCCCAACACTACAATAGCACATACACCTTCAACACTACCTCGGAATACACGTGACTTCAAATGGCCAAGTTATGGATAAACAACGGCAAGGACAAAGATGTCATTTTAATCAGATCAAAACAAGTATTCATTTAGAAAAAGAATTTTTTAACACCTTGTTACAAATCAGGGCGGTGTGATTGCATATAACTTGATGCATATCCACAAGTCATTAATTAGGTTTATATCCGTTCTCGTTACCGATGGTGAGTTTTATTTCCTTACACATGAATGGCAACTATGTAAAATATTTTATTATTCAAAAATATCTGAAGATTAATAATTTTTATGCTAATTATAGTCAAAAACTGTATTATATGAACCCCAGCACTACAATAGCGCATACACCTTTATCGGAATACACGTGACTTCAAATGGCCGAGTTATGGATAAACAACGGCAAGGACAAAGATGTCATTTTAATCAGATCAAAACAAGGATTCATTAAAATTTTGAAAGGCAAAAACAGCATCTTTCGCGGCGTTAACCGTCGTGCCTCGTGAGCGCAATCCTGCAGCGACGTCATACTCATGTGTGATCAAATCGCTTGAGTCCTAGATCGAAGGCGCGACTATCAGTGAGAATAATCGCTGCATCTAGAATGCATATACAAGACTACTACAACAACAATTAAAATATATGTATAAAATATATCCAGTAGAACAAAGTAAAGAACCACAACTTTTGCCTGTACCCTGCAACAAATGTTCAAAGTTCGACCACATAAATGCACAGTTGAATATATCACCGTTACCTGCCCGACACCACTTACGGCCAAGTACACTTAATGCGACAAAGATGACCATCGCGCCTGGTCCAAGTGCCCCAATTCACCCTCGCCAAACAATAGAATGAATCCGAACATGAAAATTCACTGCACCAACAAAAATCATCAGACATAGACGACGAACAAATCAAGAAACCACGCATTCACAAATCAATCACCCTACATGATACTATTCTCGACACGTATATATCAGAAATTAATAACCCTACTAACACCGACAAACAGATACTTCTAAAAAACTTGACCGTTTCATTAGCTCGTATAAAATAGATTTTCATGCATCATTTTTATTTAATCGAATGTTTGGGGTCATGTTCGACCTATGTGCTCCCAATATTATTCCCACTGCCCCCAGCGAAGCCATTTGCACAGCTCATTCAATCGTTAACATTTAATAGTCTAAACCTTATATATTCCAATATAAACTTGCTATCTAAAAAATATCACACACACATATATATATATATATATATATATATATACATCCTTTACAATTGCCTTTAAGCAATCCGAAACATGTTTGCATGCTTGTTTAAATCAAATTCCAACGTCCTTCTTTCTCCTTTTAAAACTGGCCATTCACCAAAAATTAACTTGTTCCTATTATAAATCTCCATTCCTAAATCAATGACGCAATATTTATAAAGGCATTCTTGTTCGACAACAAGGTGATTTCATTATGTGAAGAATGAAGACAAATGCTATCTATCATTTGAAGAAAAGATACAGTTCTTTTCTTAGGGGGTACTTAGGATTTATCAAATAAATAGAAATTAAATGTGTTATTCAGACCTTTGTTAATATTGGTATTATATGTTATAGAGAGACTAGAACATACATCTATATATGCTTTCACGTAAAAAACCTAAATCTTTAAAAACTAACATCGTTACAACTGAGTCGAATTGTTTCTAAAGTCTTACTACCTATAGCCTAATTATTAAAATTTAATTAAAATTATTGGACTTGACCATATACATAGACACATCCTAATATCCTTACCATTCCATATACACGATCACGTCCTTAATAATATTAACTTTTTTTACAAAAAAAAACAATACTTCCCAGTGTGTAAAATAGGAATTGTAATTTACAACCCTCCACTTTATTATCTAGCTATCATCATATCATGCTCCTACTTTTTATTGGAAATCTATGAGTCTCTCCTCAAAAATAAAATCGTTTTTCTAATTTCCAACCACATACCCTAATACTAGTTTTTTTTTCTTTCCTGTCGATCAAATTACCTTCCATTCTCTTTCCTATTTTCAAATAAATAATTTCTTTGTAATAGATCCACAACTCTTCTTCTTTTAGATCAATGACTCTCCCAAAGGCTTTCCTCTCTCGTCCCTGTTATACAACATATTTTGCGTTGATGTCTATAACTCTGATCTTCTCTACTTTAATCCATCAAAAATCTCCTGAAATTTGCAGATAATATTGCCCCAATCACACATGCTCCCACACTACCAAAAGCTCTGGAATTCCTTCAAGAACTTATTGAAACCCTTCAGCGATGGTTTGCTATTCATCGAATTAAAATCAATTATCTCAAATCTCCATTCCTCACTTGCGATGATAATTCCTTATATCGCACTAATAATTAACCTCCTAAACTATGATTCCTCCCTCAGTTTCCGTTAAGATTTGGGCATAACTATAGATCGAGAAGGCAATTTAAAAAAATCACACTGCTAATGTCGCGTGGGGGTCGTCGTCGTCGTCAATGGCAAAAGGTGGGGTTACTGACTTATTATTAATAGGGAATGGAAGGTTACTTACTTGACGAAGAACGAGAAGAAACCAAATATTCAACTGGACTATTTATTACAACACTTAACTTCCTAGATGTTGGGACAACCTCTTTGATTACCAGCTAAATCTCGGCTTTATTGAGAAAGTTCTTGAATTCAGCTGAGCACGGGCGTACATACTCCCGGATAGGAAGCCACGTGATATTTCCTGTCTCAAATATCCCCTGTCCGCGATATTTCCCCCCCCTTTAGTAAATCGGTGCTCCAACGATTACTTATCTTAGCCTAACCTAATCTATAGTACTTAGGGTCTTAGTCCACACTACATCATCACTTTTTGAGTCTATCCAGTCTTGACGTGTCCGAGGTGTCGGCTGACCTCTTACTAGGAGACAAGTTGAGTTGGCCATGCGGTGACTGTTTTCTGTGAGCTGCTTGGTGGAGCATTTATGGTACTGGCCAGTCGTTGGGAGGCCAGTACCATAAAGGCCAGTACCATGTCTGCACTCTAACCAAGGGGGCAAACCTAGCGGCACCGTTAACGTACACTTAACTCCCATTTCCCACAATATTGCAGGTACTTCGCTCCAGCAGCGACGGGATCCAGCCCTGTGGTATCCTTTCATAGACGCTAAATAATTCAATTAAACTTAATACTAAACTAAAATTATTGACATACATTTCATTCGCACTCACAATCATTCTCTGGCACATTCTGGTACATCAGTATTCACTTGCATGTTGGGCCAATACTTAGCAAAAATAGGGTTATCTTTTACATTTGTGTCTCTGTTACGCGGATGCCTCGTTCTAATTTATTAGTAGTGAATCAGAGACTTTGACCATTGGGCATTCTCAAGGAGGCATGTTTTCTCTCCACCGTCGTTAACCGGGAACCATTTAATTTTGAGAATTTTTTATAGCAATTTTTAAAAACATCAATTCCGTCGTCAAACGTGAACGGAAAGTATTTATCACTTGGGGTGTACAGGATGTTTACAAGGGTATTTGATGGTAATAGGATAGACGTCACTGTTCCTTATACTTCTATTTCTAAATCGGTGGTTAACAATATTAACATAGACATATATTTCTGTTATTTATAGACTGTTTAATTTGATTATATTGAAAATTTTTAAATGGAGTGTTAACGGATTGAATTGTTTTACCAATCAAAAAAATAAACAGCATGTCGAAGTATGTGATTTTTTTTGAGATTTTGAAAAATGAACTCGTAATATATTCTTTTCTCATCAGATGAAGAAAAGCTGCAAGCCCTTTATACCCGCTTCTATTTCGAGAGTGATAGATATGTTCTTGCAGATCTTCTCCTCCTCCCCGAGGACGCTTGTAACGCTTTGAACTCGAGGCCAAACTCTGCAACGTCCGCGACTCGCCATTCGCAATTATCAATTTCACATCTCCTCTTTCCTCGAAAGCGATCCCGTCGTAATTGACGCCGAACATGCAAATTCATCAAGTTATTGGACCATTTTACTCTATCTAAAACTAAATTCAATTATTACCCTATTCCTTATAACTGATTACCCTAGATTCCTATAAAATAAACGTATAATTAAGTAAATTAACTTATTAAATAATGACCTCTATCTGATAGAATTCTCCTTGGGTATCCATGTAGACATATGATATTTTCCATAAAAAAAATTGGCTACTTGCGTAGTCGGTTGCCACGATAATCATAGTTTTTCCCGATATGCTCCTTCCGAAGGGTCCTAGTAGGTCGATTCCGATTACATCAAATGGTTTCCCTACTTTGATTGGTTGTAGTGAGCCAAGAGGTTTCCTGTTTTCCATACCTTTTCTTGCTTGACAATCTGGGCAGCCGCGGATGAATGTAATTATGTCATTTCTCATGCCGTCCCAAAAATATCGCCAAAATATCCAGCCATAGGTTCAGAATGGTTGATATACAGGATTTCAAATTTTAAGTGACTTGGGTTACATAGCAGATGTTTATTTCCTGATAATGCGGAATTTTTCTTATATAATGCACCGGTATCTATCACATAATTATGAGCTCTTCTTCGCATCGCGGGCGTGCCAAGAGTATTAGAGGTATCTAATATGATGTTGATTATTTCTTGTAATCTGTCGTCTTGCTTCTGCTCCTTTATGATATCCTCTGGACTTAATAGATATGTTGGAAGTTCGTTTGGCATTTCCTCATCAGCTGTTGTTGCTGTTTTGACGGGATGTCTAGACAAACAGTCTACGTCCTTGTGCGCTATACCATTTATATGCACAACTGTGTAATTATACTCCGACAATTAAATCGCCCACCTCAATAGTTTTCCTGTAAGATCCCGAAAATATTTTAATCAGCATAGTGCATGATGATCCGTTACTATCGTGATGTGCCGCCCGTGAACTAAGTGTCTTATATTACCGAGACTCCAAACAACCCTCAGTACTTCTAGTTCCGAAATAGTGAAATTTTTTCAGCCTTTGTTAGGGTTCGGCTAATAAATGCAACTGGATGTTTACCGTCATGATTTTCTTGCAGTAGGATTGCATCAATTCCATATCTACAGGCGTCTGTTCTTAATTCGACATATTTCGTTAAGTCGAAGTGAATTAAAACAGGAACAGATGACAATACATTTTTTTAAATTATCAAACGATGTTTGTTAAGACGCATCCCAAACAAAACCTCCCTTTTTTGTTGCATTATGCAGGGGTTGAGCAATCATTGAATAATTGCTAATACATTTCCTGTAATAGTTGCATGTCTCCAAAAAACTTTGAACGTCTTTTGTGTTTGTGGGAACTAGGAAATTTCCGATTCCAGCAATTTTTTCATGGACAGTTTTAATTCCTTCTTCGTTAATTATAAATCCGAGTACTTTAATTTCATTTTCCAATAAGATGCATTTCGAGGGTTTTAATTTTAAATTCGCTTGTCGGAGCCTCTCGAATATGATCTTCAAAAGTTTCGCTAAAAACGATGATGTCATCTAAATAAATTAGTACGTCCTTCCATTTAAGTCCGTGAAAAACAATATCTGCAAACGCTTGAAATGTTGCTAGCGCGTTACAAAATCCGAATGGTAGCACGTTGAATTCGTATAGCCCATTATGGGTACACAGTCAGTTTTTTCCTTTCTTCTTTAACGCCCATTTGCCAGTAACCGCTTAATAAGTCTAGCGTGGAAAAATCTTCTATAACGGTAAAGGGTAGTTATTTTTCTTAGACACGGAATTTAATTTTACAGGCGAAGACCATGGTGATTTGTTAGGCCTTGTAATACTATTTTGCAGCGTTTCCGATTTGATTCGATTTGATTTTCAATCACCTGTTTTTCTTTGTAAGATGTCCGATATGGTTTACATTTTATAGGAGTCGTCCCTGGGTTTAGTTCGATCTCATGTACTTGAAGGGAATATTGAGCGATTATTTATTTATTTATTTATTTATTTATTTATTATTATGCTTTAGCTTACTTCTTAACAAAATACACGTGAATATATAAAAAACAATACAAAACATACAAAAATTTTAGATAGAAGAAGCTTAATTGATAAATGACTTGTCGGTATTCGTTGATTTTCTAAGATATTTCCATAGGGGTCATCCTCTAAAGTAAACACGTTGTTGATTTTATTGCTTTCTTGTAAGAATCCTATGGTGGATCCTTTCAGAAGTCTCGTATCAACGAATGCATGCAATTTTATTTTAATTCTTTAACAACGTTGTTTATTGTCTCTGCAATCTCAATTAACTCTAAGTTTGTAGGGTTTAAACACTGATAATTAGGACGCAGTGTTGTGTTCCCTGGTCTGGTGCGTATTTTTGCAAAACTGGTGATGCACTGCCGGGCTCCACGATTAGTGTTTCCATCAACGTAGCTTTATTTTCTTGAATAGGGTGATGATCGAGGTCAATTTGTATAAGCTCTTCAATATCTCGGTTTAATTGTTCCATGTATTTATTTTGTTTGTTTACTTCTTTTTTCCTACCATTAAAAACTAGTGACTTATCAACGTAATTTATCACGGCGCACAGTGGCCGTTTGCCGCATTCTAGCTGGACATTTCACTAAAAATGAAGTTCGAGGGTTTGGGAATTTTTATGTAAATATCAATACAATAATGTCCAGTTAGTTAAGAGGTAGTGTCATAAAAACCCCAACCCTCTTGGTGCGGTTGTACTCCGTGACCAAAGCGCACACTTTTCAGTCTACATTCAACTATCGAATAATTCTTGTTTCGACGGGTTGTTGTAATATTATAGTGCCGTATTAAGTTTAACTTTTTTATAAAAGCATGGATAATTGTCCCACAGGTATGTGCATGTTATAGAAATTTTAGTTTTGTAAATAAAATGAGCCAATTTGTAAAAAAAACATTGAAATACAGGTTACCTGCCCGCTAGAATAATTTAAATTACTGATATTCAAAAGTGAAAAACTAGTGAGATCCACTTGGGTCCAGGCTAAAATATTTTTTTATTAATAATATTACTAATTTGCTTCATGACTGAGAGAAAATTGGGTGCAGTAAATTGCAGGTTACGATTTTATTAATTTTTTTAGGTCGCGTATCGTTCCAGCGCAGACGTTTATTTGATATATGGCGCGCAGAAAACTCATTGCAAGAAAAGAATGCTGCAGTTTTTTCATACATTGCTAAGCAATTTCTAATTGATGAAGAGACAGAAAATGAAAATTTGGAAAATTTGTCTCACCAAGTTAAAAATTTAACATCAAAATTGACTTTAAAATGGAAAAAATCATCTCGTCATCTCCCAACATTTGATTCGAATTTTTCGGAATGGATAGAAAAACAAGAAGAATTCTCATTAAAAAATATATCATCCGAGACAGGTCCATCGACTAGTAAAGGCAGATTACCGTATAAAGCTTTCTTGGAGTTGACGTCCCGTTCGAAGAAAAGGAAAATAAAACCATTACTGGAAACATATTCACAAGAAGAGTTATCATTTGCAACTCAGAGTAGCTTGCGATCATCTGGCCGTAGAGACAGTGCGAAAATGTTAAGAGAAGTTGCTGACTATTCACCTACAAGGGGAACAGTGATTAAAAAAGCGTGGAAGACTTTTCCGAAGCAACTTATAAAATATACGCCTCAGGAAGCGCTTGCTTTATATATAGATGGTAGATTCACAAAAAATTCTTACCGATTAATTCAATCTGGTGCAAAAGTCCGAAATGCTGATATCTATCCTAGTTACGGCTATATACTAAAAGCGAAACAAGCGTGTTATCCGGACGATGAACAAATAAAAGTTACCGAAATATCCGCTAAGGTTTCATTACAAGCTCTTGTAGATAAAACTGTCACTAGATTATTGAAATCCATAGAAGCTGTTGTACCTGAAAATTATAAAAAAAAATTGGTCAGGAAGTAGTTGTGATTTATAAATGGAGCTGCGATGGAAGTTTGGGACATGCGATATACCAGCAAGCATTTTCCGAAGATGATGATACATCCAAAACAGACGCTTTTCTGTTTTCAGCTTGCATTGTGCCCCTACAACTAAAATCTAAAAATAATAAAATTGTTTGGCAGAATCCTAAACCCTCATCAACTAGATTTTGCAGGCTAATCAAAATACTATTTCAAAAAGAAACACGTGAATTAACAGAAAGAGTTATAGAGGACATAGAAAATCAAATTAAAATAATTATTCCCACAGAAGTAATTTTCAATGAAATAAGATTTAAAATAAGTCATACATTTAAAATGACTATGATTAATGGAAAAACCTTCAGTGTCACAAATTAATCTTCACAATCGTGTGGAATTTGTGGATCTACTCCAAAAATAATGAATAATTTGGATAAATTAAAAAAATTGCCAATAAAAGCCAGCACCTACGAATATGGAATTTCTTCACTGCATGCGTGGATAAGGAGCCTGGAGTGCGTGCTTCATATTGCCTATCATCGCGATATAAAGAAGTGGCATGTTCGTGAAAAAAACGACAAAGAAAAGTTGCAGCAAGCTAAGCTGCAAATACAAAGAAAAGAATTAGGTTTATTAGTAGATGTTCTGAAACAAGGATTTGGAACAACCAATGATGGAAACACAGCTACACGTTTTTTCGAATATTATCAATTGGTTGCGAAAATTACTGGTATAGATGAAAATTTTCTGAAAAGATTAAAAATCATTTTACAAACATTATCGTGCGGATATGCAGTTAATATACAGGCATTTGAAAAATATGCCGTGGAAACTGCAGTTCTCTATATACAACTATATCCATGGTTTTACATGCCTACAAGTATACATAAAATTTTAATACATGGAGCGGATATAATTACGTCGGCAGTTCTGCCAATTGGATTGTTCTCAGAAGAAGCTTTAGAGGCGCGCAATAACGATATACGAAAATATAGAGAATTCCACACAAGAAAATTTTCGCGAATTTTAAACACGACCTATCTATTTCATACGTTGTTATATTCATCTGATCCATATGTGTCTACTATTTCGAAAAAAAATTATATAGCACGGCCATATAGTATAAGATGTTTGGAAAAAGAAGTTTTACAATTATTATCTGATCCCGTAATTCACAATACATCAGATGATTCCAATTCATCTGATTTATCGGAATAATTCAATGTAATATGTTTTTTTTGTGTAAAATATGTTCAAATAATAGTAAAATATATAACTTTAAATATATATATTGTTTTAACCTTATATCGTATTTAAAACACGTTATCGTGGTGAAATTTGAAATGTCCACCTAGAATGCGTGAAACGACAACTGTGCGGCGCCATGTTTTTTTCAGAAAATTATTACCTAAACTAAGTGCTTTGGGGACATTTTTTAATACAAGGGCTGTACAGTGGGTTTTTAAATTTTCTACCGTGACTGTAAATGATGCCTCTCCTAAAGCGTGTGTTATATTGTTATACGCCGTACGTAATAAGTGCTTGTTTTCGTTGGTTCGTTTAAAATTTCCTGCAAGTTTTTCTGATATTATGTTTTGACATGCCCCTGTGTCGATTACAATGTCCGTTGTTATATCATTAATTTTTCCGAATGTTGTTAATATATCTGATTTGGTGTGGTACGAATTTGCGTTGTAAAAGACGGCACTGGGCAATTTTAGTGTCGTTTCTGTAGCCTCTGATGTATGAATTGTTTCCGGAAAGTGGTGTAGGTGCCATACAAGATCGTGCTGTGTGTCCAGGATTTTGACATCGAAAGCAAATTGGTCTACCGTCGGTGGTCCTCGAAAATTGCCGACGTGAGTTGTTTTTTCGGTTGCGCCTCGATAATTGAAAATGCGGATTTAAGCAGTTATTTATCGGAGGGTGGTTGTTGGGATGATACTGAGAATTTTCTATTGCATTTTGTGTTTGCGAACTGTTGGTCGGGTATATGTACGGGTTTTGAAATGGGTGTGTAGATATTCTAGCATGCGTGTTATAAGTATGATGGGGAACGAGGGGGTCAAGTTGTTGCAGAAAAGGATTCGTATTTTGAATAACGGGATTGCAACCGGATGACAATCTTGCAGTTGGTGCCGCTTTCTGTATATCACTCATTTTTAACACTACTTCTTTTAATTTCGCTTTTGTCATGCGTGACGAACGTAGTTCTACATATTTTCTATGTAGATGGGATGCAGTCCGGCCAAAAAATATTAGATATACTAGTTGCTGACCTGTCCTATCTCTTCGCATAATCTACTTACATCATAGTAGTACATTTTAATATCTTCGTTAATACCCTGTTTCCGATAAGCTAATTTTAACTTAATATCACCCGTTGGATCGTCTCCCCCAAACTCTGCAATAAAAGCAGCTGTGGCATCCTGCCATATCTTATCGAAGTTTATTGGTTGTGTCCTGAATCTTGCGTATTAAAATCATGCTTCATTTGTGAGGAAAGAGCCGAAGAATTGAAGCCGGTATTTGTCATCCCAACCATTTGAAAACGACGCTTGTTCAAAAAGACGAAGAAATGATACAACATTGTCAGTCGCGGGGTCAAATGTTGGGGGTATTGTGAATTTCGGTTGTGCGGGCGGTGGATGTATTTTTTTGTATTTAAATCGTCACTTGAAATAATTTATTCCGCCGACTGCGTTTCCGACATTGACCAATTGTCGATGTTTTCTTGAATAAATACGATTGGTTCTAATGGTTGATTGTGGTAGCTCTTGTAGCTTGTATCGAAAATTTCGGAACTTCTGGTAGGCGGGCGAAATTCAGCGAATTCCTGACCGAGTATTTGTGCTTGGTAGCGAGTGTTGTAATTTGGCTTCTTTTTAGACATTTGAGCCCGGCGCGTCCACCAAATATCTCGCGGGGGTCGTTGCTACTTCGAGATCACAGGCAAAAGGTAGGATTACTGACTAATTATTAAAAGGGAGTGGAAGGTTACTTATTTGACGAAGAACGAGAAGAAACCAAACTTTCAACCTCTTTGATTACCAGCTAAATCTCGACTGCCCCGTCCCGGCGGTCCTATGGATCTTCCTAGATTTCCCTAATTAGCATAAAAACTACTTATTAACAATTATCAAAAAAGTCCTTGAATTTCGCTGAGCACTGGCGTACATACTCGCGGACAGGAAGCGACATGATATTTCCTGTCTCGCGACACTATAATAAAAAAAAATAAAATAACTTCTAGGGCAAATGCTTTAGAAGTTTAACATACGCAAATAATGGTATCAAAACTAGAACAGCTGTAAAAATGTATAAAATGATTTGCCGTCCATTACTTGACTATAGCTGTGCTGTCTATTCCACTCCCAGCGATCCAACCTATTAAAGTTAGCAAACGAGCATCCCCTTGCACCCTAACAAATCTCCGGCATCCTCTTAATACTTTACATAATTTTTCTAACAGCACCTCTATGATACAACCGTAGTTATCCCCATTCAAAAATACTTTCAATACTCTGAAAAATTCTCTAAAAATCGTTTCAACTTCCACGTGCTATCCTTCCTAGAAACCTTAATATAAGTCCAAAGTTTAAAAAAAAAAACTAATTGTACCATATTTGATTTATTGACGCAATTAATTATTAATATTAGCGAAACCTTAAATAATACACCTATTGGTTGTACTCATACAATGCAATTTTATTCTTATCATTTCTATTAATATATTAGGGATTAATTTAAATTCAAATTGGTTAGTAATAATCAAATCAAGGCTATGGAGTATGTAGTATGTGCCTAAAATTGTTTATCCTAATTACTTCTATGACTTGAGACAAATTAGTATTTTTTAATACTTTCTATAATATTAAAATATGTCCCAGATGATTAAATTAAATTATATATTTTACCACCTATCTATTTGGATGATTTCAGCCTCTGGTAAAGACTGCGCTATTATTTGATAATTTTTAATTTTATTTTAATTGCTTAGTTAAATGATTTATTATGGAGATAATTTAAAGTTTACTGTTAGTGCTCATTAATACATAAAAACAATATTAATTGTGACTTGAATGAACTATTTTAACGTCATTAATTTAAAAAAATGCTAATTCTAATAACTAATCAGCCATATTTGTTAGCCCTCATAAATTTATTAGTAAAGCTAGGAGTGTGCTATATATTATAATAAAGGGCGATATTAAAAGTTTGAAATAAATATGCAGACATATTTAACCTATGGAAACTATAAACATTTCAATAAGTTACCATTATTTATAAAACAAACATTAAAGTAAATGATTGTAAATACCTTTTATATATCACCTAAAAGGTATTTACAATCATTTATTAATAAGAATATATCACAAAGTAGAGGCCTCTACAATTACCTATTTAAACATTAATGTGTTAGTGTGAGCAAGTGTTATTAGTTACTTTAGTGGAATGTCATAAGCTAATATTAGTTTTATAAAACTATAAATAGGCTCTTCATCTAAGCGTTTTAGTAGTATAATGGACAAAATCCAAAAAAATTCCAAAGGTGTGGATTAAACTTTAATAGTGTTTAATTTAAATAAGCCAAATGAAGTGATTTACGAGACACTTAGTTGAAAATCCATATTATATCTAAATAATAAGTGGTTTATTTTTAAATGTTTACTTAACTCACTAAAATTGTGTAGTGTGGCGAAATAATTGTAGTTATTATTAATTAGATAAAATATGATATGATAATATGATAAATAAATAAACTTCAAGAATTTTAATGACAGAAATAAATACCTTCAAAGTAGTGTTGCTTTGATAGTTTTAACACGCAACCTTTATACAAAGCAATATCAGTCGCGGCATTAACGAAGGAAGTAGTTGCTTTAATAAGTGTTTACTCTTTACATGTTGAGGTATTACTTTTTTCGAATTATACTCCACGTAATTTGCAAATTCACGATGTTTCAAAGGTTTTAAAAGAATGCCGATACCACAGAAAATACTAAATAGAAATGCCGTTTTGATGTGAGAAAACTTGCGGCAGTCTACGCTAACATATCTAATAAACTATATGTTCACTTCATACCGAACGGAGATCATAATTAGCCCCTTAATGGAGAAGTTTTATTTCAATTTGACTACAAAAAATTGCTGTTGCTTCAACTTACAAAAAGTAACATTATGAAGAGGGATCTAGGAAACATATTTTTGTTACTGATTGCTCGTCATATTTTAGAACATATAAGAACTAGAGCAGGGCTAAAAGCCTCTTGTGTTTTAAAGTGAAAATAAATACTTAACTACTTAACGAAGCAAAATTAAAAGCGTTTATTACAATATTATATACACGCGAGGCGTACTTTGAATATAAATGTAACAACAAGTGAAGACTAACATTTTATTCTACAGCTATGAGTTGAACTACAACTATTTGCTTTATAAAAAAATATCTATTTTTTCGTTGTACATTTTTATACAACGAAAAAAATCTTATATGTAAAAATGGTGTCTGATTTACTACTACTAGCAGTTAAGCGTGCCGCCATTAAAATAAAATAAAATTTAAAATTGTTAACTAAATAATGATTTAATAGATATTTTTTATAAATTTGTTAATGTATTACTATTTATATTAACAAACTAATTTATTTTTCAAAGTAAATAAAAACTAGAAATGCAACTAAATACCTTTTCTAATAATCAGTCATTCTGTATAGTTTTCGTAGAAATAGCTATATTTAAATTACCAGTAAATCTAGTTTTAAAAACTTATATTTCAACAGAATAACAGTAATACGTTGTTAAAAAAACATTAAATTAATTGAAGTGGTATAAAAGTATTTTTTTTAATTCTTAACATCTAAGTGAATTCCTTTAAGATTAATACATTAAATAGTCATCATGTTTTTAATATATATTTTACTATTGTCTAAATGTTTTTTCGAATTTCTATTATATGTATATGATATAAACAAGATTGTCATTTGGTCATATAATTATTTCAATCACGTCGTTTCTTACAAAAAAACATTTGGCATAATAACACATAATGTACTACAAATTATTATTTATATCCCCACCGCTCATCTGATATCCTTCTCCCATCCTAATCTAGTCTATACACCGGTTCCATCCTCACCATTAATTTACTCGTTTAGTCCTTTCCACCCATTCTCTACGTAGTCCCTCACACTCACTTGCACATAATACACATTTCCCATCCAACGTCTAGCTCTGTCCATGGGGAACCTATTATCCCTTCTTCGTATCCTACTACAAAACTTGAACAATTCAAATGCACCTGCTACTTCTTTTCATTACCTCACTATATTTACACTATGTAACCGGGTCGACTATTTCACTGTTAACAAATGCTTTATAAACCACATCTGCTATGCGTCGATGTACCCATACACTTTATCCATAGTATGCAATAAAATTCGCCACACAGACTCATCCCACACTTTACAAGCCACAGGGAAATTGTTCGCCAACAATTTTCCCTAATTCTCCCACACGATACCCAAGGCTTCCCTCGCCTTTCCTTGCATCCACGTTACACGTTCCACGTACCTTGCGTAGTTTTGTAATTAATTTTTTGCAAGTATTGGTCGTAAGTATAAGATAAAATAATTATAACAACTTACCATAATTGCTCGCCCTACCTTATACTTATGTGATATATATATATATATATATATATATAATACTCATCAATAATATCATAAATATTTAAAGACAATATATACAGGGTGAGTTTTTTTCGATGTTCTCTATGGGGATCTCGGAAACTATAAGAGATATAGAAACGGTTGAATGGGGAAAGAAGTGTAGATTTACGAGACAAATAAATTTCCACTTTCAAAGTTTTCAAAAAAGTCAAGGGTAACTAGATATTTTGAAAAAAGTAAAAAGTATCAATTTTTTCAAATCAATATATCTCGGGTATTATAACAGATAGAAAAAAACTGTAAAGGACGAAGTTTTAGATAAGTTTATGTAGATTAATAAAAAATAGTCAGAAACCATAATTGGCTATAGCCTCATTCAAAAGGTAATTTTTTTCTCTTTAACCCAATATGACATACGACATAGTTATATCTAAAAAATAAGTGAGTTATAGTCATTTTAAATTTTATTATAAATAAAAAATGGGTAACCATGAAAAAGATGATAGTAAAACAATTGCAGTTGTTTATAATAATAGCAATATTGTAATTATTAGTTCTACAAAGTTAAATAAAAATGAAAAACCAGCATAAGAATAATATTTTTGTAATTATCAAATGGCCTTCTGTATGTGGTATAAACCCATTTGTGGGTTTATTATGGGTAAATTATTTTCAACGCCTGACCATAGATAATATTTGATATATTGACGTGTATTGAAAATAATTTAATCAGACCACTGTGGGGGATTCTAACGCTCACTCGTCATGGTTCTTGCTAACATATCCTTAGTGACATGACTTGGTAGAGCAATTTGGATGTGTGCGACCTAATAAGTGGCTAATAAGGTAAATCTTCCGCAGTTTCATTCCAACGTTAAGGCGGAAGAATTAACAATAAATATAAGTTCCAAAAATTGTACTGATGTGCGAGATTGAGAGATACGCCGTGCTGACGAGCCACAATAATGGCGAAACAGCTGTCCGCGGATTTTCCCGAACTTGTACATCGGTACATTGTTTGAAAATTTTTCAACGCCATTAGCACAAAAAATTAATTAATACATATGTCAATACACGTCAATATATATATATATATACAGTGTGTCTGCTTAAGTTCGCACCATATGGAAAACTTTTTTATTATTAATTTTACGAAGAAAAGTTATTCTTTATAAAAAGTTTTGCTTGGTCCAAAACTTAAAATACAATCATCAGATATCAATTTTTTCAAGCCGTATACGAGTAATGTCAAGAAATATTAATTCTTCTCAAGAGTAAAGTACCTTTATTTGTGACAATATCGAAAATTATTATTATGAAAAGTTGTTCGAAATGAGAAACTATATTCTAATAAGCAATTATATCCAATTACATGGAAAAAAAATATTTTCTTTTTTTTATCTACGGGTGTCCAACAATTATTGCAGTCCCGGGTGGTGTTGGAATCTAAAACGTAGGTCAATTCTTTCATGTGCCAAATATATATTTGCAACATGTAAGAATCGACCTACATTTTTTATTCCAACGCCACCCGTTATTGCAATAATTGTTGGGCACCCGTTACAATAACAATGTAAATGTAAGTGTAGTTACGTGAAATCTAGGATGCACTGATAAACAAATGATTTCTTGATAGCAAGAATTGTTTGATAGTGAACGTCAAATAAAATTTGATAACATGCCAGTAATATTAAGTGTGGAAGAAAAAATAGAAATTGCTTTAATCGTTGGTGAAAATTATAAAACTTATCGTAAAGCATCAGTAATGAGAATTATGGAAAAATTCAAAACATGTGGAGATGTTAAAAATAAATTCACAAACAAACGTCGAAAACCTGTTGCAAGTGAGGAGATGAAGTTAAATGTAATGTTATCTATAGTGGAAAAACCTAAATTGTCTCTGCGAGAAAGGGCATCTTCGCTTCCAGATAAAATTGGTAAAGATACAATATCACAAATTTTTAAAGAAAACAAGTTACATCCATATAAACCACAATATATCCATACTTTAAAACCTGGGGACTACAACAGACGACTAGATTTTTGTTTTCTTTTCCAAGGAAAGCTAGAAGACGATCCTTTTTTTGCTAGGAAAATAATGTTTTCTGACGAAGCTACATTTACGTCTAATGGAACAGTGTCTTCGCAAAATTGTCGATGGTGGTCTGACTCCAATCCTCACTTTACGATTCAAACTCGCAATCAATATTTTTTTTAAAACTAACGTTTGGTGCGTTATTTACAAGGATAAAATAATTGGCCCTTTTTTCTTTCGACAATCTATGACTTCTCAACGATATCTAAATTTGTTACAAAATCAGTTGCATGATTTTCTTCGTGACCTTCCAAGACATGAACGGCAACAGGTATGGTACCAGCAGGACGGCGCAACATGCCATAGTACGATGGAAGTAAGGCAATATCTTGACAATATCTTTTATAAAAGGTTAATTCATAGATATTCCGATATTTCTTGGCCAGCTAGGTCGCCAGATTTAACCCCATTAGATTTTTTCTTATGGGGTTACTTAAAAGAAAAGGTATATCAACACAGACCATTTGCAGACGTAGATCATTTGGAAACAATTATTATGGAAACAATTCGGTATAACTCCGAATATAATTAGAAATGTTTTGAGGGAATTTTCTTCTGGAACGGAAACCTGTATTGTAAGAGAAGGCAAATACGTTGAAGCAATAGTTAATTGATGTATTCTAATATGTAATTGATAATTATTGTAAAATAAAATAATTTTGTTATGTATCAACGAGTAAAACAATTGCTACTTTTTTACTTTTTCTTCCACACTCAATATTACCGGCATGTTAACAAATCTTATTTGACGTTCACTGTCAATCAAGTAATCATTTGTTTATAAGTGCATCCTAGATTTCACGTAACTACACTTACATTTGCATTGTTATTGTAGATAAAAAAAAGAAAATAAGTTTTTTCCATAATTTCCATAATAATTAGATATAATTGCATATTAAAACATAGTTCTTCATTCCAAACAACTTTTCATAATTATAATTTTCGATATTGTCACAAATAAAGGTACTTTACTCTTGAGAAGAATTCATATTTTTTGACATTACTCGTATACTGCTTAAAAAATTTGATATCTGATGATTGTATTTTAAGTTTTGGATCAATCAAATCAATCAAATCTTTATTGGTCAAGTAAAATTACAAAGAGGATAATTATTTGACAGGTCAATTTTACTAAAAACTAAAATAAGCTGAATTACAATTTAAATAAATAAAACTAGAAACTTAAAATAAAACAAAATATATATTCAGTCTTTGTAGATTAAGATGAAGCTGTTAATGTATTGAAGTAATCTTTATTGTATTGTATTGTATTGTATTTAACTTTATCTAACATGCATTACATAAATAAATATATAATTATACACAAACCGTAAAAAAAAAAAAAACTGTAAAAGGCATTTTGAATAAAGATTTCTTTAATTTGTCTTTTGAATTTATTAAATCTTAGTCTAACTAATGATGTTGGCAATAAATTAAATAATCGAATGCCGGCATGTTCAGGGGATTTCGTGTAAAAAGAATTTCGATATTTATTCAGGATAAGATGGTTACATTTTCTAGTCGGGTAATCGTGCAGGCTAGCTTGAGATGGCAATCGAGGCGAGTTTTTATGAATATAACATAATAATTTAAGAGCATATATACATGGCAATGTTAATATTTGATTAGTAATGAAATCAAGCAGAACTTTTTATAAAGAATAACTTTTTTTCGTAAAATTAATAATAAAAAAGTTTTCCATATGGTGCGAACTTAAGCAGACACACTGTATATACAGGGTGAGTTTTTTTCGATGTTCTCTATGGGCAAACTATAAGAGATAGAGAAACGGTTAAATGGAGAAAGAAGTGTAGATTTGCGAGACGAATAAAATTCCACTTTCAAAGTTTTCAAAAAAGTCAAGGGTAACTAGATATTTTGAAAAAAGTAAAAAGTGTCAATTTTTTCAAATCAATATATCTCGGTTATTATAACAGATAGAAAAAATCTGTAAAGGACAAAGTTTTAGATAATTTTATGTAGAAAAATAATCAGAAAATTTTTATCGCCATTATTTTCCGAAATATGATGCAAACTTACATTTTTTTAAATGGAATATAACCCACTCATTTTTAGAAATAAATATGTCGTGTGCCATATTGGATTAAAGAGAAAAAAAAATCCTTTTGAATGAGATCACAGCCAACTATGGTTTCCATTTAACCGTTTCTCTATCTCTTATAGTTTCCGAGATCCCCATAGAGAACATCGAAAAAAACTCACCCTGTATATATATATATATATATATATATATATATATATATATACAGGGTTATTCACGCTATACGGCACGGAATATTGTGGCCAAAATACGTGACTTTCAAAAAGTTTCACTTTAGGGATATATGGGGGTCGATTAGGGCTACTTTTAAAATTACTTTCATAATATACAGGGTGTCCCAAAAACCCTAAAAGTATCAAAGTTGTGTTTTTTTAATGAAACACCCTGTATTTTATCGCATTTTTGGATACTTCGATAAAAATAAGTGTGTGTTTTAATAAGGTTTTTATTACATAAACCTTAAGGTTTTTGAAATAATATGAATTTTGTAAAGATTTAACCTAATTTTCATGTTTCACATACTTAAAACATAATTAAGTTATGCATACCAAATTTACACTGATATGTAACAATAGATCATATTTTATTTTCCAAGTATAATAAACTTGACATCTTATGCCGGGTATAAAAAAATTGGAATTAAACAAATGAGAACTTTATATGGCTATAACTTCATTTATTTAAATGGAACGCTATATTTATTAATTTATCAGCAAATGCACGTTTTAATTACCTATCGAATGGTATTTATATCTTAAGTGTTAAGTCTTCTCGTTTTTACAGAAAACGCCAAAATATTGTTTATTGCACCGTTTTAGTACTTTTTAAGTAAAAATTTTAATATATAGTTTTCTATGGTATTTAAAAACGTCAGATAATTAATTTAGTCTGTCACTTTAGTTTAAAGAGCCTGTCTTTTGTTATAGTTGTCTTATTTTGCATTTTTGTGTTAGATTGTTAGTAATCGTTATTGTTTGAACATCGCTGTTGTATTTTTTGGTAAAAAATGAAGATTTACTCAGAAGAAAGGGATATTGGCACTATTTTTATGCTTGGAGAATGTCATCAAAATTGTTTATTGGCTTGTCGAGTTTATACTTAAAGGTTTCCCGAAAGAAATCACCCTAAGCCAGCCATTTTTGAGAGACTATTAAACCAGTTTAAGGAAATTGGAAGTGTCAGTTATAAAAACCCCAGTATAAGTAAATCTGTGTATACTTTGATACTTTTAGGGTTTTTGGGACACCCTGTATATTATGAAAGTAATTTTAAAAAGTAGCCCTAATAGACCCCCATATATCCCCAAAGTGAAACTTTTTGAAAGTCACGTATTTTGGCCACAATATTCCGTGCCGTATAGCGTGAATAACCCTGTATATATTTTATATATATATATATATATATATATATATATATATAAAATACACATCAATAATATCATAAATATTTAAAGACAACAATTAAAAATTTGGGGCTGTCTTATTAATTAAATATTACGAAATATATAAGACCAATTAAAAGTGCAGAAGCATACACACATACAGTTTTTAATAAAGTAGATAGATAGACTTACAGCATATATAAAATTTAGGTTTGACATTACATTATAAATATCTGAAATTTATAGTAAATCTATTATAAACATCAACATTATCCCTAGGGTATTCAAGATAACAAGATCACTTAACATACTCACAAAATAAGTCGTAAAAAAGTTAATTAAGTTATATTTAACTTTACCATTTACATTTATAATATATTTAGTGATATTTTAATTGTATACTAATTGTATTGTGTTAAATATTTATCTATCATGTATTACATAAAGAAATATATAATTGTACTAGCAATGTAAGCAAAGATGTACACAGATAATTTTTTAATTATTAAACAAATAAATCTGACTCCGGAGAATTATAAAAAGAAAAAATATTGAATCACTTATATTTTCAGTTGATACAATTAATGGATCACTATTGGCGAATTTAATGGTAATATATTTGCCATTACTTTTTAGATGAAATGAATGAAGTTTTTGATTTTTTCAGTATTTCTTGATCGTGCTTCCGATCTTTAAGAAATATTCTGTTTTGAATATAAGTAAATTTCTATAAAGTTAATTTTAATGCTCAAATCTTAAAAAATTATACTAAATAACCAATAAATAAAATTATTTGTTTAACTTATTCTTTCAATTATTATCAAAATAAATAAAATTTAACAACCTTTGGAGAGTAATGCAGTAATTTAAATATTTTTTCAATAAATAAATTAATTCAATATATTATGAAACTGTATCAATATAATAACAAACTTATTTAAAACATTAATCTGGACGAATATCCAGATTTTCTCAATACGAAATTAATTTCACCTTTACAAACTTTTAATCGAGTTTTCCTGCCCACCCTTGATCCTCTATTCAAAGGCGAAGTTTAATTAGAATTTTATTGCCAGTAATAAATTAGCAATTATATAAATCTACAACATTTACATAATTTAATTAATTTGAATATGGCGCTATTTTGTCAGTTTAAATTACACCGCCGATATAACTTATTATTTCAAATCATTGGATTTATCAAAGTGATGCCATTATTTGAGTTACATGGATTTATTGTTGACACACTGCAAAAATTTACATTGGCTTCTTCAGGCAGATGAAATAATTATTGCAGTGTTTCAACCATAAATCTGTGTTACTCAAAAACAAACTAGGTTTTATTTTATTTCATATCCAATAAATTACCGACAATTAAATGCTATACAAATAAATTAACTCTTTGTTATTAAAAAAAAATATTGTACATCAATACAATTATTGCTATTCAATATACAGGGTGGCCCGTTCATGTGGGGAAATGGCTAGACCTGGACAACAAGTTTCTGGGGAGAAAATATGATTTTACAAAACATATCTATATCCAAAAGTTTACTGTAAAATTAAATAAAACACTTTTCACTTTGTTTTATAACAATAGTTACTTATTAAACTAAACTTTATGTTTGATAATGATCAGTTTATGATCGAAACTATCGTCTCAGTCAATAAATAACTGTTGTGGTAAAACAAAGTGAAAAGTGTTTTATTTAATTTTAATCAAAATGTACCACCAAGTAAACGCCGACAACATTCAAGTCGGAATTAGTCTTCAAAGTTTCAAAAAATATTATTTCTTTTACAAATAACAATTGAATGCTTTATTCAATTTAAACTGAATATATTACTAATGATTATCATAATATAACACAACATTTCAGTTATTATGGCCACTATTGCTTGGTATGAAGTTTAAACAGTAGTTCCACCACATAAAAATTAAAATTTATTGGCCCATCCAATAAAAGGTACAAAAAATACTACTTGAAAGACCTTTTAATTTAAAAACTTTAAAATCTTCAAGACGTGAATCAGTTCAAAACTGTTCTTTCATAAAAAGATAGAAATATAAGGTGTAGTAAACAGAAATCTATTATTTTTGCATACAGTTAAAAGCCTTAATTATCAAAGAATGATCCGATTTAGGTCGACAACTTTTTGAAATTTTGAAGGTAATTTCACAAGCCTCTCTTAAAGTAAATTTTTCACCAGCAAAATTACCATGAACAGGAACAGATCATGAATGGTCCGGACTATAATATGAATGCATAAGAACATCTCAACCCAGCTTCTGGGGCTTCTAGTGAGTCACTATCGATGAGTGTTCTGATGGAACACAATTCCTCTACTATTGGCCAATACTGGCCGCATCTGGGCGATTGCTTCATACAGACAGTCCAATTGTAGACAGTACAGTTTCAAGTTAAGAGTTTTGCCGTAGAGGAGCAGCTCATAGTTTGGGGAATCCAGAAAGTAAGGACAAATTTGAATATGGCGCTATTTTGTCATATGACGTTTGGCAGTCGGTGCTTGTTTCAAGTTTGTTATTTGCTACCATTCCTATTAGCAGACTTTTATGTCTTTAATGTCTATTTTTGTCATGAAGCAGATGACAGCTATACAAAGTATCCAAGTGATAAAAAGTTATTGAAAAAAACAGTGAAAGTCCAACAGCAACCGATCATGAATTACGTCGTAACGCTTCTTCCACTGAATCCTCAGTTCGGAAGTTGATCCGGGTTCTGTTGCAAAAGTTAAGAAAACATTGCTGGCATATGTGCTAATGTGACTGTAAGCCCCAGCAAATCGGTTCGCCGATGAGCCCAACAACTGAATTTTTCAATAAGTTAAATTCATGCAATCCTTTCATGAGATCTGAGATCTGAAAATGCATGCGTACAAGATTCAACTTACACAAAGGTTGAAGCCTGCAGATCATGATAGGAGACATCAATTTGCTCAGTGGATTTTGGCTCGACAAAGGAAAAAAACTTTACAAAAAGTATAATTTTCTCAGATGAGGCAAACTTCCACCTCAGTAGGTCAATAAACAGAAATGCAGAATTTGGGGTAAGTGACTGTGGAAGATGAGATGCATCAACAACGCATGACTGTGTGGTTTAGGTTATGGGCAGAAGGAATGATCGGCCCGTACTTTTTTGAAATTCATAAGGGAGCTGCCGTTACTGTTAACGGCGACCGTTACAGAAATATGCTTTCTGATTGGGGTTTCGCAGTTGTGGATGAAAACGACGAACAATTACCTCTTTGAGGAGCAATAAGGAATGCAATCTTACGCCTCGTGACTTTTTTGTTGGTATTTGTGGAATCAAAAGTATACGTAAACGAACCACAGACAATACACCAATTGAAGTATGAAATTCAAAAGGTTATTAACGACATTGCTCGTTTTCGTGCAACCTTAGGTGTTCATATGAAGGATTAAAATTTTCATACATAAATGGGATATATTACATAATGTGTTCATGTGTTTTATGTTCTATAGAACTTTAATATTCATCTCTACTCATCAAACACCCTTTAGATAATTTCTTACCAATACACACAGCAAAACCTTCGTAAGTGATCACCAGTCAACAACCGCTTTAGAAATGAGTCGATTTTGTTGCGATTCAGGAGCGATTCCCAGATATAAATTCGGTCAATGAGGTTTTTTACTTTAACTTGTGTGGCACCCATACATCGAGCTTATTTTTGTACCTAACCTTATTCAAATGGTTCCATATGCTTTTTTGTGCAATTCATGACGGTCGGATTCGACAATTCCATGATTATTTCGATATTTTCCACAATTGGTCTTCCAATGAATGGTGCATTTTTGACATCGAAATTACCGGAACAGAATCGAGGAACCCAAAATTGCGCGTGATTAGCTGTTACAGTATCAGAACCATAAACACTATTCACATTTCCAGCCACCTGATTTGCGTTTTCGCCTCTATCGAAGAAAAGCTGTAAAATATAGCGTATTGTCTAGTATGTATCTTTAACGCGCTCTCAAACAAATCTCAGTCATTTAATCACAAAACTGCCAGAATAGTTTTTCTATTACGAAATCTCATCTTTTTAACGCCATCTAGTGGAATCCGATCGTACTTACACAACGCGAGATACAGATAACTAAAGCCATCTATTTTAAACTATAAAATATAGCGTATTTTCTCTTTGCTAGTGTCCATTTTTAACGCGCCCTCAAACAAAACTGAGTTATTTAATCTCAAAACTGCTACAACAGTTCTTTGAGTGTGAAAGCTCATCTTTTACCCGCCATCTAGTGGAACCCGATCGGACTTACACAACGCGAGATACTGATAACTAAAGCCATCTATTGGAAAAATAATGGATTTCTTTCTAATACATCTTTTATATAAACAATTATTTTAAATGCAGATGCCTACCCTATTAGAAACTAAATATGTTACATTTCTTTGACAACAAGAATAAATACACAGCTTAAGTAATAATATAAAACAATAAATAAATAAAACTTTAAACTTCTTTTATTATATGCGTTTAATTTTAATGAATTAATTTATTTTTCTTGTCTAACCAATTCGAATTCTTTGAAATCTTTCAAAAAGATCATATTTTCTAATGCTAAAAATTAAGGGTGTACAAGAATTTTGTAATATTTGGATTCTTTTTGATGTATCCTGGGTCAAATATGGATCATAGACTATATAACTAAAACTTAAAGTGCGTAAGTACCTAACCGACTAAGGTTTAGGTCCATACATGCTTTATTATGACCCTAATAATATGAGCATGGATAACAGATACGTCAACATGTTTTACTTTAAATTAGAAAAAACACGAAAATATTTCGTAAAATCTACAACAAATGAGTCTTATTAATACTACAAGAACAAAGCACTTTTGAAACAACTACTTCTCTAGCTTATACTTTTTTTACTTTTTCATTTATGACAAAAACACCATTTAATATTAATTACTATATTATTTATTACTAAAGAATGATTATTTGAAAAATGGCGTACATTATCTAACTACTATTAATCAAGGTGTGTCTGCAAGAGTACTTACTTTGTCTAACATTCAGCTTTTTATTATAAATATCATAGATATGACAATAATTTTTCTTTGTACCTATTCAAATTAATGAACATAAAGGTGGCGACCGTTACTATGTAGTCGTTTGACGTTTTGTACCACAATATACAAATATATTATCCCCAAATATTCTCGGCTTACAATTCATACATGGCGAATGTGGAGCGTGGTCTCAAGAGTGACCCCACAGACCCAAAAATGGGACTAGTCGGGACTAGTCGAGACACTCTATTGATACCTTTTTTTTGTGGACGGGAGGTGGAAAATGTTTTAAAGACTGAGTGAGGGAGTCCCCAGAACTATACTGGTATACCCACTAAAAACCACCTCCCCAAGTCGCCCTGACACCCCGCGGAACCGCCGTTTGGCATTACTTGGCGGGGTGTAGGGTGTCGTCTGCGTCGGTGATGTGTGTGTGTGTGTGCCACCCCGCAGAACCGCCATCAGGCATAACATCACGGGGTGTCAGTGTCGTTGTGTGTGTGTGTGAGAGATGTGCGTGTGTGTGCAATGAAAGGCTCGGGTACGTGGGGTCGCTACTCCCAAATGGCTGTGCGCGTCATCCACCCCTGCGGGACACTCTATTGATACCTACTATGACTGAATCTCACATTGTTGCTAGTATTGATAGACGTAAGAACTCAATGACCGCGGGTGATGATTGTATTCCCATTTTTTTATTAAAGATTGCAAACTTTTATGGACTAAATCCTTAGCTATCATATTCAATCTTACTATTTGTACTGCATGTTTTCCAGGAAGCTAGAAGTATGCAGTAATCTGTCCTATTTTTAAATATGGTTACATTGCTTTAATAACAGATTATCGACCTATTTAATCTTGCCTAATTTTGCAAAGGTGTTCGAGCAGGTCGTGTACAGTACGTTCATAAATATATAACAACATGAATTTTTGTCGGGTCGCTCTAGAGTAACGGACACCGATTTGGTATATACGGATTTTTCAAAGCATTCGACACCCTCGATCACAACATATTGATTAATAAACTCAGTTCTTTTGATGTCTCGGTACCTTTTCTTAAACTTATATCTTCACATCTAGATCACAGAACGAACTATGTTTTTTATGATGGCTTAAAATTGCAAAAGTTTATATCTTATTTCTTATATATATATATATATATATATATATATATATATATATATATATATATATATATAAATGATCTTATCACTGCGATTTATTGCTCACTTTTAGCCTATGCAGATGATGTGAAGATTTATAATTTTATTAATGACAATGATGATGCAGATGTTATTCAAAATAACCTAAATATACTAGCTCACTGGTGTAATGTAAACAAGCTAACCTTGAATGTTAAAAAGTGTTGTGTTGTCAGTTACAGTCGTATGAAACTGCCCCTAATCCATGAATATAATATTAACGGCATACCACTCATAATAAAATACGAAATGAAAGATCTTGGATTTGTCTTTGATTGTCGCCTTACTTTTTCTAGCCATATAAACGCTATTGTGTTATCAGCCATGAGGATATTACGTTTTATAATATGTACGTCCAAATATTTCAATAACATAGACGTATTAAAAACTTTGTATTTGGATTTAATTCGGAGCAAACTGTAGTAGGCTTCTATTGTATGGTATCCTTACTACACTAGTATTTCTTTAATTGTTGAAAAGGTACAAAGACATTTCTTATTTTTGTCGTATAAAACTGATGGAATTTATCCTGATAGATCTTGTGACTATAATTATTTATAATTATAAAGCCATAGGACGTATTATTTTTAATAATTCATTCAAACAACAAAAATAGTTCAATAACAACTTTTTCCTTAACACTGAAAATTTGGTCCACATTGAGTTCGGCGCAAATGTCCGCGATAACATTTCCGTTTCGCAAATTTCTTTTACTTCAATTTTGTGTATCTTTCTCCTTTAATTTTGTCCCTAGTTTGGATCTTCCATTGGACAATAAAGTTATTATAAGAGAGCGGATTTCTAGCATTATGCTTATCCATAATATTAATAGCATCGAAAAAATTTCTTAATATCTATACGAATATTGAAGAATGTGATTACTTAGCGCTAAGTTGTTTTTTGCTTTTTTGCTTATTTTGACTTTTTGTGCTTATTCTGACTTTTTATGCTTATTTTCATGCTTTTTTTAGATTCTGATGCTTATTTGGAGCATTTTCTTAAACATTTAAAAAACATTTAATAAACATTTCACACTGATATTAAATTAATGTGCTAATATAGAGAATTTTCGTACCAATCTGTATCCCATCATTTATAGATTATATTTGTATTACATATTTTCTTCGTGTCTTTTGACAACATAATTGTTTAAAATCTTCATAATATGATACAATAATTATAATGAATTTTATTATTAATAAATATTTGTACAAATTACCAATTTACAATGGATTCGTTTATAAATAAGTAGATATAATAGCCCATATCATTATTCAGATAATACAGACGAACGCTTCATAGGAATCACACCTATGATATTCCGGATGTAAACGTCGTTAAACTAGGCCCGAACAGGGACCCCAGTAAGTATTAAATGTAAACAAATTTAAGTGATAGCAAATAATCAGGTGTTCTACAACCGTATCAATTTTCTACTCTCGGCAAAAATACGGATGGGACGCGACTATATCAAACCGTCCCAAACGGCTTAATATAAAGAAGTTATTTTAACATCAATAAATCGTTGTTAATGGGGTGCCGCGAAATTAACGATCGTCTTTTATCGGCGTCTATAAACACTGCTTAATTGTGCACGCGCGCAGGATATGGCGAAACTCATCATCGTGTGAATATGAATCAAATTTTTCTAGCATACGTGTACAAATAAGTGATAATTAGGAAGCATTAACGGAAATTTATGTAAATTTTAACTACCAATTGATTAACATGAAAAATAAATTTTCATGATAAAATAATTATTTTATTTTAATTTATAAAAAATCGGCCAAGAAAATTCAGATCATAGAAGTAAGACTCATTTTTTTCTATTTCAAACATTCTTTCTTAATAATAAATGTTAATTATTTTGTATACATTTTAATTAAGTCATTCTGTTGCAAGTTCATCTAGAAATATTAATTAACGTAAACATATTAACAAATAAATTTTAAATATATTAATTATTTGTTTCAAACCCTATAGTAAATTAAGTTCAACTATTTTTAATTGTAAAACTGAAATTGACATCATGAATAAATCCGGAATTTACAAGCTCACTTGTTCCCATTGTAAAAGCGAGTACATCGGCCAATCTGGTCGTAATTTTCGAATTAGATTGAATGAACATAAAAAATCATTTTGTCAGAAAAATAATAATTCAACTTTTGCTAATCACTTGCTGGAAACGAATCACCCTTTTGAAAATGACATTATTTCGGTAATCCACTTAACGGATAAAGGACGCAAAATGAATTTACTAGAAGCCATGGAAATTTTCAAAGCTAAGAATAATCCGGGAATTTCCCTTCTTAACGACCAGGTAGACCTGATGTACACGCCTCTATTCAACTGCTTAATATAAATATGTTAGACTCCGTAATATTAAACACTTTACGTTTGATAATGACTAGTTGATAGTCGAAACTATAGTCACATGTAATTTGTTAAATAAAAAGTGGTAAAACAAAGTGATCCTGTTTTCTCTCTTCAGTATATTAATTATTATTATTAATACTCACATATGCTGATCTTATCTAATCTAATCTAACCTAACCTAAACCTAACCTAACCTAACCTGACCTGACCTAACCATAAAATAAATATATTATTATTAATATTCACATATGCTGATCTTTTCTAATCTAATCTCACCTAACCAAAACCTAACCTAACCTAACCTGACCTGATCTAACCATAAAATAAAGATTTTATTGTTATTATTATGAAATATGATCAAAATTCTACATTAAATTCAAACTAAAAAAGTAAGTTCACTTATTTGCACTACAATTTTTAATAATATTGTATTGTAATTCATTAAAATAAGGAAGAAACAGTAAGAAATATAATTTAAATTATATTTAATTTCTATTATTTTTAATTTATTAAGATGGCCTCTTAAACATTATTATTGATATTATTGTTTATGTCGCATTTCTCATGAAATAATTCCCCGTGCGTATATATTTCAAGAAACGGTAACTTGATACGCTCGATCTTAAATTTTGCGGGTTGGCTACTTAATGATTCGTACACAACTAAAACAACATCTTTATATTATGCCGCTCGGGCCAGAATGATGAGTTCCAGATGATACGACTGGCGCATATTTACCGTTATCGTTAATTTTCATATTCAAACTCGCATTCATAAACTATTGAATTGACATTCCAAAAACTTTGCTTATTTATCAAAAATTATTATATGCGTGAATCGTATTAACCTGGGGAATCACAGATAAATTATATTATATAATTCACATGTATATTTAACCCATAATGCAAAAGGTGAAAACCACAATACAAGAATTAATTAGACTATCCAGAATTAACAAGTGAAAATTATACATTATTTTGTAAGGCATGTTTAAAAATAGTAAGTTTTGTTTTAGTTCCCAACTGCATCCTAACTAGTCAAGACTTGTATGTAAAACATGTTATAACAACACTACATCAAGAACGTTTGAAAAAGTTCAAAGCTGAACTAAAAAAACAGCACAATTTCACAATCTTTAGCATCATCTTCAACAAACGATGGACAATTTAAATTAAATTTACATTTGTGCAAAATACTTTTACATTCTAATATCCCTTAAGAAAATTACAAAATAATGCATTTAAATCTTTCTTGGGAAAATATTGAAAAATGCGCATTCCTGAGAAAAAATTATGTAGCTCTTGCGTACTATGAAACCATACAAAAAATTAAACATATTATTAACAATAATTATACGTGGTTTCGTGTGGAGGAAACCACAGACGCTTGTTTAATTTAATAATAGGAGTTTAACATGAAGACATCCGACCAATAGTATTTTGATATATACAAAAGAATTGAAGAAAACTGATAATAACATTATAGCAAAATTCATAAATGATGGACTGACAAGCTTAGTTTTGCCGTAGACAATACCAAGTTACAAAATTTTACTAATAATGCATTTTGTGCATTGTACAAGTTTAGCACATGGATAGAAACGAATTTCTGAAACTATAAGAATGAAATTTCCATCTGTAGATTTAATTAAATATGGAAAAATAGTTCTTATATTCTTCTGTGAGTGCAATTATTCAAGAAGTCATTACCACTGCCCCATAAACCAGTGCTAACAAAATGGGGAACTTGGCTATATGCTACGATGTACTATGCGAACAATTTTGAAGAATTTAAGAAGGTTATATACAACTTTCCCGTAACGACAAGCAAATCAGTTAATGACTGTCAAACAGTTCTTAAGAAACAAGAGCTTCCTACAAAACAATTTAGTTACATAAAATCGCGTTTAAATTTTGTGAGTTATTATTATCATCAATTTTTAATACAACTATATTTCGACGGACATAAATCATTTACCCTTCATGAATTCATAATTGACTCATACTTTACATAAATAAATTCTCTTACTGCAACAAACAGACAAGAACTTTTAAAACGATTACGTAACAGATTTATTTATTTATTCTTACCAAATTGACACTCATGTATCTTTCTCAGGGAACATAATGTTTATAGTTATGTTCGATTAAAAATTGCCAGAAATAATCCCACCCAACATCCAGTCGCTACAGCAGCATCCGTTACTGTTAACAATTGCTAATATACGTTTTTTTTTTATATTACAACCTGAACCTTCTCGTTGAAACCAAAACTAAGAAAGTTTTCAATTGTAATAATTGGAAATCTATTCAAATACAATCAAGAACAATAAATGCATATGAGCGAGGAGGTTCCATTGCATTCTTTTCTCCATTCATTTCCTTCAACAAAGCAAACCCTCCACGTATTAATAATCCTCTAAACAAATGTCTCCATTTTATTCTTCCTTTACCCAATTTTACTTTACATGTATTTCTTGTTTATATACACCCGCATTCCTCAATAGATGATTCTGTCTTAATTTATTCAAAGTTTGTCCGAATCCCTACCCCTCCAAAATTTATTATGACTGAAAACCAATCTACCCCTCCTGACTTAAACCTTTGTACCTCCAATATTTGACACTTAATTCATTCAATCTCCCTCATTCCTAACTTATTTGCCGACGACCAATCAATCCAAATCGACCTTGATACCCAAGCCAACTAAACCCATCCCCTCCAGAATTTACTATTGCAATATTGTTAAAAGTAGCTAAAGAAATAAATTCGATTCCATTATGCGCAACTCGCCCATCCTAAAAAAAACAATATTATAAATATCCTCTGCATAAATATATCCAAAACTTATAAATTTAAACGACAATTATACAGAGACATTGAAAAATTCAACAAGTTAAATAAAGACATACATAAATTAATATTCGAGTACAAAAATGACAATGGACAAACACCTATAATAAAATAAATTACTCACAAAAAAGGACTTATAGAACACAAATAAAAAACTAACAAGGTACAAGAAATATTAACAATATAAAAAACAATACATTTGCAGACCATTTAAAAAATACGTTTTAAAAACTAAACTGCACTAATTATGACAGCAACTTCGAAGCCATAGTAAACAACTAGTAGAACACATTCAACAAAACATGTTACTTCTTCAAACGACAATATTAAATTCTGGTATAAACTCAACTCCTGGCCATGACAACATCCCGCGTTTTATCTTTAAAAAATACATAATTACATGTCGATTATCTAATACTAAGAATCCTTAACTTTTGCTATTCTAACCAGTATTGCCCATCTGAATGAAAAGTAGGAATAATTGTCTTTATCCCTAAACCAGACATTGATCCTTCATTTGTTTCTAATGACCGCTCCATTACCCTACTCCCAGTCCTAGCTAAGCTTTTAGAATCACTGATAAAACATAAAATCCTTAGATATATAATTTCCTCCATCCCTAACTACCAATTTGGATTCCTACACAACAACCACTCTTCCTCTAACTATCCTAGCCTCCAACATTAAAACAAAGCACCGCAAAGGCCAATCGTCCGCCGTTGCCTTCTTAGATATTAAAAAAGCGTTTTACTCTGTTTGGTATCGTTTGATTAATCGAGACTTATATCCACTCCTATTCGCCGATGACACTACCTTAGTATCGCATGCTCCCCCCTATAATTTGCACTCTCATTCCTTCAATCATCACTGAATGAACGTTGTTCACTAAGTGACGTATTGAAATAAATCCCTCAAAATCCGAGCTTCTCATTTCTTTTTACTTTCCCTTTCCCATACTTGTAAGTACCTCGGAATATTATTCGATTCCAAATTATTATTTAAACCCCATGTCCCATGTAGCAGAAATATCCGCACTCCACACACTAACCAAAATCCGACATCCTAATAACACACTCTACAATCCATCCAATGAAGTACTATATGATGAAACCCAAATCATCCCGATCTCCCAACGTATGTTAGCCATTGCTGAAAAGTTCTCCATTAAATCCCATAATTACAACCTCCTGAATAAATATTGTACTCCTCGCAATCCCAGCATCATCAAGCTCAAGCATATGGGGACCTCGGTTATTTGAAGAGATACAAGGTCGCTTAAATTAGGGCAAAGTTGCCCAATCTGGAGTATAACATAATGCCGTTTTGAAACATAAAATATTCCGACTTCTTCCGAAGATATCCGAAAAAAAAATTGAAATTTTCAAAAAATGTTTTTACTTTGTACGCTATACAACGTGGTGATATAATAATAAAAATTCGAGATTTTGCAATAACCGCGTCATGATGTTCCTACAAAACGTTACTTTTCGTACAGTGTCTCCTGGATGCAAAACTTGCGTGATATGAATTTTAAAGGGGCGATACTTATGTTTTTTCAAGACTCTCAACATTTCTTCTGCTATTGCCCTTATTGAAGTAGAAGGATTATTTTGAATCTAATGGAGAATTAAAATTATAACCGTTTATTTCAGAAGGTTTTTTACTCACTGCTTGTAAAATTTCCATTCAATTTCTATTGGGTCTATAAACACGTATTTTAGGATTTGAAAATGCACCAAACTCAGCTAAATTTCTATGAATAATCAGAAAATAATTTTCAACAGGTTAATGTCTTTCTGGATACCGCTGAAGGTATAGTTTTGAAGCAATTTGCACATTTCGATGCGATTCGTAATAAAGCTCTAGAATGTAACGTTCTTCTCTTTAAAACGGCATTTTGTTATAAATGTATACCAGTTTTGGAACTGTAGGTCAGGATAAGCGAAATTCAGTCCAAGTGTCAAAAACTGCTTAATTAAACAAAAGTGTAGATGTCATTTCCAAGGCACTCTTTGCAAAAGCAGGATTATTGGGATTTCAATCAAACTGCTAGACCAAACCCCAACACATGACACATAATCGTAAATCACAAATTTGAAACTGTAAAAATCCAAGACGGCGCCCTTAAGAAAAAACAAAGTTGATAAAGTTACCCAAAGATTTAAACGTCGAATTATTATTATGATATCTCCAAATAGTCTTGCAAAAAGTAAAAACCTTTTTTTTCGATTTTTTTTCGGATATCTTCCGAAGTAGTCGGATTATTTTAAGTTTCAATACGGCACTATGTTATAATTCAGATTGGGCAACTTTTCCCTAATTTAACCGACCTTGTGTCTTTTCAAGTACCGAGATCCCCATGGTTGATCTCCAAAAACAGGCACCCGGTATATACCCAGAAAAGTAAGCTACTTTGAATACTCAAATATATTATAGTTAAGTTAGATCTTATTTAATTCATCTGTTAAAAATAAATACATATTAAAATATTTTTTAAGTAAGTTATATAAGGTATAAATTAATAAATATAAATAATTAAATTTAGTAATACAATTACTTGTTTAGTCATCAATAAAATGATTAATAAAATTTTTTACGCGGTTTCCTCGATTTGGGTTTAAAATTACTTTAACACAATATTTAGGAACAATTTTCTTTATTCACATAAAAATGTGCATCATGATCGGTAATGAGCATCTCGGGTACCGGGAGGGGTAGGTGCGTAAGGTCTGGGCGGTGAACGCGGTGCGAGGGAGAAAGCATTCGAGCGCGCGTTGGCTTCTGTCTCTTTCTTCAGGGTGGTCTTCGCAACTTACCCATTTAGATGTTAGCGAGAGAATGATGCTTTTTTTGAAATAGAAAAATTGGTTAACTCGTAAAGATGGAATGTGGGCGTAAAAGTAACAAGGAGAACAAAAACACGCCAAAGGTATGATAGTGCACTGCCATACCTTTGGCGTGTTTTTGTTCTCCTTGTTACTTTTACGCCCACATTCCATCTTTACGAGTGAATGCTATCCATAAAACTACAACTACGTATTAGATTCTAGTGTCCGTCATTGGAACCGCACCAGCAATAAAATGCGCACCCTGGACAAAAACAAGCAATTAATTAACGACCGTAATTTACTTTATGATTAAAAAAATTCTTATATTGAGAATTAAATATTATTATTTACTTTCACTTATGTTTCGATAATGGCAAGTAGAGTCCGAAACTAGTCAACATAATAAAAAATACAGTGTTATACAAACAAAGTTAAAGTGTTTTATTAATTATTCAAACATGTATAACGAAGTAGAAGCTATTAACAATATTAAATAATCAATCTATATAGCAATTAAAAATACTACTTACTTTTGTTGCAATTAAAGAAAACTTAGAATTTCCTGTTTTAAAAGTTTGTTTTGAAGTAATAAATATATAAATCAATACTCATAATGAAAGACTGTCAAATACTCTCCAAAAAGACCAAAATAGCATATCAGGTTTGCTTAAATATAGTCAAAAAAGATTTATAGACTGTCAATATGTTTTACTTTATAATAGATCGATGTGGGTCTGAGTGGAACAATATTGGAAACCAGTGAATATTGCCATCTAAGGTTTTTTTTACTTATTTAATTAATTGATGCATTATTGTGTAAAATTAATATTCCCATAATAGTTATATAATAATAAATTATTATATGTCGTACATCTACTTATTATATATCCTTACTACACTGATTTCATGTAATATTGCAGAGTTAACTTTGTGTTTTTATTCCAATCCTATAGATCACTAGATTATATATTAGGTTACATAGAATGTTCTTATATACCTTCAATAAAAGAGTGTAACTCTAATTTTTACCCATGTACTATATGCAGATTTTAATCATTTGTGGTACATATTTTGTTCCAGATTAAAATCGGATTTGAAGTCCCGTGTCCAATCGGTCCTTAAAGCCCAAGACTTCCAAGTGTGCTTGACTATAATTGAGGCCCGGCAGCTGGCAGGACTTAACATGGATCCTGTAGTTTGCATACAAGTCGGCGATCAAAAGAAATACACCAGCGTCAAGGAGAGTACGAACTGCCCTTATTACAACGAAGTAAGTTTTATTTAATGAAATTTTTTATTATATTTTAAATCAATGACCAGGTAATTAAGCATATGTTTTATTTAAGTTTTGCAGAAGATAGCACATGAAATTACGATTTAAATGATGAATGAACAATTTATTTTCGTTAGTTTTAGTCTACAGCGGTGCCTAAGTATATACAATGGTATAGTAGTAATTTTAAATTTACTTTTAATAGTTATTGTAGGTTGGATAAGTTTTATTATTTTTAGTTCATTCTTCTCTACTGCTTATAAAACTACTAATTTGATTTTTATTTTATATTATTTAAGATTAGATAATAAATTTATTATCATAAAACTGAAACGTTATTATATAATAATATATAAATATAATATAACGCCATATGGCAATGAACATTTTTACAAATTATTTACAAAACATATCAAAGTTAATATAAGAATATTATATTATTACAACAAGAATAACTGCATTCAAAATACATGGTCATTATTGTTATATATGTACCGCCACTGGCGAACACGTTTGTATTAATTAGTGTTAAACAGATCTGCCACATACATCAGTGCCAGTCGCTACCCGTCATTGTGTTAATAAGTGTAGTACTAAATAAAGTTATAAACAATAAATAAGTGTCTACATCCTCTATTCGACCTAAACACAATTATTCTGTGTACAATACACAAAGAGAGAATAAAATATGGCGCAGCGGAGATCGCATTAGAGGGATACAAAGAAAAGTGAGGTTAAAAATAAGGTAAAATTGAAAAATAAGTAAAATGGAATCGATCAGAATTCCGCGAGCGATGTCCTTTGTGGGTAACTTGACTGAAAACTTTCGTAAGTTCAAACAAGCATGCGAAATTTACTTGGTTGCAAGCAGGCTACAAGAGAAGAAAAGTCAAGTAAAGGTGGCAATTCCTTTAAACGTGATGGGTGAAGAGGCCGTCGAGATCTACAACAACTTCAAATTAAGTACAGAGGATAAACAAAAATATGAAAAGGTGATCGAAGTGTTCGAATCATATATGAATCCGAAGAAGAATGTCATATATGAACGTTTTGTATTCTACAACAAAGTGTCGATGGAAAATGAGCAAGACCTAAAGAAACTAGTGTAAACAAGTGCATTCACAGAAGATTAAATGATAAAGGGTAGAAACGTACTGAGACTACAGGATAAAGAACTAGTGCATGCAGAACAAGAAAAATGACAAAAAATCAAATCAAGGTTCTAAGAAATAAGGAAAAAAATTAAAAAGAAATACGAAACAAATAATGAAAAATAATTCAATTGCCATAAGTGTACAAATAAACACAAAGCAAGAATTTTTTTTAGGGGGGGGTGCCATTTGAAATTTTCGAAAAAAATGACAACATGCGAAGATCAATCAAAAATTATTTTTTTCTATAAATTACCCGAAAAAAAATTATGTGAAGGTATACGAGGTCAATTAGTTTCTCCACAAAAAAATCTCAAAAATGGGGCGCAATTTTGAAAGAAGGGGTTATAACAGCGAAACCGCTAAAGTGAAGGGTATAACATGTTAGATAAAAAAATAAGTACTCTCCAAGCACTTTCCAAATCTGCAATAAAAAATAGGGCATTCCATTTAAAAAAACATAAGTTTGGTACGTCACTGGAGTACGGCACGCCACTGATGATTAGAAATATTTTTGAAATATAGCGACGGTAATTATGCACCACTTTGCTCTTTGATTTTTTTCCATAGCTTTTATCGTAAGGGAGCTATGGTCCGAGGCGTCTTAAGTGTCACGTATTCACGCTATACGGCACGGAATATTGTGGCCAAAATACGTGACTTTCAAAAAGTTTCACTTTGGGGATATATGGGGGTCTATTAGGGCTACTTTTTAAAATTACTTTCATAATATACAGGGTGTCCCAAAAACCCTAAAAGTATCAAAGTTGTGTTTTTTTAATGAAACACCCAGTATTTTATTGCATTTTTGGATCCTTCGATAAAAATAAGTGTGTGTTTTAATAAGGTTTTTATTACATAAACCTTAAGGTTTTTGAAATAATTTGAATTTTGTAAAAATGTAACCTAATTTTCATGTTTCAAATACTTAAAAAATAATTAAGTTATGCATACCAAATTTACACTGAAATGTAACAATAGATCATATTTTATTTTCCAAGTAAAATATATCTCTAAAACTTGACAGTTTTAGAGATATCAAACTTCGAAAATCACGTTTTGTATTATACAAAAATAGTTAGCCATCAAGTTACCTTTCAAAGGTAGGTAGAACGCAGCGTTGTTATGGAGATTTCCATTTCCATAACAACGCTGCGTCATTACATACAAAAGCACATTTGGTTTGAATAATTTTCGCGCAAAAATGTTAAGTTTAAGTGAAACCGAGCGGATTGACGTAACGTTTTTATGGAGATGGAAACTTTGAAAGGTAATTTGATGACAAATTATAAAAAAATAATTTATAAAAAATTAATTTTCAAACTTGATATGTCTAAAAGGGTCAAATTTAGCTTAATGAGGTGCTATACTAATTTTGTTAAGAATTTCTAGATTAATTGAAATATGGAATAATATACAGGGTGTTCCATTAAGGAAAAAGCAACTTTGTTTCGTCCTGACTTTTTTAGTGATCGTGTATACTTAATTTTTCTTTATTCTAATTAAAAGGCCCTAAAACTTTTGTATCTTAATGAAAATGATGAAAACGATAGCGACCGTTACTTAGACCAGCGAGCAAACCTAAACTTTCAAATATACTTTTTAACGCGAAAGACAAAATTCAATCTATTAAAAAATCGGGAGTTTACCAAATTTCATGTTCCGAATGTAACATCACATATGTAGGACAGACAGGTAGGAGTTTTGAAAAGAGATACAATGAACATTATAGAGCATTCAGACTTAGACATACAACAAGTTCTTTTTCAAATCATTTCTTAGAGTGTAATCATTCATTTCCACATATGGATAATTTAAAACTTTTATATGTTTGCAATAAGGGCTAAAGGCTTAATCTTTTGGAGTCATTAGAGATATACCGCCAAAGCAACAACATTAATTCTAATCTGCTTAATGAGCAGACGGATTTAATTTCTTCGCCATTATTTAAGCTCTTATAATGACATGTACCTCTTCTGAAAACACCGCACCTTAATCCGATCGGCATATTTAGTTAATCCATTGTAATAAATCTCAGTCCTAATTAGGTTCATTAAAAATTCATACCTCACCTATAAATTGTTAACACCCTGTATTCTTCTTCATTCAACACTTGATAATGACCTGCAAAGGTCGAAACTATAGTTGTGTCAAAATTGATAATATATTGTAAACTTGTTTGTGTATATTATACAATAAATAGTGGTATAAAAACTTAAAAATTATTTTCATTTAACCTTTTTGTATCTTAACATTTTTCGCTAGCTATCTTACTTTAGGAGATATCCGACCGTTTCCATACATGTCAGCGACCCTGTATATATATATATATATATATACCGGGTGTCTCAGACCACCCGTACCAGCCTTTTACTTAGGCAACGCGTGGTCGAATGTGAGTGGGACAAAAAATTTTATTACTAAAGTGAACCCAAGGAATCCACTGATGAATTTATTTTTTACCGGAATAATCCGGAAGTACCCGGAACCGGAAGTAACTTTAAAATTTCAAATGGCAACATAGGTCGAGTATGGTATTAATTGATAGGTCTTTTTAAAACAAACAACTTTTATTAATGAAAGGATAATAAGTACTTCCAGTTAGTATATATTTAATTTTATTTTCCGGACTAGTTTCGATGCTCTAATGCATCATCTTCAGCGGGAAAACTACAAATGTTACATTAAAATTAAAAAATATAAATTAGGAAATGTATTACATCTAAACTTATGTTGCTATATTTTAAAAACAGTTAAAATAATTAATATTATTGCTAATATAAATACTTAGAATAAAATGCAAATAAAATAAAAATAGAGATAAATAATATAAAATAAATAAAATTATTAAAAATGTAATTAGTATTAGTTATTCTACTTACACGTCAGAAAAAATGCTTATGTATTGTCCTCATATGTTTAAAAATGATATAATGTATTGGGAAAAACATCAACTATAGCACGAACGTGGTTTTCGGCGGGTGTTATTATAATGTGAGGTTATTTTTCGCTATTGTACTTTTAAGAGTGAAATAGCTGTGATTGGTTGATTTGATTTTGTATTATTTTGAGTGATTTTGTGTGTTTATGATAGTATATGAGTATGTTTGTGAGTGTGGTTAATTATTTAAAGGGTTCTTGTAGGTAAGAGTAAAGGGGTTTCTTATTGTGTTGCAATTGGTCATTTAAACACTGTAGATTGTTTTGAGTGTTGTTAAATTTGTCTATTTCATATGTTTCTAGTAGATTAAGTTGTCTACTTTTGTTAACTGTGTGTATTATTTTAATGTTCTTAGGATTCTGACATGTGTGGTTGTGTAAGAATAAATGCCTACCGAAATTTGAAATGTGCTTTTGTGCTAAGTGTTCTTTAAATCGTATTTTTAGGGCTCTCCCTGTTTCGCCGATGTAGGTAGCTCCACATGTATCACAGGTTAGTGAGTAAACTCCATTTTTATTCATTTTATCTATTTTGTCTTTAGGATGACTAAATAAATGTTTGATGGTGTTTTGAGTTCTAAATGTCGGTATGATATTATGTTTCCTAAAGATTTTATTAATTTTGTTGGAAACGAATGCAAATTCGGTGAAACTTCTGTATTGGGAAGTTTCTTTTTCTTTTTCGTTATTGTTAAATTGCTTTAAACAGTTTTGTAATGTATTTGTTTTATTATTAATTTTATTTAAAATTTTGTGGATTATCTTTGGATTATAGTTGTTATTAGTTGCAATTTGTTTAAGGATGTTGATTTCGTTTATGTATTCGTTATTGTTGAGAGGGGTATTTTTTAATCTATGTATATATGAATAAAATGAAGCATGTTTGTGTGTGTGGTGGTGTGTGGAGTTATTGGGAATTATTGTGTCTGTTTGTGTGGGTTTCCTATATATGGAGAAGTTGATCTGTGCATTTGCTTTTGTAAGTGTTAAATCCAAGAAATTTAGTTTATTATTTATTTCAATTTCGGTAGTAAATTTAATATTTGGGTGTAGGTTATTTATATATTCTTGGAATTTTGTCAGATCTTCTAAGCCATGACCTCTCCATATACAGAAAACGTCGTCGACGTATCTTTTCCATGTTATTATATTTTTATGTGCAAGTGAGTTGCTTAAAATTGTATTTTCAAGATTGTTTAAATAAATGTCTGCAAGGAGGCTACTAAGGGTTGAACCCATTGGGAGGCCGTCAGTCATTTGGTAAAATTTACTATTGAAAACAAAAAAGTTCTGCTCTGTAACTAGCTTTATCAGAT
>OZ018391.1:47164438-47219176 GCA_963969525.1 Ontholestes murinus | reverse complement strand
ATACGTGTACTCGTGCTAGGATTATCTATTACAGAAGTAAGTACCTGTAATTGTGTCTCCTCGTCCTTAGTTACAGTGTTGAAGTTCGTTTTTTTCAGATACTTGACACTGCCTGTGGTTTTAAATATATTTAAAACTTCCTCCAATGTCTTCTTATTAGGATGTCTCCTATCAGGGTACCTTTCGCGATATACTCTTTCCGCTAAGAGACAATTTTCATAACATTCCCCTATTATTAGGATCATGTTAATTCTTTCGTTTAAGGAATATTTCATTTTTGCGGTCGTTACAAATGATTCGAATGTGTCAACTGACTTTGTTTATAAACAAAAGCTACACACTAGCTTATTGCAATAATTGATACTAATAATTATTATGTCGAAAATTAACAAAAATGGATATATCTTGAAAACTATTAGTATTAGGTGTAGAATACCTTTATACTTTTTGAAAGATAATAAAATTTGCTACAAGATAGGCCTATTAGATATAGGGTGTGCCATTTAAAGTAAGCAAGAAATTTGACCTTGAATGTGTTTCTGGAGATACATTAAATTACCAAAACATCTTAAAATTTTAAATTACTACAAATAGTCTAAAATATTCCCCCATTAGTCTAATGTACTGATACAAAATTTCATTTGTTTTCATTTACCTATTTGGGAGATATGATTTTTTTTCGAAACGTCAATTTTTCCAAAATTGTTTAAATATTTCAGAAATTATTAGGTTTAGGCATATGATCTTATAATGAAAGTTACCCTTATTTTTGATGTAGAATCTGAAAAAAATATCAAATATGGGGTGTTCCATAAGAAAAAACATAACTATGATACGCCATGCTTTTATGCGACACCCTGTATATTTAAAACTAATTTTAAAATGTGGTCCTAATACATCTACATACTCCTGCGAAAACGGATTTTGAAAAAAATAAACCGTTTAGCCGTAAAGCTACTCGGCGCGCACGCTGAGACACCCGGTATATATTTAGCTTATATTTCGCTAATTGAAACCAAAGGCTTTTTAAGAACAACACACCAACATTTGTTCCCCTATTTGGACATAACCCCCCGTTATTTCCCCTTTATAAGTGAATATCCGTTATTTCATTTTAAATCTATATATATTGTAGGATGTAACAGCCGTCACAGTTAAAGAAACACGGGGGGTGGAGTAACGGGCATGCGGCTGGGTCTGCTCAAGAAAACTCTTCTAAATTACTGCCAATATTTCGCCAATTTATTTTTTCGGCTTCATCAGGGCTCTGTACATAACATAAGGCGCAATTAGTTTACAAAACATAACCTCAATATAAAAACGTGGTGACTTACAATTTGTGAGTTTTTGAAAATTGGTGAACATCCGGAGGGTGGTGATACATTGGAAGTGAACAGCTACTTTAAAAACGGTGAGGACGACACAAATGTATGATGATAACAGATTAAAACTGAACAGAGAACCGATTGACAGCATCCATGTTGTCCGTTGTTGTCGGAACCATGGACGGTAATGTTGGAAAAGAAGGTCGCGGAGTTGACAGTTATGGAATGGTGACCTGTTTTACCGACTATGTTTCCGACAGCAAGGGAACATGGAGGGAATTTTGAATTTGTGAATTAAATATTTGAAGGGTAATATGTGGTAACAAAATTTGTATGCATTACTGATTTACATGTTAAGACTAATTATATCGGTTTTTAAAGAAGCAATTAATATGACAATTGGTTACGACTTTGAAAAATTATGAAAAATTAAGAAAAAATGGGAAATTTGAGAAACATAATTTAATTGAATAAGTTGTAGTTAGGTTACTGAATTTTTGTTGAACATGTAGCAAATAATTGGCTGAATTAATTGAAAGAGTTATAATGAATGTGACTGTGTAGTTGGGTGGCTGTTGTATTGTTTTTTAAAATTTGTTATTAATAGTACAACTAAAAAATCAAATATCTGCACATGTCGTTGACATCTTATCTAGGTCTTTTTGTGGCGATAATAACTATGATATTGCAAATTCGTTCATCTTCGCTCAAGAATTCAATAATTACACTTTACCACCAGGCCACGAACTAGTATCTTTGGACGTTGTGTCCTTGTTTACTAACATACCTATTGACCTAGTTATCTCCATAATTGAGCAAAAATGGGAGCAAATTGTTCCACATTGCAACTTTGACTTTGCTAACTTTACTCGTACTATTAGATTCATTTTCAACAATAGCTATTTTATGTTCAATGAAAAATTCTATCGACAAACTTTTGGTACTCCGATGGGCTCCTCCCTTAGTCCTATTCTTGCAAATATAACCATGAATTTCCTCCTTGACCAGGTTATCCCTAAAGTCCCCTTTGAATTGCCCTTTATTAAGAAATATGTTGACGACTTGATCTGTGCGGTTCCTTCTAATCAAAAAATCACTTTGTTAAATGTATTCAATGAATTTAATCACCACCTTCAATTCACTATAGAGGAGGAAACTGACAATAGCGTGCCGTTCTTGGACACTAAAGTAATCAGACGCAATGATGGTGTTATTTTTCTGGATTCGTACCAAAAACCAACGTCATCTGGTCGTTACATTAACTATTATTCAAACCATCCGTTTAGCCAGAAAAGGAACATTGTCATTGCAATGAAAAATAGAGTTAAATCCATTTGCCATCCTTCATTTCTAGCTACGAACCTCGCTAAACTCACTAAAATTTTTATCAACAACGGTTACTCTCCCTTACTAGTTAAGAAATTGATATACAGCAGCCCCTCAGGTCGTGTAATCAACAGCCCCCTCGTCACATCCCCTTCCCCCCCTTGTCAGTACCGAAAACTAATAGACATTCCGAATTAATCAAAATCTGCAATCAATAAATACTTCAATAAATTTATTAAACACGCTAATGTCCGAAAATAAAGAATGCCATATAATCACACTAACAGAACATTGGAAAACTTTGGATAAATTAAAATGCTATAACATTTATGGCTATAGATTGGTGACGGCCTTCTGTAGGAGTAAAGGCTCTCATGGAGGGGTGGCTATTTACTCTTTGAAAGATCTGCACACTACTGCACGCGATGGCTTAAATATCTTATCTGAGGCATACATATTTGAATGTGCAGCAGCAACTGTGGTAGTTAATGGTTTAAAGACAACCATCATCTCAATTTATCGTCCCCCAACCGGCAGCATGGAAATATTTTTTCTTAAATTAGACTACATTTTAAACATGTTAACAGAGGAGGGTATCCATTATATAATCGCAGGTGACTTTAATATCGATTTTTTAAGCAGCAGTCCAGATAAAATAAAACTTATTAATATGTTATTTTCCTATGGTTCTAAGCCACTGGTTCAAGAGCACACAAGAGTAACACAATACTAGTACATGTATTGATAACATATAAAGTAATATCTCACACAACTTTAACTATTACATTTACATCTTAAATTCACATATTTCAGATCACTTTGACCAAAAATTAACTCTTCAAAATTTTGGAAAAACAAATAATAATCAGCCTAATTTTTATTACAAGCAAAATATTAATCAGGAGACACTTTTGATGTTTAATAATTCATTAAAGAGTGAAATTTGGAATGAAATTTATGGCTTAGACGACACTAATGAAACGTGGAATGTATTTCTAAATAGGTTCTTATTATTATATAATGAGGCTTTTCCTCGTATAAGGTGCAAAGTAGTTAATAATAAAAATAAACATTTATACAAAACACCGCAAATACTAGCGTTAAAAAAAATTAGATATACTTTATACCTTAAAAATATTTGATAACTTTATCAATGATAGCTATAAATTAGTTAAAAAAGAATATAATGACGCTATAATTAAATCAAGAAAAAAATATTTTGATGATAAATTTAATAAAGGAAATAATGTTAGTAAGGTTACATGGAACATTGTAAATGAAGTGAAAGGTAGAGACAAAAAGCAAGAACAATTTTTTCATGGTGACATAAACAATTTCAACAGCTATTTTGTAAATGCACCTAGGGAAATATTACAAAAGGTACATCATATTCAGTACACAGATTCAATTCATATGAACCCACATTCCAGTTTCTTTAATCCAGTTACTGAAAATGAGGTCTGTAATGTAGTAAGTCAATTAAAAAACTCTAATGTAATAGCAACTTATGGAGTAGCAGTTGCTGTTATAAAATCATGCATAGAATTTATTAAAAAACCTTTGACGTATATTTTCAACAAAATAATAGAAACTGGCATATTTCCAGAGTACTTAAAATATTCAATTGTTAGACCTATATTAAAAAAGGGGGATCCTAATGAGTATAAAAACTATAGACCAATCAGTTTACTAACATTTTTTTCTAAAATTATAGAACATATAGTTAAAGGTCGGTTAATTGATTTCTTTAATAAACACAGGTTATTTCATATGTCACAGCATGGCTATTTGCAGAAAAAATCAACAACCACGGCCATGGTAGAACTAACTAACTTCATTGCGAATGCTTTGGATAATAAAGAAATACCCTTAGGGATATTTCTAGACTTATCCAAGGCTTTCGATTGCATAGATCACGACATATTACTAAACAAAATTTATAAATATGGGATCAGAGGTGTCAATTATGATTTAATAAAGTCGTATCTATGCAATCGGAAGCGAAAACTACAAATACGTAAAGGATACGAAATTTTGGAATCTTCTACAATGGAACTTAATACAGGAATACCTCAGGGAAGCATTTTAGGTCCAATTTTATTCGTAATATATATAAATGATATTTTTGACATAATAAAAAACGAAAATGGATCCTTAATTAGTTACGTAGATGATAATAATATAATTTTAAAAAATGTTAATTATCTAGACCTTGTTGCAACTGCCAATACTCTATATGAAGAAACACAGAGTTGGTTCAATAAAAATAAGTTATTCCTCAATCAAGAAAAAACTAATTGTATGCTATTTACTACTAAACGTGCTTCTTTTGACGTTCTTGATAACGTGGCATTAGGCGAAACTAATCTAAAAATTTCATCAGAATGTAAGTTTCTAGGAATTAATATTGATAAAAACCTAAATTGGACACAACATATTATAGCGTTAAATAATAAATTAAACACCACTATATATTGTATGCGGACAATTAGGCCATACGTTAATGTCGATACGTTAAGATGCATGTATCATGCATATTTTTGCTCCTTGGTACGTTACGGTATTGTGTGTTGGGGTGCATCTTGTGCACTAAACGATATATTTATTACACAGAAAACCGCAGTTAGACTAATATGCAAGATGAACTACAGAGAATCGTGTAGGGGTGTGTTTAAAGCAAACGGATTTCTTACCGTTATAGCCATTTACATTTATGACTGTTTAATTTTTATTCATCAAAATAAACATCTTTTTCATGAACACTTAAACGTAAATCCGCATAACACAAGGAAAACAAATAGCATATACCATTACCCTAGACACCAATTAACACTTTTAGAAAAGTCACCCCATTATATGATGATGCGACTATATAATAGACTCCCACCTAACTATCGTACAATTTTAGAAATAAATAGATTTAAAAAACGGGTAAAAGAATTGTTGTTACAAATTGAACCATACAAAATTTCTTAATATTATGCATATTTCTTGTAATTTAATTTTCTTTTTGACCATTTTCTTAATTATATACTTAATTTTCTCTTTGTAATTAATGTATATCCTTAGGAAATAAAGATTATTATTATTATTATTATTATAATGTCTGGCTAAGATCCAGAGTCACACAACACAAAAGTGACATCAGAAATAAAAAACCAAAATGCCCCTTGGCCCAACACGCTAACATTACTGGGCATACCATTAATCTTGATGGCGTGAGTGTATTGTGCTCAGAATCCTTCTATAAATCTAAATTATTTCTTGAAATGTCTCACATCCTTAAACAGGATAATCCTTTAAACTCGAAAACAGATACAGATGGATTGAGTGCAATATACTCCTAACTTCTCAGTGCAAAGTTCCAACCGTAACAAAAAACTTATGAATAACTCGTTGCTACAGATGAGAAACGTACACCAAAATTCAATTTCGGCCCAACCTATTCAAAATTCATTCTAGACCAACCTTATCGTATACTTAATTACAATATTCCTCCGGTATTTTTCCCAATCATTGGGTTAATTACCGTGAGTTTTAATTTGGAAATTCCACTGTCCATAGTGTCGCTCGGAAAATCCAAATTTATTAAATTAAATAACACCTGCAAAAAAAAAAAAAAACAAAAAAAAAACACAATGCACCAAATAAGGTACGTTTTATCAACTGTACACCAAAATTCAATTTCGGCCAAACCTACTCAAAATTCTTTCTAGACCAACCTAATCGTGTACCTAAATTTATTACACCTCCGATAATTCCCCCCTTATGGTGGGAATTATTGTTGAGTTTCAAATTTGGAATTTTTAGTTGTACTATTAATAACAAATTTTAAAAAACAATACAACAGCCACCCAACTACACAGTCACATTCATTATAACTATTTCATTTCATTCAGCCAATTATTTGCTACATGTTCAACAAAAATTCAGTAACCTAACTACAACTTATTTAATTAAATTATGTTTCTCAAATTTCCAATTTTTTCTTAATTTTTCATAATTTTTCAAAGTCGTAATCAATTGTTATATTAATTGCTTCTTTAAAAACCGATATAATTAGTCTTAACATGTAAATCAGTAATTCATACAAATTTTGTTACCACATATTACCCTTCAAATATTTAATTCACAAATTCAAAATTCCCTCCATGTCCCCTTGCTGTCGGAAACATAGTCGGTAAAACAGGTCACCATTCCATAACTGTCAACTCCGCGACCTTCTTTTCCAACATTACCGTCCATGGTTCCGACAACAACGGACAACATGGATGCTGTCAATCGGTTCTCTGTTCAATTTTAATCTGTTATCATCATACATTTGTGTCGTCCTCACCGTTTTTAAAGTAGCTGTTCACTTCCAATGTATCACCACCCTCCAGATGTTCACCAATTTTTAAAAACTCACAAATTGTAAGTCACCACGTTTTTATATTGAGGTTATGTTTTGTAAACTAATTGCGCCTTATGTTATGTACAGAGCCCTGATGAAGCCGAAAAAATAAATTGGCGAAATATTGGCAGTAATTAAAAGAGTTTTCTTAAGCAAACCCAGCCGCATACCCGTTACTCCACCCCCCATGTTTCTTTATATATATTTACTTCGTGTTCGAAATGTGCATCTAGTCAATGAAAACAATTTTGTGAAGAAAGTGATAATACTTTAATTACAATTTACTACATAATAATCTTTACGTAACTTAAAAAATATATTTCTATATTTCTAGATGAAACATTGCTAATATTGTTATTGAATAAAAATAGAACATTATTTGTAACAAAAATATTCGAACCTGATATTCTATAGAATAGGAAAAGAAATATTAAACCAAATAAAAGTAATAATTAGAATTAATTATTGTGTGCGTTTCTGAACCGTAGTTTTTATTAAAATGTAAAAACTACAATAAGCAACTAACTGTTAAAACAACTACTCCTCGTACTAAAGCACCGCCAGATTTTAAATTATTTGAAATTACATGCAGTAGTATGTAAAAATTATTCACTGTAACTGGGGGGCAATTAATATTTGCATCAAATATTAATTCATTGATCAATTAACAGGAGTACTAGTGGCATATTATTTTTCAACCACAAAAAATTGTTAATATGACACTCGATGGAACGTAGAATTGTATATTTTTGACTCATTTATAAAGGCTTTCAGCTAAATGCAAACCCACCTGTTTTTCGAAAATTATGAAATTTTTGATTAAAATATTGGAAATTAAATTTGAAAACAACGTTCGAATAAAGCCTGTGTCACTTGTTATCATTGTTTACTTTGTACATTTTAATGTTGGGTCTAAACGTGACGCAATTTGTCTCAATTGCATTTTCATTGAAATTGTATAATTTTTAACATACCTAGCCATATCAGGTGTTGATCTGACCTTTCGGTAATAGGAATTTAGCATGAGCATATGCTCAAATAAACCTCCATTTAAAGCTAAACAAAAACCAAGCCTTTCGTAAAAATGTTTGCGCATATTTGAAAGTTATCTGTTTGTTATTTTACTGCATTCTTTATTAATGTTGATTTTCAAAATTTCGACGTTCACATTTCTCGCTCCGTAAATCTTGGATTTCAAGTGGCCCCACCGGAAAAAAATCGCTCGGTGCTAAATCTGGTGAACGGGATAACGATCATTAAATATAAAAACTTTCCAGTATAATGAACCGGACATCCGTCCTGTTGAAACCACACTACATTTTTTCCTGCTACGGCATCTGTGGAGGTGCCAATCTTAGTTTGAAGCTGTTCCAGATATTTTCTGCTCTTTAAGCGCCTATCGATAAAAAAGGACCGATTATGTGAGATTCGTATATTCACAACCATACATTTATATAATGTAGATAATGGGAAAGGTTATCGATAACTAAATACGGATTGTCAGTATCTCAATAACGATAATTTGGAACAATTGGCACAACATCCGTTGATGATAAATGTTGATTCGTCAGAAAATCAAATATTTTGGAGGAAACTTCTTTCTAAATTGGCCATTTCCATAATGGTTTCACAAAAACATTCTAAAATACCTATATCTGTCTCAAAAATTTCTTGATAGTTAAAGTACTTGATTTAAATTTATTCTTCTTTAAAATTTTGAAAGATTGTATGATGTATACTTAAATCCTCAGCAATTTGACGAGTGCTAATGATGTGATTAGCAACGGCAGCGGCAATAATATTTATTTCATTGATATTATCTTGAATAATCTGTTATTTCTCCACTAAATTTGAATTACTTACGTTTTAAACAGGGTTGGCATGGTATAAAAACTGACCCACATTTTTCTTTGTTTGAAATGATGTTTTTAATTGCTGATATTGCGGGTATCGGTCGATCCGGTTATAAACCACCAAACAAGTTGCGAACCTCGTGCACAATTTTTCGGAATAAAACCACTTGCAATTGAATTTTTTCACTAATTGTAAAAGACATTTTATTTAATTATTCAACAAAGTAACAAATTAATTATCACATCAAAAATGACTGTTCAAATCAAACTTTAACTTTTACTTTAATTCTAAACAAAACAAAAACAATAGGGGAGCAGGAAATTGCATAAGTGTGATTCTACACGTTACATTTCTATTACCGAGAGGCCAAATCAACACCAGGTATATTCTTTTATAGAACTTATTGCATAGATGAAGACAATATATAATACACACACACTAATGTTATAGATTATTTTTTTTAATAATCAATTAACGAATTAACGTTCTGCTTTGGTGTGTCAGAGATTTTTTAATATATTTTTTTTAGCGGTAAGGTATTTACGAAGCAAGATTTAACAAATTAAATTTTTCTTAAAAGAATTTCGAGTTAAACACGAAGTTTATATTAGCTCGTAATTTTAACGATGTACTCTTATACAAACAGAGAGTTTCAAATAAAATTTAGCAGGCAAAAATTAATTAAAACAAACTTTTACCTGTTAATATTAGCATGTAAATGCATTTATCTATTTGTATAAAATCTTTATTATCATATTATATTGAATTATATACAATTTTTTGTTATTTGGCATTTGGAAGTATATTTGTAAGAAGACAGTTTTTACATTTTCGATAATAATACCTTTTTAACTTTTTATATGTATTTATATACCTTGCATATTATAAAATTCTTAAAATACTATATTAATTTTTATTGCTATCCATTCAATCTCATTTAAAATTCACTACTATAATTGGTAATTCGCCTTCGACGCTGAATGGAAAAAATTCCGCTTATTCATAAGAAAAAAATTAATTAAAACACTCATTTTGTCTCATCATAAATAGCCCCGGAATTCATGCGCACACATAATTATTATATTACATTACTATTACCCGCACATCACACGTTCTCGGTAATAATAATCACCTTAATATTTTAAGTTAGAATATTAAGTAATGTAACTATAAAAGAAATACTATTATTCGCGTAAAAGTAAAAGTATAGTTAAACGAAACATATAATGGGAGTCGGTAGGATCTCTAAAGAAGTCGTTAAATAACATTAGGACTTCGTTTGTTTCTACAATTGATTGGAGACTTGTAATCGGCTTCCGCACCGAAGGGGTTTTCCAAACATCGAGGATTCTCCAAGGCTAGCAGTAAGCAGTTGGCAACAAGTTCCACAACACTCCCATTTTTGGATAACCATATAATTTAGAAGCTCACTTTTTTCATGCTCTTTAATAATTTATGACTTTAGGTAGTACAAATTCTGATTTGGATTTTTCTCCTTAAATTTAAATTCTCTAATTATCATTCATCGGTCGGTATTATTATTAAAGAATTAATCAATAAAATATAAATATGGCATACATCGGTTATATTTTATTTAAATTAAGCGTAGAAATTTCCCCACATTTAATGGAACACAGAATTAAATTCGAGGCCTGAACATAGGGACCATTTTCGCAAAAGGTACGGTGACATAAAATCACGATTGAATTATACAACAATTCATTAATTTTAAACCAATAAAAAACGAAAACTATCTATATTTTTGAGAAAGGTTATAAATTTTGAGGAGTAAACTTTTTACTAAAGTAAACTCTTTGCCCTAACAGAAATGTCCGATGACGCAAAGTTACGACGAGCATGCATTAAAAACTTATCTGCGAGGTTTACGAGGGAACATCCAAAGTGTGATCAGATTGCGCAATATGGCTTCTTTATAAGATATTAATTATGTGATAGAAGAAATAAACTTTCAAAATTCGCAAGACGTACATAATACCGCCAATTTAAATTTTAATATTAGGCATAATTTTCAAACCCCCTAATCAAAATTTGAATAGGCAAAATATTTATTCACAAAATTTAAATTCTTAATGTCCGCAATTCTCTAGTCAAACTATTCTGTTAAATTCCGACAAGCCGACAAATATTCGGAAGACCGCCGAATAGTAACAATTAATTTAATAAAACATTTCAATAATTATTCTAATTATTTTAGTATAAGACCAAGAAATAAAAATACTTCTAGTGTAAATAGTGAACATTTTCAGATCATAATTACAATTTCAATCGCAATTACAATTATGAATACTATTTAGTATAGACGAAATGGAATGTTAAGTTTACAATAATGAAACGTAAATAAGAGATGCATTTTTTTAGACGAGAATGACTTTTTATGCATAACAAATAATTGTAATAGTTTACCATTTATTGTAGACCCTGATATTCGTGCCTACACTAACCCAAGAAAGATATAGTGTGGTTATGTCCCATGTGTATGAAGTCTCGCCAAGAAGGTCAGTCACTACTTATGCTCATACAGCAAATCAACTCTACATTACAAGATCATAGTGTAATAATTAAACAACATCATTCGGATTTACTTAATATAAAGGATAAACTCAACGTAAATAGCAGTAGCTTAGCTAAAAACCAAATCAATGGTAGCGACACCTTTAAATCGGTTCTAAAAACTGGTTCTCAAATGCTCTCACAGAAATATAAAACCATGGTTCCCAGCAACGATAACGGACTAAGGATGGATAAACAGTTGCCTAAATCCAAAATTACACCGGCAAAGAAGCAGACATCGCGCAAAAATGTTGCCAATGGAAAACAAACCGATTCATAACAATTAAAGAATCCACCTACAACGTTTCGGAGTACAGAGGATAATTTCAATGAAATTCGCCGCAAAAGAACAAAAAAAAAAATTTAATTTAACTAATATAATGTTATTACTAATTTGGCTCATAATAATATTACCACTAAAATCATAAAAACCTATACCATTGATCATAGCGCAAAGATCTTAAGTTCTAACTTAGTTTTACCCTCAATAAGTCGGCACAAAAAAGGTAGATCGTTTTCAATCACAGCAATGGAGGATTTCTGTATTGATTTAGACGGAGAACTTTTTTCTGAAACCTTTAATAGTCACGAAATTAATGAAAAATACGATAAATTTATGAATACATTCATGCTGTATGTTAACAAACATTTTCCAATTAGAAAATTCTTTGATACATACAAAAAACCTAAACAAGTCACTTATTTTTGAAATTTTAGCTACATATATACCTGAATATAAATTTCATTTAAAACAAGCCAAAACGAAATAATGCAATCTGTTAAAAATAGAACAAAATAAACAATACGAACATCAACTGAAAAAAATCTACAAATCAGTCTAAAACAGCATGGAATATAAGATCAAATTTAGTGACTGAATCTAAGAATAAAAAGCTTACTTTACCTCGATGCCTTGATCGAATTCGAATTCCAAATAGAAGCCCTTATATGTGCAGTATACCTTTCAATAATAATTGCATTGCACTGCAACCTATTAATACTTCAGACATTATAAATATCGTAAACAAAATGGAAAATAAATATAGCAACGAATTTGATGATATTTCAATCACAGTGGTAAAAAAGTGTATTCATAACATTTTTGAACCCCTCAAACACATATTCAACTATTCGTTCGATACAGGTGATTATCCGGACAAAATAAAATACGCGCTTATTAGGCCTATTTATAAAAATGGTGACCCAAACTTATTAAATAATTATATACCTATAATCACCTATTCAAAAATACTCGAATCACTGATGGCCTCGCAAATTATATAATTTTTTAACACTAACAAACTTTTCAGCAAAACACAACATGGATTTCTTAAAGGAAAGAGCATTGATATTGAACTGTATGATTATCTAGAGTGTATATACTCGGGTTTAGATAAAGAAAGGTAGTCAGTGGTGTCTTTCTAGACTTATCTAGGGCATTTGATACCATTGATCATTCTGTATTATTAGACAAACTGAATTACGGTATTCGTGGTAATGCATATAAATGGATACAGTTCTTTTTACAATGCAGAAAACAAGCAGTTAAAATCAGGTATCAGCTACCTTGAGACTATTATGGGTATCCCTCAGGGAAGTATTTTGGTCCCTCTATTATTCATTATATTTATTAATGACATAAGTAATTGTCAATTCCTCAGCTATGCGGATAATTCAAATATACTACTATTGGGCTCCACTTATATGGAAGTAGTAAACCATGGAAATATAGCACTGGAAGCTATAGAAAATTGGCTTAAATGCAATGCTTTAATACTCAATAAATCTAAAACCAATTGCATACTTTTTAAAACAAATCAAAAGACACCAACTCCAGAGTCAATTAAATATAATAATACAACATACCCTTTCAGTAATATTGGATGATACTTTAAGTTTCAAGCAACACAAAGACTTACTGTTAAATAAACTAAGCAAAGCATGCTATGGTCTCAGGATATTATCCAACAACATAAATATCGCTATTGCCAAAACATTCTATTATTCCAACTTTTACTCTTATATAAAGTATAGCATATTATTTTAGGGTAGTAGTACTGACATAAATGCGGTATTTATTATTTAGAAAAGAGTGCTGCGAATAATGCATAAACTTAGACATGACACTAGTTTTAGGGGATGGTATAAACATTCAAATTTATTAACATGTTACGGTGTTTATATACTAGAATGTGTAAAGTTCTTGTGGAAACAGAGGTATTTATTTGAAGGAAATAGGCTACCAAATATGTATAACACTAGACATGGTATTGAGTACAGTACTCTAAGTCATAGGTTAAGTGTTTTTGAAAAAGGCCCACATTACACCTGCATACAAATTTATAATAGCCTGTCTAATAAAATTAAATCGGCAAAATCTTACTCAATTATGAAAGGTTTACTTTTTTAAATGCTGGTGAATTTGAAACCATATTACATAGAGGAATTCTTTACTAGTTGTAGACTACCTGTTTTCATGTAATTGCAGTATATGTAAATTATGTACAAATACTCTGTAATATCATTGAAAATACTCAGAAAATCGGTCGGCACCAGCTATGGAGTCGGCTGACAGCTGCAGGCAGAGGCTACCGAGCGTGTCTTTGGGTGGTGGGTAGGAGCGTGACCGAGAAATCGGCCAGTAGCTGGCATAGGGTCGGGCAGGTGGGTCACCCCCGCATGACCGCCTAAACCAGCTGCCGCGAACCAACTCCCCCAAACTACGGCGTACAGACATTGTTCCTAGGTCTGCATGGCACAGGGTTAAGTGTCGCAAACGATTCCGTTGGGACACCGGGCGACCTCCCAACGTAGTGAGCCTTCTATGGGCATCGGGACACTGCGCACAGCGACCAGTTATTTCCTCCGTACTCGTGGGAACAACTCTAGACCACCAAAAAACAAAAACTAAATCAATTATAGGGGACTCTTCAGAGAACCATACCTACCCTGGTGCCGCTATTGCTGGGACGCCTAAGCGTAACCTACCTCAGGGAGAGCAGGCGTTATGGGAGGGGTTGCACCCGCAACGCCCTGCACCAGCGTCAGCATCCGGCTCGTCAGGGTGGTCAGGGTCGCAGAAGCGAAACCTGTCGAGCGACAGCACACCTCCGGGACTCCAAAAGAGACCGGCAAAAACCCCGAGAGGGGGTGAAGGGCCTCCGGCAAAGAGAACCTTTAGTGACACACTGACGGGAATAGCGCCCGCTATAATACCGAAAGGATTCCCAAAGACGAGCATAAATTCAGAGGAAGCCGAGGCTATCAAAGCCTCGATAATTCAAAGCATTGATGCTACGGTGAAAACACAAGCCTCACCGAAATTTCAGGAATGTGCTCATAAAGGGGGATTCCTGAGGATAGTATGCTCCGACCTTCCAACCAGGACATGACTCGAGAGCATAGCCAAGGAGAAGAATCTCCTGAGAAACGAAAAGGAACTTCAGATCATTGATTTGAAGGACAAAGTCACTTGGGGGAAGGTGAGCGAAGGGAAGAAGTTGCACTTCGGCCTTTCAACCATCACCCTCAGGACGCTGGCGGCAAAAGCCATCGGCAGACCTTAGGAGACCGAAGAGGTAGCAATGGAAGGAATTCCAGTGCGCGGAGAGGGAGCAATGGACGATAGTCCGTTGCCCGAATCGCCGAAGGGTAAGTAATGTTCAAATTACTACAGATTAATATACACCACTGTAGGGCGGCAACTGCTGCTCTCAGTGCATATATCCTAAGAGAAAATATTGACATTGCACTTGTACAAGAGCCATGACTTCACAAGGGCAAGCGACTGATTGTCGCCGAACCTATGTGTAACCCACGCACATTTATAATAGCAAAACTTGAACTGAATTTAATGCCATTATGGGACGTATGTTGCAGAGGCCTAGTGGCAGCACGGTTGGAAGTAGTGGAAACGGAAACGCGGAGGGAGTTTATACTCGGATCCGGTTACCTTCCCTACGACCAACCAGAACCACCGCCGCCAGACGAGGTTCAGCGGCTGGTACACAGCGGAAGCCACAATGGAATACCGCTGATCCTTGGATGCGATGCCAACGCGCACCACATTATATGGGGTAGCAAGGACATCAATCCAAGAGGTGAGAAACTATTAGATTTTATCTTAGAAAATGACATTGAAATAGTAAATATTATAAATGTATCCACGTTTGTAAACGACATAACAAGGCAATGAAATGAAATGAAAAATACTGGCATGATGAACCATCACTCTCAGATCATCGATATATTCGATTCGATATCGAATCAGAAGAAGCATCAGAAATCCAAAACAGAAACCCGAACTGACTGGGACCTATACAAAGAGGTACTAGCCAGCCGATTCGGGGACTGTGCAACAGTAGCGAGAACAACGCATGAGTTAGAGCTCATGGTGCAAAGTACCATAAACTCTATCAATACTGCGTTTGAAGGGTCACCTGGTGAAACAAGGATCTTGATAGGGCTAAGGCACGCACCAGAAAACTGTTTAATACAGCCAAGAGAAACGGTGAATGGGCGCAGTACAAAACGGCCCTCACGGCATATAACAATGCCATTAAAAAGCCAAGAGGGAATCTTAGGAATTCTCTCGTCTACTCAAGACGCTCAGCAAAGATCATGCTGGGAATATCAGCTCACTGCAGATCAAAAATGGAAAAAATGGAAAGTACACAGTACACGGTAGGAGAGACCCTGCAGGTGTTACTGCAGACGCACTTCCCGGGTTCTGTAATACTTGACAATCCTGTTTCCGAGGACCTAAACGAGCCCAACGCAGGGGCTCCAAAACGGGACTGAGAAACAGCGAAAATGATAATCAGACCAGGTGATGTTGAGTGGGGAATTAACACGTTCAAACCATTCAAATCACCAGGTCCTGACCGGATATATCCTGTCATGGTACAAAAGGGGATAGCAACGCTGAGGAAACCACTATGTGATATTCTCAGAGCAAGCCTTGCCCTTTCATACATCCCAAGCAGCTGGCGGATTGTAAAGGTGGGATTCATACCTAAGTCAGGGCGTGATTCATATGCCTAGTCTAAATCTTACAGACCGATCAGATTTTCTTCATTCATTTTAAAACTTCTAGAAACTACTACTAGTAGTAGACAGGCACATACGGGAAGGAGTTTTAAAGGACTCACCACCATCAAGCGGGAAAGTCATGCAAGCTAGCAATCCACCAGCTAGTGAGTAGATGCAAAGGACCCTACAATGCAAATACGTTGTGTTAGGGGCCTTTCTGGATATTGAAGGGGCGTTTGACAACACAACCTTCAACTCCATAGCAACAGTAATGGAGACAAGAGGAATTAACCCGCAAGACCGACAATGGGTAAACAAAATGCTCAGAAGTCGGACTGTAACAACTACCCTATATGGAAAAACAGCAGAAGCGTTAGTCGCTGGCGGGTGCCCGCAGGAAGGTGTTCCTCCTATGGTGCCTCGTCATGGACGACCTTTTGCTGCTACTCGAAAGCTAGGGCATATATGCACTAGGATATGCAGGTAATCTGACCATTCTAGTAAGCGGGAAGTTTGGGACCACTGTATCAAACTTGATGCAGAGGGCACTAAATACCGTAGAAAGATGGTGCAGGAATGAAGGGTTAACTGTAAACCCGGCCAAAAAGGCGATCGTCGCCTTTAATAGAAGACGAAAAACCAATGACATAAAATCACTACGTACGTATGAAATGGAAGTTCCAATCAAAAATGAAGTAAAATATTTAGGGGTAATACTTGATACCAGATTGAACTTCAACTTCCACCTATAGAGCATCAGCAAAAAGACCATGAGTGAACTTTTTGCGACCCGAAAAATGGTAGGACGCACATGGGGACTGAGACCCAGTATGGACAAATGGCTATACACTGTGGTTATAAAACCTATAGTGACATACACGGCGCTCGTTTGGGGAAAAAAGACTCAAACCAAAAGTGCAGCAGTAAAACTTGAAAGTGTGCAAAGACAGGCGTGTCTGCTGAAGCTAGACAGGCAGTCTAAAGGTTGCACATAAATGGACACACTTTAAATATAGGGCTACCAAGACCGGCAACATTTAGAGTACTACAAGAAGAAGAGAGGTCCGATTTCACCAAAATCGTACACCCATCCCGCAGATTTAAACCGATCATACCACAGCGGAGTGAATGGATAAATGGAACATACCCGGGAACGAGTAAAGGAACCATCTGGTGTGCTCATCACGTAATGGGGTCGGGACTTAACAGAGGACCAATTACCATTATGACAGATAGCCAGACAACCATAAAAGTGCTAGCCTCACCGATAGTGCAGTCCAGGCTGGTCATGACTTGCATAAACAGACTGGAAGCACTGGCGACAACAAGAGAAACACAGCTGGTATGGATACCTAAGAACCAAAAAATTATTGGACACTTGGGGGCCGACTTGCTGGCTAAACAAGGAGTAGCAGGTGAATTCATAGGACCTTAACCCGCTTTCGGTATATCCCATGAAACCGGAAAGGAAATAATCCGACGCAAGTTAGCAGATGAGCGCAAAAAGGCATGGCAAAACCAAAATGGAATAAGGCATACGAGACTCTTCCTAGATGGTCCGGTACCCGACAGCATGCTGAAGCTGTTTAGTCTGAGCAGATTGAAACTAAGAAAAATCACAGGACTAGTCACTGGGCACTGTACCTGACACTGATCGGAACAAGCACAAACATAGGATGGACATTGAGAAAAGCCCCCTATGCCGTGGGTGTCTGGAAGAAGAGGAAACTCCCCAACGCCTACTGTGCACTTGCGAAGCATACAAACAAGAACGCAAGGCGAAACTCGGGAAGTCCATGCTTCCTGTAGAACAGCTAGGGAATAACCCCTGGCAGAAACTCCTGGACTTCTTAGAAGATGCAGGAGTTCAAAAGGAGCAAAACAGCCAGAGGCGCACAAAAGGACCACGGAGACCGCAGTGCAGGGACGCTAAGCGACACCACCTCTTGAGGACAAACAAATCATTGAAAATAAATGTATTGTTATTATTATTATTATCATTATAAAGTCAGAAATTTCTAACCACAATTGATTCATTTTCCAAATAATTGCAACTATAGAAATTAATTTTATACCAAGTCGTAGAAGTAGCAAACAATTTTATAAATTTCTTTTGTCACTATGGAATCCCAAAATTAATTATTTCGGATAATAATTTGGAACTTTTTCAAAGTCATAAAATCAAAGTTCAGTTTATTAGTTTGCAATACCCAGAATATAACCAAATAATAGATCGCGTAGCTTCAACTATAATAGACATATGAGGCTCCTAAATAATCAAGATATATTCAAAAAGGAATCAGTCGAAATTAAAACCCTATACGCAGAATTGGCGTATATAAATTCCATATATTCCACTAATAAATTGAAACCATCTAAAATCATTTCTGGATATATGTCAATATTGACAATGAATATCTTTTGGAGATAATCCGTAGCTTGGAAACCATAACAAAAATAAATGAAACAATAAACAAAAGTAAAACCAGAACTACTAAAAACGTAATTTAACCTGGGAAGAATCCCCTAAAAGTCCAGAATAGGCAAAAACAATCAAATATTAGAAATAAATATCGAACAGAAAAAAAAATAATACCATTGGTTCGAATCGAAAGACAACAGAAATAGTAACCAGACATCACAATCAATCTAATAAAATTAACTAGTCTAACGTGAAAAAGTCCAGAGTCAAGATGTCAAATTTTAAAACAACTCAATTCAAAACAATATTTATTAAAACATTAAACAATAATCATGAAGATATATAAAATGTAATGGAGAATAATTATGATTTATTCGATTCTCCTCCCAGAATGCTCACGCACCCATTGCGGCTCATCCATGAAGAGACAATGGAACTTCTATACGTCTTCCTGATCGAGCTAGGTAAGTGCTAGATAACCTACAGAGACATTAAAACCCCCTAAGTTAGAAGCAATGGCTAAAATTCCCGAATTTATTAGTACATCAAGAAAAATATTATAAAACTATAAAATAAATAATTTCACAATTTATCTTAAGAGAATAAAATTAGATGGCATTCAATATTCCTAATTACTGGGACCATTACATTTTGTTTTGATGATTAATTGTGTTTTAATTTTAGTTGTAAATATTAAAAGAAAAAAATATAGAAATGTGGCGGACAATTCTACAAAATCTCTACCCAGAGTGTTTCGAATCTGATGAGGTAGGAGTGACCTACAAACAACAATTCTTTAATATACAGGGTGGGCCACGAATAACGACCATTTACGGGGGTTCCTGCAAGAGGAAAAATCTGAAAAATTCAACATTGTACGGTTGATTACGATCTCCTCATGGAAAATATTTTTAACTTTCTATCACTTCCGGTTATACCGGAAACGGCTACCAACTTTGTTATTTTAAATGGAACATAATGTATATTATTTGATTTTTTAATTCCTTATTCGATTGCCTACCTCTCCATATGGGTTTGTGTCCACTTAACTTTTACAGTTTTTGAATTAAAAATGTATTTGTCAAATATTGACCTCAAATAGGCGTTTAGAAAAATGGCTATAACTTCTAGTAGGTACAAGATAGACACACAAGCGGCAAATTGTATTGTACCTAATCGATTCCTCTATAACGGAAAAATGGCATGTGTCAATTTTGACAGTTGGTATTTCAAAAACAGCAATATTTCAGCGCCCACTTTAAAATATCATATTTCATATTTTTTAAATGGAATGACTAATATTTTATCTCATAGTGTGATTCGCAAGACAATTTTCTACAAAAAAGTATTATACATCCCTATATCTAGAGCCAGTAGTTTTTGAGTTATTTCGAAATTTGTTTCCTCTCAGAATTTTTATTTGAATAATTCCTGTTCTATTTACACGGGCACCATAGTAGACTTCTGTCAATATTTGTTGAATCCAACGTATTGATATTTGTGAACGCTTCTTTCGAGTAATATTAAAATGAATACCTATACCAATAAAAAAATTACGATTTTATTTGTCATATATCGCCAGTGTCACCATTGTTGAGAGAACTTGCAAAACTTTTAACGAAACTTATTCACACTTACCGCCGACGGATAGAAACAGTTTCTAAGACTGGAGTCCAATTTTGTACTATGTAGAATACAAAACGCAGAAAAAAATCAAACAAAGCTAATAACCGAGAAGGGAAATTCAAGTAAGTGTTTTGACTTATTTTCAAGCAAATCAACGCGCATCAAAGCGAAATTGCCAGAAGGATTTGAGAGTAAGCACAACCCCACTCTAAAGAATTTGGAAAATGTATCGGATGCATAATTATAAATTTAATTTGGTGCAAGAATTATTTTTCCAAGATGCAGAGAATAGGATAGATTTTTGTGAGTTGTTGCTTGAAATTAATATAATTTGGACGGGCGAATCAAATTTCTCTCATGAAGGTATTTTCAATAGAAAAACCAATAACATGTGGTCAATTGAAAATCTACATATAACGCCTGTATATACCAACACAAGTTTAGTTTCAACGTATTTTGCCTATTGATGGACATGTGTGTTACTTTTTCTTTTTAGCACGAAAGATTACATAATGGCTGCCTTTAAAGTTAAAAATAAGTTCATGGTATCAACTCGATGGAACCCCAGCTCATTGTACACACGAAATATCACAGCAACTAATGAACATGTTCGAGGATAGATGGATTGGAAGGTTAGGTCCATGGAACTGGCCCGCTAGATCTCCAGATCTTGCTCCACTCGATTTTATTCTTTGCGGTTGTTTAAAAAATAAAGTTTATGCCAACTGCCAACAATACCCGAGAAAAATTGGAAGCAAGGGTGCGAACTGCATTTGCGGAAATAGGCGCAGAAAAAAAAATAGGCGAGCAACATAAGAGGGTGACGCAACACGTGCTGCACAGTGTTTACATGTTAATGGTCATTTCGAACAATTGTTATAATTTTTTTCAGACATTTTTTTTCAATTCTCGCATTTAATTATGTATTTAATAATTATTTTATTCCAGCCTTCTTGCTTCTGTTTTATTTGTAAGTTGTAACTTGGGATAAGTTTCGTTGAATGTACTCAACAATTCCATTCCACCATGTATGACGAATAGATAATTTCTTGATTGGAATAGTTATTCATCGTAATATTATTCAGACGAATTTTTCCCAATTCGATTCAATAAAAAATATTGACAGAAACCTACGATGGTGTCCGTGGGAATAGAATAGGAATGATTGAAATGTGAGAGGATATAAATTTCGAAATAACTCAAAAACCACTGGCTCTAGATATAGGGATGTATAATTCTTTTTTGTAGAAAATTGTCTTGCGAATCACACTATGAGATAAAATATTGGTCATTCCATTTGAAAAAATTGAAATATGATGATTTAAAGTGGGCACTGAAATATTGCTGTTTTTGAAATACCAACTGTCAAAATTGACACATGCCAATTTTTTTCGGTTATAGAGGAATCGATTAGGTACAATACAAGATGCCGCTCGTGTGTCTATCTTGTACCTATTAGAAGTTATAGCCATTTTTCTAAACGCCTATTTGAGGTCAATATTTGACAAATACATTTTTAAATCAAAAACTGTAAAAGTTAAGTGAACATAAACTCATATGGAGAGGTAGGCAATCGAATAAGGAATTAAAAAATAAAATAATATACAGTATGTTCCATTTAAAATAACAAAGTTGGTAGCCGTTTCCGGTATAACCGGAAGTGATAGAAAGTCAAAAATATTTTCGATGAGGAGATCGCAATCAACCGTACAATGTTGAATTTTTTCAGATTTTTCCTCTTGCAGGAACCCCGTAAACTTTTAATGGTCGTTATTCGTGGCCCACCCTGTATATATTGGCGCTCAAAAGTAATGCAATACCCAAAAAGGAATAATGTTTTAAATACTTTTGAATTAAATTTATGTTCAGTATTCGTGTCAGAACAAACGATTACATTTTCAAATTCAGTAATGTGTTGGCCCATCGCGGTTGTTGTAGCACTATCATAAGTGGATTTTGTAGGCCAATCTAAAAGCTCTATGCCAGAATGTTTTACTAGAAAAATGGGGTTTGGGATAGTCTCAATGTATGGTATTAGAACAGGTTGTAGAACTTCAGCGATGTACTGTTGAGCTGTTAGACTATCCCTAATGAACACCAGTGGGCGCCTAATTTCAACACAAATAACGCCTCACACCACGATGACCCCTGGCATTGACTATGAGGCGTTCTAAGGCAAACTCTACATTTATCCTTTCCACTCTACATACCAGTTAAATCTGGCTTGACACCACAAGTCCTGTATCTCGAACTTGCCGTAAAGTGTCGTGACGATTACGTATCGCAAGCAGTCCTAGGTACCGTTCTTGATCACCCTGTATAATCCTAGGCCTACCAGAAAATCTTTGTCGCTGTAATCATTTTCTTCAGACCATCTTCTCCATACTCGAATTACATTTGAGGGTGTAATTTCGAGTTTTCCGGCTATTTCCCTCAAATTAAAGCCCGTCTCTTTCATACCAACAATGCGACCTTCTTGAAAATCAGTTAATTGATAAAATTGACGGAGTGCTCTAGGCATTTTAGCAAGGTTTTTCAATATACTGAATACCTCAGAAAGGATTAGAGTAGAACAGGTGACTGGTTATTAACATTATTAAATTTGCTTTATTTTTCGGATATGTATAAAAATCGTCTACAAAAAATTGAGATAAAGCAGTAAAAACGTTATCGCTTATTTTTCTTTCTACGGTGAATAAAATGAATAGTATATATTATTACTATTTTCTATTTTATTTTTGTTCTACATATTATTGCGCTATCACTACATTTTCATTTCTGAATTTATGCTTAGGTATAATTTTGTATCACTATAAATAGTTCTGTAATTTACGTACAGACATTATTAATAAATTACATTCCTATTAGATGGTCATCACACATCCTCCGTAATAATAATCACCGTCATATTTTAACATTAATTTTAACAATTAAACGTCTTATTTGATCTAACTGAATTTTATTACTGTTGATTATCATAATGTAACGTATTATTTCAGTAATTATGGCCATCATTAATTGATGAAAAGTATAAAGAACAATAGTTATTCAGTATCTGTCGAGGTATTAGCCAGAGAAGTAGTTGCTTCAATAAGTGATCTGACTCATTGTTGTAGATTTACGAAATGTTTTCGTGTTTTTCTAATTATTATGTTTATATATTTCAAAATAAATAAAACTTCTTCATGGCTCTTCTTAACAGAAATATAATAAATACATTATGGTTAATTATCGCAAAGGTATCTTTATTCTATCAAATATATTTGTAAAGGTTCTTAATAATCTATCCTCTATTTAAATTCAATAGAAGAGCCATTTTATAAACTTCATGGATTTTTATTCTGTTGGCTAAACTAAAAGAAGTACTATTCGTGGTCGGTATTAAATAAATTTAAAGTTCTGGTAGTAACCTTTTCCCACTTCTCTAAACTATTAGTCACAAATATGGTAAATAGTAGAAAAGGGAGGCATATCTTTTATTTATATATTTACGGTTATTAATTAAATGAAATTTATTTTTATATACTTGCTCCTTTTAAATGTTTTTTTTTCTGTATTTTAGTGAAATCCGGCAACATATTTTATTTCGTGAATAATTGTACTGATTCATACGTATGTAAATTAATTCCCGGCGTTACTCGCATGGCGCATAAAAATTAAATAAATTAAATATAATTTGTTAATTAACAGTTAACGTAGAAAATTACACACTTCACGCCTGTACGCAAATACAGAACTCGTATATTTCTCTTTCATCCAAACGTTTCTGAATATTACCTTTATACTTTACAACTGAGCTTAAAAACTATTAAACAAATGCAAGATTAAGTAATTGTTAGTCCGTTTTTATCAAGGTGAATATAATAGGGAAATATAAAGTACTTCTTGATATTTTATTTATGCAACAGAATTTATGTATATGAATTATGTGTTTAATAGAAAAAAAATAGAAATAGAAATATAAGGGGATATATGTTTAAAGTTAATATGGGTTATTTAGGTATCTATAAAGCGTATTAGAATTCTGTTGAGTGTGGTCATTTAAGGCATTGAGTTCTGGATGTTTGTTTTTAAATTTTTCTATTTCGTATAGTTCTAGAATCAAAAGTAGTTTTCCTTTTTTTAATTTATGCAGAATCTTAATATTTGTATCTTTTTTAAGGGAATAATTATGTATGTACAGGTTTGACCTATGAATTTGATTGATATGTTCTTTTAGCCTAACTTTTAATGATCTCCCTGTTTCTGCGATATAAGTAGCACCGCAGTCATCGCAAGATAATTTATAAACTCTGCATTTTTCCATTGGGTTAATATGATCTTTAGGTTTGCAAAATATAGTTTTAGTATTAAATGTAGTTTTAAAAATTGGAAATATATTTTATATATTTTTATTTTATCTACGTCGTTATCTAAATTAGTTTCAATAAAGTTTTTAACTATGTTTTAAGTTTTAAGTTTCTTTTAGTGGGGCGTTGGTCAAGAGGTTTGTTACGTCGAAAGAAATTATGGTGTATATTTTAGATAATTTTAGAGTGTTAATGTGTTGTCCATTAATGATGGCGAATGATGGTTTGAAGTTTAATTTTTTAGTAATTATCTTGTTTATTATATCAGCTAAATATTGAACAGGGGTATTACAGAAGGTAACAATGGGTCTAATCGGGATGTTTTGTTTTTGTAGTTTAGGTGGGGAATATAAAAGAGGGGGTTGTGGATTCATGGGAATAAAGTGAAATTTGTTAGTGTATTTGTGTAGCGTATTTTTAGTTATATTGTTATATAGTTATTTTCTAATAGAAAATTTTGTTTCTTTGAAATATATTCATTTTCATTCATTATAACTATATTTTGGTCAGCGGTAATTATTATTAAATTATGTTTATCTATTTTTTCTTTAATTGATTTGATGAGTTTTTTAATATGTATATTATGTTTTGATACCTTTTTTTGGTTGTTAGTAAGTATTATTTCTTCTGTTTTGAGTAGTTGGATGCATTCTCCTCTTAATGCATCTTCCTGAGGGTGGCCTTGTATTGTTGCTTGAAGTTCACATGCTGTGTGTAGCTTATGTTGGGCTTTTGAATGTTGGGTGCATATTTATGTCCATAATTTAGAAAGTTAGTTTCTTCTTCGTTGAAAGAAATGTTGGTGAGGTTCGTAAACCGAGGATGAAATTTAAGATCTCTGTATGTTGTTCTATTGTTGATTGTTTGGTTGATTTGATTTTCTTTGGAATGTTGGAGATTTTTAATTCTTAAATTATGTTTTTATTTCAATCTATTTGATTGTATTCTTGCATAAGTGTGTGCTTTCGTGATAAATGGTTCAAATTCTATGTAGTGAAGTCGTGAAGTAATTTGTTTGTAGGTTTCGTAGATTTTAAGATTGTTGTTGGTGAAGTATGGAGTAATACTTATGTAATTCTTTTGTCATAATTTTATTTCTAATTTATTGAATAGTGTTATTGTCTAATTTGTATTTAATTTTAATATTCGCGAAATTGGGTGTTAATCGTTTTTTTATGCATGTTTTAATAAATCGCATGTGTTGTAAGGTTTTGTACTTTTTAGTTGTCAACATTTTGTAGTTATGGACTAAGACCGCCGTACTTGCGTAATTCATATTAAGTAATTGTTAGTCCGTTTTATCAAGGTGAATATAATAGGGTAATATAAAGTACTTCTTGATATTTTATTTATTTTATTTTCTGGACCGGTTCCGAGCTTACATGCAGAAAACTACAAATTTACAAAACAATATAAATTAATTTAGTTTACATAACAATAATTCATTACATAAATAAACAATTATTATATTATTTACAAAATATAGTTAGAAATAAAACAGTTTATTTAGACAAAATTTAAAGAAAATTGATTCTCTTAATAAGGGTTACAAATCAAACTAATCATTATATTAATAATCGAGGCAAGTAAAAGCGTATAACAAGGTATTAAAATTAGGCAAGGACAAAATAATGGGGTGACATAGGCGAAGTGTTAGAAACAGCAATTTTTCAGCAGAATATCAGTGTAGGATGCTGAACAGCGGTTTTAAAAGAACATTCTAAATTATAAAATTGATGGGTTGAATAAAAGTTAATTAAATATTGAAAAGCAGCTATAATCCGGAATATAGAGGTCTGCAGATATTCGCATATTCGACTAGTTTTTTAAGCTTAGAAATAAAGGATGAAGCCAATTTGTAGAAGATATTCAGAAAGGTTTAGATGAGAGAGAGATGTAAGAATTGGAGTACAGGCGTGAAGGGTATAATTTTCTACGTTAACTCCGTTAATTAACAAATTAATTTGTAATTAATTTAATTTTTACGCGAGGCGTGCATAAAGCAGACGAGAAACGGTGAGCGTGAATTTTCTAAACGTATGAATCAGTACAATTAGGTGCGGGGAAAACAAAACACGCACAAAATCATAAATCTTGTTACCAGAACTCACAAAAAAGTGCTACGTAAAAAAAGGAGCATAAAAGATGGGAAGGAAATAAATTAGTAGTTACATTTGGTGTAAAAGAAAAAGCAAATGGCGATTGTATGCCAAATATTATTAACACATAAGCAAGGTAGAAAAAAGAAAGAAAAGCACCGACATGTGTAGTACCTTAAAATTTGCAGGTTTTTATGGTTAGAAAAATAATCTTTTTGTAATGTTATTGCATTAGTCTTCTTCAGGCGGGGGTTGTTGAAAGAACCAAATAAAAAAATGCAGTTTGATTTAATGCTTGAGGTTATTACTTTGTAATACATTTTGAGTCAGGTAGATTAATAAAATATACTTGCTTGTTATAAAATACGATTTTTATTAGTGATTATTATTTTTTTTAACCTTTATAAGGTCATTTTTAAATAAACAATTAAATATTACATCATTTGTTTAGGTGGGATTTACACAAACATATCAAGAAGGTTTAAAAACACGAATATTTGTAGGTAGATGAATAAAATATGACAACCTATTGAATAATAACAGTTGCTAGACAATCTTGGGATATTTCATACACCCAATTTTAGCTTTAGTAAGGTTAAACGTCTTACAATACAACTGCGTGCATGACATCTGGTGTTTAAATGTTGACCTCATTTACGTAATATATACATATATTAGAGCGTTAAAGTTAATTTTAACATAACAGAGAAACGCATTTATTAAAATTGAAAGCACAATTTTCAACAAAGGTATATGTGTTATATACTTTATTTTCCATTTTCAATGTTTAATTTGTTGTCTTTTCACAGGCATCGGGTAAAATTGCATTAACACTTATTAACCTATTAAATATTCTTGTATTAATATATTTAATAACAACTAATAATAAAATCTATGAATGCCCATTAGGTCATTACAATAATGAGTTATAGGTTATAGGTTAGGATTATAAAACCAATCACTTATTGAAACAACTACTTTCCTGGCTAATACCTATACATATATTAAATTATACAAAAGAAATTTTCGTATTACAAATATTACATCTTGAGAATATTAATATTGTTCCGAAGCTGAGGAAATTTCTAAAAGAAGTAATAGTTCCGACGTTAATCTGCTTAACGAGCAAACAGTACAAGCTAAATTAAAAACAATCCCTCCTTTTTACTCAACCAACTATAGTTTGCCCCCAACCTTTTACACATTGGTATACACAAACGTCGAAACTTAAGTATTTTTCGTGATATTCAGATTCAAAATTGGCATGTTGTGGAAGAACCCTCTTTGCCAGACATTTAGCAGATTGAGTTCGACTTAATGCATCAATTGAGTGTAGAAATGCAAGGAACGCAGATTGGTCCCTATAAAGAGAGTGTTTAAGTGTAGAAACCGACAATATCTTCCTTAACATACAAACTACAGAAGAGCTAGGAGCAATAGCGTCCCTGCTCAAAAATAGCATCCTATAGGTGTATGAATCCAGTTGTCTACTAAAGTGGAAATCTCCTTCTAGTGATGTGCCCTTTCAAGTCTCAGTGTTCTCTGTAGACACACTTTCCACAATCAACATCTATAGACTCCCAAGGAAATACTGAAGGAAGCATATTCCTACTACGCAAGCAAAAGCATGGCTGGTAAACTTATCGCCAAAGAAAAAATTGAGTGGGCTACCGTTTTTAATGCCTTGAAGCATTAGGCCCAGTTGCCATTTTTCTTGCATTGCAGCAGGGGCTAGATATAATAGCCCCTTACCTGCAGGCACTTTAACAAAGCTAGCATTACGATAGGCCATATTCCAATAGAATGGAAAGGGTGATATTTATGCTCACAGTAGACAGAAGATGAGGTCAAATCCTACCGACCAATAAGCCTTGCCTCATTTCTCCTAAAATTTATGGAGAAAATTATAGAGAACGATGTAAGAAGCAGTGCCCCAGAGGCAAATACGTACCATAGTCACCAGCTTGCACATCGGCATGGCAAATCCACTGTGGATTCACTTCATAGCTTCACAACAGACATAACCTTTAAAACCATGAACAAAGGGACAATCAAGAAGCATATTGACATACTGACAATAAGATGGATAAATGGAAGTATCCGTAAACCGTATGATCGGCGCTGGTAAGGGGAGAGAATCAAAAACGGTAACCGCAGCGAAAGGGGTGTATCGTGGTGGGTGACCTGACGACATTGGTCGACAAGGATTATTATACGAAAGGTTATAATGACGACATAATAATTGTTATAGTGGGTAAATATGACATCATCCCTAGCCTAAGATGCCCTCAATACCAAGTAAAAAGGTGTCTGGGGGAAGACTTCAATGTGAATCCTGATAAAACTTTCACCAATTGTAAGAAGCTAAATATCAAAGCATTCAAAGTAAAATAAAAAGAAATTGCGCTTTCCGATCAGGTTAAATATCTAGGTTTAACACTAGAAACTTGATTGGAACTCGCACCTAGAAAAATCAATCTGAAAAGCTACAGTAGCACTATATATATGTCGTAAGCTCTTTGGCAGATCATGGGGACTGAAACCCAAAATGATCCATTGCCTGTGCATTATGACAGTAAGACTCATTATTACATATGGCTCACTAGTACGATGGGGGAAAACTAAACAAGCAAAGCCACAAAAGAACCTCAAACCCTTCAGAGAATGGCCTGACTTCATATAACGGGGATATGCACACCACTCCCACTGTAGCAAGCTCTACTAGACCTACTTCCCATGCACGAACAAATCGGGAAAGAAGGTCTAATGAGTGGATGATACTGGACAGTCATGGTACAGGATATAGATTTAGACACTCAGAAATCCTGATTCTGATTAGACCAGAGTTCCTACAAACCAAATTTGATTTTTGATTAGCCAAGATAGCCTGAACCGAATCAAAGAAGTAAAACATAAACGGAAGAAGGCTCCGCCATAGACATATACGGGCTTAAATACAAGGCCCATCACTCTTATAGATTTAAACAATAACCTTGGCGACAGCCAGGCTGCCCTTAAAAACACCACTTCAATTCTAAAACTACTTGGAAGTGTAAACAAGCTCTGATCAATTGGCCAAGGGCAACAAGCTCACTCTAATGTGGGTACCAGGCTCTTCAATGATAATAGGTAACGAACATGCCGGTATACTAGCCAGGAAAAAAACTACAACTACAATGATCGGACCAAAAGCACATAGGAATCCAAAAGTGGAAAAAGTGGTGGAAAATGTGGTGCAAAACAGGGCACTGGATAAATACTCCATGTAAAAGGTAATAAATAATATTTATTGACCTCTTGTCAAGCCGATCTCAAGAGCTCTTGCGCCTCACTAAAAGCAAAATAAGTCTGGTCACGGGCCTCCTAGATTGGCAGAGGAATTGGCCGAGCACATTCTATGCGTGTGTATAGCACTGGCTACCAGCAAACTAGCCCTAACCGGAGAAATGGCAATCACTCCAGAAGGGATCAGGACATGGCCTCCTAGGAAGTTAATTGATTTTACTAAGGAAATTGACTTCCTGGAAAACTACTAGTATTACAGTAGGGTAAACTTATTTACTACCAGTACACTCCCACTAATTTACAATTACAGTGTGGCGAAACAATAAGCATAATATAATATCTGAATATGTCATTGTGTATAATTTACAAATATATTAAAAGTAAATATGAACTTTCAACAAATAACAGCCTCACACAATATAAAATATATTAAGTATTATAAACCATTTAGAGATTTTCTAAAAATTAATTAATATTTAATATAAGCATACAAATTTACATAAACGCAGCAATAATGTAAGGGCTACCGATATTTCAAGACAACTCTGATATTATCAATCCAAGTGTATTGTTATCCAGAACAACCGGCATCATTTCTCAGTAGGTTCAAAAGTCTAAGATTGGAGGAGTTATCTGTGCCCATAATAAATATTTTATTTAGTTTACCTATACGATGATAAGAGTCCTGATTTTTTAAATTTACAATTTCATCAAAAATATATGTTTAAAAGTCCCCTAGATCATTTTTTAATTGTGCTTGTGAGCTAAAGAATTTTAAGTAAACTTGTTTTAAATGTTCTGATGTTTCTTTAAAAACGAATTATTTTTTAGTTTCTTAAAATTAAATAGTTGATAATAGGAACTAGATAACTAAGGAACTAAGTATGTCTATCAGATTTAATATCTAAATTTAAGTCGTGTTTTTAATATGTTTACATATTAGATAATTTTCAGTTATATATAGTAATGTTTCAGTTTGGTGTATATCATTAATTACCACACTGTCATGGTTTCAACCATCCATATGATCAAAATTGTATTTATATTTCTGATAAAAATATTTAAACATATTTGTTCTCGTTTTCCTATTTTACCTTTAGATTACACGTAATGTGAATTTAGTATCTTACAGATTCATCTATTTAAAACTAAATGTGGTTTTTATATAAAATTTATCGGCAAAACAGTTTTATTGAGCTTCTAATATGTCAAAATGAAACATTATTTATATATTTAGAATTTAAAAAAGCGTACAAAGCGCCTAAATTAATTGCAGTTATAAATTAATTTAGACGTTTTTTTACGTTTTCTTAAATTCTAAGTATATAAATAATATTTCATTTTGGCTGTTAATATAACTTATTTTAGAATATTGAAGTGCATTTATGTAATTTTTGGAGGATGGGGTAATTTAATTTTGGACTCCATGCAGATTCCATTAGTTTAATTTCCCTACAGAAATCGGTTACTTCATATTCCGAACTTGTAAAGTAGTGAGAATTATTGTAATTATCTTAATTCATGGCAATGGTACGTTAACATTTTCCCTAATAGTACCCAACTACTTAAATTAATGGCACAAAATTACCTATTTTTAAAAACAAAATAATACAAATAAAAAAATAGTTTATACTACACAAAGTCACATGCAACTATAATTCAACCGAAATATATATATTATTTTTCGTAGTTTTATTAATAATTACTATACATAATTATAACAAAAGTTAATAATGCATTTAAACATATATAAATGCAAAATAATTAATATTTAACCATATAATTAGATAATTGGGTAATAAAAGTCTCAAAGCCCCAATTTAAAATTCAATTGGGAATTCTAACCGACAGCGCGAGCACGGATGAAAACGTTGAAGCAATAAATTCTTTTGATGGCAAGAGTTAAAGAGGAATAAAAGAAATAACACACGTAATTGAAGAACAAATAAAATAATTTCCTAAAAACACCATTAATGTTAACATTTTCGACTTAAGTGGGGATAATATAAACAGATTACGTTTAACATCGTAAACATAAACAATTACTATTTGCAGTAATTCTAAGATTATTTTTACATGCATAAATATAGGTCGTTTTTATTCACACTTAAATTAAATAACTGATATTAACAAATTCTATTGAAATAGTGAAATAGTAATAAATAGTTTTTTTTATAAAAAAGGAAACGCTCGGAGAAATTAATTTATTATAAAGTAATCTAAATTATTTTATAAAAATGCTATCATTTTATTAAATTATGTTGCATTTATGGTAGAAAGATTGTAAAACATTTATAAAAATTGTACAAAAATAACAATAACAATTAAAAGAACTAGTCATCGTATTAATGGACCGCAAGGCATTGAATGACGTAACTAATGAATAATGACTTAAATCACATTAAGTACAAACTAACTTTTTCGTGCTAATATCGTTTTTAAACATGTCACAAAAGTTGTTATGTAATGGTAATCTCCAGATACGTATGAATTAGTCACAAATATTAAAATTTTTAAAGAAGATAAGAATGGTGGCGAGGATGGTCATCATAAACTTCTTTCTTTCTTTAATTCTTTAACTTTAAATTCAGAAATTATTAGTTAGTTGGGTTTTAGGAAAGTTTTTTACCAAAGCACTGCTATTTATATTGCGCGATTGAGAGGTGAAGTATTTAGCTGGTATAAGTTTATCTAATTATAATATAAGAAAACTAATCCTATTATTGCGATTTTAGAAATTTAGTCAATTAATAAAGAATGTTGTGTGAAATTTAGGAACATTATTGATAGAAGAACTCGCAGTATTAGTTTATTGTAGGTCTAAGAAGTATCTAGACACTTGGGATGATATATTAGTTCTTTATCTATTAGAATTAGAAAAAGTGTAGTGTACAATTCGCATACAATGACCTTTGCCCACTAGTATGAATTTTCATACTCGTGGGCAATGAGTATTGTATGCTCATTATACAATATACTACTAAATAATTCCACATAATAATATAATTAGGTCATATAAGGATAATTCAAAAATATTATAGTTTCAGAATGACAGAAAATCTGTCGAAACTATAGTCACATTAAAGATAAAAGTGTGTGATAAATAAAAGGTATTTACAATAATTTATTAATTCAAAAATATTAGTCTATCTGTTTGATTCAGCACTTTATTATTTTACTTTAACTGTCATTGAATACGCATTATAAAACGAGCAGTAGAATTTGCCAGTTTGTTCGATTCGTTAGGTTTAGTTAATCCATAATTGTTTCATCTAAGTTAATCGTTTTTATCTTATGAAAGCATAATTTACCCTGCGACTAGTTTTCTCATAAATATGCATATATAATGAAAATAATGTAGGTAATATTAGATTTAATAACAATACATTTATGCTACAGGAAGCTACACAAGCAAATCTGCATAAGATGCATTTGTTTATGCACGCGCATAAACAAAAATAACGATTATAACACTATATATTAACTGATGAGGCTGTTATATGTTGAAAATTATATTCACTTGTTTAGTTATTGAAGTAAAAACACAGTGTGGCGAAACAATTGTTGCGTTTTAATAGTTATTTAAGGTACAAGTGTAAACAGTGATGCTTTATTGCACGAACTGGCGTTTAAAAACACGAGCGAGGAACGAGCGAGTTTTTTTAAAGCCAGGAGAGCAATAAAGAAACTTTTTACACGTGTACCTTACAAAATTTTATCTTCGATCGTAAAGGATAAAGAATATATTCTTATGAGTAATATTTTAATGTCATTTCAATAATTCAATTAATGAAAACATATTTTACCCGCAGTGCACTAATGATAGCGTTACTTAGCAACCAGTAAACAAGTTGCACAAATGTCGGCCGCCATTATTATTTATGGAAAAAATGTTCGCTTTATTGTAATCGCTTCGACTAACATTAAATGAAATCTTCAGAGTTCTTAAATCTGCCATTTGGTTTGTATTATATATTTTATTTATAGTTTATTAGTTATTTGTATCAATTAATAAAAAATTAAGTTTTGCGTCGAAAATTTGTCCTAATATATATATTCATCTGTCAAATTTGACATTTCTGTGCAATAAAAACAGTTTGACATTACCGTGTAATAAAAACGTAAAAAAGCACTACTGCTTTAAAAAGCCACTTTTACAATGAAAAATGATGCAAAAAGCGTCTACTTTCTGTACGATCGTAGATAAAATAAAGTGTTTTTACTTAACAACCAAACAAGTGATCACACAAATAATAAAATCGAAATTTAATCTAAACGAGTTAAATAACGTTTTTGCTATAAATAGATTCATGTAGCATATATAGAGCAGAATTAAAAACATAAAATATAATAAATGGTCACGGAAAACTGTATTTTAACGGTTAAGGAGTTAACAACTTTATTTGTGCAAATTGAGGCCATCTTCTATCTCTCTCATTCGCTTGATTCTTTCTATCTTACTCTTGGTCATTTGCTTGTGTGGGATTCACTTAGGTAAATAGAAGATTCAAATTTAATGGATATCAACATGGTGAAGCACTTTCAGTTTATAAAATAATATTTTTGGAAAAGATGGGTCAAGGAATTCCTGCCAACACGACTTCTTAGACCAAAGAGAACTAAAAAAACAAAGAACCTACAAGTAGGAATACTATATTCTGTAAATGACAATCTAACTGCTTGTACCCACGCTAACAATTTCCAGCCGTCGTATTAATCCAACAATAAAAGACACACCAACTAAGTCTCTTAGCATTAAAGAAAATTATATAAACATTTTTATGTTAGCGGTTTAGATGGTACTTTTAATCTAGATAAATTAAAAATTTATCTTGAATCTATAAATATCAAAGAGGCAAAATTAGAGATAATGACATCAAAACGACCCAATGAATATATTTCTGTAAAACTCTATGTTCTTGAAAACGATTTAGAAATTGTTACAAATCCTCATCTATAAGGATTTTTAACAAATCTGGTGGGCCATAAATCAGGATTTTTTATTTTATCTGTAGAAAAAGATTCATCTGTGATAGTATTAATTCAATCACAAACCACCCAAAAATGGCACTAATAAGCAGGGAAGGGTAACTAATTTACTTAACCTCTAACTTAACTAAATCTACACTCCAGGGAAGATATCAAGGAGACTTACCTAAAAAGTCTACAAAATAAACAATAATTATATTTAGAAAATAAAACAAAATTCCGATGTCTGAGCTGAAACAAATTTTTGATTTACCTTGGGTAAGGGACAGAGTTTTACCGCAGGTCTAGTTAAAAAACCTTTCGCAGTGAGAATATCAGCGACTCTGACAACACTATTCTGTCCTGGGTAAACTTTCAAAACACGAGCTAATTTCCACTTTAGGGATGGTGAATTATCCTCCTTTACGATAACTAGTTCGCCTTGTATCAAATTCGCTGCTTCAGTGGACCATTTTCTACGAAGTTGAAGAGTAGGCAGGTATTCCGATCTCCATCTCTTCCAAAATGTACGATGCATTTGCTGAAGCATCGACCATCGAGTTCTATTATCGAGATTGGCTTGTGGTGAGTTGATCTCTGGGATTACAGCTGGAGGCTCCATGTTGAGGAAGTGACCAGACGTCAGTGCTTCAAGGTTCGTCGGGTCGGAGATTAGTGAACAGAGGGGTCACGAGCGGACAAAAATGAGGGGCTGAAGGGAGATTTAAACTCTAATTAATTCTTCTCTCTGCCAAGTAGTCGATCTCATAAGTTGAACGAAGTCATCTAATATATGTTTTGCTCAGACAAAGTTGGTTCCTTGATCACTGATGATTTTAACTGTTTCTCATCTGGCAATAAAGCCAATAAAGCGAAGAAATGTTCTTAGAAAGGTGGTCGTAGTCAGTTCAGATACCAATTCCAGGTGAATTGCTTTCGTTACTAAACTAAATAAAACACACACATAGCTTTTGTACATATGATTTGTACGTAATCGACTCATTTTAATTCACCCACGCCCACTTGACTAAATGCCTTAACTTCCATCAATCAACATAAGTTGCATTGTTTTAGGATGTGTTTAAAAACAACTTTTTTGAAAAACATGAGGGAGCTACTGACCCTGGGAACGGTAACCGTTACAAAACATGCTTTCTGATTTTTACGCAGTTATGGATGAAAATGGCGATGACAGATCATTCGATCTTATGCCTTAAGACTTTTTTTGAGGGGATTTGTGAAATCAAAAGTGTACGTGAACAAACTACAAACAATACATCAATTCATGATCATGGATAGAATTCAAAGGGCTATTAACGGCATCCAATCAGATGTTTGTGAACGCGTCATCAAGAACTTCAATGTACGCATTCCTCGTTGCCACACTGTCTTGACTGGTCATTTGGAGGATATAATTTTTGTATGTTCTCTAGAATTTTAATATTCATCCCAAATTCCCGAACTCTGAAGAAATACTGGATACATTTATATATTTTAATTTATTTATGTATTTCTAAAAGTGATGGGTATAATTTAGTAAATTGTGATAATTATCATCCTTCATCAGAAATATTAAGTTTCAATTCGAATTGTACACTTGTTCATGATTTTAATTCGTTCTTCTACTACCAATAATAATTTATTATTAATTAATTTTAATAATCTATTTCAGGAAGAAACTAATATCAATGAGAATACTGATAATTTTATGCAATTTTATTTCTCTATTTTGAGAAATATACTATACTAATTATTTATTGAAAAGAAACCAATTTTCTGCACGGGTTTAATTATAAACTTTATCAATTAATAGAAACAGATTATAATCGGTTTCCTGGCCTCCATAAAATAAACAATTGAAATAAAAACGATTTTTTATGATAATTATGTTGGTCATGCAGAAAATTAAATAATTGAAAATCCAACATATTTTTATAATTTATAGGAACTAAATTGGATTTGAAACAAATATTAATCTATCTTTAATAAAAATAAATCTATCTAATGTTCATTGCAATATATGTAATGTAATTCAGCTGTATAATACTTAAAGAAAAACCATATACTGCGTCAGTATTTCTTTGGGTGTTATACAGCTGAATTACATTATATTGCAATGAACATTAGATAGAGTTATTTTTATTAAAGATAGATTAATATTTGTTTCAAATCCAATTTAGTTCCTATGAATTATAAAAATATGTTGAATTCCCAATTAATTTTCTGCATAACCAACATAAAAAAAAATCGAGCATAATTGAATAATAAAATGTATTAAAATCCTCTAGTTAGTTGTAGAAAATTCAATAATAAATTTAAAAATACGACAACATTTCTTATGTCTGTAGTCTTACTAAGACTACAAAACAAATTAATTTGAAACAACTACTTCTCTGGCTAATACCTCAACAGACATTGAATAAAGTAAAATTAATTTGCGTGTTACGAATAGTACAACTCTCAAAGCAACACTAATTTGAATGAAATTATTTCTGTTGAATAAACTAATAAATGATAAAATGTATTTTAAATTGTTTAAATATGACTATAACATGAAAAATTAGGAACAAAGATTGAATTTAAATTGATTTCATTAGATTAGGGGTTTAGAAATTGATCAGCCTATTCGTCATGTTGTTTTGAACATGGTCATTAGTATTAAATTTAGCACAACAAAATTTATATATCGCATATATTTTTTAATATTTGATCGAAGTGTAGGATCTCGTTTAAAGGTTGGTGTATAACCTACCGACTTAAAACTTCATTATTGATAAATAAAGCACACAGTGGCTTCATCAGGCAGATGATAAAAACTACATTATGTGGATTCGACCGACCGTTGTAAATTAATATGGTTCTTTAAAAACTGGAACAATTGGCAAATACAAGCATAATACCTCTATATATAAGGATCTTCTTAAAATTATATAACCAATTACTTAGTCAACGAAAAACAAATTTTAAATTAGAAAAAAATATAAAACAAAGTAAGCAATAATCTTATATCTTCATTAATATTTGCTCGTAAAACTATTAATTAAATGCTCTTCACTATACCGTATGTATCCACTTAATTAAAGTTAGGGTTTGCATTTGATATATCCAGAGAGTTTAATTAGGTAATTAAATACAGTACAAGACAGGAGCTAATATTTTGCTGAGTTATGACCATACAAATGCAAACTGCGTGAGTAACTATAACACAGATAAACACTAATTTTTAAAATTTAATATTAATACTTATATATTTAATTATTAAAATGCATATCAATTAATTACTAATATGTGACCTCAATTATAGGTCATAAAATACTATAGTGGATTTTACTTTATTAGAGATTATCCTAGCGACACACTGCAAATTTATGCATAAAATAACATAAGCCATTGTGTGCTAATTAAGTTCTTGTAGATACTGTAAGGCTTTTGTTATTTATAATTTTAATTGGTTGATAATACCGCCAACAAATAATCACTACATGCCTCAAATGTCATTTTCAAAAACTAATTATTTACATTTCGTTTTTTGATTATTTATCGTTTGACGATTCGATGTAAGTTTAAATAGAATTTCAATGCAAAAAAATAATTTAAATCGGGGCCTTTGTTTTAATCATCTTATTTGTTTTTAGGATGGTTAACCGAGGAGATTTTTAATAGTATAACACAAAAAAGTAAAATTTAATATGCACGTGTATATATGTCCACGTAAGTATGCAACATATGGGAAACTTTCTTATTACTAATTTCTCAGAAAATTTTATTCTTTATAAAAGAATAAAATAAATAAGTAGGGCCCTATAATATTTCTGTCCAATTCAATTCCACACCAAAGAATTATTTTTCGTGAATATTGATTTTTGCAGATAATTCGGAAAGCTGGATTTACTGACCACCAACTACACTTTTGTGATGTAACTACACCATTTGTAGTAAATGTAGCTTCATCCGTAAACATGATCCCCTTAGGAAATGTTCTATCAATTTTTATTTCACCTTGTACCATGAAACAAAATACAGAACGATTGTCGTAATCATGTTCTTGCAAAGTTTGAACATATCTTGGTTTAAATGCTTTAAACATATTCGCCGCTAGTACCTTATGTACTATTAACTTTCCCAATCCTAAACTCCTGGCACATTTTCTAACAGATATTTGAGTATTTTAAACCACGCTCTGTCACATATCCAACGAATTCTCCACATTTATCACTGATTTAGTACGTTCTTTTTTAAAATGGAATTCAAATTTTTCGGTTTTTTTAAATTGCTTGAAAATTCTCAACCCTTGTGAATAACTGATTCTCATTTCGGGGTATCTGCCGTAAAAATTTTTAGTTGCTTCTCTGCAGGTTTTATAGTTATCGCCACATATTAGCACCAGCTCTGCTCTGTCTTGCAAAGTAAATCGCTCTGCCATAATTTAGGAGAAAACAACTCGTAATAAATTACTAATTAATTTGTAAGGGTTTATGATTAATTAATAAAATATATTTTTTGTATATTGCAACTGGTTTCGGTCATCAGGCAAAACTGCAAATTAACATTTGTTTTGTAAGAGTAATAAAACAATAAAAACAATAAAACTTAAACTTAACTTATGTGTTATAAAATTGTTATATTTTTATGTTACAGTTTAATATGATATGTAATATATAATGTTATGTATATTTAGGTGTAAGTTATTTATGAGTAGTATATTGTGTGTATGTTTGTGTGTATGGGTGGGTGTATGTGTTTGAGGGTGAGTGTGATGTGTTTGTGTGGTTGTTGTGTGGGTATGTATTATGTATATGTGTATGAGTTATGTGTATATTCTGTATGTGTTAAATTTGTATTTTGTGTATTAGAATGTTGCCACATATTTTTAGGTTATGTGATTAGTCTTACTTGTCAATGTTGTTGGCTATTTAATATTATGTTTATAATTTATCTGTTGTCGTTTTATATTCAAATTAGCACTTACCTTAGTGTTACTTTCAATATTTGTATTTAATTTAGTTCTAATATGTATCATGACGTACTGTAACTAATCGTATTTGTTCAAGATAAGGATAGCTGTCATATAGGTGTATGTATGGTCGTATATTTAGTGAAAGGTTTTAATTTTTTGAAAATTGGTTCCGTTTATAAGTGGACTTTTTCAATTTCGTAGTTTTCGAGTAGTGTTAATTTATATGATTTTATTGTAATAGTTTCATATTGTCTTTGTTATTGCATGTGTGGTTGTTAAATTTAAGATGTCTTCCGAAATTAGATGTGGTATAATTTCTCTTATGTTCTTTTATTCTATCATGTATGTTTCTGCCAGTTTCTCCAATGTATATTGCTTCGCAATTACCACATTTGAGTTTGAATATTCCACTCATTAGTAGTGGATCTTTAATTTCTCTATGTTTAGGTAGAAGACTGTATAATGTGTTATATGTTTTAAATGCTGTTGAAATGCCATATTTATATAATGTTTTTGCAATTCGTAAATTAAATATACCGCTATATGTGATTTTTCTATATGTTTTGTTTGTTGGGTTGTTATTGTTGGTAATAGGTGTGAGTGATGTATTAAATTGTATGGGTGTTTTATGTATCATTTTATGTATACGGTAATTGTGTTTTCTGGCTAATTGTTTGATTATATTAGTTTCATGTTCATAATTAGTAATGTTCATGGGTATGTTTTTTAAACGGTAAATTAGGCTGTGGAAGAATGCATATTTGTGTTTGTGATGGTGGTGTGAGTCGTAAGGTATGATTGTAGCACTGTGTGTTGGTTTTCTATATATTTTATATTCTATATCGGTGTTGTTTTTTATGAGGGTAAGGTCTAAGTAATTTAATTGGTTATTATTTTCGATTTCATTTGAAAATTTTACATTAGTATGTAAACTGTTTAGGTATGTTGAAAATTCTTGTATTTTTTCTTTAGGTCCGTCCCAGAAACATAGGATGTCATCCATGTATCTTTTTCACATTGTTATATATTGTTTATATGAATTATTATTGGTGGAAATTTGTGTGTCTATTATTTTGTCAATGCAATAGTCTGCTAAACACAACCAAAATCACATTTAACAAAGAAGAACAAGACATTCTTAATAAAGGCATGAAATATGCAATAAAACCAAATAATATTAATTTACCAATTATGAGCATACATATTTAAAATGCTATACACAAACATGCAAATGAAAAACATATAACTGACAAAATTATACCAATTTTAAAAAAACAAGAAAATAAACAAAAGAATAATAAAAAGCAATATAAAAGCATAAAAGAAAACCAAATAATTAAATCAATACACAACAAAATTACTGACTACAATAGCATAATAGTCAAAGGAGATAAAAATTCTGGTTTGATACTTATTGAACAAAATGAATACATAAACAAAGTACAAAACTTTTTAAAAGAATAAGAATAAATATACAGAAATCAAAACAAATAAAAACTTAATAGCAATAACTAAAACAACATTTAACAACTATAATCAATACCCTAAAATACCTAGGAACCCTCAAATACCTATACTACACGGTATCCTATTAACAATTAATATGAACCCTTTGCGCTCCAGCCTAATAAGCAATAGTAATAACCAGTAACTCCAGAGCTATATTAGTAAGAAGTACATGCATTAATGTTTAAGAAAAATGCGGTCGCTGCAATTAAACAAACCAATTTATAGTTACATATATTGTAATAAAGCATTATATTTAAGACTAAAATAAGAAACTTAAGGCTTAAAATTTCTATTTCTCAAAGTGTGGTATTTTTCAAAGCAAGTATTACAAAATTCCACAGTTTCCCGTCTCTGCCTTCGTTCTTGCCTGTTGGAACAAACTACACAATCTCTATTTTTGCCCTTCCGCACGATGTGAAGTCTTTTGTCAAGCCTAGCTTCTTGATTTGAGGTGGATGGTCTTGATCGATCTCTCGGAATTCAACCACGAGTTGATCGACTAAGCGCTTGACAAACTTCAAATTGGGCATGGGTTTTTAATTTTTGTCCTTTTTTTATACATTTATATAAAATATATGAATTTATACAGGACATCTCCATGCCCCAAAAAAACATTTTCCTCCACCATTTGAGGAATTTTCTAAGAAAACAGTAGGTTGATGCAAACTAATACGCGCGATCAACGCCGCTCATAGAGTTCGTGTAGTTAACAACTACTTTAGATTTTTCAACATTTTGTTGTTCCTACCTCTTAAAAATCTTGTTTTTGTGATGAATCCAGCACTACCGCTGGTGCTTAACAACGTCACGAATATTTTATCCTTCCAGAACAATATCATTTGATATAATACTGCCATAATATGGGAGAATGTTATAAACATATCCAGTTTCTGAATCTACTAAAACGTGTATCCATATTCCCTATTTAGTTGGCTTATTGGGATTGTATGTTATGAAACTAATTTTGCCTTTAAATTTGACAATAGATTCATCGACACATATATTTTGCCCTAGTATAAAATATTCTGCGAATTTTGCATTTAGGTATTCAAAAAAATTACTGACCCGTTGAATCCTAGTTCTTATATCTCTCCTTTGCTGATCTGCGGTTTTCAAATGCAGCATCCAGAACAATTAATGGAATCTTTTTCTAGTGAACACATTTGGAAATAAAGGTATTTTTGTATTGTCACTAGTTGACCAGTAATCTTGCAAATTTGGCAAAACCATGGTACCCATATTCAAGATTACTCCGATAAAGGCCCAAAATTCCTCCTTGTTAGTGTCACGCCATGAATGCCATATTGAATTTTGACTCAGAGTTTTTATTCGTAATTTGTTGGTGGCGTTTATATTCGTTTAATTTTGTCCACCAACTCCTCTGTAAAATACAGCTTGAAAAATTCTACAGGTTCATCAATATTGAATATTTGAAACGAGTTTCGAAATAACTCAAAAACTACTGGCTCTAGATATAGCGTGGTATAATACTTTTTTGTAGCACATTTTCTTGTGAATCACACTATGAGATAAAATATTGGCCATTCCATTTGAAAAAATTGAAATATGATGTTTTTAAGTGAGCGCAGAAATATTGATATTTTTGATATACCAACTGTTAAAATTGACACATGTCAATTTTTTTCAGTTGTAGAGAAATCGATTAGGTACAATACAAGATGCCGCGCGTGTCTCTATCTTGTACCTACTAGAAGTTATAGGCATTTTTCTAAACGTCTATTCTAGCTCAATATTTGACAAATATTTTTTTTAATCAAAAACTGTAAAGGATGGATTTCCAAGTGGGTATGTACATACGAGGTACGACAGACAACATCTCTAAAATATAAAAACTATTTTTACCACTTCGCGTAAAATTGAACAATTTCTTAATTCCCCAAAAGACATCATTCCCCTTGAAAATCAAGGAGTATACAAAATTCCCTGTGTCAATTGTAATAAAGTTTATATCGGACAAACCAACAGACGTGGGGGAAATCTGTGGGGCGGGTGAAGAGATATGCATTTTGCATAAAATGGATTTCCAAGTGGGGGGTAGTCGTTGGGCGTCGTCGCGTTTATTCAGATTATCGGTGTGTTTTTCTATTTCAATTGCCTCGCGGATAATCCTCTTCTTGAAATGGTCTAATGCTGCGATGGAAGTCGTGTGGTCGGAATTTATTTTGTGTCCGGTGGATTTAGAATGTTCGGCTAGAGAGGAGGATGGAGGATCTTTTTGGACGGCTCTGTTATGTTCGTCTTGCCGTACATTCATACGTCTGTTGGTTTGTCCGATATAAACTTTATTACAATTCGCACATACATTCCTTGGTCCATTTTTGTATTAATTTCTTGTAGAAGGTCTATGCTAGCTGTTTCTGTAGATTTTCCCGTGCGAAATCCATGTTGATTGTTTTCAAGTATGTTAAATTTATTTATATATTTCCACAATTTGGCCAACAGCTCTTTTTCGATGAGTTTCGAAAATAAATTTAGAATGCATACTGGCCGATAGTTTGATTTGTCGAAAGTGGAACCTTTTTTATGGATGGGGATAATTCTAGCAATTTTTAGACCATTGGGGAATACACCAGTTTCAAATATTAAATTTATTAAATATACAAGAGGCTTAAGGATTTCATTTGCTACGCCTTTCACAATTCTAGTGGTGATTTCGTCTCTTCCGCTGCTTTTCTTAGTTTTTAAACTCATTATAGTATTCATAATATTTTTTGAGCTAACGGGTTCGAGAAACATTGTAGCTTGAGGGTTCCTTGTAGATGTTGTACATTCCCTTGATATGTTTCCACCAAAATGTTCTCTTAATTTAGTCATGGCGATATCTGAAAAATACAAACCAAAGCTTTCAGCTACTTCCGTTGGTTTTTGTACTATTATGCCGTCTGAATTTTTAAGAGCGATATTTATTTTGGTTTCTTTCCTTCCTAACTCATTATTGACTAAGGTCCAGATTTTCTTTATTTTATTGGATGCGGAGTTTATTTGAGTTTCTGTGTAGTCCTTTTTAGTTTCTTCGATTAATAATTTGTGACGTTTTCTTTCTAATTTATATATATTTTGTATTTCATCACACTTCAAGTCATTTTTTAATTTAAATAAATCTTTCAAATTCCTGCTTGACTCAATAATTTCCTTATTTATCCATTTTCGGTTATTTTTAATGAATAATTTTCTGGATACTACTGGGCATGCAATGTTAAAATTATGTAAGAATTCTTCGATGAACATATCATAGGATGTATTAACGTCCCCTGTTTCAATGAAATCCCAATTGATTTTGCGGAGATAGAATTTTAATTCATTAATATTTTCTTGCCCAGTTTGCCTGTATGTTTTCATTACACCCTTATGGGTGTCCTTTTCACTTTGCCTTCGTGTCTTGAGAGTTATTATTTGGCCTAAATGGTCTGAAAGATTTAGGTTGACATTATATGATGTAGAGTTGTCAACATTAGTAGAAACTAGAAAAAGATTCCATTAATTGTTCTGGATGCTGCATTTGAAAACCGCAGATCAGCAAAGGAGAGATATAAGAACTAGGATTCAACGGGTCAGTAATTTTTTTGAATACGTAAATGCAAAATTCGCAGAATATTTTATACTAGGGCAAAATATATGTGTCGATGAATCTATTGTCAAATTTAAAGGCAAAATTAGTTTCATAACATACAATCCCAATAAGCCAACTAAATACGGAATATGGATACACGTTTTAGTAGATTCAGAAACTGGATATCTTTATAACATTCTCCCATATTATGGCATTAATATATCAAATGATATTGTTCTGGAAGGATAAAATAGTCGTGACGTTGTTAAGCACCAGCGGTAGTGCTGGATTCATCACAAAAACAAGATTTTTAAGAGGTAGGAACAACAAAATGTTGAAAAATCTAAAGTAGTTGTTAACTACACGAACTCTATGAGTGGCGTTGATCGCGCGTATTAGTTTGCATCAACCTACTGTTTTCTTAGAAAATTCCTCAAATGGCGGAGGAAAATGTTTTTTTGGGGCATGGAGATGTCCTGTATAAATTCATATATTTTATATAAATGTATAAAAAAAGGACAAAAATTAAAAACACATGCCCAATTTGAAGTTTGTCAAGCGCTTAGTCGATCAACTCGTGGTCAAATTCCGAGAGATCGATCAAGACCATCCACCACAAATCAAGAAGCTAGGCTTGACAAAAATAGAGATTGTGTAGTTTGTTCCAACAGGCAAGAACGAAGGCAGAGACGGAAAACTGTGGAATTTTGTAATACTTGCTTTGAAAAATACCACACTTTGAGAAATTTTAAGCCTTAAGTTTCTTATTTTAGTCTTAAATATAATGCTTTATTACAATATATGTAACAATAAATTGGTTTGTTTAATTGCAGCGACCGCATTTTTCTTAAACATTAATGCATGTACTTCTTACTAATATAGATCAGGAGTTACTGGTTATTACTATTGCTTATTAAGCTGGAGCGCAAAGGGTTCATATTAATTGTTAATTAATTTAATTTATTTTCTTTATGTATTTTTAGGATACCGTGTAGTATAGGTATTTGAGGGTTCCTAGGTATTTTAGGGTATTGATTATAGTTGTTAAATGTTGTTTTAGTTATTGCTATTAAGTTTTTAATTTTTTTGATTTCTGTATATTTATTCTTATTCTTTTAAAAAGTTTTGTACTTTGTTTATGTATTCATTTTGTTCAATAAGTATCAAACCAGAATTTTTATCTCCTTTGACTATTGTGCTATTGTAGTCAGTAATTTTGTTGTGTATTGATTTAATTATTTGGTTTTCTTTTATGCTTTTATATTGCTTTTTATTATTCTTTTGTTTATTTTCTTGTTTCTTTAAAATTGGTATAATTTTGTCAGTTATATGTTTTTCATTTGCATGTTTGTGTATAGCACTTTAAATATGTATGCTCATAATTGGTAAATTAATATTACCATAGATAGAAAAAAATGTTTCGTATAAAAATTTATTGATTTAAAAATCTCTATGCCGTAAAATTATTTTCAAATATACAGGGTGTCCCAATTTTACGGTATAACAAAAGCAAACATTTTTTTAAATGGAACACCCTGTATATTTTTTTATTTTCTAATTTGGATAATATTTTATTACTTGAACCTTTTTTTGGTTTTTAATTTCGATGTGGCATTTCCGAGTTATTAACGTTTTTCTGAAAAAAATGTAAAAAGCGGAGGTTCACAAAAAAAATTATTCTGATGTTCTATTTAAAATTTAAGAAATTTTCTCTTTCCGATGGTTGTTCATAAGTACTGTTTATGTACCAGTGTTAAAAATTTTCACTTTTGAGGAACCCTGCCTTTGTATCAGACACGCCATTTTCTAAAATTTCAAATTGTCGTAACTCTTTTTTTTTAAATGGAATCATATATTTTTTTAATTTTATATTATTCTACATCTAATTTTCTACAAAATATATTAAGCATACCCTATACCTAAAAGTGATATTTTTCAAGATATAAAAGAATTTATATTTCAGACAGTCCTTGAATGCGAATTTGTTTTTGAATAGATAGCCATGACTGAAAAAAATGCATCTGTCAATTAAACAATTAGTTTGACATGTAAATGGGAGGTGTGAATTACAAAAAACAAAAGAAGAAAGCCTATCATCAACGAGGAACCAAAAAGACATTGGTGAAGGGACTGGCATAAGCGAGAGGTCAGTATAAAGCATTCTGAAGAAAAATCGATATCAAGCATATCATATTCAGCTACATCAAGAACTGAGTAATACTGATTTTCAATTTCGTTCCGAATTTTGTTTCTGGGGAAGACAGAAAATACAGGAGGATCTTGCGTTTTTCCATTATATTTTATTCACGGATGAGGCGTCATCCCATAACAACGGATCTGTCAATAGGTACAATTTTCACTATTATTTAACTGATAATCCGCATGTTATGAGACAAGTTGATCATCAGCATCGAATGTCTGGGGCGGAATTTTTGGAAACCATGTTGTAGGTCAACATTTCTTCGAGGGTATCTCAGTAGGTCTATGTATTTGTACTTCTTGCAAATTGAATTACCCGGGACGTTAGCTAATGTACCCTAACTAACAAGTAACAGGGTGTGGTTTTAACAAGACGGAGCACCCGCCCAATTTTCACAAGACGTGAGGGCATTTCATTTTTCCCAACCAGTGGATTGGTAGGAATGGACCCACCAAATGACCTGCTAGATCTCCGGATCTAACAAAACCTGAAATTGTCTATAAGGAATCACCAATAGCACTGAATGTCATATGCTTGATATCGATTTTTCTTCAGAATGCTTTGTACTGACCTCTCGCTTATGCCAGTTCCTTCACCAATGTCTTTTTGGTTCGTCGTTGATGATAGGCTTTCTTCTATTGTTTTTTGTAATTACACCTCCCATTTACATGTCAAACTAATTGTTTAATTGACAGATGCATTTTTTCAGTCATAGCTATCTATTCAAAAACAAATTCGTATTCAAGAACCGTTTGAAATATAAATTCTTTTATATCTTGAAAAATATCACTTCTAGGTATAGGATATGCTTAATATTTTTTGTAGGAAATAAAATGCAGAATAATATAGAATTTAAAAAAATATATGATTCCATTTAAAAAAAAAGAGTTACGACAATTTGAAATTTTAGAAAATGGCGTGTCTGATACAAAGGCAGGGTTCCTCAAAAGTGAAATTTTTTAACACTGGTACATAAACAATAGTTATGACCAACCATAGGAAAAAGAAAATTTCTTAAATTTTAAATAGAACATCAGAATAATTTTTTTTGTGAACCTCCGTTTTTTACATTTTTTTCAGAAAAACGTCAATAACTCGGAAATGCCACATCGAAATTAAAAACCAAAAAAAGGTTCAAGTTATAAAATATTATTCAAATTAGAAAATGAAAAAATATACAGGATGTTACATTAAAAAAATGTTTGCTTTTGTTATAGCTCAAAATTAGAACACCCTGTATATTTGAAAATAAGTTTACGGCATAGAGATTTTTAAATCAATAAATTTTTATACGAAACATTTTTTTCTATCTCTCCCGAGAAAGGCGCTAGGAAAGCCCGACGCACTGTTGCAGGACCCTGTATATATATATACCATATATATATATACAGGGTGGGCCACGAATAACGACCATTAAAAGTTTACGGGGTTCCTGCAGGAGGAAAAATCTGAAAAAATTCAACATTATACGGTTGATTGCGATCTCCTCATAGAAAATATTTTTGACTTTCTATCACTTCCGGTTGTACCGGAAATGGCTACCAACTTTGTTATTTTAAATGGAACATACTGTATATTATTTTATTTTTAAATTCCTTGTTCGATTGCCTACCTCTCCATATGGGTTTATGTCAACTTAACTTTTACAGTTTTTGATTTAAAAATTTATTTGTCAAATATTGACCTCAAATAGGCGTTTAGAAAAATGCCTATAACTTCTAATAGGTACAAGATAGACACACGTGCAGCATCTTTTTTTGTACCTAATCGAGTCCTCTACAACGGAAAAAAATTGACATGTGTCAATTTTGACAGTTGGTATTTCAAAAATATCAATATTTCAGCGCCCACTTAAAAACATCATATTTCAATTTTTTCAAATGGAATGACCAATATTTTATCTTATAGGGTGATTCGCAAGACAATTTGCTACAAAAAAGTATTATACATCACTATATCTAGAGCCAGTAGTTTTTAAGTTATTTCTAAATTTATTTCCTCTCACATTTCAATAATTCCTCTTATATTCACACATGCACTATAGTAGGCTTCTGTCAAAATTTATTGAATCGAATTAGGAAAAATTCGTCCGAATATTATTAAAATGATTAGTTATCCCCAGTTACAACTTACAAATAAAATGGAAGCAAGAAGACTGGAATAAAATAATTTTTAAATAAGTAATTAAATGCAGGAACTGAAAAAAGTTGTCAGAAAAAAATTATAAGAATTGTTCAAACCATTAACATGTAAACACTGTGCAGCACGTGTTGCGTCACCCTCTTATGTTGCTTGCCTAATTTTTTCCGCGAATGCAGCTGCACCCTTTCTTCCAATTCTTCTCGGGTATTGTCGGCATTTGCATAAAATTTATTTTTTATACGACCTCAAAGATATATGTGGATTTTCAATTGACACACATGTAATTGTTTTTTCTATTGAAAATACCTTCATGAGAGAAACTTGATTCGTTCGTCCAAATTATATTAATTTTAAGCAACAACTACTCACAAAAATTAATCCTCTTCTCTGCATCTTGAGAAAATAATTTATATTTATAATTATGCATCCGATACATTTTCCAAATTCTTTGGAGTGGGGTTCTGCTTACTCTCAAATCCTCCTAGCAACCTAATTTGCTTGAAAATAAGTCAAAACATTTACTTGAATTTCCTCATTCTCGGTTATTAGCTTCGGTTGATTTTTTCTGCGTTTTGTTTTCCAAATAGTAGAAAAATTGACTCCAGTCTTCGAAACTTTTTTCAATCCATCGGCGGTAAGTGTGGATAAGTTTCGTTGAAAGTTTTGCAAGTTCTCTCAACAATTCTGTTGCACTGGCCATATATGACAAATAAATTCATAATTTCTTTATTGGTATAGGTATTCATTTTTACTTTCCCTATATAGTATATATAGGGGAAGTATTGTTTTCGTGCGAGAAAATGTCTGTGGGCGCTGTATCTCAAAAACGAACCATACGATTGAGATGAAACTTTAAACTTAAGGTTTTATCATTAAAAACTCGATCTGAAAAGCTTTTGGTAAAGATTCATAAACCGGAAGTGGTTGTTTACTCGAGGCATTTTTTTGTTTTTTCGTGATATTTTTCTAAATATAAAAAATTTTAAAAAACGCTTTAAACAAAAGTTAAAGGGAATGAAAAACTGAATAGGTTTTATTCGAACATGTTTTTCATAAAATTCTTAACTTTCGAGAAAAAAAAAATTAAAAATTTTGACATTTTTTGCCAATTTCTAATAAACTATTGGAGTTCCATAAAATTTATATGACAAATAATTGTAGAGAATTTAAAAGTGCACATATTATTAAGTATAAAATTTTTGCGTAAACCTCATAGTTTTCGAGAAAAATATAGGGAAAGTACTATGATGGCCACATCACCATTTTATTATTACTCGAAAGAAGCGTACACAAATATTAATACGTTATATTCAACAAATATTGACAGAAGCCTACTATAGTGCCCGTGTAAATAGAACAGGAATCATTCAAATAAAAATTCTGAGAGGAAACTAATTTCGAAATAACTCAAAAACTACTGGCTCTAGATATAGGGATGTATAATACTTTTTTGTAGCAAAAGGTCTTGCGAATAACACTATGAGATAAAATATTGGTCATTCCATTTGAAAAAATTGAAATATGATGTTTTTCAAGTGTCAAGAGAGACCATCGAAACGTCGTAAATATAATTTACAAACCACGCGGAGTATAACCCGAAAACCAGCTACAACATACCATACCCGCGAAAACATCAAACTAAATAATATATATGTATATATATATACAGGGACCGCGGTGGCCTAGTGGGTAGAGTGCCTGCTCACGGGCCGCACGGTTGTGGGTTCAAATCCCAGCCGGGCGGTGGATTTTTCTAAAGGAAGAATTCTCCGTCCGGATCCATGGATGTTCGTGTATGTCCCTCATTGGTATCACAACGGGCCTGTCTAGGCCTAAGTGTGCATCTCTTCGCGGTGCACGAAGAGGTGCTGCCACACCAACCTAACCTAACCTATATATATACAGGATGAGTCGGGAGGAGCGCACCAAACTCTAGGAGTGTATTATACACGTGAAAATAATGTAAAAAAACTCATTTGTTCTTATCCGATTTTTATTTGTTTTCAAGTTATAGCATATTAACAAATAAACAAGTTATTATACAAAAAAAATTTCTTAATCATAGCGTTCTTTCAACAAATGTTCAAAAATACCGCCATTGACTTCTAAACATTTTCTGCTTCGTTTACGAAGAGCGTTTGTTGCTCTCCCAATTGATTCATTTCGTTCTTCTTTTATATGGGCTGCAGTATTCTCAATTTGTCTAATTAGTGATTCCCGTGTGTCCACTTTTATTTTGTAGACTTCATTTTTCATCCAGCCCCATAAACAAAAATCTAGTGGTGTGAGGTCTGGAGATCTTGCAGGCCAATTAATAGGACCTCCACGACCAATCCAACGCCCTGGAAAACGGTCGTCCAAATGTTGCTTGACTTGACGAGCGACATGTGCAGGAGCTCCATCGTGCTGATAGTACATCTGCATTCTAATATTTATAGGAACATCTTCTAGCAGGCCTTGTAATTCATTTTGTAAAAAATTGAGGTAGTTACCTCCTGTGAGACGATTCTCCAAAATGATAGGGCCGATTAAATAACTGTCAACCATAACACACCACACGTTTACAGAAAACCGATGTTGAAAATTGCTTTCGACTGTTGCGTGGGGATTTTCATCAGACCATACATGAGAGTTACGAGTGTTGTTAATGCCATCACGGGTAAATGTAGCTTCATCCGTAAAGAGTATACTCGATACATTACGATGATTATTACTTATCCACCGACAAAATTCCGTACGGTTAGCGTAATCCCCTGGTTGTAGGTGCTGTACTCTCTGAACGTGATAAGGATATAAGCCTTGCTCGTGTAGCGTGTTCATCACTCTTTTTTGTGGAATTGCCAATTGAGTGACAATTCTCCGTGAGCTAGTAGTTGCATCTTCTTCTACTAGATGCAGAATATTTTCTACTTCTACAAAATCTTGTCGAGTAGCGCGCTCAGATGTTATGTTAGCACTGGGAAGCTTACCAGTCTCGCACAATTTGTTGAAAACCCTAATAAATATGTTTTTATCAGGATGTCTTTGGTGTGGAAAACGTTCACGATATTCTTCAACAGCAGCTGTAGCATTTCCATTACAGAAACCATATACAAACACCATGTTTGCATATTCTAAATTTGAATAAGTATGTGGCATTTTGCAACACTAACAATCACATTAATTCGAACTTAAACGTTCAGTTACTGTTCACCGTACACTGACAGTTCATCAAAACGTCAGAATTATCAAATGTTTATAAGCCTCGAACATGGCATACTTTGATAATGTTAAAATTCAGATAGAAGTGGAAAGCTAGATGAACATTTTTAATTACGCCATAACTTGAAAACAAATGAAAATCGGATAAGAACAAATGAGTTTTTTACATTATTTTCACGTGTATAATAGACTCCTAGAGTTTGGTGCGCTCCTCCCGACTCACCCTGTATATGTATATATATATATATATATATATATATATATATATATATATATATATATATATATATATATATCCAATTGGTAACGGACGTAGTGAATATCAACTCTTTGAAATTAACGGGTGAGAGAAGTCCAGTGTAGTGTGTTAGAGTGTAGGGAGCAAAGAATATATTCGGTCACAGCCACCTCTCACATCACGTAGCAGGTCCGTACCTCGGTATTTCACCATACGGTGGGATTTGCTTTTGTGTTCTCGTTCCCTGCTCGGTTGCTGAGGTCTAACCACCTCAGTGACGGACTGGGGAATTGCACTTGCTTATTCCACCCTTGGCTTGTCTCTATCCGATTATTATCGAGTGTTCTGCTTGGGGTTGCCTGAAATTGGGGTGGTTATGCCACTCCCAATATTAAGGTTATCTCCCTTGGGGTTCTTACTCAGGGGTTTGATATGTCGGTTACCCTCTTCAACTTCTCGGACTTGGGTTTTGGTTTTTCCTGCGTGAATCGTACTTTCGTGCGTTCGTGAGGACGAAATTTTGATGTGTCAAACATTCCACCGCTCATTTCACAGTCTAATTGCGGAAGATCGACCATTTTGTGTTTGTCTACCTTCAGTAATTGTTCTCTTATCTTTTTACATCATGTTAATTCTATCAATTTAGTTCAATTTTAAATTTCAAATACTTATAATGTTTCGGTTTAATTTTACTCAAAATTCTATTTGTTGAGTTTTCCATGACGTCTTCAATTTTCACGATAAGGAATTGTATTGGGAAAGAACTTAACCTCAAAAAATCTTGCTGTAAATATTTAAATATTTACGAAAGTTTAATTTATAAAGAAGGAATTTTGTATTCCCTTCAAACAGCGGTAGCTACACATTCATGATTACTTAGTATGTTAATTTGTGTTTGCAATATTTTATTTATTTATCATAGCTTGTTTTGTATCCCTTCTCAGATAAATTGAGACATATTACATAATTGAGACGAACATTTACTATTAAGCACATGTGTACATTGCGTTTAAATTCCTTGCTCTGCTTAATTGTAAACAATAAAATCTCGACACAGTACTTTTACTATTTAATAGATGTATATTCACATATTGTTTTCCGAAAAGTATAAGAATCAGTATTTTCGTTGCAAATATGAAGGAGATAACTTTCGGGCGTCCACTGCGTGTACCGTCATCGGTGCTCATTTCGCCCAGTTTAAATTTGGCAAACCACTTCTCAACGGTTGATTTTCCTGGTGCAGAGTCTAAATATAGTTCATCAAGCCAAGCTTTGGTTTCAACAGATTTTTTTTCATAATAAAGCAACGCTTTATTAAGACATGAAACTCTTTTTTTCCATATTTTTCATACTAACAAAAGTTTTTAACTCACAATGCTACATCCCACGAACTAATTGTCCGACAGCTGTCAAATTTATACACGTGTTGTTTGAAGGTTAGTTCTACTATAAACCTTATGGATTTAATTCTAATAACACATCTATGTGTTAGCATACGAATTTTTGAGCCTACCTGTTATTTATCGTATTTTAAATAAGGTAACAAGCAATACAATTTAATATTGATATATTATTAACTGCAGTAGATATAAATGATGTATATAAATAATACAACTTTTATTATATTATTATTGTTTACGTTTCCTAATTAAAAACCTTCTTCCAATTATA
>OZ018391.1:47071238-47164238 GCA_963969525.1 Ontholestes murinus | reverse complement strand
TAATAACGAATTTATATGGCAGATGCATATATTGGGAGTAGTCGCCTAAATATTAAAGAGTAGTTATACTATGCAATCAAGTTGGCGATAGAAAGTGGGGATAGACAATCAATATTTTTTAATATTAAACTACTCATTGAACATGGATTTTGTGATAAACGGAAAGCTATAATTCAGTGGATTAGAATACTAATTACTTAAGACTAATCTTAAGAAAACTAACGTGCCTCTGCATAATGTGATCTAAAGAGCTGCGATAATTCGCACGACCTAGGGTTTTTCCCTTTGCAAATATGTCAGTAATTTTATAGGATGTTAAAAATGCTTAAAAACCTGACTATAATTGATACTTTAAATTAAAAATAAATGACATACCTATATTATGATGGGTAAAACATCAGAGACAAATTAAAATTTCATATTATAATTTAATTTTTAATTTTAATTTAATTTATTTATTTACGGATGACACCTTTTTACAAAATATAATTTTTAAAAAATACAATTTACACTAAATATACTTAAAGATACAGAAACGCAAAAATTATTATCAGCAAGAAATAAATATGTACAATAATCCAAACGAGGCGAGAATACTAAAATAACATGTTGTAAATACATACATATACACAAATAAACAATACTATATATTCACACATACAATAATCGTAATTTATCTAGAATTAAGTACAAATAGACAAATCAACAAACTTAAGGCTATATTTGAACGTTTCAAAAGACGAACTATAAATAAGAAAGTTAGGATTGGTGCATAATTTATTGTAAATAAAAACTCTGAATAAAATTAGGTAAACCAATAAGTAGTGTTTCAATTACATTAATCGCTTATATAATATACTTAATATCAATACATATATGGAAAAATTATTGAGACGCGAATGATAGAAACTGATGATTCTGAATCCAGCAAAAAAAAAATTTCAATTTTTGAAACAAGTCGCAAAACTGGATTAAAAATAAAAATATTTGGAAATTTGTGAATATCAAACTGTAGCTAAGACGCGCCACCTTTTAGTAAATATGAGACATCAGAGAGTTGGTTGTGAAAACTATTAGTTCAAGAAAAAAGAAGTTTTGTGATAAACGTTCAAGAGTTTAAAATAGACAAAAGAAGAAAAATCTAATTTATATGCTTATAGCAAACTTGGCAACGAAAGGGCTTTATAGATGAATACTAATGTAATATACAGTGTCTCTTTTTCTTTTTAATATAGGAAAATAGCTAAACCACTGATTACTATGATTTAATATCTATATCCAGAATTTTGCAGCTAACTCGATATTAATTTTAATTAAAGGAATTAAGTTTCAAAACATATTACTTATTTATTTTATTTATTAAATGTATTATTATATTATATCACACCATTTCAGTCATTATAGGCATTATTTATTGACCAGAGGTATACAAAACAGTACTACTACAATTTAAAAACTGAAATATTTTTTATTGGCGCAGCTTACAAACATTTAAATAATACTACACGGAAGAACGTTTTTTGTTTCTCGTCTTTATTTCCCAACAAAAATTAAAATACAAATATGCTATCGCTAATGATTTAAATCACATGATCCCTTCTTGATATTAAACTACTAAATGCAGCTAGGAATCCAACAGTGGATAATGTCGATACTAATTCGATGTTGCACAACACATAAATACACAGGTGAATAAAATGTATTAAACAGTATAAAATACATTTTATCATTTATTAGTTTATTCAACAGAAATAATTTCATTCTAATTAGTTTTGCTTTGATTGTTGTACTATTCGTAACACGCAAATTTATTTTGTTTTATTCAATGTCTGTCGAGGTATTAGCTAGAGAAGTAGTTGTTTCAAATTAATTTGTTTTGTAGTCTTAGTAAGACTTACTGTTGTAGAATCACGAAATGTTTTTGTATTTTTAAATTTATTAAATACAATGATCCGCAGTAATAGACTCCTGTCCGCAGGAATGGTCGAAATTGTTAGATTCAATACTTGGGTATTAATAATTTTTTAGCAAGTTATGTTTCATACAAATCATATAGCAGTTAGATCAATCTAGGGGACAAATATAATATATAACATTTTAGAAACTAAGCTAGATATATGTACATGAAACCAATAAATAAGTAAACGTAATACTATTCAAATAAAGTAATAATTAACATATGATTTAAAAAGATAATGGGCAAATCTTTTATACCGTCCAGTTAAAGTTTGAATAACTTGATACAATAGTAATGCGTACTAGTATGGATTTATTTAGTCGGAAGGGATTGATCCTCAGATCATGTTTATCGCGAGTGGGGTAGCGATGAAAATCTCTGTTTGTCCTGAAATTATCAAGATTTTTCCGGCTATAAACCAAACATTCTACTATAAATACATAAGAAGCTATTAGTATATTTAATCCAGTAAATTTAGATTTACAATCATCACCATACGACAACCCGTACTGCTGTTATTTGTAGTCTGAACACATCACTAACACCATATCAAGATGTATGTGTATATATGTAAGCAAAATAGTCGTATAGCAGTGTTAGTGTTTTTCTCTAATTCAGATCTTTTGAATGTTCTTTCCAGTTAAGGTGTGAGTCAACTGTTAACCCGAGAAATATTGTGGATCTTGTTTCACAGTTTTTGATTTATTTAGTTTCAAATCTGTTGCTGTTAGACCACTCACTTATCACTGATCACTGATTTATCCGTTGCTAAGAGTGTGGTATCACCCGCATATAGAAATGGTGAGCTTAACTTGATGCTATACGGAAGATCATTAATATACATCAAGAATAACAAAGGGCCGAGAATTGATGGTTGGTCTACCACACTTAATATTTAAGTACTTCGATCGCTGGTTTTTATAAACACATTATGTTGTATCGAATAGGTAGGAGAGTATAGGCCCGGAGACATTTGGATTGAAGTTGTAGTAATGCACTCATCAGTGGCGAATGGAATCTTGGTTTGGACTTTAAACATTCAATGCAAGATCTAACAACGCTACGGGTGAGACTTTTTCACTTATGAACCAAAATATAAGTGCTCCTTGACCACCTATATGTAATGATGATTTGTATGTACCACACTCGGTCAATTTAATCTGTTTGTGAGTGGAAGGCAGCACGATAGGGAATCGTCAGTTACTCGGCAAATTGCTAACCGGCCACCGACACGAATTATGATGTTTTCATCAAAAATGGATTTAACGCAACAAGTCTGCTTGATTTGGACACACATATATTGGGTTTAAGAGCCCGTTTCTCTGGGACAAACACGATTATTTGTAGGTTTCTTAGTAATACCAATGCATTCTGTCTTAGAGCGGTAATTGTTAGCTGTCCACGTTGTACACTTCATTTGCGGATATTGTTTATAAAACGTAAAACGTATCCTATTACATGCACAGTTTTTCGTAAAAAGTGCATTGAGGAATTGTGGAATAATTAGATGTGATTTCGACAAGATCGCAGGTGACCTCTAGTAGCGATTCACATATTTTGAACTCATTTACAGGAGGTGAGTTAACTAGAAATGGTGGTACCGTTCACCATAGGTTGCTCCCTTAAGGGCGATCACATCAGATCTACATGTGATGGTATCGGCTGGTTTCTCCTTGATTAACACATGAAACTAACCAAGGGCATTAGTTAGGGTATTCATTTCTTCTTTGCTGTTAGCAACAAATATTTTGAAGCGTCTAGAATCAGATTTTGTTCATGACAGTGTGATGTTAGAATCAATGTTGCTGAATCTACTCAGCCTTTTCAACACATTTGTTTACTTAATTCTGCCAATAATAATGTCCCACATAATTCCAGCCGTGATATTTACGTCGCCTTGATGAGCGCTACTCCTGATTTTGCAGTGAATAGTCTGTTGAGTCATCGAGAATCTCAATAAGTATATTCGCTGGCATCCAGTAGATATGGTAAATGTCGTTGATCTAGGTATATCTGTTGAGGTACATTAATTGTTGGTAATAATTGTAGACCATGTGTGTATTAATGTAGTTTATTGGTGGTGAAACATTTCATCCAGAATTGAATTTCCACAATACTTGTGTGAGAATTTAACCGATGATTGTGATGGGTCCAATCAATCCAAGAGGGTCATACGTTCTTAACAGTTCACTCCTCCTTTGGTGGTCGCTCTCGAACAACGTAAACTGATTTGGTCGATTAACGTAATCCACAATATATCTAATGTGTTTACACTCTTATTAGCATTCATATCTTCACCTTATCGCCACAATCTGTTGTAAACTCTACGAATACCTGGTTGTTGTTAATTGGCATTGTTTCAGTTTGAATCCACCACAAAGCAGATTATTCACTTGATGACGTACCTGTATTAGGTCAATTAACAAGTCTGCTCCTGTTATTTGATAACTAACGTATATGTCCGATAAGCACCGGTTCCGGTCCCCAATTGGATAGCTGTTGACTTCATGTTGAGCAAGTTGACAATTGCAAGTTAAGATGTCAACGGTTCAGAAACTATACAAATTAACAATAGCAAACAAATAATTAAATGAAAGGAAATAGCAAAGGAACAATAAAGAAACTAGTTTACGAGTTGAGAGAATGATTAAGAAACTATAAGTTTAGCTCACGTTAAAATAAGTGGAAAATGACAACTTACTTGAGCTGGGTTCCCAATGATTTTTGTGACATTACATTATCGATTAGAAAAGCTGTGGAATGTTCTGACTGGACAAGATAGTGAGAGTGATAAAGCAAATAAAATTTGATTTGAGTGAGTGTATACAAATTATGTTTATCTAATTAATATTATGTAGTTGATTTTGAAATTTTTATTTAATTGTTACGCCACACTGTGGCTTCTTCAGGTGAAGAATATATACTGGAGCTCAAAAGTAATGCAATACCCTTAGATGTGGTTTAATCCAGTAGCAAATACGCACGTTTTATTCACTTTAGAAAGAAGAAAAAGTAATAACGTTCTTAATGCTTTATCTCAATTTTTGTGTACGACTTTTTCACGTATCCGAAATACAAAGCAAATTTAATAATGTTTTTAAACAGTCACCTGTTCTACTCTGATCCTTTCTGAGCTCTTAAGTATATTGAAGAACCTTGCTAAAATGTCTAGAATTCGTGCACCCCGTCGATTTTATCAATTAACTGATTTTCAATAAGGTCGCATTGTTGGTATGAAAGAGGCGGGCTTCAGATTGAAGGAAATAGCCTAAAGACTCGAAATTACACCCTTAACTCTAATGCGAGTATGGGGAAGATGGTCTGAAGAAAATGACTATCAGCGTTAGAGACTTACCAGAACGTTCGAGATGCCTTAGCTGCTACCGAAAGACACAATATAGAGTTTGTCTTAGAACGCAACATATCCAATACGCCTGACATCATGGTAAGGAGCGCTATATGTCTTGAAGTAGGTCCCTTTGGTGTTCATTAGGAGTCTAACAACCCAACGGTACATCGCTGAAGTTCTACAACCTGCCACAACATCATACATTTAGAATATCCCAAATACCATTTTTCTGCAAGACAACATCAGGTCACATACGGCACGACAAACCATGGACTTTATAGAAAATTCTGGCTTAGAGCTTTTAGACTGGCCTGCAAAATCCCCTAATAGAATAGAATATGTATGGGATAGCATTGGAAAAACACTTCAGCGATTGCTAGTCATCATGGGCTTTGAACCATCATGGGCATCTGTGTCTAACTGGCCTCGGATCACTTAATTCGGTCTATGTTTCACCGAGTTAGAGAGTGCTTACAACAACCGCGGCGGGCCAATGTGCACTGTTGTTAATGAATTTTTGCCAGTATTTTTAGTTCAACCAACACGAAAACTGAACATAAATTTAATACAAAAACATTTAAAACAATTTTCTTTCTGGGTGCTGCATTACTTTTGAACTCCAGTATACATCAAAATTTCATTTTATTTCCTGAATACTATGGTGGATTTGTTGGTGTGAGTGGAGAGGGCGTGGGGCTCATGGAGTTATCTCCGGAATAACCTTTCTTATAAGTGGCGAGTTAGATAAAACCTATATCTTTTATTTGTTTCTCATTTATTACTTTGTTCGGTAAACTTTATTTTTTATTTTAATATCCGACTAGTTTCGGCACTGCGCCATTATTAAGGTTAATGTATAAACGTTAAAATTACGTTTGTATATTATTCTTGATAATGGTTCAGTGGATAAATCCTCTTGATCGTTTAATAATTTTTTTGTTTAATTTTTATACATTTCCAGATTTTCTAATAGTGCAAGTTTGGTCCTTTCTTCGCTTTCGTGTTGAAATCAAAATTTGGAGTTATGTTCTATTAGATGGTTGGAGTATATTTTTTTGATAAAACTAATGATAGAAAAAATAATTTCTATGAGCATTTCTGCACCAATGTTTTACTTTATATATAATAACTAGAAAATCAATATTTAATTTACATAATTATTTTTTCTTGTAAAAACAATATTAGTTTTCCAGCTGATCAAAAATAGATGTTTTTCAAATAAACTGATTTTTTAAGTTTATATGTTGTAATAATACTGATTTTTTATACTTCTTGTTAATCAAGAATGGCGAAATAGGCTGAAAGACCGCGGGTCGATAGCCACTGATTAGAAGAAATCTTAAGTCTACCATTTCACTGTATATATCAATAAAAAATTGCGTGTAGGGAACAGCAGTTCGGTATGAGAAGTATTAATCTGCTACTATTTACATTCACTGGCGGACCGGAAAATGTATGCTTCAAAAAGACCTCACATCTCTTATTTACTCTGCAGTCATTATAACACAATTTGCATACATACTGTAACATTTAATTCTAATAATGAAGATGTTTTCTCTCTGTTAATATTATTAATTTTATATAAATATGTTTTTTTAACAAGATATTATTTTTCTCTATTTATGTTGGAAGATAATAGATTTGTGAAAGCATCGACTAATACAGAGTGATCAAGATTAATATTTTTTCTATAATAACATATACACTATGAAGGATTATTTATAGAACTCCGCTACCTTAGATTCTATTTTTATTATACAGTAAAGTTGCATAACAACAAATAATAGATTTCTACAAATTAATGACACTGCTTGGATTTAACTAAAGGGATTAACCTCATATACAGTAATTTATTTATTGCAGAAATCATTATATTGCAACAAAATTATTAAAAAGAATTTAATGTAACTAAAGGCGCTTAGAAGGCAGAATATACCATTAAAAAGACTGCAAGCATTATTTAATCTTCTATAGTGTATACGTACTTTATCGAAATATAGAGTAATAATAATTTTAAATTACTATCAAAACATCACATATAGTCTGTTCGTTGGATCTTCTGTCATACGTCACAAACTATCGGTTCGAGAAACGACGCAAAAACATTCAGTTTGCGTTAGAAAAAGAACGCACTGTAAAACTTTCGTCGTTTTTTTAAGCGATAGTTTGTGACGTACGACAGAAGATCCAACGAACAGACTATAACAAAATTAATTCACTTTTGAAATAAATAGTAAATATAACATTTTTAGTTATTTTAGTTAATTATATATCTTCTCAACTTAATTCCAGCCTACCATCCATCTTAAAATATATTTTGTTTTGCAAGTGTTATGTATGCATTAATAATAGGTCAAATACTTATACAAATGACTTACCTAATCTCATAAGATTCCTAACCGTCTTTAGCGTAGAACTTCGCTTTCTGTCGGAGCGCTCGGTCGATGGAGATTTATCTGGGGTCGTCAAGGAATGACCCCGCTTTAAAGTCCTCGGGGCTTTCCTTGCAGAATCCTGGGTTGATCCGGTGGCTAATGTTTTTTCAAGATTTGCGATATTTTGTTCGATATCTATCAACATTTGTTGGTCGTCGTCGAGGATATCGTAGGCGGTGCTGCCGGCAAATGAAGCACTTGAGCCATCGGGAATGGTGTATAATAAATCAAAATGTACGTTAACCTGAAAGAATAATTTTCATTAGAAAAATTTAAAAAATATATATTATTTGTTTAAATTCTTGAATCTTCTCGGCGTTAACTTCGTAGTACAATTTCAATTTTTTAAAAATAAAGAAAACAAGTCTTGTTTGATAATGATTACCGTGTAATCGAAACTAGTCGCAAAAAGTGAAATAAAAAGTGGTATAAAAAAGTTATTAGTTTTCTTTATTTTATTTGTTTAAAGATTTTTAAACTTTACCACACTGATCTACAAATATTACAGTTTTTAGTCCTAGTTTTCAGGAATACAATTTATTTTTATTAAATTTCCTTTATTGTAAGATATGTTTGATACAGAATACCTAAGCTCCCTTTATACATATACAGGGTTATTCACGCTATACGGCACGGAATATTGTGGCCAAAATACGTGACTTCCAAAAAGTTTTACTTTAGGGATATATGGGGGTCTGCTAGACCCAAAAACCCTAAAAGTATCAAAGTTATTTATTGCATGTTTTGATACTTCGATCAAAATAGTGAGTTTTTAAATAAGGTTTTTAATACCTAAACCTTAAGATTTTTGAATTAGAATTTTGTAAAAATCTAACCTAATTTTCATGTTTCAAATACTTAAAAAATAATTAAGTTATGTATACAAACTTTACACTGAAATGTAACAATAGATTATATTTTAATTTCCAAGTGTAATAAACTTGCCATCTTATGTAGGGTATAAAAAAGTTTAAATTAAACAAATGAGAACTTTAAGTGGATATAACTTCATTTATTTAAATTGAACGCCATATTTTGCACCATTTCAGTATTTTTTAAATAAAAATTTTAATGTATCTAGTTTCCTATGGTATTAAGAAACGTCAGATAATTAATTTAGTCTGTCACTTTAGTTTAAAAAGCCTGTCTTTTGTTATTTTGCGTTTTTTGTGTTAGATCGTTAGTAATCGATATTGTTTGAACAGCGTTATTGTATTTCTTAGTAAAAAATGAAGATTTATTAAGAAATAGCGCATTAGTGTGATTTTGATGCTTGGAAGAATGTCATCTCAAAGGTTTCCCGAAAGAATTCATCCTAAGCCAGCCGTTTTTGAGAGACTATTAAACCAGTTTAAAGAAAGTGGAACTGTCAGTTATAAAAAAAACAGTAAAAGAAAATCTGTCATTGAAGATGAAGAAAATATTTTTACAATAGTAAGTTCAGTTATCGAAAATTCTAGTATTAGGCAAAATCAGATGTCCGAAAATACTAGTAAGTATTTCAAGGATTCTTTAAAAACACAGATTTCTTTCATATAAAAAACAGCTTTTAAAAAAATATGTGGAAATGATTTTGACAATCGAATTGAATTTTGTATGTGGGTGTTAGGTACAGTGGCAGAAAATAAAAACTTTTTTGATAATGTGTTATTTAGTGATGGTCTTGTGAATAGACAACTTCCGTTACTATTCTGATACGAATCCTCATGATTACAGAGTCACGAGAAATAAAAATAGGTGGTCTATTAATGTGTGGGGTGGAATACTGGGTCTAAATTTAGTAAAACCTATTTTTTAAGGACCTCTAAATTGTATGATGTATCTCAATTTTCTTTTACACGAATTACAAACGTTTTTAGAAGAGGTTCCTTTAAATATCAGAAGAAACCTATCGCTTCAATTGGATAAAACCCCGCTCCATTATCATCGCGAGGTTCGGTAATTTTCAAACACTAACTTTCAAAGTCGGTGGATTGCAAGGAACTGATTTCAAAATCGGCCTCCCAAACGCTTTTGAAACTATAACCCCGCAAATGTTATCCAAAGTTAGCAGTAATTTTCAAAGAAGAATATGTAAGTGTTTGGAATTGAACGGTCGACGTTTCTACCATTTGTTGTAAATATTTTGTTTCTGTTTTGTGTTATCATTGGTAAGTTATTATTGTTATAATTATTACTTGTATAGCCTAATGCATAATAAATTGGAAGTTTCTGAACACTTCGAAACATATTCTTTATTATTATTTAATTGTAAATTATAAGACTTTTCTAAGTAAATAGATACATTAGAACTTTTATTAAAAAAACCACCTTGTGGTGCAATTCCCGATGTTTTGGCGTTTTCAGCAAAAACGCGAAGACTTAAAGCTAAAGCTATAAATACCATTCAATAGGTAATTAAAAAATGCCTTTGCCGGTAAATTAATGGCGTTCCATTTAAATAAATGTAGTTATAGCAACTTAAAGTTCTCATTTGTTTAATTTTAAATTTTGTAACCTTGTATAAGATGACAAGTTTATAATACTTATAAAGGCTGTTTCTTATTAAAACTTTATATCACTTAATAAAATACTGACATATGGTTTCATAAATGTTTTTATTTCTACGACAATGTTTCACCACGCAGTGGCTTCGTCAGTCAGATGATCTATATGGTTTCAAAAATGTTTTCATTTCTATTTCTTTATATTTCTTAAATAAAAACATTTTTGAAATCATATACTGTGTCACTATTTTATTGAGAAACACGATTTCGCTTGTTGTCCATAGTCCAGCTTCCTCATGCCCAAATGTTCGTGCACGATATTTTGCACACGTTCATATGAGATGCCCGTGGTATCTACTATTTCGCGCAACTTCACTCGTCGATCGGCTAACACGAGATCATGGACTTTGTTCATTTGTGGCCGTTTTTGGACGTCCACTGCATGGTTCATCCTTGGTGCTTGTACTGCCACGTTTGAACTCGCTCACCCAGAAGCTAATAGTCGAAAATGAAGGTGTGGATGTGTCATGAACTTTCTGCAAAATATCTCGTATTTCCGTCGCCTTTTTCCCATCCATACAGATGACTGCACGAAATTCGTTTTTATCCATTTTTGCAAAAGTGCCTGACTTGCTACACAAGATATCCTAGTAAACAAAAACGGAATGACGCACGTGTCTGAAAATTTGACAGCTTACCTAAAATAGGTTAGCCTTGACAACCATCAAAACAATTTCATGAGCGCCATCTCTTGCCCATTCCGAAAACTTTTCAATCTACCCTCGTTTTTTCTTCTTTTCTGTCTGGCATGAATGAAAAACAGCCAGAACGTAACCTTTCTAGACCTGACATCTGACATATCTTCACTAATATTAGGGTATCATTCGGACCATTATTATTTCATTAATGATTTTCCTCATAATTTAATAACAGCAAAGTTATGTTGTATGCTGATGGTACATCAATTTTGACAGCTTATAACAATCTATAAACTACATTGCAGTTGAGCGAAGATGGACGATCGATGACAAGTATGTGGTTCCAAAACAAACATCTGAAACTGAATCCCGATACGTCCACTAATATAATATTACTTTCCCTATATGGTATATAGGGGAAGTATTGTTTTCGTTACTTTTTTGAAAATATTTTTTTGCGGAAATATCGGTTTTGAGGTCCCCTGAGTCCGTTGCACTGATTTCTGGGAAAAAAAATGTGTATGTGCGTCTGTCGATGGGCGATGTATCTCAAAAACGAATTATCTGTTAGAGATGAAACTACAAACTTAAGCATATAAAGTAAATTAAATAGAATATTAATTCATTAGTGGAGTGGTATTAATAATAAAAGTAATAATATGAAAAATTATTTTCAATGAGCATTTCTGAACTATTTTTTACATTATAATTAATGTAAAAAGTTACCAGCTAACAGTTAAAACAACAACTCCTCGTACTAATGCACCACCAGGCATTGAATTATATAATTGTTAACCATCGTTACATGTCTAAAACATTTTCAGCACAATGCAACATTTTTTGAAACGCACCTCGAAAACTGAATATCGGCAATATTTTAATTCTGTCTGGAATTAATTCCTTCTCGTTGCGGCCTGTCACTAGGAAAGGCGCACGTAAGTTTTGACATAGCTGCACTGAGGAGCTCTGATACAGCGATACACGTGTCTTCAGATAGTCATTACATAACACATTTCGAGACGCGGATAAAAAACGATTACACCACAAAAATGTTACTTGTTACTTGTTTGTTATTTCGACTTCGTTTTGCAGGTCTTTTCCTGTTTCAGGTAATATGACCATAACTTCTGCATATGCCTATTGTTCTATCTCAACATGGTTCATTTTTAAATATACTCTTTAACCCATTGTAAATCCAAATTACAAACTACAGTTACTCAACTCAATTAATGTTGTACGAAATTTAAATCTTTTTTACCAGAACATTAAAGCAAACGTATAAAGCTACAAAAGAAAAAAACCTTAAGCCGTATTATATCCAGTCTAGAAACTATTAGGTGTATTTCATGCCTAGCCCGCTAGAACATTCGGTGAAATATACATATACCGGGCTTCAACACAGGAGTAAATGAAAAATGCATATTGTAAATCATGGAACTCGATTCTTCCACTTAGAAGTGTAATTGTAAATATAAACGTATAAACATCAGTGACTTAATTTTTCTTTGTTTTTTGACATTATGAATAATATTGAGTGCAACAAATTTCAGTAAACGGATTTTATTTTTTTTAATGTTAACTCTTGCAATAAAATTAAAAAAATACCATTTTTGAATACAGAATGAAGAGATCTTTCAAACGATATATCACAGTATGGGCTTGTTGTTCCCATTTAAAAAAAATAGAGGTTGTAACTATGACTCGAAAAGGGTTGAAGGTAGGGATCATATTTTCATGTTGAAGAATGTCAATTTATAATTTAAATTTGAAGTGTATCGGGATTTTCTATAAATATGTATAGGTACCGAAATAATGATTTTATTGTAAATTTATAGTTTATGAGTACGCACACAAAAAAACAGCTATAAATAAATGGACGCAATAAATACATATTCAATTGAAACCATCGAAACTGTCACAATATATAAAACTGACTTTCTCACAACAGCTGAAATTTACCTAATAACCGAAGCTATCTCAATAATGAATATATACTACTATTATATATTTTATGTTTAAATATTTTAACAGCACAATTATCCACTTGATTGATATTGATAATTATTAAATAATCTAAATGAAAAATTAGCCATCCAAAAATATATGATCAAACCAGAAATTATTACAGTGCTCAGGAAAACATTCGTACCAAAGTTTTCTCCTAAACTAATTAAGACAACCTCACCTCAATGTTACATTTAGATCAACACTATAAAGCAACGTTGGTTCGGGCCAGCAGTTGGGTGGGTGATCGGTATCATTCACCATTGGGATACAATTAATGGTGCTTTAGAGTGACGGGGGCGATCCTTTAATGTAACAAGCTCATTTACACAAACACAAATCACACGGCGGAAGTACCACGTGTTCGATAGCCACACACTACTACTACTACTAAACCATCACAGGAATCTAAATTATTTTTATATTTTTCGATGTAATAAGTTTAGTTTTCTTTTTGTATCTTCTCTGTGTTATTTTGTAACGGTTGCCTATCATTGTTGTAAATTATCAGTTTGTCAACTTGGTTTAAAAATTTTTATATATACAATGTAATGTTTAAGTTATCCTGTAATTGGCCTTCTTGGCTGTTGGGTTAAAAATAAATAAATAAATATAGTCTGTTCGCTGGATCTTCCATCGTACGTCACAAACTATCGCTTCAAGAAACGATGCAAAAACATTCAGTCTGATAAAGTAAACCAAATGTGTTAGAAAAAGAACGCACTGTAAAACTTTCGTCGTTTTTTGAAGCGATAGTTTGTGACGTACGACGGAAGATCCAACGAACAGACTATATCTTGATTTGTTTCGAATTTATTTTATAGCCTTATGGCAGTAATAATAAAAAACTAGAAGATTGCATTATCGAAATCACAATATCTAACATAATCAATATTATTAAAATTTTAAGATAACAAATAAGATTATTATAATAATTTTAACAGCGAGAAACCTTTATGTACGGCAACTGAGACAATAAAGAAATCTTATGGACAAAGGGTCAGTTTTTATAGCCGAGAAGGGGGCAGGAAATTAACTTAAAATGAAAAAATCCAACTGTTTCTTCATACAACATTAAATCGGTATATTAACAACGTCGTTAACTCAATCTTATGACCATATCTACAAGAAATAGAAAATCCATTTTGTATAAAAGATAATAGGCGGTCACATATCGCAAAAGTTGCTGAAGAGCCCAAATGCGTTATTTTTTCTTCGCTAAATCTATCATCAATCGATCTTATATAGGTAAGACCAAATGATCTACTGGTGCATAAAACATGACCAAAAAGTTTACAATACACAAAAATACACAAACGCATAAATCCAATGTCAAAAAAATCATATATTAAAATGGCTAGACCAAATATGCATTTAAATTTCAAAAACGTCTTGGCCTAAATAAAGTAAATTAATTAATTTTGAAGAAAACTTAATGAACATACTATTGCTTCGAATATTCAAAAGTTTTGATATAATGGCCAAAAAATGCTTTTTTAATAGTAATAAATATAATATATTTGCAAGATATTTTATTTTTATAATTTGTAAGACTTAAAAAATGAAACTTTAAAGTACATTTAGATAAATCTTAATTTTAAGGTAAATTGGTACAATATTTAAAACATACTATGACCCATAGTGGTACAAACCCTAATATGTGTTTAACTGCACAAAATTATTGTATATATAATTTTAATTTATTGTATTGTAATAAGCTGCCATAACATGCAAATATTGCCATCCCTATGCTTTCTATTAAAAATCTACAATTTTAAATCAGTAAGCTAGATATTTAATCTAAAATAAATTTGATAGTTTAGTTTTTTTAATTGAAATGGAAATGTTTAATAATTATAAGTTGAAAATTGAAGAAATATTATGTAAATTAAGATAAATCATTAATCTTTATGTAATTAGTCTCATCGTATAGGGTAATTATTAATTTTTCCTACAAACAACAAGAACAATTTATTGAGTTTATTATTTAAACAATTCGTTTTCAAGTGAATCTTCATAGTGGAAGAATAACGCGCATTTTTTTATACTTATGCTAAGCAGGTGTAATACACCGAATCAAGTATCTGTAGATACTTATGTAATATAATAATTCAATTTGATGATGTCATAATATACACATGTATTTGTTATTTTAGCCATGTCATAACACCTATCATATAACGATTTCTGACACTACTGTAGTACGGGGAGGAGTTATTTTATCTGGTATTTGTTATTTCTAACCTAAATGGTAGATAGCGGTGAGGTCACGCTCGGTGGAATTAATTTTCGACATAATATATTTTATTTTTCACCAATCTGCACATGCAAATGCAAAGACACATATTACCAAGCACTGTATTATATATCTGATAGTAGTGTCATCACAATTATTTTAAGATATTTTTTTTTAACTTTATTAAAAAAATTAATTTATTTAATATATTTTTGTTTATATTTTGTAAGTCAGAAAACCTCTTGTCTATGGACTAGGTAAATCTAAAATACGATTAAATAAAGTTGTTTACTTTCTTTTTAAAGAGAATACATCTGATTTCACCCCGGTTAGGAGTTGCGTATGTGTCTATCGTTTAGCGTACGATACATTTCCTGCTATGTTATCTCAATGAGAAATTATATAGACTTGACACCAAGCTCCAGAGTTGTGAGTGTTCGTTAACAATTCAATTACGATCTGTGTCAATTACTTCACGCATTCACGTTTTCCATTAAACACATTTTAAACGTTAGTTCCGACTAGATTAATTTAAGCAAAAAGCCGTATATTTAAATAATCTACGATGAAAGCGATTTTGAACTTTTTAAATGAATAATTATTTGATAATTAAATTTATTGTGAAAATTACATTTGGGTGCTAGAAAACGATACATTTAGAATACGTGAATAGTTTCCTCTAAGAATAAATAATCTTTAACCTTCCATTAAAGATCAGACTTCAAATATGCAAAGTTCACAAAAACATTATAGGAGTAGAATAGACATACTGCTTTAAAAATTGAATGTTTTTTACCAGAAAAAAATACATTTCTTTAATACATCCGAGAATATTAGGTCCGCTAATATATGTAACCTTAGTATTAGAGAATTTATTGATATGTCAAAAATATTTATTAATAATGCGAATGGTTACCATCGTTACAACAGAATATTCTATAGTTACACTAAATTGAAAAAAATTCACTATGTTTTAGCCACAAATGATTATTTTAAAAATATTAAATAACGTGTAGGCCCAATAATACATGGTTTTCAAACTTCGATATCTCTAAAACGGTTAAGTTTAGCTTTATGATGTGCTATATCAATTATGTGTAGAATTTCGAGATGAATTGAAATATGAAATAATATCGAGGTGTACAATTAAAGAAAAAGCAAGTTTATTTCGTCCTAACTTTTTGATTGTATACTTAATTTGTCTTTAATGTAATGGTTTTCAAAAAACCCTAAAACTTTTGTATTTTAACATTTTTCGCTATATATATATCCGACCGCATCCATGCATATCAGCGAGCCTGTATAAATCTAAACAACAGAGCATAACTCGAGTTTCGACGTTTTATCATCATTATCAAGTAAATTATAAATTGATGACATTTTGATTTTATGCTAACTATTTTGTAGTGAGGGAATATATCTAGTAACGGTAGTTGTTTATGGATTATCTCAGGACAACTACCAGTCTAGTGTGTATGTGTGTCAAACAGGACAAAGTGTATCAATTCGATTTTTAGAACATTATCATGCATTTCGTCTTAATCAAGACTCTAGGTCTTTTTCAAATCATTGTTTAGAATGCACACACCAATTATATAAATAATCAAATAATCTTGCATAATTGCTACAAGGGCACTAAGCTTAATCTCCTGAAGTCATTGGAAAATTTTAAACAGAGCCGTAATACGTCAGTAAATCTTTTTATTAAGCAAACGGAACTAATCTTTTCGTCACTTTTTAATCTGGTACTGGCTTTCCAAGATAATCCGTAAACAACTACCGGCATGTATATTCCCTTACCCCGCAATAGTATAAAATCAAAAATTGAATATACGTGAAACAGTTTTTGAGTTTTATTCTCATGCCGACCTTTCACTTGAAAATACGCACTGGTGAGCTGTGATAAAGAGAAAAACGTGTTTGAAAATTGCTATTGGGGGCAAAGGTCAAACAAGGGGCAATTTAATAAATATTTATTTCTGATTAAAAAAAGTGAATTTTTCGCAATTCATTGCAACTACAATTGGGTACAAATGTACTCTATGTATAAAAATTACAAAATGTTTTTTTTTTCAACAAAATAATATATTTCTTAACTACATAATGTAAAAAATATTCAAATTTATAAATTAAAAATGGGAAAGTTTTTCATAATATGATATTTTGCAAAACAGTCACCTATATGCATCCGGGACAGGTATAACAATATTATTATGTCTATTAGAACAAACAATGCATTGCCTTTTTTCAATTTTCCCATTATATGCAGATTTTTATCAATCATACTCTCAGATCCGGAGGTAGAAGGTCTTGATCGCTTTTTACGAAAATCTACCAGTTGACACACCAAACACTTTACGTATTTCAGATGAGATAATGGATTTTTATTTTGTTAACAGTCTTACAAAATGTACGAATTTGTAGCATTTTCGTACCCCAGAAAAATGTTTTTTGACTTTTAGGAAATTAAATACATGTATTTAACTACAGGAAATTATAAAATATATAAGTTTTTACTTTGAAAAAAAGTCACTAATAATTAGAAAAAACACGAAAATATTTCGTAAAATCTACAATAAATGAGTCTTATTAAGACTACAAGAAACAAATCACTTTTGAAACAACTACTTCTCTATGTCTGTCGAAGTATTAGCTAGAAAAGTAGTTGTTTCAAAAGTGATTTGTTTCTTGTAGTCTTAATAAGACTCATTTGTTATAGATTTTACGAAATATTTTTGTTTTTTTTTTTCTAATTACAGGAAATTAAACGAAATAACAATACCAATTATAAAAAGTCTACTTAAAGTTATAAAAATATGTTATGGTGCAATTGTGAAAGCTTACATTTTTTTGCTGCCATCTTTTAAAAAAAAATTCTTCGTTTCGGTGCCTCTCTTTTCTGGTGATTTATTATCTACTTGCTTAGCTTGGGCCAACATTTTCGCTGGAAGTAAAGCCTCTTTCTCCATTTTCTGCACTTTGACAGATAAAATGTCATTTGTAATTGGTTATTACGGAAACAACGATATGTGTGATTTTTATGTTGAGCGCAACTAAAATTGAATCAGCGCCATCGGCGATGTTAGTATTGTGAATTATACATATTCAAGTTTAATTTTTTTATGAATTTAGCAGTACGACGAAAACGTACGTACCACGTGCAGTTAGGGCCATAACAACCGCTGTCGCTCCCTTGTTTTTAGCCATAACGTTGTTATGGCTATCCTAACAGCCCTTGATACGTAAATAATTATTTAATTTATATTATGTTGCAAATGAAAGTTATAATTGGGTGGCTAATACGTGAAGTACATGGTTATGAAAAGAATCGGGTATTTTAATAGCTGTTAGTATCTTCGCTGTCGGTGATATATTGTGTCAGAAGTTCTAGGAACCCTATTGGGTGTTTTAACTCTGGGTGTAATATTTGGGTTTTGTTGTATTAACAGATGTTTTATTGACTTTAAATTGTTAGTGTTCTTACGGAATCAATATGTTATTTGCCGTTCAAAAAGGGCAATTATATATTTTTTTAAGTTATACAGTGTTTGATTGTTTATGTTATGAAGGGGTTTTTGGGGATGTCGGATTTTTGTTATTATGCACAGAGAAGCGCTTTCGGATATTTTTGGATGTTTCAGAGAAGATTTTGATGCTACGGTGATTAAGATTTATCCCTAATCCATTATTGGCCTGCATATTGATTTGTATATTTTAGTTGCGACTTTTCTATTTATTACTTCTCCTTTATAATACCTACAGGCATTCGCTCTTATTTTGACTTTTTTCTTAATTTTTCTTGGATGCTCTGTAAACTTAAGTGTATTATCTAGGGTGATGCCCACATATTTGTGAGAGTTTTGCGCAGCTACCTGCTCGCTGTGAAGTGTGATAAATGGAGAGGATGGCTTTAAATTTTGGTAGAAGATGAGTAGTTGCGATTTATAAGGATTGATTGCAGTTCTTGCATTGTCTTAATTACATTACAGGAACGTGCCACTAGTTCCGTATCATTGGCATATTATAGCACGTATGCGTTTTGATTAAATTGATTATAGATCAAAACAGTATAAATTGTATAGAGTGTGGTATAGAGGAAATCCTTCAGGTTCACCCTGTTGTGGTGAAAATTCATATGAAATTTGATTTTAACTGTAATTTTACGGGAATGTATTAAGTTATTAATGATAATCACTATTAACAGTGGTACATTTACATAATTTAATGTATGTTTGTTATTTTACATTATGAACAATGTTGAGTGTATTAGAACGAATTTCAGTAAACAGATGTTTTTATTTTTTTAATGTTAATTTTTGCAACAGCAATTGAAAACAATGGTATTTTTTAATAGAGAATGAAGAGACCTTTCAAATGATATATCACAATCCCATACTTCCTATTTAAAAAAAAAATGGGGGTTGTAACTCCCGCACGAAATGGGTTGAAGGTAGGGATCACATTCACGTTCAATTTACAGTTTAAATTTGACATGTTACGGGATTTTCTACAAATATGTACAGTAACCGAAGTAATGAATTTATTCCATTTGGCTTTTCAACCCTGAATAATGTAATGTTACACCTTCTACTTTAGTATTAAGTTTGTACTCGTTTAAAAATGAGTGTAATAACTCGAAACGTGTCAGAAAACTGTCAATAAAAACATAGAACACAAGTGCAATAATTTTAATAACCCTGTGAAATACCAGTTCCATCAAGAGTGTAGCATAGGAAATCTTAATTTTGTTTGTTAAGTGTATTAAATTGTCGTTGAGGATCCTGTAATCAGTTTGCTTAGAGTCTCGGTAGATTTTCCTTTTGTGTTTTATCGGTTTTAGAATAAATAAAATAATAAAGTTGTATGCATTTTTTATAAAATTGGAATTGTTTAGAAATATGTCGAGGCTTTTCTTTTTAGAGCGATTTAGATTGAAATCTCTGATAATGATGTAATCACAGGGTGTTTTTTTAATAATAATAATAATAATATAATATGTCATGTCTGTGTCAATAATGAAATCATTAATTGAAATTTTAAAATGGATACGGCTGATTTCTGTAACATTTTTCTCGATTCCTTCTGTCTTTTTGTTTGCTGATAGCATTTTTTTATTTAGAATTCCAGGTATAGGTTTTATAGGACGCTTCTTAAATTTTCCAATCTCATTGCAAGTTCTGCATACCTCTGGCAAGAGTGTTTTAGTCTTTAATTTTGGATTGTTGCAGTATATTTTTCGGTTATTTGTGTAAATTCAGTGCATCTTCCAAATGGTACCTGTAATGGTGGTGAGACTACGCTTTCATAATGTCTATTTTATAAAAGATACCGTGTTGATACGACTTTATACAGTCAGTAAAAATTCTTATCATCATTGCTGGGTTAGCTGTAACTTGGAAATAATGTGTTTGCTAAACCTATATTGTATAGGGTTATTTTTCAACTGCTGGCTCATATCTATGCCTTGACTTTCCTGCTCTACAGACGCAATAATGCAGGTATATGTTGACTACAGCCGTTTTCTTTCGGTGCGTTTGTACGGTATTGTCTTTTTAATATTGCCTATGATGTTTTCTACCTGTAGTTATTTTAGGGTAATTAGTATTTCCTCTTTGGATCTGCTGAAGACACTAGTGGATGTAAAATTAGACTAGAGATATAGGCATTATGCTAGATATATAATGCCTATTTATTAATCATTAATTATATAATGTTATTGATACTAAAATGAGTTTTATTTGAATTTTGAAAATGTATCACGTAGTCATAGCCTTCATAATTATTTCATAACATTTTACTTGTGGTATTCACCTGAAACATTCGGCGACTAGTAGAAGGATTATCCTGGAAAATTTGACCGCTATATCTCGATTCTATAATCTTGATGAGAGAAACCACATAAAGAATGAGGAATATAAATTGCTGAGGAACACATTTATATATAACCGCACCAGCTTTAAGAATTTCCTTACCAGAATACAGAATAGACAAGAGAAAGAGAAGTTACTTTATTATGACAAAAAAGAAATATATGAAATAAAATTCTTATTAAGAACTGATCATACTACTTTTAATCCACACTAAGAAATGATTAAAATTTCAACAAAAAATCATGGTAACTTTTTGATAAATTTACCTGAAAAATGAAAGACATTTTATTGTTATTTTGTTAAATTAACTGAGCAGTGACAAATCAGTTAATTAGTTCCCCATTTAAATCAAAAGATGCCCCGAGTTCGTCAGCGTGATCTATTTCAACATTTAGAACACACTAGAATAATCGGGCTCAGAACAGCAGGTTTATCAATTCGTAAATGAAAGACATTTTATTGTTATTTTGTTAAATTAACTGAGCAGTGACAAATCAGTTAATTAGTTCCACATTTAAATCAAAAGATGGCCTGAGTTCGTCAGCGTGATGAATTTTAACATTTAGAACACAATAGAATAATTGGGCTCAGAAGAGCAGGTTTGTCAATTCGTGATATTGCCCAACGAATTGGCAGAAGTATTAGAACAATATCTCTATGTTGGCGTAGATGCACTGAGGGACAGGAACAATGGCGAAGATTAAGACCTGGGCGCCCTAGAAACACTACAGAATGTGAAGATCGAGCTCTTCGGCTTGTCGTTGTCCGGGATCGACAACAACAAGAGCCATTGGAGACATCCGGAGAGGTTCAACTAACCAAGGAACTGCGTTCGATCAGTTTACCAGAGAATTAGATCATTTGGTCTCAAGTCATACCGTCCTTTTCTTTGTTTGCCCTTAACTCCTCGCCATAAGAGGTGCCGTCTGGAATGGTGCAATATGAAAATACAATGGGTCGATCAATGGACGCAGGTTATCTTTAGCGATGATACGAGATTTTTTTTATTTGCCCATGATGGTCCTAAAATGGTTACAGAGGAGAACAAGTTTATACTTTGCAGAGGGGCGTCATACACGCGGAGTAATGGTATGGGGAGCGATCGGTTATGGAAGTAATTCTCCCCTTGTATTCATTTCAGGAACATTAAACGCAAATCTCTTCAATAACATAGTTCTAGAACCAACACTAATGCCCTATCTGAGAAGGTAGAAAAAAACATTTTTCAAGTCACCCCCACTAACTTTACCTGTTATTAGGATGCGAATTCAAGAAGCAGAAAACGTCGAGGAGCAAGTCATTATTGAAATTAAAGAAAAAGAAAAAGTTACCATGATTTTTTGTTGAAATTTTAATCATTTCTTAATGTGGATTATCTACGTATTATCTGAAATTTTCATAAAAATTGAGTGAAGAATTCTTGGTCGTCTTTTACTTATGGCGGCCAGTATACTTTAGCAAATCAAAGAATATGTATTACCAAATATGTGTACGTCGAAGAAATTGCTGCCTTCATCAGAAAAAAGTTTAGGAGGATAAAAGAGGATTATCTATTATCTAGCAAAGAAAAATACTCCCACCAAATCAAATAATACCCGTTCACAAAATTACTTCTACGGTATTAATAAATAATATTTTGCTGTTCCAAACAATGTTTTATTTTTACTTGCCTCATATAAGTGAATACATTTTTTTACTTAAATATCTGAGATCCCCTGAGACGATTCCATTAATTTATGGAAAACATATCCATAATCCTTTTAAGATAAAACTTTAAAAACTGGAACTTTTGATAAACATTCGTACACGGAAGTGTGTGTTTACTTCAGGCATTCTTTTGTTTTCAAATATTTTTCTAAATGTGGAAAATATTACATAACTTTTCAAAAAAAAAATTAAAGAGAATGAGAAACTAAATAGATTTTGTTAATACATATTTTTCATAAAGTTCTTGTCTTTAGACATTTTAGCCTAATACTAATAATAATAATAGTATTTATTTCTAATAACAAATGTTATATTCATGATTTGGTCAAAGGTAGAGGAATTCATTTTTGGTAGAAGTGAACTTAAATATTAATACAGTTAAAATAGGATAAACTATAAAGATAAACATATACAATACATAATCTCACTACAATTAATAAATATATTTAAAACTGTGCACACATTTAAAATAGCAGTGTATAATTTATAGAAAAGTAATATATACAGTGTATCTACTTAAGTTCGCACCATATGGAAAACATTTTTACTTTCCCTATATAGTATATATAGGGGGAGTATTGTTTTCGTGATTTTTTTTTGAAAATTTTTTTTTGCGGGAATATGATGGCCACATCACCATTTTTATTATTGATTTTACGAAAAAAAGTTATTCTTTATAAAAAGTTCTGTTTGGTCCAAAACTTAAAATACAATCATCAGCTATAAATTTGTTTAAGCCGTATACGAGTAATGTCAAAAAATATGAATTCTTCTGAAGAGTAAAGTACCTTTAATTGTGACAATATCGAAAATTATAATTATGAAAAGTTATTCAGAATGAAAAACTATGTTTTAATATGCAATTATATCCAATTACATGATAAAAAACTTTGAATCACAGAAAGTTATATATTCATCAACTGTATAAAAGCAGTTTAGCAAAATTAATTGTTGTATCTTTTTGAGGAATACTTTTTTTGGTAATTGCCTCAAAGAATTTGGTAAAGCGTTATTAAGTATAAGTCACTGTACAACACATGAATTATGGTAATAGCTGTGATAATGTTTTGGCAGCCTGAGAGTTCTTGGCATGTTGACCTTGTTGATGTTGTATTCGTAGTAAGTTTGATTAATTCCAAAAATGGCTATATTGTTTTTGACGAATTTTAAGGTTTCGTATATGTACAAACCTGCCAGAGGAATTAATTTGAACTTTCTCAACAACGATCAGCAGCTGGTATTGGGTTTAATGGCTCCAATAGTCCGTATTAATCTTTTTTGTACGATAAATAGTTTTTGAAAATAGTTTTTTTGTTGAACAACCCAAAAATATTATGACGTATGTTATTTGTGATTGACAGTAAGACATATACACAATTCTAGCTGCTTCCTCATGTACGCCTTTGCGCGTAGAATATGTCAAATATGAGAATTTTGCAATTTTTGAGCATATCTGTTGAACATGGGTGTCCCACTTAAGATTATTTTGTATAGTGACACCCAAAAATTAAACTTGGTTAGTTTCATTTAAATAGGCACCACACATGTATACATCAGTTTGGCCTTTTGACGCTTTATAGTCAATTATATGGGTCTTAGATACGTTAGCCATCAGATTGTTCTTGGTCAGCCAAGTATCTAATTCCGTGAACATCTGACTAGTTGCCTCGTTAAGTTTTTGTACGCTGTTATCCTCCATAACATTGTGATGTGCCCATTGATGGTAAGGGGCATGTCATTAATGAATAATAGAAACAGTAGTGGTCCTAAAACACTTCCCTGCGATCTAGATTGTGTAAGACACAATTGATGAAATTGTATATAGAATGAGTGGCAGTAAAGCCTTTCGTAAACAATATTGTTCATCGCATAGTGAGTTATTGTGCTCCAAATAGTTTATGATTCGGTTATAGATTATTCGCTCATATATTCTAGAGAATACTGTCAAAATATAAATTGGTCTATAGTTACGTATTAAGTGTGGGTCTCCCTTTTTGAAGATTGGGATAATCTTCCCCACTTTCAATGCTGATGGAAATATACCTTCGGTTACTGACTGATTAATGAGGTTAGTTAGTGGTTTAATAATTGAGTCTTGGATATATTTTATTACATTCATTGATAAGTCATCACAGTCTTTCGAGCTGGTGCATTTCATGTCATGAATTATTTTTGCAACTTCTAATTCTGTTGTGGGATAAAAAAATGGATCCTGGTACATCACTACAGATTTCATAGTTACAAATATTCCCTGACTCTTTTGTGTTACCAATAGTACTAAAGTAATTGTTCATCGTATTAACAATTGTATGTGGGTCATCAATTTTGGTATTGTAATCGTCAACAATATGCTTAATACATTTATTTTGTGGTAAATTGCCATATTTTTTGTTTTTAAGTACATTTCACAATTTCTTAGATTTATTGTTTGCCTTTTTAATCCGATTGGTGTTATAATTTTTAATTGGCGTTCCAATGTAGTTTTATATTCTTTATTCAGTGTTCGATATATTTCATGACCTAATTCACTATTAGTAAGTTGGTATAATTGGTAATAAAATTCCGCATTATTTCTTAACTGTTCTAGGTTTTTAGTATACCATGGTATTTTTGGTTTAAACTTATTAACAATTTTTGTTTTTATTGAACAACAATTATGGAATGCAATTACAAATTTAGAATAAAATTAATTAAAAGAGGCTTCGCAATTTGAATTAGTTAACTGACTTTCATCCCAATTTATTGAAAGTTGTGCATCTTTTAGTCTGTTTAAATTAATTGTGTTAATTTGTCTACTCTTTACTGTTCTCAGATTTCTCTATAATACACAACCGCATTTTAATAGTTGTCTCTTCTGATCGGAGATGTTTGTGTCGAGTACATCAGCATTTTTATAATTAATATGGTGATTATATTATCGATGCACGTACTACTCAAACTAGTGACTCTCGTTGGAGATTTTATTGTTACTATTAAGTTGTAACTCTTAATTAAATTAAAAAAGTTAGACGTCCTATTATCATTTTGTTTATGGAGATCCAGAATGAAGTCACCATATTGGGATGTCTGACTTTTCTTCTATTATTAATTTGTGCAAGATATTCTCAAGTATAATTAAAAACTCCGCGAACACTCCATCGGGGGAGCGATAAACACATAACAATACATTTTTTTTACACTCAGCATACGCCAGTTCAATAGTCTTTTCTCAAGATAGTTTATTTATATCAGCCCTGCAGTTTGTGGCATATTTGTTTGATGATAAAATCGCTGTTTCACACCATGTCCATGTGTTGTTCGTTTAAATACAGAGATCTGATAATAATTGGTGATGTTAGAAAGGCCTGAGAATTTACAACCCAGTGATTTGTAATTAAAAAGAAATCAATATTCAATTTGGACAATACTATTTCAATTTCATTAATTTTGTTCTTAATCGACTGCACATTGTGGTGTATTACCTTTACCGCTCATATATATTTGGGTTTATTTGATATTATCTCTTTTTTGTAATTTTGGTCCTATGTGAAAAAACGCGTAACATAGGCTCCGTAAGGCCAAATATTGGAATCCATAGCCTTATCGAAATGGTTCCTATCAATTGTTATTTTAAATGCTAAATAAAATTCCGGGTGTTTTGATTCTAATTTCTCACATATTACTTCTGGAAATTCAGATTTTACATACACACATAGTTCTTCCGCTTTGGTTGCTGGATGTAACCTTGATACATATAAAAATAACTTTCGAGCGATTTCTGTAACAGTTTCATTCTGGACATGCCGACAATTCCATGAGATTTCTTCTTTTTCTTTCTGTTTTCTACAATTTTCTAGGATTGTTTTTCATTTTGTTTATCATCCTTTGTTGTTATTGCATTGTCTCATTTATTTGCTGTTAATGATGTTAGTTGGGTTGTTTGCGTAGTTGGTGTATTTTTACTGATTGTTGGATTACTCACCCTCTTATTTCCAGTTGATTCCTTCCGTGGTCGAGCAGCTTCAAAAACGCGGTCGATGTTGAAGATTTTTTCATGAACACTAGCCGACAGGGATCTAGGTTTTGGCGCAGTAATAGGAGGACTTTTCAATTCTTTAGTTCCATTTTGCACTTCAGAGATGGCACCCTGTTGTTTATTGATATTTGTTTTAGAATTTTCATGAGTTCAATCTTTGTTTGAGTAGTTGAATATTCTTTTTTAACAAAGAATTTTTATCATCCATCTCTGATAAAATTGTATTAAGTAATTCCATTTGCTTCCTAAGTTAAACATTTTCTTCGGTTAATTTGCTAACCTTACTTTCTTCCGGGCCGTGGCATAATATCCAGATTCCATCCAGTGGCACTAACCCCTTGATTGTCTTGGCACAGCTGCGGTGATAGGAGTTACCACACTTTCTGCAAACTAGCACTTTAAACAGGTGATTTGTACAACATTTTAGGAATAGTTTTTCTATAGGAGTTACATAAAATATTTACAACAAGTAACTGTAAAGAATTGAAAAGTGGACAAATTATTAAAAATAGCCCAGTACTATGATGGACAAAGCACCAATTTTTTAAATAAGATTTAAAAGTTTATTTCACAGAAATAAATACTTTAAAACTAGTGTTGCTCTGATAGGTCTCTTATTTTATAACATGCAAATTACTTTTGTATCATTCAATGTCTGTCGATGTATTAGCCAGAGAAGTAGTTGTTTCAACCAGTGATTTGTTTTTAGTCTCAATAAAATGTATGAAATGTTTTCGTATTTCATTTTTTTTTTATAACGATCTAAGAACTTTAATACATTTTATCACTGAATTTAATTTGTATAAAAATATACTATGCTGAACTCGATCAACAGATTTGGAGAAGTCAGTATAAATTAAAACTTATTTAAAGTAGGAGATTGCGTGCTTTCGAGGGTGAAGAGTTTGGAAAATGGCGACATTCGAAAATTCTGCGGACCTAAAACAAATATTAACAACAATATCATTGAGAATGATAAATTTAATACCGGTCGGGGAGACTCAACCCAATTTCAGTTCGTTAAAAGTATTTAAAAAACGGTGCATGTCTGAACCGGACAGGACTTTGCAAGATGGATCTGAAGAAGAAAACGGAAGCGCTTGCAACGATGAAAGTGGATACGATGAGTTTATCGATTCTGCTAGTTCAGTTGCTACATACAATATCATTATTATAAGTTTAACAGTAATGCATCTTATATAAATACAATAACAGAAAAGGTTAGTATGTACCTGTCGGGCTATTGACCTGAATAATATGTTTTGAATTTCTTCTTCAACTTTTGTATATATTATTAGAAAGGAGTGCAAAGATGTAAATTAAATATGAAAATATGTTTGGAAAGGCATTGAATTCGTTACTGTTATTTTACTCTTCTGCTCATTAATAATTATGTGCAAACATCACTATATTAATTACAGAGGTACTAGCCAAACTAAAAATTTGGGGACAATAAATAATTGTCAATATTCATTCTACAACTACTCTTAAATATTTGTTTGTATGACATAGTTTCTATCATACTGCAAAATCTCCAACAATAAAGAAAGTGCAAAAAATAGATTATATATGTGTACTTACTGTTTACATACAATTGTTTTAAAGTTTGTAAGGGTTCTGTCAGGAGCATTATTAGACTAAAGAAATATATAAATAACTTATAACTAATCATTTGAACAACCTTGACAAAATCAATATAAATACGAATTCTATGTCTCGAATATATGATTCATATTTGACGTAACTAACAAAATTAAAATATAAAATAAAAAATCCAGGAACTTTAAATGAAAATACACTTCGTTGATATCACACACAGGATTTATGACGTAATAAATCCTGTGTGTGATATCAACGAAGTGTATTTTCATTTAAAGTTCCTGATTCAAGTTGTATCACAAAGTGATGGCTTCAAGCATTAAACATAAAACATCAATGATTGAAAGCGGATATTGGACTTAGTAAATATCGTAAATTAAAGACTTGCTACCAGTAGAGTTACTTATTTGGAAATAGCGGACATTTGGCAACAACTGTTACCTTTAGCGCAATATCGGACGGTCAATTCTGAATGGTACACAACTATTTGTTTGCCAGAAGTTTTCGGCGAGGAGGATCGATCTCCACCAGGGTAGTGCGAGCTTTCGTGCATTGGCTCAAACAAGGCAAACAATTTGCGAGATTAGAAGCGGTTAATATTGGAGTAAAGAAATTACTCCAAAAATTGGTTCAAGCAAATGCAGAAGTGGAGATCTTTATGAAAGAAAGCAGCTTTTTAAATTTAGAGTTATAGTCCCTAATATAATCAGGAAATTTTATATCAATAATTAAATCATAGGTTCATGAAATATCACTTATCTCTTTTAATATTACAGAACCCATTTTAAATTAAATTTATACTAAAATTTGAAAGCATTTTTCATTGCACTATTATCTTGGCCAAAGTTATAATTTGATTTGTTTAAATAACTTACAGAAACCTAGAAATTTCGATTAATCTTAGAGTTTGTATGCGTTAATTTTTCAAGAATGCATTGTACTAGTGCTGTAGTTAAACATTAGGAGCTTTGGGTTCTGTAAATGCCGAAGCATTTTAAAATAATTTCAATATGATTAATTATTAAATATCTATTTCACAGTTTATTAATTTATACATTTATAATTGTCGCCATTAAATATACCTAATTTTCGAATGAAGTAACAAAATATAAGTATTAGTATGTTTAAGATAATTAAAAAAATTCAAAGTTAGGCTCAAGATAATGTTAAATTGTAAGACATATAATTAAATTTTATTTTAGGTGATGTCCTAGCAATTCTGTCAAGCTGAAAACACAATACACGAACAGTAATTAAGCATTTTTATGTAGGTTAATTGCATTATAATCAATAAAAATTAATCAATTTAATCAATTGAATTTATAGGAAACACTTAATTACTTTTTTATGGAAGTCAATGATATAAACTAATGTATATATCGTGAATAATAAAACTCCCAGGAAAGTACCCTTATTTTAATGAGTGGCCATTAGATATTTTATCTATGAAATATATTTCAAGCGTAATGGATGTAATAAAAGTTTATTTAGCATGCTCAATTAGTAATATTAAATAGGCAACTATGAAGAAAATATTAAATATGCATTTCGACCCTGTATGATTCACGAATCATGGGGATTATTTATTTTGTGACTGTATACATTGCAATGTGTCACTAAAATAAGTAAGTACGTACTTTAGTAACCTATTCTACATATATTGAATTTAATGAATTATAGTTGTGATTTGTTTATTTGTGTAATCCCATAATTTCTTTTAGACTTAATTTATACAGTTAAATTATTTTAACAGCGTAACCTGGTTATATTTCTATACATTTAGTAATATAAAACAAAGCGAAGAAACATCTACTTTAATCACAAGTTAATAAATAGATTTTACATTGCTTTGGTTTTATATATTTTTTTTCATTAATATTCATAGTATCAAATAGTAACATAATAAATTGGTAGACTACAATATCTATCGATTATTTAAGATATTCTGTTCTATAATTCTACTCCATCATGTATGTCCTACAGTATTTATTGAAAACTTAACGCCAAACAAAAAACAAATGATAATAACTGAATTAAAACAATTAACACGCTATATTCCGGATTTTAGAGAACCTACTGTAATCAATTTACTTTCGCGAATTAGTCTTCTTATATACACACAATTATTAGGAAAATAAGCTATATTGAAACAAAAATATCCGATCTAAGATGAAATTTTTATTTAAGTATATTAAATATATATATCAATATGTTGAAAAATGTTAAAATTATAGACAGGAATTAGTATTATATAGAAATCCAATTAAGTTATTTTTAGATAAGAGATTTCTTTGGACTTACAGGCATCGGTTTGTTATTCGAGTCGACCAGGCAGTCGTTAACAGAGAGTCTGCCATCACGTACTACTCTCTGCAGGACAACTCCGTATGTTCCTATTACTTTATCGGCGAAGAGACGATTTCTGGAGTATAATTCGATTAGCAGGATTTCGTGCTCCTCGACAGGACGTGCAATGCACCAGTCGAATCTCTGAAATAATAAATTACATGGTAAAGTTTGGGAGTAGTTTAATTGCAAATATTGTTTTATATATTTATAAAAGTATACAGAATGAAGTAACAATTTACATCAGTTTTATTGGTTATAGATACACAAAGAACGTTTTCGGTTGACATAAAAGCATAGGATTTCATATGTCTCCGAGGAAGACGTTTGATGTAACTTAAGGAATATATTAATACCAGACGGATAAAGTTCCTTTTGATATTGTGGTATATATAATGTATTTGTTTCTTGGGTAAACTGAATGATCGTTTAAAAAGCTTCGTAGTAAATAAAAACAAAATATAGGAAAATATTTGAATCGATTTAAAATTTATTTTTAAGGAATATTAAATTATTGAAATCTAACGCAATTTTAGTTAATTTTGAAATATTTGTATAAAATAATTTCACATATTCAGCACAATAAATATATTGCTATAAAATGTTGATGGATAAATAATAAAAACCTTTATATAAATATTTTGCGTTTTGTTAAAATAATTACATAAATAAATATAAACATTTTTGTAATTGAATTCAGAGTGTATTTTTTGATAATTTCTCTAATTTATATTACAAATATTTCCTTTTAAATCTTAATCAGAATTTAATTTAATTATTAATATACTTGATGCAAAAAATTATAAACAAAATCTAAGAAACTAATGTAATTGTTGAATTAAACTGTTGCACAATTTTTGGATTAATGTCTTATCTTATTAGTCAATTAATCAATCATTATCGATTACCATAATTAATGATATTACAATTTTTAAATACACCATCAAGGCCGAACTAAAAAAAACAAAAACAAAAAATACCTTTAGTTAAATCTAGTGACATAGGGTACAAAGATCAATGGTCGATAGCCCAAACGGCCAGACTAACCATTATTGTTAATCGTTTGTATATATTTTTCAAAATTGTAAGTGTTGTGTGTCTCTCTCTAGTGACATAATAAAAGAGTTAAACACAAAATGAGTATACTACTCTCTCTGATATTAAATCTTTTTCGGTATTAATTAATTTTAAAGGATATTGATTTTTCTGTTTGTTCAGTAATATTTAATACTGAACAAAAAGAAAAATCAACATCCTTCAAAATTAATTAATACCAGTAATATTTAATACTGAACAAAAAGAAAAATCAACATCCTTCAAAATTAATTAATACCGAAATTTATTTAAAGATTTAATATCAGAGAGAGTAGTATACTCATTTTGTGTTGACTACCATCACCTTAATAATATTACCGATAGCTGATTATAAACTTGAATTGATATTTTCTGTCTAGAGGATTTATTTTATCTCGGGAGTTATTATTCTATCTTTTAGGCATAATGTTGTGGAATTTTGATATATCACTAAATCGTTAACTTACGTTGGCCAAGGAAATCAAAGATTTTAATAAAACTGTGATTGTCAGGAGTTTTCCCGAAAACTGATGATAACTCTTGCTACAGTAGCTAGTTTTAAGTTTCCATTGGAAAATTCAGATTGCATATGGATGCAAGAAATCTAAAAGTTAGAGTTTCAAGAGAAGGTAATAAAATACTTTAGTATGACACTCACACTTAAGAGCAAATTTAATGTATGGCAGAGAAATAATCACTTGCATTGAATTATTCCTATAAATTCACTATTTGTTTGGAGTTATGTGAAGTAATAATCACTAATAAAACACGATTTGATTTCCTTTCTTCACTAATTTATTTTTACACGTTAAATGCACATTTCGAGCACCATGTGCATTTAACGTGTAAAAAAAAATTAGTGAAGAAAGGAAATCAAATCATGTTTTATTATTCCTATAAAAATTTATATGAAAAATAACCTATCAGTTTTCTTATAAATGGCTTACAGTTTAATAATACAAATAAAAACAACTCGTATAATGTTATCTATATGTTTTAGAATTTGTTTTTTTACTGAACGTTGAGCTTAGGACCTGTAGAACCTTGACGTTGGTGAGAGGGCTTGAGTGGTCCTATAAGTGTTAGGGCGAGAACCGGCTGTTCAGTCGAGGGGGAGGCCCCTCCGTACTGAATGGATAGCCGGGATGCGGCCTGACATGAGGATCCAGACGAATAACAGGTCAACCGCGCATCGATGTGGCCTCGATGCGAGGATGTGCACAAGGCTACCCGCGTGTTTGTGTCGTGCGTGGAGACCCGTAAGGGAGGACAAAGGGAACCTGGAGGCTGAGTCGCCCTCGTGATGCGTCACGTACGGCGGCAACACTCCACTTTAGCCCTGAGTTCTCCCTAAACGGGCGGTCGGAACTAACCCACTCCGATCAATCGGCTGCGTTGTAAGGTCAGACTTACGACAGGGTGAGTCCCTGGGGGCGGAGGGGCGCTCAACGGACCCAGCACATGTGCCAGGCACCCGTTCGAGTGCAACCCGTCCTTGGTGACTATATCCCCTTGGTAGCCCTGGCGATCGATTATCGACATCGCCAGTGCGGGCTCCGAGCGGGTGGGGAGCTAAAGGGATGAAGTACTATTCATTAGCACGGACAAAAATAAAATAAATAAAACAACGGTAGTAGAAGATCAACCTGCTACTACGAAAAAGACAACAAATGTGGGTGAGTCCCTGGATTCCCCGCAACAAACAGTGGCTGCGGGTGGGTCAACTGATCCACCTGTCACCACAAAAGATGCCGGCCCATAGAAGCAACCCCCAAAAAGGAAGGAATTTGTGGAGCCGAGCTAAAGCGCAGAAGGAAGGCCAGGGAGGCATTGGCTGCTACAATGACAGCTGAAGCCCCCAAGACCCCTTCTGATAAAGAAGTGCGCCTCCCAGGATAGGCTGGCAACCCAATGCCCAAAGACAACGGGATGCTGCCGACTGGCAGCGAACAGAAAAAGAAGAATCGATCCTCTGCCTCTGAGCCATCAGCCCAGGAAGGTGGCAAAAAAGGCAGACGGGAGATCCTCCAGGAAAAATGCTCCGAATCCGCCTCTCTCTAGAGTAAGGAGCGACGGGACCAGCTACAGGGAGGCTGCCTCTAGGAACCTCCGAGTAGTCATTAAAGACCAAAACAACCCCTTGGGCAAAATCACCAAGGAACAGGTGGCGATGGTCGAAAAAGCAATGCTTGAAGAGCTGGATAAATTGCTCAACTCCTCAGACCACATCCCTACATTTCAGGAATGGGCACACTCAGGGGAGATACTACGTATCACCTGCGATAATGAGCCCGCCCTGAAATGGCTCAAGGTCGTAGTCCCCCGTCTACCACCACTGTGGGAAGGGGCCAAACTGACTGTCGTCCAGGTTGACCAGCTGCCAACGCTGACGAAAGCTCGTCTGTGGATTCCGGGGCAACCGGAAAACATAGACCTGGTAAAGAGGCGGTTGGCGGCACAAAACGCTGCAATGGAAATAAAGAGCTGGTGCGTCTTCCACGTTGAAGAGAAGTAGGAACCCTTGGGTCACCTACTTGTCTTCGGGGTAAGAAAAAAGATGCCCAGTTCATCAAGGAAAGGGGAGGGAGGATTAGCTATAAATTCTCCACTCTCCCCATAAAACTGGCTAATTCAGCCACAACAGAAACACCTCGGGTGGAGGTCCCGATGGAAACGGAGGATGGAGGCACATCAGGCGGAAGCCAGGAGTGCGCCACCTCCATCCCAGAGGAGCCTTCACAGCCGTAAAGGTGATACAGTGTAACCTGCATCATTGTAGGGCGGCCGTGGCAACCCTTTGCCGCCACCTCGACAATATGCAGGACATAATAGCCGTCATCCAAGAATCATGGATTGTTAAATCCAGGGTTTGTGGATTTGGTAAGTTAAATAGGAACATATTTACACATCCCACAAATAATAAGCCTAGATCATGTATTTACATACCTAAGCACATAACATCCTATCTTATGCCACAGCTTTCCACCAGTGACATCACAGTGGTAAGGGTGTCAGCAGGAGACGGCAACAAAGACACCATCCTGGCGTCAGTTTACCTCCCTCACGACGCCCCCGCACCAACTAGGGGGCTGGAGCAACTCGTGCTACACTGTGAGATGGAGAAACTTCACCTCGTCATTGGCTGCGACGCTAACGCACACCATATCATGTGGGGCAGCGTGGTCACCAACAAATGAGATAAGTCACTACACGAATTCATCATTTGTAACAATTTAGAAATTCTAAACCGAGGCTCTGAACCCACGTTCGTGACAACTCGGAGCCAAACTGTAATAGACATTACATTGGCGACTAGCGGTATTTCAAACAAAATCCACTACTGGCATGTATCGCCGTCGGTTACAATGTCAGATCATAGGTGGATCAAATATACACTAACACATACAACCGGAAAGAAAACACGTTGCCTTCGCAACCCAAGACTAACGGACAGGAATGCCTACATAGACAACCTCTCGCGGAGTCTGCAAATTTGCGAAGCTACCGGCCAACTTAATACAGTGGAAGACATTGAAGCCTATGTAAATACGTTTCAACACTCCATTATAAAAGCATATAAGGACTCCTGCCCTGCAAGAAAGGTGGAAGACTCTGAGAACGCCACACCCTGGTGGTGCGGAGAACTCGACCATCTCAGACGAGCTGCGAGAAAATCCTTTAATAAAGCAAAGAAATCTAAATAACAGTCGGACTGGATGGTCTATAAAAACATCCAACAAGACTACAAAAAACTAATAAGACAAAAACAAAGGGCAGCCTGGAGGTCTTTTTGTGAGGAGGTTGAAACCACCTCGGCAGCTGCAAGGCTCAAAAAGATCCTCTCCAAGGATCCCTCATGACAACCAGGTTGCCTAAAACGAGAGGATTGAAGGTACTCTTCTAACCTCTCGGAAGCAGCTGAGATTCTCATTAACACCCATTTCCCAGAATGTACGAACACCTCTGATGAAGGTTGGTCAGAACCCATACTCTCAAACCCCTGCAAGGAGGATTGGGAGGTGGCAAATCTCCTCACGGAAGAGACACGTATAACCTGGGCAATCAAAAGCTTCTCACCATTTAAGACGCCAGGCTTGGACGGTATATTCCCGGCCCTCCTCCAATGGGGGCTGGACATATTATCAGCCCACCTAGCCAAAATCTTCAGGGCATGTATTGCGTTCAGATACATCCCTCTAGCATGGAGAGAAGTGAAAGTTATCTTCATACCGAAACCTGGTCGTATAGATTATACACTAGCCAAATCACACCGCCCAATCAGTCTAACGTCATTTCTCCTGAAAAGGTTAGAGAAATTGTGCGAAAGATTAATTCGCGAGACGGCTTTGATTACGAATCCGATCCACGCTAACCAACATGCATACACTCAGGGGAGATCAACGGAGTCGGCTCTGCACACTGTTGTATACCGAATCGAAAGATCTCTGGACAACAAAATGTCCACCTTGGGCGTGTTCATTGACATAGAAGGTGCTTTCGATAAAACGACCTTCAGAAAAATGGAAACTACTCTCTCCACGCATGGTGTGAACACCACAGTTAGTGGATGGATCAGCATGCTGGAGAATAGGACAGTCACAGTAAATGTAGAAAACACCACTGTCAGAAAGATCGTTGCTAAAGGCTGTCTACAGGGTGGATGATGTATGTATGTATGTATTTTATTTATTCAATGTGCTCACATAATATATTCAAATATAAGTTTTTAATTTTACAAACATTTCGGTCACACACGAAAAGGCTTGAGTTCACTGCTTGTGTTCTTCCACTCGCGCCCATTTTTTAAGCAGACTTGGGATGGTCACCTCAGTTCCTTTATTGCATTTCTTGGCTGCTTGCGCAGCATTTTTTCTCAAAACTTTGAGTATTTTTCTATTGACTTTGTCAGTTTGACATATATGAAAATAGTTGTTGATAGCCTACTGTGGCGACTTAACGACAATGGCTTCCACACCATAGGATATGCAGATGACTTAACCGTCCTGCTATTAGGCAGATTTGAGACGGTGTTATGCAGCTTGATGCAGGAAGCCCTAAAAATAATTGAACACTGGTGTAACGACCAGTCTCTGACCATAAACCCGCCAAAGACTGAAATGGTCCTCTTCACAAAGAAAAGGAAACTAGGTAAGCTAAAGCTTCCTAAGCTCCTCAACACCCAGCTCCCAAGCTGACGTGGGAACCACATCTCAAAATGAAATGTAAAAAAGCATGCGTCTCCCTCTGGCAATACCGCAGGGCTGTGGGGCAGACATGGTGGCTATCTCCCAAGATAGCACTTTGGCTGTACACAGCGGTAGTAAGACCAATGCTAATCTATGGAGCACTGGTTTGGTGGCCCACAGCCAGTCAGAAAACCTCAGCAAAGCAGCTTACTCAGATGCAAAGGATAGCATGCCTCAGCACGACCGGAGCAAGGCGAACAACACCCACTGCAGTAATGGAAGCAATGCTCTGCCTTCTATCTCTCGGCTTATACGTAGGGGGGATGGCCACGGCGGCAGCACTGCGCCTAAACTCAGTTGGACTCTGGTACAAAGGAGGCAGGGCTGGCAGACACTGTCACCTTTTAGAGGAGGCTGTCAAGAAGACACCCTTCCTTGGAAGGAAGACAGACAATTTGCCACCCTGCTACGTCTTCAATAAACCCTATAATGTATCGATAAAAAGAAGAACCGGGAGTGTAGAGGGTGGGGAAACCCTCGGACTTTACACCGATGGTTCTAAAACCAAAAGAGGATCCGGGGCGGGAATTTACTCGGAACAAATGGACCTCTCATTAGTTATACCCCTAGAGAAGTAAACAACTACTCTGCAAGCAGAGATCGTTGGCATCATCGAAGGGGCGAAAGAAATTCTACACCGTGACATCCGTGATAGGAACATCCAAATCCTTACAGACAGTAGGGCAGAAATACTAGCAGTGAGTGGTCACAAAATCACCTCAAGACTAGTAAAAGAATGTCACAACACCCTTAAACAAGCACACAATCAAACAGTATTGAGCTGCGCTGGGTCAAGGGACACAATAATGAAGAAGGCAACAGCAAGGCAGACGAGTTGGCGCCAGCTGGATCGGTTCTCAGTGATACCACGGACGGGCCCCTGATCTCGCCAACACCCAAATGCCTCACTGACATCCTCAAACAGAATACTCTAAAGATGCTAAAACAACGTTGGGACAACACGTCAGGCTGCAGACATGCCAAGGAAGCAATACGCTCACCCAATCTGAAAACAGCTGAATATTATTTGCCACTATCCCGGGGGAATCTGCGTCTTACCACAGGTGTCCTTACGGGTCACTGTCAGCTAAGGAAACACTTGTTTACTATGGGACTGGTGGAAACCCCCATATGTAGAGCATGTGAAGAAGAGGACGAGACAGTGGAACATGTGTTAACCACCTGCCCGGCTCTCGCCCACCTTAGAGAGTCCATGCTAGGGGAGCTCTGGTCGAACATGGCCAACATTAGGGATAACCCTCCAAGCGTTCTGCTGTCCTTTGCTCGCCACCTTGGGTGGCTAAATGAGTGATAGAACAACGCAGGGCTGTCCCAGTCAAGGAGGCACAGCGGGCCTAGTGAGGCCTAAGTGCTCTGGTCAATGATTTGATCACCCTTGGCAAACTCAATCCAGATCCAGATCCAGAGCTTAGATAAATCTCAAAAAACTTGAATATTTTATTTTGGAACGGTATACAAAACATTGCTACCAATGTAACAATGGTGAATAAAAAGATACTCGTGGGATTTATATACGCAATAACATTAGTAGCGTTACACCAAGAAGGAATGAGTGTTTGGAATTCAATATTTGGCAATTGCTTATGGTGATCGATCACCACTTTTATTCATTCGAGGCAGTATGACAGCTACACGTTATATTAAAGACGTCATACGTCCGACTTGTTCGTCGAACTATGAACTTTCTTCATGAAGATGTTTTGCCGTGGTCGTCCCTTTGGTCGGATTTTAATTCCATTGAACATGTATGGGATATCATGGGACGAAGACTATTCTCTTTGCACCGACCTCCACAGACTCTAGCATAGTTGATCCAAGAAATTCAAGTTGCTTGGAACGAGATGTCACAAGAAGAAGTGTATACTGCAAAGGGGTTGCCTAACACATTAGTATTTTTTTAAATTTATTTATTTATTTATTTACTTATCTTTGGTCTTCTTTCTTAAATATACACAAAAAGAAATTATTTAAAAAACCTATACATAATATAGTTTGTTAATAATATTTCTTGAAAATGTGATTATTTTATTCTTGATGTTACGCTAACATGTTGGAAAAAATCAAGTTAAATAAATAAATCCTTCTGTGTTTAACGCTTCTAATGGCATTGAGCATATTGATGAAAAAAATACGGAGGAATAAGAAGAGATTTCATTGAAAATTTTCATTAACCTAGAAGAGCAGTGTTAAATATTCGCCAGAATTTAAATAATACTGGATTATACGGGATATTTTTGTATTATACAACGAGCTGTTGACGTATATTGAAGATCTTGAAATTATAAGTAAAGTTTTACTGTATAAATTGTAAAAAAACATACATGTAAGGTGATTAACATCTAATTCATAAGTACAGCGCTGAAAGTTGAAAATACGACCTATAATCCAATGGTAACCATGAAATAGACTCGAACCGATATCGTCATTGTTTTTTGCTAACTTATCTATTAGCAGTACATTAAATAACCAAGGGACTCCAGGAGGCATCACAGGGAGGTATGTATTTATAAAATTGAATGCTTGGCTGGATACTAGAAGAAAATTAGTAAAGGAATATGCAAGTTTGAGATTCAAAATGCAGAAAATCCATAACCAAATTCCTTCCAACATCTAAATACAGGGTGGACCATTTAATGTGTTTTCAGAAAATATCTCCGAAACAAGAAACTTTTAAAAAAAATGACCCAAACAAAAAATGATTGTATCGAAGGGGGCCATAATAACAAAATATTGTTTTTTTCATAGATGGCGCTGTTGTCGCTAAATCGTGGTCAACTTAGTTTTTTTAAATGGAAACCCCTACTTTTTATTAAAAAATAAAATTCCTTGTTAAAAAATGAGAAGAATTCACTCAGCTCACTTTTTCGTCAGAGTGATAGCTGGAGCTGAAATCGCGAAAAGAAGTTGTTGCATTTGGACGCTTGCGTATCGAACTTCGCGCGCATGTGTGTGTGTGTGACGTCTGCCGTCTTGTGAACGATTCAAATAAGTGTCCTTATGTTGTCAAAACATGACGTTAAAATGGTGAAGTATACTATCGTGGAAAAGGTCGACATGATTTTCGTGTATGGTGAAGCTAGACGCAATGCACTTGATGCGTGTGGCTTGTACGCGGAGAGGTATCCTGATCGAGATCATCCGAGTCACATGACTTTTCTTCGGATCGTCAACTCATTTGTGGATACTGGCAGCCTAAAACGAACCAGACATCGAAGACGCACCGTAACCCAGGAGAACGCCGAAGTTGATATTTTAGCTGCAGTTGCAGTCAACCCCCACATAAGTTCTCGTCAACTGGCACGGAGTTCAGGCATCTCCAAAACGAGTGTTTTGCGAGTTCTTCATCAACATAAATTTCATCCTTACCACGTATCGTTGCATCAAGAACTTCATGGCGACGACTTCCAACATCGAGTGCAGTTCTGCAATTGGGCTCAGCAGCAAATACGCAACAACCGGAACTTCGTTTCCATGATCCTATTCTCGGATGAAGCAAGGTTCACGAATCGTGGCCAAATCAACCGGCATAACATGCATTATTGGACGGAGGAGAATCCACATTGGATCCGACAAGTGGACCATCAACGACCGTGGAGCGTCAACGTTTGGTGCGGAGTTCTGGGAGATCACGTCATTGGCCCTTACTTCATCGACGGAAATCTGAATGCTGAAAAATACGGTGAAATTCTGACGGCTCATATTCCTGCTTTACTCGAAGACGTCCCTCTGCTGACCCGATTGAGACTGTGGTATCAGCACGATGGCTGCCCTGCACATTTTGCGCGTGACGTCCGAGATATTTTGAACCGCCAATTTCCGAACAAGTGGATTGGTCGTGGAGGTCCGGTGCCTTGGCCGGCACGTTCGCCGGACTTGACAGCGCCGGACTTTTTCCTGTGGGGATTGCTGAAGGACAAATGCTATGCCGACATACCGACGACGCCTGATAACATGAAGGAGCGTATTCGCAATGCTTGTGCGAACATCAACAGAGACACCCTACGAGAAGTTCAGAGATCGTTTCAAACAAGGATCGCAAAATGTCTCGAGATGAACGGCCATCATTTTGAGCACCTGCTCTAGAGATGATTTCATATTCTTTTTCAAAAATAACAAATTAATGTAACGTACATTATTGGTGATTTTAGACGCGCATGTTCGCGGGTGCGCGCACACACACACACACACACACATATGCGCGCGAAGTTCGAATACGCAAGCGTCCAAATGCAACAACTTCTTTTCGCGATTACAGCTCCATCTATCACTCTGACGAAAAAGTGAGCTGAGTGAATTCTTCTCATTTTTTAACAAGGAATTTTATTTTTTAATAAAAAGTAGGGGTTTCCATTTAAAAAAACTAAGTTGACCTCGATTTAGCGACAACAGCGCCATCTATGAAAAAACCAATATTATGTTATTATGGCCCCCTTCGATTTTTTTTTAAAGTTTCTTGTTTCGGAGATATTTTCTGAAAACACATTAAATGGTCCACCCTGTATAAAAAAAATGCAAATTAATGGATCAGAGCAATTATTATATTAACAATATGATACTAAGAGAAGCATCTTCCTCAAGTCTCAAACATCATGGGATGGGCCATAAAACTTATAGAAATAATAACGATATCTAAGACACCTCGAGAGTTGTTTGTTCTAATTAACGATTTTGTAGCAAAAAACGAGTCATCTACTTATCTGGTAATAAATATATACTCTTATCACAAGAGAGTCAACAGAAAAGGCCAAGAAAGACAATTAGAAACGTTTGTTTTCAGTTAAAATCAATGCAGGATTCAGTGAAAGAGAAGATCGTTGCTTTTTGGCGTCACAATTTTAGTACTTTATGCAGATATAACTACATTTGGAACTAATTATTACTAACAAAAGGGCATTTAGGTAAACGCGTAAAGTATCTGTCATATGCTTAAAATAGCGCAAGAGTGTCAAGATATTTTTTGGGTTTTAAATATCGTCAAGCTGTATACAACATCCAATTTTTTAAATGTGTCTAAATACATTTCAGCATAATTAAATAAATTATAGTGAATAATGAAATTACATTGTGCAATATTCATAAATTGAAAGAAAAGATAGGCAATAGTTTAATTGAATTCTTGAATTTTTGAAACTATATAGGAATTTACGAACATTTCTGAATTTTTAAAAAGCAAACGTAGGTTTTACTAATAACTGATTGTCTAAATTGGGATAACGTAATCGAAAAACAATTATAAAGCACAATATTATTAAGAACAAACCCATTTAATATAAGCAAAGAATACTAGCATTGTAAAAAATATACAGGGTGTCCCGTTAATGCGGGGAAATGGCTGGACCATAGATTCCTGGGGTCAAAATATGATAATTTAACTTATCTATAGGGTCCGCCAATAAAGGCGCGTGAACTTTAAAATTGAATAAAACAAGTTGTGTGTGAGGTAGAAACGAAATTTATTTTTCATTCGAAAGGGTATTCGACCCCATTAAGTATCAAATGACCACCGCGGCTCCGTTTGGTAGCCCGGATCCGGGAGGTCCAATTTTCGATGACTCTGGAGCACATATCGGCCTCAATTTGAGCGATGGCGTTGCGTATGTTGACTTTGAGGTCATCGGTGTTTAGAGGCTTGTTGGCGTAGACCAGCGACTTGAGATAGCCCCAGAGAAAAAAGTCTAAAGGCGTTAAATCGCACGATCTCGGTGGCCAGTTGATATCGCCTCCGCGCGAGATGACCATGTCCGGAAATCGCTCTTGCAGAATGTCCATTGTGGCATGGGCTGTGTGGCACGTGGCGCCGTCCTGCTGGAACCACATGTCGCCGTGTCCATATCATCCAGTTTAGGCCAAAAGAAGTTGGTTATCATCGACCTGTAGCGCTCCCCATTGACGGTTATGGCCGCCCCAGCTTCGTTCTCGAAAAAGTACGGACCGATGATGCCGCCGGCCTTTCGTCGACGTGTCAGTGTTGGCTGGTTGTTTACTGAACCAGTCGACTCGAATTTGCCCACCAATCGACGGATAGTCGACTCTACAGGCCGATCATCGCGACCGTAAAATGGGCGAAGTGCGCGGAACGTTGCTCGAACTGATGACCCTTTTTCGTAAAACAATTTAATAATTTGCAGGTGCTGCTCGACACTCAAACTTGCCATGGTGATTTGGGGTTATATACTGAACAAATGACAGCAACTTTGACAGCTCTACCTCGAACAACATGGCCGCACCCTTCCGGCAAACTTCGCGCGTCCCTATTGGCGGACCCTTTATATCCAAAAATTTACGGTTAAGCCGGAATTTGTCTTCAAAGATTCAAAAATTTTATTTCTTTTGTTTATAACAATTGAACGCTTTATTCGATTTGAATGAAATTAATGATTAATAACTACCTTAGTATAATACATCATTTAAGTTATTATGGACATTAGTGATTAGCAGGAAATGTAGAAAACAGTAGTACCACCACTTAAAAACTAAAATATTTTTTTATTAGTGCATCCAATAAAAACTAACAAAGTACTGCTTAAAAGAGAATTTTATTTTAAAACTTTTTTTGTCTCTTATTAAAATTTGATATCTTGTACGGTTTTCGCACAAAAAAATAAAAAAAAATTTTTATCTAGTAAAAACAAAATCTAGTTTTCCATCAAATCGAAAATATATGTTTTTCGTGGCCGTCTTTGTTTAAAAAATGTAAATTATGTAAAATAGTAATTACTGAGTGTCTTTAAATAATTTACTGTTAACTTTATTATAGTTCATAAATATTCACATTTGCAGCAAACAGATTTCTTGCTTGTATTCGGATTTTGCGAAGAAAATTGTTTAAAAAGTGTTAGATGTTGATTTGATTTATTGTATCAATTAATATTATTTAATTTTTATTGAATTGATTAATTATTAATGAGTGCAACACTATATTCATATTTTATTTTTTTGTGCAAAAACCGTAAAAGATATCAAACATTATTAAGATACAAAAAAGTTTTAAAATTAATTGGTTTTTCAAGAAATATTTTTTAGCTTTCATTGGTTGCACCAATAAAAAAATATTTTAGTTTTTAAGTGGTAGTACTACTGTTTTTTATACTTCCTGTCGATCACTAATGACCATAATAACTGAAATGATGTATTATATTATGGTAATTATTAATAATAAATTTCATTCAAATCGAATAAAGCGCTCAATTGTTATAAACAAAAGAAATACATTTTTTTGAAACTTTGAAGACAAATTCCGGCTTAACCATAAATTTTTGGATATAGATAAGTTGTGTTAAATCATCATATTTTGACCCCAGGAATATATGGTCCAGCCATTTCCCCACATTAACGGGACACCCTGTATATTAGGAGGGCAGAATATTTATCCTGTAATCGTACCGACAGAGTACGAATCAAATAAAAGAAAACATTTTATTGTTTAAAATATTATCTCAAAATTTAAGCACTATTAGCCGTCAATGCAGTACAGCGAATGCGAAACTCGAGAGAATTATGTAAGGTTTGCTATTGTAATTAATCCGGTTGATTAATGATCGAAGGGTGTGTTTAATGTTATTATATATTATTCCATCCCATTGTAAATAGAAAAGGGTAAATACACGGCCTATTATTAATTATTAATTTCAATTATATAATATATATGAAAATGGATATTATTTGCAGATACGAGCCTTGAGATTATAATATAGACTCAAAGAACAAGTAATGCTGTTAGCTGTAATTAAAAGTTTCTAAAGGGTAGATGGCTTTTTCTATAGCATTTGTACCTACACTATTTTTTATTCAGATGTAAAATTCCATGCTGGCCTTTTACACTCTAGTAGATATAAGTGTTAAGAGATTACGCCGCAGAGGGTTTTATATAGGGAGAAATACTAAAATTGATTCTCTGCTGCCATATTTATAAGGACAATCATTTTTATGTTATATTGTGATACATTACTTAACATTATTAATAAAGAATATAAAATTATATTAACAGTTGAAAATTTAATTTAATAATAATATTATTAGTTTTTAAACTCGATTGAGATCATTTTCTATTTAAGACAAATATTATTTTCAATAAATTGAATTTATCATCTCATTTTAATGTTCTTAATTTCTTTGAAGGTTTCTACTCTATTGATGTTAAAATGGAAAAGATAACTTGGATCTGGCTAAATTTGAGCTATGCCTGGGTTGTGTTGAATTTGATTGATTACGTTTCTCTGTAAGAGATAAACATACCCTCGCATCATTTATGCATAATGCAGTATGGCTTATTGGTAAAATATGTCTGATTAGTAAAGAATAAATTTGATAGACATCGCTAAAATAACACAGTCGTTACATACTGCCAGCCTTCTTATTATAAAAGTATGTATTTTAAATATCTAGAATATACAAAAAGCATGTTAATATTTCGCCACTACTAAATCTGTATTCTGTTTAGTTCGTTAAAATCATTACTTATTTATTTGATGAAGCCTCAGTGTGGTGAAACAATTGTAGCAGTGCCTCTATATAACAATCTATATAACAATCTTAAAATATCTATGATTTATTCATTTAAATTCCTAATGGAGTTTCTCTAAGTAATATCATCAATCCAACATCATATATTGGTTTGGGTTTGCTGAGTTTCGTCATATTCGTAAGGGCACAAATAATATGCTCAATAAGTTACTCCAGAAAATTTTCAGAAAATTACTGCAATATGAAATTGAGCGAGGAAGCTCAATATCATAGACATTAAAGAAGAACCCATTAGTCATGTCGTTTATGAATATTTACAAATGAAAAAGTCTTACGCGCGCTGGGTGCTGCGTTTTTTTGTCCAAAGAGCTTTATCTTTTTAAAGCGCAATCTAGCCTCTTTTGCTGGAATAAGTAGTCTTTGTGTCAATTATGACAATGGATGAAACATGGACCTATCACTAAATACTGGAGACCAATAGATAGTTAATGGACTACTAATTGAAGACCAATCGATAGTTACAGAACTGGACATTTGTCTTATCATTTGGCGAAAGCCGTCCGAGCGAATCAATATTTATGGATATTTCTGAACATGATAAGAGTATTAATAAAGATATTACTAAGCATACTGGATAGATTATATGAGGAGGAACGGGTTAAATAGTTATATTAGAGATAGAAAAAAAAATGTTTCACCAAGACAATGCGCCAATATGACCGATAGATTGAAAAAATTGCGCTATAAATTAGCAGGTTTGTCAATTCGTGATATTGCCCAACGAATTGGCAGAAGACTCGGTACAATATCTCGATGTTGGCGTAAATGGGCCGGGGGATAGAAATAACGGCGGAGATTGCGACCTGGCCGCCCTAGAAACACTACAGAACGTGAAGGTCGAGCTCTTCGACTCATCGCTGCCCGGCATCGAGTTTCAACAACAAGAATCATTGGATATATCTGTAGAGGTTCAACTAACCAAAGTATCTCCGTTCGATCGGTTTATCGGAGAATTCGTTATCAAGTCGTACCGTCCATTTCTTTGTTTGCCCTTAACTCTTCGCCATAAAAGGTGCCGTCTGAAATGGGGCAATGAGAGACTAGTATGAGTCGATCAATGGAGGTAGGTTATCTTTAGCGATTAATAGAGATTTTGTTTGTTTACCAACGATGGTTGTAAAATGGTTAGACGTCGCCGAGGAGAAAGAGGAAATTTACAGTTTGCAGTGGAACGCCATAGAGCTCTTACGAGGGAGTGATGGTATGGGGGGCGATCGGTTATGGAAGTAAGTCTCCTCTTGTCTTTATTCCAGAAACATTAAACGCAAATCGCTACATTAACACAGTTCTTGAACCAACATTAATGCACTATCTGAGAAGACTGGAAAACTCAATTAAAGAAAAAGTTATAATGACTTTTTGTTGAAATTTTAATCATTTCTTAGTGTAGATTATTTACGTCTTATCTGAAATTTTCATAAAAATTGAGCGACGAATTCTTGGGGTTCTTTTACTTATGACGAACAGAATACATTTTTATTGATTGTTCGCGAATAATCTGATACGAATTAGTGCCACTGACAAAAGACAGTAATAGTTTATTAACATTCAAACCAATATAGAGGAATTAAGGAAATCCATATAAGCTGCAGTAAACGAAATAAGTAATCTTGTAGCAAAATTTTAAAATATTTATGCCACAGCGAAGGACATAAACAGCAATTGATATTGACGCGATGAACTTTGGATGTCATTGGACGTCAAATCATTAAACCATAAAAATGTTATACTCAAAAAAATCAATTTCGGCTTTAAGAAACGAAGCAGCGAAATTGAGAAAATTCGTTCAATTTTGCGACGAGAATTATGATACAATCGACAGGAAAATATTTTTTTAATAAAAGAAGAATAAATAATAATAACAAACATTTAAGAAAACAAGTACAATTGTTATTTGCTCAAAAGCTTAAGCTATCGATAATAAGCACATGATACTGGAAATATACTTGTTAGTAAAATGTATTAAAATCCTTTAGTTCGTTGTAGAAAATTAAATAATAAATTTAAAAATACGAAAACATTTCGTGAATCTACAACAGTGAGTCTTACCAAGACTACAAAACAAATTAATTTGAAACAATTACTTCTCCGGCTAGTACCTCGACAGACGTTGAATAAAACAAAGTTGATTTGCGTGTTACGTATAGTACAACTATCAAAGCAACACTAATTTGAATGAAATTATTTCTGTTGAATAAACTAATAAATGATAAAATGTATTTTAGATTGTTTAAATATGACTATAATATGAAAAATTATGCACAAAAATGAATTTAAACTGATTTCATTAAATTAGATTAGCAAAAGCAATTAAAAAATCTAGCATTCAAGTTTATAATCATCTGCAGACACGTGTTTCGAACTATCGCTCTCTTCAGTACAGCTTTATTATAAAATTGATTTTAAATACTAATAAAAACACTCACTAAAATAACTATAATGAAATATGATAATAAATATAATGAAATATAAATAACTTACTCAGATATGTACGGCAACTGACACAAGAATATTATATTATATTTCATTCATGAACTAAAAATGATGATCATTTTTAGTTCATTTTACAGAAAGAAATACGTTCAAACTAGTGTTGCTTTGATAACCTTGCTATTTTGTAACACGCAAATTACTTTTGTATTATTCAATGTCTGTCGAAGTATTAGCTAGAGAAGTAGTTGTTTCAAAAGTGATTTGTTTCTTGTAGTCTTAATAAGACTCATTTGTTGTAGATTTTACGAAATATTTTCGTGTTTTTTCTAATTATTAGTGAATTTTCTACAACGTAAGGACGATCATTAATTTAATCTTTTCGTTTCTTTTAATAACAGTGGGTAAAAACAATCAGCCAATAGAGTTGACAATCATACGTTTATGGAAGGAAATTGATTCCATCAAGCAAGGTATTTCAGAATCCAAACAATCCAGTTCAAATATTAACTTGGAAAAGCCTGTTGAATCAATTCCCGCCACCGCTCAATCAGCCGAAGTTGCATCGAGTGACGTAGGACATACTAGTCGCAAGTCCTGGATGAAGTTGCCGCTAGGACTGACAACAAACGAGTAAACGGCGTAAACATAAACAATGGCGAATCTGCAGTGCGTCCTAAATCGACTTGCGACCACGCAAAGGAGGACGACTTCGTTTTCCCAAATAGACGCAAACGCAGAAATACGAATAAGATGGTAATGGGTACCGGTGAACATGGAATAACTAAAATTCAAGCGGACCCCAAAAAGGCATGGATTTTAATTACGAGGATTAAAAACAGCTGTACAGAAAAGGATGTTATACACCATATAAAATCACTTATTGGGCAAAATCAAGATATATATTGTGAAAAACTAATTCTTAACCCTTTTAATTATGCTTTTAAAGTTGCAGTCGATTTAAAAGAGCATTCCAAAATGATGGATAGCAATAATTGGCCGGAAGGTGTTGAAATAAGCAGGTATATTTTTAGGCGGCCAGGCCGAGATTCAACAAAATCCTAGAAAAGAAATTTCAGTATTAAATATTTACCATACCAACATACAATCCATTCGCAATAAATCAATACAATTTGAGGGTTTTATAGCTGATAAGAAATTAGATATAATATGTCTGTGTGAGCATTGGCTACAAGCTGATGAATTAAGCGGTTTACGAATTAATGATTATACAATCGGTCCTTCATTCTGCCGTGAGCGTTCTCACATGGCGGCGTTTTGCATTTACTTAAAAATACTGTCTGTTTTAAAAATTTAGAGTATACGTCAACATTATCGCAAGAAAAAGAATGCGAATTAGCGGCATCATAGTTAATGGAGCACAACATTATTATAATAACTGTGTATCGCTCTCCTAACAGTGATTTTAAAAGGTTTTATACATTTTAGGTATTTTGTTGGACAAATACATTGATACTGAGAGGGGCATCATTCTACTGGGTGACTTTAATGTAAAATTTAATGTGTTCGAATCCATTACAAATTGACACATATTTTAAATTTTCTGAAATCAGTCAGGCTAAGGTAAGGAATACAGTTAGTAGCATTAAACACACGTTTGCTCGCGACGTTTATGGTATGACCCTCAGTATTATCAAAGGCATTCTTGACATTATTATTCTGCCGCTTGCACAATTAATTAACGAATGGCCAATGTCATTCCCCTTTTTAAAAAAGGAGACGAAAATGACATCAATAACTATAGGCCGATTACCCTCCTACCAATATTTTCTAAAATATTGGGAAAGATATTGTTAAAACAAATGTTTGAATTTATTGAAACCATATTTTAAACAACAACCAGTTTGGCTTTCGGAAAGGAGCCTCGACAGGAGATGCAGTTCTTGCTTTAATTGAAATCATATTAGAAGGTGTTAATTCTAAACTATATACAGCAGCATCCTTTCTTGATCTCAGTAAGGCCTCCGACTGCGTCTCTCATGAGGTTCTTCTGCGAAAGCTATACTTCTATAATTTTAGTCCAACTAGTTGCCGCTTAATAAGTTCCTATATATTAAATAGGAGGCAATAAGTTATTTTTAATAATAATGTGTCAGAGGAGGTAGTTATTAGTTACGGTGTGCCCCAGGGGTCAATCCTTGGGCCTTTTTTGTTCTTACTATATGTTAACGATCTACCAAATCATATGGTTGACTCAAAACTGGTCATGTATGCAGATGACACTACCTGTCTAAACCAATCGTGCGATTTGAATTCTGCCCTGACAGATAGTAACATGATCAACGATCAAGTGCTAAAATGGTTCAGTGTTAACAAACTAAAATGGTGATGTATGATATTTTACTCAAGAACTATGAGTACTTCTTTCGTCCAAAATTTTATGTATTTTTTTTTTGTATTCTATTTGTTTGAAATGTATTTTTTTAGGAAAGATGTACAAAGAATAAATAAACAGATTTACGCAAAAAAGTTATTCTTAATAATTTGTCCAGTTTTAAAGTCTCTACAATTATTTGTCATATAAATTTCATGTAAATACTATAGTTTATTAGCAATTGGCAAAAAATGTCCAAATTTTAAATTTTATTTCTTTTTTCTCAAAAGTTGAGAATTTTATGAAAAATATGTTCTAATAAAACTTGTTCAGTTTCTTATTCCCTTCAACCTTTGTTTGAACCGTTTTTTAAAATTTTTCATATTTGCAAAAATATCACGAAAAAACAAAAAAACGCCTCGAGTAAACGTCCACTTCCGGTTTATGAATGTTTTTTGAGATACAGCGCCCACCGACAGCAGATCACGAAAACAATACCCCCCCCTATATATACTATATAAAGGGAATAAAAAACTGAACAAGTTTTATCCGAATGTTTTTCTTAAAATACTTAACTATCGAAAAAAAAAAAAAAATTGAAAACTTTGACATTTTTTGCCATGAAATTTTTATAATAAATATTTATAGATCCCCTGATCCCAAAAAACTAATTTCTGGGAAAAAAAAATGGTGATGTGGCCATCATAGTACTTTCCCTATATTTTATTCGAAAACTATGCGGTTTATGCAATAAGGTTATTCCTAATAATTTATTCAATTTTGAATTCTCTACAATTATTTAGTATATAACTTTCATGTTGCTTCAATAGTTTATTAGCAATTGGCAAAAAATGTAAAAAATTTCAATTTATATTTTTTTTTCTCAAAAGTTAAGAATTTTATGAAAAATATATTTTAACAAAATTTGTTCAGTTTCTCATTCTCTTTAACTTTTGTTTGAAAAGTTTTGTAATATTTTTCATATTAAAAAAAATATCGGAAAAAAACAAAAAACGCCTCGAGTAAACACCCACTTCCGGCTTATGAATGTTTACCAAAAGCTTTTCAGTTCCAGTTTTTAACGATAAAACCTTACGTTTAAAGTTTAATGGACTCAGCGGACCTCAAAACGGATATTTCCGCAAAAAAAAATTTTCAAAAAAAATCACGATCACAATACTTCCCCTATATACAGGGTGAGTTTTTTTCGATGTTCTCTATGGGGATCTCGGAAACTATAAGACATAGAGAAACGGTTAAATGGGGAAAGAAGTGTAGATTTACGAGACGAATAAAATTCCACTTTCAAAGTTTTCAAAAAAGTCAAGGGTAACTAGATATTTTGAAAAAAGTAAAAAGTGTCAATTTTTTCAAATCAATATATCTCGGTTATTATAACAGATAGAAAAAAACTGTAAAGGACAAAGTTTTAGATAATTTTATGTAGATTAATAAAAAATAATCAGAAAATTTTTATCGCCATTATTTTCCAAGATATGATGCAAACTTACATTTTTTTAAATGGAAACCATAGTTGGCTGTGACCTCATTCAAAAGGTATTTTTTTTCTCTTTAATCCAATATGGCACATGACTTAGTTATTTCTAAAAATGAGTGAGTTATAGTCATTTTAAATTTTATTATAAATAAAAAATGGGTAGCCATGAAAAAGGTGAAAGTAAAACAATTGCAGTTGTTTATAATATAAGCAATATTGTAATTATTAGTTTTACAGTGATAAATAAAAATGAAACAACTGCATAAAGTAATTCTGTTATTATCAATATATCAATGGGAGAGAAATTTTAATTTTAAAAAATATGGTCAAAGAGTCCACTATTAATACTATTATGACATAAATTATATCTTTTTAAAATTGAATTTATGGCTTTTTGACTATTCTCATGTAAATTGAATTAAATGTTTCAATAACAACTAGTTTATGATCCTTTACAAATTGATATGATTTTTCATATACTTTGTTTTTTACATAACCCCACAGAAAAAATTCTAAATCGCGCAGATCGGGACATCTAGATGGCCCTGGGATTGGTTTATTTCTTTCCACTTATGAGTTAGGAAAAGCATCATTTAAATAATTTGTTAAGGGGGTATTACTCTTCTGAAGCGCGTTTTGAGAGTAATTTTTAGGAATTATTTCTGTGAAAACTATCAAACCCACAGTATCGGGATTTTTCACTCATATTAAGACATGTTTAAACTAACAATATACATTTTATTGAATTACTTAATCGAAATGTATACAAGTTATGCGCTGTTACGTATGTCGCGGCGAGAGACGCTCGTCCAATCGGGCGCACGGATTGTGGCGATGCTAATCGTCTAAAATAAAAAAACAATTTATTTTTTCAATCTATATGAGTGTAGTTATCGTCCGAACTAGAACTAAACAAATACACATATTTTTATAGAAACGGCAGCTGTTTAAAAATCAAAGTTCAATTTTTCCGAAAAATTTTCAACTAAAACATCAGATTGAAAGTGAAATATACAAGCTATCAAAATAATCCTAGATCCAACCATAAGTGAAGGTTCCTTCAATATGTGTGCCAAACGGCAAGTCAATTGGTTCAATGGTTTTTGAGAAAAACGTGCGCCCGTCTTGCAAAATGTTGTTCCGAGAAAAACGCGTTCAAAGTTTGCAATATATTTAGCACTGATACGGTTGAACTTACGGTGGATAACAACTGATTTGAGTAACTAACCCTTAATCAGCTGTACCGTGGTTATAGAGACAAGGGGGGACCATTGAGACAAGGGGGGACCATAAAACAGAAAAACAGTCGAGGTATAACAGTCGATGGTATAAGTGCCGAGCCTCAAGGCGCCGCAGCCTAAGCTTGTGTAACTATGGGATTTCTACGAATTTCAAATTCATATTTTCGAAGCACACCCTCAGAACCCCGGACTATAATAAAATGTAAAAAAAAAAAATTTGAATTGTGCAATTTTCTAAAGAGTAATTCCCCCTTAAGCCAACATGTTATGAGGTGGAACACGTCATATTGGAACCATTTTAATCTTACTTGTAATGATAAATTTAAACAATCGAGCGTATCTTCAAATGTTTTCTGAAGAAAATGAAAGTAATCAGTTTCACTTAGTGAGCTTTCAAAAATATATGGACCGAAAATTATTAATCCAAACACACCATGGATTAAACCCAAATTTAATTTGTAGTTTTCTCTGTGAAACTTCTCGTGGATTCTCTTAAGTTTATCTATGTTTATTGTGGCCATTAAAAATACCACAATTAGTGAATTGCGGTTCATCTGTTCATAATATTTTTGTAAGAAACGTATTATCCTCTTGATAAATGGGTTTATACCACATACAGAAGGCCATTTGATAATTACAAAATTATTATCTTATGCTGGTTTTTCATTTTTATTTAACTTTGTAGAACTAATAATTACAATATTGCTATTATTATAAACAACTGCAATTGTTTTACTTTCATCTTTTCATGGCTACCCATTTTTTATTTATAATAAAATTTAAAATGACTATAATTCACTTATTTTTAGAAATAACTATGTCGTATGTCATATTGGATTAAAGAGAAAAAAATTACCTTTTGAATGAGACCATAGCCAACTATGGTTTCCATTTAAAAAAATGTAAGTTTGCATCATATCTCGGAAAATAATGGCGATAAAAATTTTTTGATAATTTTTTATTAATCTACATAAAATTATCTAAAACTTTGTCCTATACAGTTTTTTTCTATCTGTTATAATAACCGAGATATATTGATTTGAAAAAATTGACACTTTTTACTTTTTTCAAAATATCTAGTTACCCTTGACTTTTTTGAAAACTTTGAAAGTAGAATTTTATTCGTCTCGTAAATCTACACTTCTTTCCCCATTTAACCGTTTCTCTATCTCTTATAGTTTCCGAGATCCCCATAGAGAACATCGAAAAAAACTCACCCTGTATGTACAGGGTTATTCACGCTATACGGCACGAAATATTGTGGCCAAACTACGTGACTTTCAAAAAGTTTCACTTTGAAGATATATAAGGGTCTATTAGGGCTACTTTTTAAAATTGCTTTCATAATATACAGGGTGTCCCAAAAACCCTAAAAGTATCAAAGTTGTGTTTTTTTAATGAAACACGCTGTATTTTATTGCATTTTTGGATCCTTCGATAAAAATAAGTGTGTGTTTTAATAAGCTTTTTATTACATAAACCTTAAGGTTTTTGAAATAATTTGAATTTTGTAAAAATTTAACATAATTTTTATGTTTCAAATACTTAAAAAATAATTAAGTTATGCATACCAAATTTACACTGAAATGTAAAAATAGATCATATTTTATTTTCCAAGTATAATAAACTTGACATCTTATGCCGGGTGTAAAAAAATTGGAATTAAACAAATGAGAACTTTGAATGGCTATAACTTCATTTATTTAAATGGAACGCTATATTTATTAATTTATCAGTAAATGCACGTTTTAATTACCTATTGAATGGTATTTATATCTTAAGTGTTGAGTCTTCTCGTTTATACAGAAAACGGCAAAATATTGTTTATTGCACCGTTTTAGTACTTTTTAGGTAAAAATTTTAATGTATCTAGTTTTATATGGTATTTGAAAACGTCAGATAATTAATTTAGTCTGTCACTTTAGTTTAAAAAGCCTTTCTTATAGTTGTCTTTTGTTATAGTTGTCTTATTTTGCATTTTTGTGTTCGTTAGTAATCGTTATTGTTTGAACATCGCTGTTGTATTTTTTGGTAAAAAATGAAGATTTGCTCAAAAGAAGGGGGTATTGTTATTATTTTTAAGCTTGGAGAATGTCATCAAAATTGTTTATTGGCGTGTCGAGTTTATACTTAAAGGTTTCCCGAAAGAAATCATCCTAAGCCAGCCATTTTTGAGAGACTATTAAACCAGTTTAAAGAAATTCGAAGTGTCAGTTATAAAAACCCCAGTATAGAAAAGTCTGTGCAAATTTTCATTTTTTACTATTAAATACAACAACGATGTTCAAACAATAACGATTATTAACGATCTAACCCAAAAACGCAAAATAACACAACTATAACCAAAGACAGGGTTTTTAAACTAAAGTAACAGACTACATTGATTATCTTACGTTTTTAAATACGATGGAAAACTAGATACCTTAAAATGTTTACTTAAAAAGTACTAAACCGGTGCAATAAACAATATTTTGGCGTTTTCTGTAAAAACGAGAAGACTTAAGACTTAAGATATAAATACCATAAGATAGGTAATTAAAAAGTGCATTTGCTGACAAATTAAAAAATATGGCGTTCCATTTAAATAATTGAAGTTATAGCCATTTAAAGTTCTTATTTGTTTAATTCCAATTTGTTTACACCCGGCATAAGATGTCAAGTTTATTATACTTGGAAAATAAAATATGATCTATTGTTACATTTCAGTGTAAATTTGGTATGCATAACTTAGTTACTTTTTAAGTATTTGAAACATGAAAATTAGGTTAAATTTTTACAAAATTTAAATTATTTCAAAAACCTTAAGGTTTAGGTAATAAAAACCTTATTAGAACACACACTTATTTTGATCGAAGGATCCAAAAATGCAATAAAATACAGGGTGTTTCATTTAAAAAAACACAACTTTGATACTTTTAGGGTTTTTGGGACACCCTGTATATTATGAAAGTAATTTTAAAAAGTAGCCCTAATAGACCCCTATATATCCCCAAAGTGGAATTTTTTGAAAGTCACGTATTTTGGCCACAATATTCCGTGCCGTATAGCGTGAATAACCCTGTATACTTCGTATATAGGGAAAGTAAAAATGTGTCTGTGTGTATGTGTGTGTGTGTGTGTGTATCTGTCGGTAAACTTAAGGTTTTATCGCTAAAAACTGTAACTGAAAAGCTTTTGGTAAACATTCATAAACCGGAAGTGGTTGTTTACTCGAGGCCTTTTTTTGTTTTTTCGTAATATTTTTCTAAATATGAAGAATTTTAAAAAACGGATCAAACAAAAGTTAAAGGCAATGAAAAACTGAACATGTTTTATTCGAACATGTTTTTCATAAAATTCTTAACTTTCGCAAAAAAAATTAAAATTAAAAATTTTGACATTTTTTGCCAATAGTTTTCGAGAAAAATATAGGGAAAGTACTATGATGGCCAGATCACCATTTTATTACTCATGAACAAGTTCATGAACATCATACTCGTCATAGAGGGTTAATTTATCAAGACCGGCATCGAATCACAAGATGCAGAAATGCCATCAACTTTTATGAACCTAAACTATACTTCCTCTTGATATCAAAACACTGCCAGAGTCACGTTTCAATGCGAAGATTAAATCCTACCTCAGATCAAAGGCCTTCTACAGTGTTGATGAGTGTTTGTCCAACAAATTCTCAGATTTTAGTCTGTAGTATGTCCATTAATTGTATTTAACTTGTATAAAGTCTCTATACTATATGCCTTTTTTATAATATATTTTAAACTATATATATTTTAATGTGTAGTTTGTCAAATATATTTGTTGTATTGTAACTTATTTTTAACTTGTTTAAAGTTCTTATATTATGAGTTTTTTTTACCATATATTTTAATCTGTATATATTTTAACTTGTTTAAAGTCTTTGTCAATCATAGTTTTTTATTTATCTGTTTTTATTTATATTGTATATTTTAATATGTATTCACTATATCTTGTATTTGATTCTCATTTTTCACTTGGTGAAACATTGTGTTAATAATAGGTTGTTGAAAAAATTCACTTGGTTTGTTTCACTAAATTGTTTATTTTGTATTCGACTAGTTTCGGCACTGGGCCATTATCATTCTTGATAATGGCCCAGTGCCGAAACTAGTCGAATACAAAATAAACAATTTAGTGAAACAAACCAAGTGAATTTTTTCAACAACCTATTATGTATTCACTATTTATATTTTTTTATTGACGAGTGTAAAGATATGTATATCTCTGGCACAATAAATTGAATTGAATTGAAAAACGGATATCTATTAACCTCATGTGCCACGAGATTAGTACCGCTGATCAAGGGTAAGTACAAGTTATTTTTTTGCTCTACCATTAACATCCCCTGCAGCTAGCCGATAGTTACTGCAAGAAGAGCCTGGTTTACCTTAATTATTATTATTTATTTGAGCATATGGCCAAACCATTTATAATTTATTAATATTATTTATGATAATTGATTTTTTTATTTATTAATTTTGATTTTTACCAAATCATGTTCAAAATTAGTTAAAAATCTGTGTACATTATTTTCAAAATAAAATCACTTAAGAAATTTTAATTTTTCACTTATTGTATAAGTTAAAGACATTTTATTTCTTCAAAAATTAAACAAATTACCAGGTCACAAATGACAGTTCAAATTGTAAACATTTGCGCTAAATCATGAAAAACGTGATTTTCGTAAAATTTAAACATTAATTCTTTATTTTCGTTCCTCAAAATTGATTTTGAAGTTGATAAATTGTCAATTTCTGTAGTATTTTTAATTCGAAATAATTTTGGTCTCTTATGTCATTGTGGTCGAGAATTGGACTCAATTTTGCTCCTATTATTTAAAGGTCAAAAAGATTTAATACCTTATATTATAGCATCAACATTGATTTTTGTAATAGATTAACAAAAGGGTTCGTTTCAAATTGCGTTTAGTTAGCAGATAAATTCTTAATTTTAATTGGTTTAAACTTGGTCAAATGAAAATTAAAACATTATGGAACAAAACAAGTGTTACTCTTAACCCAAGATAATTTCTTGTTTCGTTTCTGATTCGTATTATTGCGCACGAATCGCAAGCAATAAGCTGTTACATAGTTTAATTTAGTAAACTAGAGAATTTAGTAAATTACAGTGTGGAAAAGCCAAATGGTATAAATTCATTATTTCGGTTACTGTATATATTTATACAAAATCCCGAAACACGTCAAATTTAGATTATAAATTGACATTCTTCAATGTGAAAATGTGATCCCTGCCTCCAACCCCTATCGGGTGACAGTTACAACCCCCATTTTTTTAAATAGGAAGTATGAGCTTGTGATATATCGTTTGAAAGGTTTCTTCATTCTCTACTTAAGTTAGTTAAATTTTGTGATTTTACTTTCCATAATTATCTGGTTCAGTGCCCTTTAAATGTCTCATCTGGGATCCATTTAGTTTTCAATTTTTTTAAACAATATTGGTTATTCATTTATACACCCATAAATCTATTTCTTATATATAACTTAAAGCTATTACTATTATATAGGAAAACTAGAATTCTTAATTCTTAATATTTAAAAAATAATATTTTAATAAAAATATTTAAAATTCTAGGAAAATGTTATTGACTTTGTTTCGGCAAAAAATGAACAAATTAACTTAAATATGACTATAAACTTAGCTCTATTTAAATCTATTTACATATTGATTCTGTTGTTAGTCGAATTATTCAACATGACGTCAAAATGTATCACTTTAAAGCGTGTGTTTATTATAAAAATCAATCAATTTAGCTACAGATTTCAATAGTTTTTAATACCATATAAGAATAAAATGGCTTTTAGCAACCAATGCTACATTTAGTAAAATAATAACGTGAAAACTTCGCCGTAAAATTAGTATAAGAAAAATATTACAATACTGTGATACCCACATTTAAACTTTTAAAACATTTTTATTTTTCGATATTTTTAAATACCCATATAAATACAAATATAAAGTAATATTATTTTTTAGTTTTTGGTATTTATTATTTTTTTATAAAGTGATCTTTATCAATAGAAAATAATGATATTAATATTAAAATGCTCCGAAATTATTTATGTATATAAATTCCCTCCAGGAAACTTGGCTCATCGCCAAAACTACGAACTGTTGAATTCGGGGGAATATTAATTAAAACAGGTTACATTAATTAATTCCTGTATATAAGAAACGATGCCCGAATACTTAATAAAGCAAATAGATAGTGCATTATCTATTTATCAAATTTATACAGAAGGAACTAACAATCACTATTTTTAATAATTCTTTTGAATTATTTTAGCAACTGTAATTAGTTTTGTATAATAGATACTTGAAAATTGGTTAGTTCATTATTTAAAGACGGGAGGAAATATTTTAGAGAAATGCAAGAAGACGTACTGGTAATTTATTTTTATATATTAGTATTGAAGAAGATATAATTTGAGTTGTTAATTGCTACATTTAGATATTTAGTAAGATTGCTGGTTGGCTCGAGATTCAATACAATAACAATATTTATTCGTTTTAGGTGTAGAAAATTATCTAATAATTTAAAAATCCAAAAACATTTTGTAAATCTTTAACAATGAGTAGTAGTAACTATTTTACTGTCTAATATACGACCTATATATTGAATTATTTAAAAGTTAGTTATCTGAATGAATTTGGCGTGAGAAAATATAAAAATAAATCACTAAAAATTAAATAATATAACCATCGTGCTTACAAACATCAGCAGACACATGTTTTTCTTAATATGTAATTAAATAATTAAAAAATAATTAAAAATTAATAACTTAATCAATAATCAAAATGCATCTTTTCTCTACTTTAGTGATAATTGAATTATTAATTTTAATTTTTTAATGACTGAACCACCAAATCTATAAAAAAGGAAATTAAAGATAAAAACTCAATTATCACAAAGGCAGATAAAATTCAGTTGTTATTTTAGAAAAAGCTGTTTATCTTTGGCAAAGTTAGCTTGTTAATACATGATAACTTGCAGAGAAATAACATGAATGTACCTCTAAAACCCTTCGGTAAAATGTACAACACTATCTTTAACCCTAAAGATTTTTAACTTTTAAAATCAATCATAGTAATGGAGAGTGTACAGAATAACATGTATAATTTTAAGGTAGTATATATAGGGCACTTTGGTCGAAAATTCAAAATTAGACTCGGAGAACATTAATCGAGAAATTCACATTGGTACCCACACCTTATAGATCCTTTTACTCGTCAGTGAAAATACATAAAGTCAGATTAAATCCGAGAATCTTGCCAATTGACGAGCATATTGACCTCGTTTTACATTAATCCTCTGCTCTACATGTACACTTATATTTTTAAATTATTTTACCGAAACTATAGCTATAAACATAAAAATCCAATTTATAGAAACAATGTCCAATAACCATAATTTATTATATATATATATATAAATGTTTTCTCGGTGGAACCTGTCGTTTCTTTTTTACAAGCGACAGAACTTCCATGCAGAATTTGGGGTACTGTAAGAACTAGTTAACTAAACTGAGCAGGTATTGATTTATTGTGCATTGTCTTTACATACTAATTTATTATTAGTGTTCATTTATTTTGTGAACTTCCACCTCGTCTGAATGGCCATTTACGCCAACTAGCTCGAGTTATTTTATAATTTCTACTATTTCGAAAATTAAATAATTGTATTTTTAATCATAAAGCACAAACATCCATTTTTAAAATATCTAATATATCTAAATATATAAACTAACCTATGTAGATTGAAATGGAAAATTACCCGTTTAATGAACTAGCTGACATGATTTTGACATTATGCGAATGTCATGGAATCACCAAAAAAAACGAAAAATTAACTAACGAAAAAAAAAAACTTTTTGTTTTTAACGACATAGGCAAGTTGACAGCTCAATTCATTTTTCAATTGTCATCGCCGACTCAGACTTTTCCGAGGATTTTTGATTTTTTGTTTGGTACGATTGAAATCAGAGACTAGCACTTTTGCTTTTAACTCAAACACGGCCACTGTTATCAAAATTTTCAAAGAGTGATAAAAGTTTCGAAAATAAATTTAATTTAAAATTTGGAAGAATAAATGTAGATTAACTTTTAATTGATTGTGGCCTCGAAATTCACCATAATAGAGGTACTATTAGACTCATCTAAAATTGAGTCTGCATCATATTGTAATAGGACAGTAACCCCGCTGGCTTAGTATTTTCAGCTGAGAAAACCGAAGTTAACTATTTCCTGACAAACAAATTGAATTAGCCTTGATAAAAAGCTGTTGTTGTTGTTGTTTATACTTATGTCAGTTGTAAGTTATAAAATGGAAAGCTTTCGTAAACAATAATGAGATCATGTGTTTGGATGAAATTTGAAGAATTCTGCGCCTACTACCAGTTGTTAATAACTATTTCAATGGAAATTCTTGCCGCAATTCTGGACGACTGGGCGTATAATATGAAGAAGGTGCATGCAAATAATTATAAGATAGTGTCATTAAATCAATCTAGAATGTTTAGGCAAAAATACTGCAGGAGGTGTATCCTACAAATTTTAACATAAATATTGAACCTTCACCGATATTCGTTTCAAGTCGTGGAATAGTTTGTGTTTATTCGCGATTTTTATTCGAGCAACTGTTATAAAAAAATCACGAGCCGCCAGACGACAGTTGCTCTCATTAAAATCGCTAAGCAACAAACTTTCATACAAAAAAAAAATTCGAATCAATTTCCATCACTTATGGTACTATGTGTGAATATTTTGTATTATTGAAAAAAGATATCATACTAGAAAATTATGATTAATAATATACTATACATTTTCTGGGGAATAAAATTAAAGATTTTGAATGTTTGCATTTTATTTAAAAACAGTAAGAGTTATATGATAAATAATAATTGAAGAAAAATGAAAGATTTAATTTAGAATGAGTTGTCCAATTCTTCAAACATTTATAAACAGTTATGTATCCGAGACAAGATTAGCAACACAAAGCGCTGAAATATTTCAAATAGAAGAAGTAATATAAATATGCCGCTATCACATCATTAGCCAACTAAATCTTAGAGCATATCGCGTGTAATGTTTTATAAATTAAGTAAAACATGGAAAGTCAATAAGAATTAACTAAGAAGTAAAAGCAAATTATTCCAATCTAGTGCAGTTATAGACGTATACAATATATAGTTTATTTAATTGTTCAGATTTGTCCAATCTAATCATTAATAATAGGTATTTTATTGAAATTTATTTTCATAATTAGTAAAAATTAACTTCATTAAGGGCTGAAAGACCGCAGGTCTATAGCCCAGACGGACTAACACCATATATCTGTTTCATATTAAATGTTATTATTGTATGTATTATGTTTGTCCTAATAAAGATGTATGTATATATAATTTCATTATTTACATTCAGACTCTTAATTTAAGAAAGTACTAGATACTTTGAAGTAATATCCCTTAATATTAAAATATTCCTTTTTCAGCTATTAGTTTCATAATTCATGAATACATTGAATAAATCTTATTGAAAATAAAATCATCCTAATAAACAATTTAAAACAATTTCCTTTTACATATTTGGGACGTAAAACCACTTTACGTCAATAAGTATCTGTAGATGTGTTCGTCAAGACATACTAATATGGAAACAGTTGTATAATGTACATATAAAAATACTTATACCAAATACAACTAATCTAAAATTATGGTACATATGCGTTACAATGTGGTTTACGTAGATGAGCCAATTGCCTGGCTTACATTTTATAATTTAATCAAATTCGATTGTTATAGTTATTTACGTATTAAGCGCTGTTAGGATAACCATAACAACCGAGGGAGCTGTTTGGGGCCCGACGAAGGAGGGCCCTATAGAGACCATAACAACCTTGTTATGGCCCTAACTGCCCATGGTACGCACAACGATTTTCGTTGTACTGCTAAATTCATAAAAAATGAAATTTGAAAGTGTATTCTCAATACTAAAATCGCCTATGACGCCGATTCAATTTTAGTTACGGTCAATATAAAAATCACACATGTTGTTTCCGTAACAACCAGTGCAGAAAATGGAGAAAGAGGCTTTACTTCCAGCTAAGCAAGCAGAGGATAAATTAGTACCAGAAAAGTCGAGGGACAGGTACCAAAATGAAGACAATTTATTTAAAAGATGACAGCAAGAAAATCATATTGAAAATGTAAGCTTTCGCAATTGCACCATAACAAATTTTTAAGTACACTTTTTATAATTTCTATTATTTCGTTTAATTTCCTGTAGTTAAATAAATCTTTTTAATTTTCTAAAAGTCGAACACTGTTTTCAACTTGATAATATTGTATTAATAATTTGTTGATTGAGAGTGGGCCGTTAAGAAAAATGCGAGCTGTTATGAGCCCATAACAGCCCGCTTTTTGTTGCCAGGGAGATATGAATAGCTTAACGCACTTCAAAAGTGGTATATTATTTACTTCATAACAGCCCAGTGCGACGAAAAATAGATTACAATGACGTCACATGCATGATAAAATGTTAATATGCAGACACATTACAATTCTGATAAATAAATATATTTATTGTCAACAATAAATGTGAAACCCTCCCAACTGTGTTGTTTTATTTCAATTTGTTATGGAGTTTCATCATGTATCCGCCTCGTCAATTCAATATCTTAAGCCAGTGATGGTGAACAGGCGAAATGGTTTTTCAAGTTACAGTTAAAGTATAGTGTAGTGAATCTCAATATCCGGTTTTTGCATAAGTGTAGGCAATTTGATGTTATTCCTAGTTATATTAGTGTTAAAACTGGGAATAACAGCAAAGCTGTTCGTTTAGCCGTTAAGTCAGCAGAAAGGGTATGGTTGAAGCAAGATTTTAAAAAGTGCCTTTCACAACGCGATGTCATCTCCGTATACCTTAAGGCATCGGTTCCCAACCTTTTTAAATTACTGTACCTCCTTTCAAGTCAGTTATCTAGCTTGTACCCCCACCCACCCCTCACGACCATATAAAAATTGTCTAAATTTCGATATTTTGTAATATAGGTGTACATTGAAATTAAAAGGCTTATTATTTTTATTACAGACGAACAGAGTATATTTATGTTTACATCTTATAAAAATACGCAAATACAACAAAGTTAAACAACTAGAATCACAGAAATAATTTTATTAATAATTGTTAATTGGTCTTTTATTTCACATTCCTCTGTATTAATGTGATCCTTGTCCTTGCTTTGTGGCACATAATTTTTTTATATCGGGTTCCACCGATGCTAAGTATAACCTTAAATCTGAATCAGCATTCAACTTATTTATTTTTTTATGAAAACGTACGAAGAGAAAGCTCTTTCTACTAGCTCTGTGCTGGTAAACGGCAACAAAAACTTAAGTGCTTTATCTGAAATGAGCCCAAATTCATTGTTAATGGCTGCCCAAAAGTTAAGAAGTTCTCTTGTTTTAAACTGGGACTTTAAAGTGGTGTCACATGACAGTTCAATTAATTCCTCCTTTTCTTTTATTGACAAATTAGCTACTTAAAAGTATTCATTTTCAAATGGATTTAAAATCCAATTATTCATGTTGTCAGGTTTGGGAAAATACTTCCGAAATGCTGATTTTAAACCTTCCAAATGTTCAACAATTTGTTGATGTATTATTGGGGAGAGTCGCAGTTTGTTCTCTGATAAAAAATTATACAAATTTTCAAATACTTCAGGCTGGCCCTTTTCAATACAAGATTTCCAAAAATCAAATTTTTTCATCATAGATTCAATTCTATCCGAAGCACCGAAGATCGTTCTCGAGTTATTTTGGAGTGTTAAATTGAATTTATTTATTTGTAGAAATATATCTGATAAGTACGCAAGAGCCTGGAGCCATTGTTCGTCATGCAATTTAAATGACAACTGAAAAGGATGATCTTCAAAAAAAAATTGAACTTCGTGTCTAAGTTCAAACAGTCGGCTAAGGACTACCAGGACCACCTCACTCCTGTATGAAAGAGCAACGTAGAATGAACACTTTCCATCTCGTGGCACAGAACTTTAAAACATCTTGAGTTTGTGGGTCTTGATTTTATGAAATTAACCACTTTTACAGCTTCATCAAGTACAACTTTTAAATCACCAGGAAGGTTTTTAGATACTAAATTTTGTCTATGGATGCAGCAGTGGCTCCAATTGATATTAGGAACTACTCTTATGACATGACCTCGAAGGCCAGAGTAAATGCCTGACATAGATTTAGCACCATCGGTACATAATCCACAACATTTAAACCAATAAATACCATTATCTTTGAAATAACTATGAATAGCATTAAATATATCCTCGCCTCTTGTGCGTTCTGTCAACATATGACAAAGTAACAAATTTTCCTCCGGTTTGTCATCGATCAAGTATCGTGCAATGACTAGCAAAATTGCCAAATTGGTGACATCTGTACTTTCGTCAACTTGAATAGCAAAAAATTTAATATTTTTAATTCTGCTAATAATTGTCTGCAACATCATCAGACATATCTTGAATTCTTCGAGATATTGTGTTGTTCGAAAGAGGAATGTTGTTTATTTTCTTTCCTTGTTCTTCCCCGAGCATACAACGAACCACTTCTTTTATACAGGGAAGAATCAAATTCTTGGCAATCGTGTGATTTTTGCTACATTTGGCAATACGGTAACTGACAAGGTAACTAGCTTCAACGGCGTTTTCCAGATCTTTATTTGATGCTAGTATGTATGACTTTAAATTGTATTTATTTATGTATTTATTATTTTATAATTATCATGTTTGGTTTGTAAATGTTTTAAGAGTAAGGAAGGTTTCATGCAGCCATTTGATAATATTTCTCCACATATTATACATTGTGGTTTAGGGCAGTTCTCATCTCCTACATATGAAAATCCATATTTAATGTATTCTTCGCAGTACTTTCTCCTTTTCTCTTTTTGTCCTGATAAAGACTGGTCATTTTCATTTAGTTGCTCCCGATTTTGGAAACTTGCCAATTGAAAGTGATCTACATTCGGTTGTAACTCTTTTCTTGTTCCGCTTGCCAACCACTTATCCATACCTAAGGATTAGGAAATTAATAAAAATATTATAATTTGTTTATTTTTGAAAGAAATTACCAAATCTGGTTACTTACTAGTAACTATTTGGGTGTAATCCTGGCTTTTTAAAGTGACTAAAAATAAATATTGAAAATAATACCGAATGACACTATTTCTCAGCAGTGTGTAAAAGTTGACTGAGACTGACGACACTAATGCCACGACCACTTTTTAAGTCTGGTTCGGGGTTCCGGGGACAGTATGTTGCTGTTGGCCGCAACGGCCCCCTTCTTTTATGGATTTCAATGTCATGGTTAGTTCGTCGTAAAGAAAACACAAAAATTGAAATCCATAAGAGAGGTGTGCCGGGTGCGGCCGACCACAACTGTCGACCCCATCAGCGGAACCAGACCTTTACCGAGCACAGCAAATACAGCAATTTACACATCTTCCGCCGACGCGCGACAAAGTAAACATTTTTGGCGCGTACCTGATCTAAGGCTCATTTCTTACAGTTAGAGCTTGTACTAGATTTTTATTTAGTAAGACATATTTTGCCGCCATAACAACTTTTTTTTGGAGTACCCCTAAACAAGCTATGGCGTACCCCTAGGGGTACGCGTACCCCAGGTTGGGAACCTCTGCCTTAAGGTGATCCGCTCAGAACTTACTTTTAGACGCCATAACGTAGAGTTCGACATTTTATCAGAAACGATATTTTAAAAAATTAAACCCAAATATATTACACACACATTGAAGACAGATTAATAGTTAAATAGTATCGTTTAGGAACTCGGTGTAGCTGTAGTAGCATTTTCTTATAAGGAATGTTTTGAGGGTTTTTTTGAATGTGTTTTTGTTACTTCTGTCTCTGATGTTTTTTGGTAGCTTGTTATATATTATCGTACAAGAATACTTTGGCGTCTTTTCATACATAGTTGTTTTATGTAAGGTCACACTTAAATCTCTTTTATTTCTTGTGTTATAATAGTGGTGATCTCCATTTTGTGTGAAGCTCGCTTTGTTATCCCAGACGTATATCCAGCATTTATAAATATATATATATTGAGGCCAATGTAAGAATATTATTGTTTTTGAATATGTCACTTCTTTTTATGTTAAATATTAATCAGATAATTCATTTTTGAGAGACAAATATTCTATTAAAATTCCGCCTCCCCCATACTATCACATTATATCCCAAGTATTTAATTTAATTTACCTGAGACGTAATCAATTCGGTGACTCCATGACAGATTATCATCTAGATAACTTCTTAAAAACTTAGTACTAATTGACAAATCATTCATAACGCTTGCAGGAGTCTTTCTAATATAAAATTGAATCCTAACAATTTTAAGTATCAATTTACTTTTAAAACACCAATCAATTATTTCGTTATTAGATTATAAACTAATTCTATTTGGGTTGGTGCTATGATGATAATTGTCTTATCATCTGCAAAATTAACCACGGTCCCTTCACTGATAAATTGATTCACACTTTCGCGACCGCTGTATATATAGATAATGCAAAGGCCTGGCGCCGCTAAAATTCATAGTTTTTTGCCCAGAGCCGCACATTTTGGATACACATTGGAGCGAATAATTAATCACACAATGTGTTGTTTCCGATATTTTATTTGTCTAGAAAACTTATACCATAAAAATCTTAAATTTGTCCTACTGAGTGATGCTTAGAGATGTGATTTTTTTAAATTAATAAAAAATGATTAATTAAAAAAATCACAACTCTAACCATCACTCAGTATGACAAAAACCATATTTTATCAATTAAAATAAAAATCCCAAAATATATGGCAAATATAATTCAAAACAGTATCGTATTTATTATAGATAAATATAAAAGAATCTGAGTAGGAGTGGAAGATAGGTGAACTAAGTCCATATTTCAGGTGCAGTTAAGATTTATTTGTATTTATGTATGTATGTAAATAATTAGACAATTTTTCTTAACACATTGACTAAACTAATAAACATTAAACATTAAAATTAAATTAATTAATAATATAAATAATAAACACAAATATTTATTTTAAACAAACCCAATTTTTGGTAATTAAACATAGAATAAGTAATAGATGAGCAAGAGTACAATAAATTGTAAATAAATTGAATAGTTTTTTAGAGTGTAGTAACGTTTTGCACAAAGGAATGTTACAAAATTTGCACATATTTCTTTTCGTTTTCCCTTCAATTTGCACACTTTGTGCGCTTTCTAAGGACACTTCTTTTTACCTGTACTTATAATTTTAGTTAAACAACGCGATTTAAGATTCATAGATAATCTTAATGGCGAATCGGAATGTGGCGCTCGTCAGAACTTGTTCCAGGTATCGACAGTTTCCATTTCGTTCCTTCCAATTAATCCTTTAGCTGCATTTATCAAAAACAGTTCAAAAGTAATTTGTTAATGGTTTAGCATGCTATAAACACGAAAAGAATTAAATAGAGCACAATTGAAGAAAAACATCACAACTTTTTTAGTCCATTTTACAAATTTGCGAGTTACTGAACAATAGGAAAGATATTAATTAAAAAGCACTAAAAACCTTTCTTCACAATTTTATTTAAATTAACAGATATATATTTCGGACACAAAGTGACCATTATCAATGTTTTAATACTTCACGTAACTCACAAAAATCAAACTAGGAAAGATATTGATCCGCTTGGTCACCCCCTTTCATATATTTGTTATAATCTACAACACACGTTGGTTTTTCAACAGGTAGCCCTATTTTTCTCTCAATTTTGTTAGTATTGATAATCGTCGATTTATGAATTGTTGAAATCATACGCACTTCTCTCTTATCTTTCCATACTTGCAGTAGCACATCATTCCTTCTGAGAAACTGTGACTCTCCTCTTTTTAAACGGAGACCTTTAAGTTGCGGTGGTAAGCCACGATTTACTCTTATAGTTGCACATATACGATTTTTTTTTCAAACAACTTTTCCGCTAAATTGGCGCTATTATAATAGTTGTCTAGGTAAATGTGATGCCACAAATTTTCGTAGTCAGTGAGAAGATTTGTAATAATGTCATTCAATTTTCTGGCCGGTGCCAGTATATACTTGGAAAATACAAATTTATCCTGAATTTGCTTCACAAACCATTCGCAAAACACCATATTTATTAACTGAATAGTTGAGGCTGTTAGTTGTTGAAATTTCCGTAAATAAAATACGATAACACTTTCAAATAAGAAATGATCATTTCTTCGCCTGAAGAAGACACAGTGTGTCTAAACAATTGTCGCGAATAGCAAAATAAATATTTGAAAGTGTTATCGTACCATATTTATTTACTTTAGCTGGATTATAAACCCTAAATAAGTTTTCCTCTATAAGGTAATATAGATTCATCTAAAGATAGTTGTTGCTAGGTTTTACTTTATTCAGCTTATTTTCATTATTTACATTTTCTTCATTATTTGAAAAATGTAAAAATTGTAAAATTTGTTTAAATATATTTCTAGTAATAATTTTTCTAAAAATTTATGTTTCTATAACTGGATCTGTGCTCCAATAATCAGTTTTTTTTACTTGTCCCATAAGTATATTCAGTCCAAAAAATTGTAAAATTTCTTGGACACTCACATCACTCCACATCTTGGCTAATTTTTGTTGTTTATATTTATGGGCGTTTTGGGCGTGATACTTATTGGTTTCGGTAAAAAATATATTATAAAATTCATCATCAATATATAATTGTAGCACGTCATTTATATTTTCATTATTATTTGGAAATAATTTTACCCCAGGATTTCCTGTGAATTGCTCCAAATTGCGTGGATGGTCAACTTCCCTCCATATATTGTCTGGAATAAGTAACTTATCAGATGATGAGTCACTTAATTCTGATTCCGGTATTTTTAATACCATTTTCCTTCTTCTAGGCAAAACAAAACCAATTTCACTACCGTCGTCACTGTAAGCTTCAACAGCTTCAACATCTGACAAAATATCATTGAAAACTTCGGAAATAAATTAATCATTCTGTGCTTCCATCATTTTTGATTAATTCTATTACTTTTAAATATTACTTACGTAGCTGCGATAATGACAATAATTATTTTGGTGGTTGAAGATTTATTTAACACTAACTGTATATCGACTCACGATTGATTCAATACTAAATGTTTTCTGATTTAAGACTAATTGAAGACTAATTTAAAAATGTGAAAAATGATCCCTTTTATAATGCGAGGGTGAGACTCACTTCTGTTAAATTTATGGTTATGGGGTGAGCGTACAAGTGGTTAAGTGGTTTCTGTAATTGGAGATAAAGATTATTTGGATTTAGAGTAAACATTGGAGATATATTACATTGCGTGTGTTGAAAAGTATACATAAATAACTAAGATAAACAGTGGGTACAAAACACTGACCAGAATACTAATAGAAAATAAATATTTTGTTCAGACTGTAGTGGCTACTAAACTTCCCTTGCCCTGTCATTAAACTTATCGCGTATCCTATAGACAAACGTGTTCGAATATTAAACATACAAATTTTATATAAGCGTAACGCTCTACAATAAAACATTCATTAAGTCTACATTCTTTAATCACTCTGACCAACACCGATTACCATGCGAAACATCGGGGAATAAAGGGAATAGCATGCAAACATAGCAAGCCGAATTTCTTCTTTTATCAAGTAGACATTAAAAATCACAAAACTACAATCAACACAGCAACCCTCAGCTCCTGACGTGTATTGCAATAAACTAGTAAAATTACGTTAGCGGTCGCAAAAGTGTTTTAAGAATACTACTACTAAAAAACTACAAAATAAATTCTATAAATGGTTTAAAAGATTAAATATATTGGAATGTTTTATAATTTATACTATCCCATTTATTGCACATTTAGCATATATTTAATAAAAATAAAACATTTTCCAATAATGATGATTTATTTATGATAGTGAAAACTAATGTCGATCCTGCGCATGTCGATATCGATTGTCATTTGTCAGCTCATTGTGCATCTCGAAGGCGCGACAAAGTCATTTTAAAGTTATTGTATCTTGTTCACTTCTAAATAATTCAATAATAAACTTTTTTTTGCAATTTGCGATGAAATGGCCAGCCAAATACCAGAAGAGTATATGTATACAGCATATGATTTTTGAGTTTCGGAAGGGTAGTAACGCAACAGTTGCGACCAAACGCATTTTCGATGTTTACCCACGTGCAATAGACCTAAAAGCCAAAGATGGTTTTCCAAGTTCAAATCCGGTAAGTTAAACAATCGAGGAACTGTCAAACACCCTTAAACAAGCTTGGTAGACTCTCCAAGCATATAAAGTAGATTGGAAAATAAGCAGAGCAGATCTTTGGGCCCCTCATAATTTGTCTAAAGTGAACAAAACCAACCTATCCAACATATCACTTCAACGTGAATCGTTTTTTGATCGTTTGATTACGGGAGACGAAAAATGGGTCCTATATTATCATATAATCCAAAACGCAAAAGGCAGTGGCTCCAAATGAATCACCATGATGTACTGCGAAGCCGAGCTTACATCCCAAAAAGGCTCTTCTGTGTATTCGCGAAATGTTCATTTTAAATTTCTGAAAAAAATTGTTAATGCAGGCCGGCGATTGTCAAGAGAAAAAATATCTGGCGACTGTCAACAGAAAAGGCGTCATTCTGCAACACGACAATGCAAGACCGCACTCTCAAAGACAAAAAATAATGAATTGGGGTTGGAGGTACCTTGTAATTAAATTAAATTTTATAAAATAAATGTTCTTTTTATTGTCAACTTCTTATCCTAAAAATTAATAATGTCTTCATTTGTTAACAAGGTCTGTATTGTATATATATTTTGTAGTTTTTGTTGAAGATAGTATCAGCCTGATACCGAAACTAGTACGAAAATAAAATAAATAAATTTTATAATACTGACTGGACGATCGATCTAATTCTTATTAATAAACATTATCCAATCAAAATGGATGCTCTCAATTACCATATAAGTATATTGATTGAGGTGTATAAATTCGTTAGAATGTTTTTAATTAAAATAATATTATACTCAATTATAAGGTTGTATAAAATGAACTAATAATTTAAAAATACGAAACATTTCGTAAATATACAATTATAAGTCTTATTAAGACTACAAAATAAATCACTTATTGAAACAACAATTTCCTTAACTAATCCTACGACAAATATTAAATTATACAAAAATAAGTTACGTGTTACAAATAGTACATTTATGAAAGCTGTTAATTTTGTCAAATCAACTATAAGAATTTTAATTTGCATTAAAAAGTTTTTGAGTTAATTTGGTGTAGGTAAATATGAAACAAGAAATGAATTAATAATGCTAATATAATAAAATTGAAAAATGTAAATATAACGTTTAAAAATAATTACAGGTAAATGTATCGATCTTTTACATAACATCAGAAAGCACTATTATTATTTTGATTTAAAAAACAAGCAGAAAAATTATTAAATAAATATAATGAAATATTAAACACTTACTCAGGCATGTGCGGCAACTAACTGAATTTATACCACAGATGGATTAAAAAAATCTACAGAAATAATTACGTTTCGAACTAAATAAATACCCATATAGAACAATTCAATAATATGGTATATTTAGCCCTTTTGTGTAATTGTAATAAAATAACTAATAACTTAAAAATATGAAATAATTTGTATTTAAGTTTTCATTATATTTATTTAATCATTTTTTTTTCTAGATTTTTAAATACCACTTATTAATAATAATATAATAAGGTGTACTAATAAGATCTAAAATATCAAATCGGACTGTAAATTAATTTCTATTTCTAATAGTTTGCCCTAAATTCACATAAATACTTTTTAATATAAACAAATATTGAAATTTACAATTAGTGTTGCTTTGATAACTGTGCTATTTGTAACATGCAAATTACTTTTATATAATTCAATATATACTGTAATACTTGTCAGAGATGTAATTGTTTTTCCAAGCATGTAATTTTAATTCAAAAATATTTATTAAACAAGAAAAATCACTTCAAAAGATGAAATGGTTTGATGACGATCTTAGGCAAATGCGTGAGAACTTAATATTAGTAAGTGACATGAACAATTAAATTTGAATGAGTCAATTAAAAAAAAAGAAAAAACGGTATAAAATTATAATTAAATCAAAAAAACAGGCAGCAATTTGATATTAGACCAATTGATTTTAATAACTATATATGTTCCCTAGCAGAAAACATTACCAAAAGCCTCAAATTTATATCTATGTCAAATCATCAAATTAATAAATTAAAATGCCTTGATTAAATATCAAAAAATATAAAAAATTAAAACAGGTCCAGTGTTTGAAACTGAAATTCATAATTATATTATTATATTTAACTTATCAAATTATAATTGTCTTAATAGTTACGGTCTCTATAGCAAAATTATAAAGACATAGAAACCATAATTACACCTCATTTAACTAATTTAATAAATACATAATAATAATAATTTAATTTTCCCCAACCCACTTAAAATTTCACGCGTAGTTCCAATTTATAAAAAAGGCGATAGGTCTGGCGTAAGTATTTACCGATTTATCAAATATTTTGAAAATTATAACCTCCTTTCGTCAAATCAGTTTGGTTTTCGAGGAAATATGTGCACGGTAACTGCTTTAGTATAATTTGTTATATGTGAGCGCACTTTTGTGGGATTTAACAAAATCTTCCAATTGCGTGTCTCAAGAAATTTATTTTTAAATAAATTAAGATCTTACAATAGTTATTTGTACAACAAGTGTGGAAATGTTACGCTTTTCCGCACGACAGTAGGATATTGGTGTACGAGCGAGCGAAGGGCGGAAAAGCGCAATTCCTACGCGTTGTACACACTATTTTTTCACATACTGCCTATAAAATCAATTAAATGGTGATGTGGCCATCATAGTACTTTCCCTATATTTTACACGAAAACTATAAGGTTTACGCAAAAAAGCTATTCTTAATGATTTGTTCACCATTGAATTCTCTACAATTATTTGTTATATCAATTTCATGTAACTACAATAGTTTATTAGCAATTGGCAAAAAATGTCAAAATTTTCAATTTTTATTTTTTTTCTCGAAAGTTAAAAATTTTATGAAAAACATGTTTAAATAAAACTTGTTCAGTTTTTCATTCCCTTTAACTTTTGTTTGATCCGTTTTTAAAAAATTTTCATATTTAGAAAAATATCACGAAAAAACAAAAAAACGCCTCGAGTAAACAACCACTTCCGGTTTATGAATGTTTACCAAAAGCTTTTCAGATCGAGTTTTTAACAATAAAACCTTAAGTTTAAAGTTTCATGCCATTCGGATCATTCGTTTTTGAGATACAGCACCCACCGACAGACAGACAGACAGACACACACACACACAGACACAAAAATTTTTTTTCCAGAAATTAGTGTTTTGGGTTCAGGGGACCCCAAAACGGATATTTCCGCAAAAAAAATTTTTGAAAAAAAAATCACGAAAACAATACTCCCCCTATATACTACGTGTATAGGGAAAGTAATAAAGGTGTTTCCGATTTCATTTTTGACAATGACATATAAAAATTAGGTTATAATTACCAATAGTATGTGTAAATAAAGTAAAACTCACTTTGTTAATATCACACTATTTATTTTAAAAAGTGACTCGAGTTTCGATCAACAGCTGATCATTTTCAAACTTTAAGTTTGAAAATGATCAGCTGTTGATCGAAACTCGAGTCACTTTTTAAAATAAATAGTGTGATATTAACAAAGTGAGTTTTACTTTATTTAAATATTCAAGATGTATCACGAAGTGAACGCCTCAACCATTAATCAATAGTATGTGTGTTGTATATATTAATCCATGTATTTAGCTGACACTGACATTGATTAATAGTAAATAAAAGTAGTTCGAAAAAGTGTATCCATGCGGAAAAGTGTATCTATGAGGAAAAGTGTTGCTATGCAGAAAAATTTTACTTTTCTCAACGATTTTGGATGCGGAAATGTAAGGTAAGTCACCTACATTACCCTTAACAGGCGGTGTACTACAAGGGTCTTTATTAGGGCCGTTATTCTTTATAATATATATTAAAGATTTCGATAGATTTGTAAATGAGACAATTTGCAGATGACTCCTCAGCATTAAGTTCTGACATAAACATCGAAACATTATGACGTTAAAAATAAATTGAGTGAATGTTTTGCTGCAAATAAACTGTCACTTAATGAATTGAAAACACAAATAGTAATATTTGGAACTCTTAACATAGACCAAGATTACAAAAGAAGCGTGGAAAACTATTGGGACTATACTTTGAGCCAACCCTAACGTGGTTTACCCATTGCGACCAACTTGCACAACAGTTGGGTTCATTAATTTACTTGTTGAAAAATATTACAGCATCTCGACAGGTATTACTTAACACTTATCATGCACTATATCAATCTAAAATGAGTTATGGAATACTCAACATTCAGCTTCTCCTGAAAGAAATTTGGTTAACAGAGAAAAGTAATAAGGGTTATCTGTGGGGTTCATTACAGACATGAATTATTAAAGGCACATAAATTACTAACGTTACCTAGCGTATACATACTTCAAGCTCTTATGTACGGTAGAGTAAATCTGTCAAAATATCGTAGAATGTGCGGTATGTATAGTCATAACACACGCACAAAGTATAATCTGCCTGCTCTATACATTCGATTAAACAGAACATGTTGCGGCGTCAACTATTATGAGATTAAACTATATAATTTCCTTCCGGAACATGGAAGACATAAACAAATTCAAAAAATGTATTAAAAACGTATTATTGGCTACTTATATATTTAAGATAGACTATTCCACTCCTATTGCAAGTAGCCAATGAAAAGGAGGCATGTTTTATTTTTTAGCCAATCACGTCAATTTATAAGTGAATAAACAGCATCTTGCTGTTTATTCACCTGAATAAACCGAAGTTACCTATTTCCCGACAAATAAATTGAATTAGCCTTGACAAAAAAGCGAAAAGCGTTGGTTATACTTATGTCAGTTTTATAGGTTATTAAATCAAAAGGTTAGGTAGCGTTTCATCATCCATAATAAATGCGACAGTGGCAAGTTCTGTAACAAAAAATACAACAAAAACGAGATTATTTGTTTGAAAACAATTTAAAGAATTTTGCGCCCATAGGAACTACCAGTTTTTAGCAAAAACTTCAATGGAAACTGTTGCCGCGATTCTAGACGACTGGACATAGAATATGAATAAGGTAAATGCAAATAATTATAACGAAGGTGTTGTTTAATCAATGTCGAAATTTTCGGCTAAAATAATGCAGGAGATGTATCATTTTAACATAAATATTGAACCGTTCACCGATATTCGTTTCAAGTGGTGGAATAGTCTTTCCAAATACCATTCGTGATGACAATTAAATCGGAATAAATTTTGTTTTTAGTGCATTCAAGTTTGTTGCTTCTTCGCGATTTTTATTCGAGCAACTGATAGAAAAAATCACTCGCCTGGCGGCTTGTGACATTTGCTCTCATTAAAATCCCTAAGCAACAAACTTTCATGCAAAAATAAAATTTATTCGAGTAAATTGCCATCACTTATGGTATTACTTGTGATAAATTTCTTGACTATAGGTCTTGTATGTAATAGTTATGTTTTTGATGAGTGTACATATTTTATGCAAATATTTTAGCACAATAAAGAGAAAATAAATTTAATTAAGATTAAATTTAGCTCTAATAAACTCAAAAGTTTTCCTTATTTTGTACAATGATTAGTTTAGATAGTTGGTCTTACTTATATATCCACTATTTTCAGGAAATATTTGAGTGAAACACAACTTTGTAAAATATTATATTTAGTATCAATGTCTCTATTTTGATTCACAATATCTCACTTGATAGTGAAGTAGTGACAGCTTCTAAAAGATTAAAACATTTAAGTTATTTATATTGTAGTCGTAAAATTCAACGTAGTAGATTTTGTATTTTAAAATTGTTAATTTTAAACTTTATGTTAATAAAATACTTGCCTTAGTATAAGTCACCTATGCATTATACCTTTAATCTCAATACAATATTGTTCTGCTATTGAAATAATAAATATATAACATTTTATTATAAAATATTTTTGTCAAAAATTTATCCAGAATTCCTGCTTATACTTTTATATTCAAATAAACATTTACATTTCATGAAAATATTAAAGAATCGTATATACAATTAACTTTTTTACTTATTATTACATTTTCATTTATGTTATCTTCATTGCAGAAGTCAATTTTCATCTATCTGTTGATGAATAAAATCATTAATCTCGCATTTAATGGCAAACAACCCATATTAATAAGAATTTTAGGGGGGTATTGCAATATTTTACATTTTGTAAATGTCTAAATAACTTCCCGTATTAAATTTAAAAAGTTCTATTGGAGGGAACATACTGTATAATTATTAAAATAATATATTAGTTACAAGAAATGCTAATGTAACTGAACACTGAAAGATATATGTTATACTTATGATGATGCATTATTATATATTTTAGTATTTATTTTCAGGCACTATTATAAAAAAAAACTTGGTAATACATGTTATATATTATAATAATCACTATTAAGTCGACTAAAGCATCCAATTGTTGCCAATAAAATAAATATTTTTTTTTAAACTAGAAGATAAATACCTCTTTAACCTTAAACTTTAGTATACAGATAAGTGGTATTCAATCATAATATTTTAATTCCAGAATTCTATGATTCAGCCATGTCCCCATATTAACGGGTAACATATATAGCATAGATGAAAGAAATAATTATAATTTGATAGATGTGCCATAAAGATAAAACAAACATACACTTACGTTTAACATAAAATAATTATATAAAGATGAGGATTAACATATCATTACCATCCCTATTTTACACTCTCAACCAAAATAAACCGTAGAAACTAGATGACCATAATGATCGTTCATTAACATATATTTTGTAGAGAAATTAAACCTTGCCAAGCGGTGCCTCGTTTTGTTTCCAGCTTCTGGAAAATTTGGACAAGCTAAATGGATCGATATGTGGTCCACGGTAACGGGAAAACGGCCGGAACGGCCGAGTTCTCACGCTCGACGATGCAAGAAAAGCGCATGAAAATCAACTCCTGTCTGAAAACGGAATTTTATGAACGGATATTGGAATCCTGAAATCAGAGCATAGAGATTTACGTTTGAATAGGCACATATAAAAAATACATAAAAAGGAAAACATGGACTTATTGCTGAAACAGGATATGGTGTTTGGGATGTTTTTCTTTAAATTTTATCAATTGCTGTGTAAGATTGAAAAGTAAGAAATATAAATATTGAATTATTAAAACACTGTTTGAATAGAGATTGGTACTTCAACAACATAACTTTTAATAACAAGCATTTTATATAGTTCAATTTTTCTAGCACGTGTGTTTGCATAATGATTAAAATTTTAGCACTAATTTAATCATCAAAACCAACTTGACAATACCCAATGACTATCCCTCTTGAATAAAATATTAGAAACCTACAAATGACAGCTTCTTAAATTTTATTGATATATAAACCTTATAACATTAAAACCACCTCAAAACATAACGTGTTGATAGATTCAAGAAAATAAACTTGGTTTCAGTATTAATCAACAGGAATGTTCTTACAAGAGACTTTAATCAATAATCAACTAAAGTATTGTTAGAATAGGCTATGTCCTTAGATTTCAATTGAATGAATATCATGGATTGTGCCACTACTTTCTAATAATGTTTTAGAATTTCTCTATTAACAATATCGTAAAGTCTAATAATAACAATAATCCTTATTCGTACAATTACATAATTACATTTATATATACATAAACAAAGACAAATAATGTGATGTTAATTTGTCTGGGCTGAGATTATAATAAAAATGGGGAATCGGTCGCTTTGTTTCAGTTAGCGAATTAAACCTAAGTCTTATTTGTGAAAATTAAATGTGTTCTACGTGCAACACGTTAATTATTTGCGACAGTTTTAAATGTCACATGTCATATCATTGTTCTTGTGCAAAATCGGAAGATAAGTTAGGCATATCTGCCCGCATAAGGTGTGAGAAGAATGGATCTCAAAGGAGTACCTTACACGTTCTAATCGCACTAAAGAAAGGGATGGCTAATCTTACTTTACAAGTGAGTAACCAAAATAACATAATATTAAAACAAGAGGAAACAATATTGACTTTAAGCCATGAATTAAATAACCTCAAAATTAGTAAAGACTCAAAGCTAAACAAAATTCCGAAGAAATCCAAAATCGCATAGACTAAATTATACGTTCCGGTAAAAGATGTATTCGCAGAATCAGTTTCTACAAATATAGTTACTGATCAATCAGATGGTATTTCATATCACTAAAAAAATTACATGTCCGATAATGTCGTCTCCGGAGATCAAAATAGAAAAAAATATATATCCACCAATACCGCAGCCAACAATCGAGACAGCCAGTAAAAGTAACACAATACCCTATAAAAACACTCATAGTAAAAACCAACAGGAACAAGACGGATTTAAAATCGTTTCTTATAAAGCGAAACGGAAAAAACCGTTTTGGAAGTGGTAGTTCATTGAAAACAAATTAACAGCAGAACCAAAGAAAACCTGGTTATTTGTAAAACGACTGAACTATAAAACGACTGTTAAAGATCTTAAAGAACATATTCAAAAATAATAATACAAAAACATATCAGACTTCGGATTAACAATTAATAAGTCATGGTAACTGGCCTAACAGTTTGATACTAAGTCAATGAAATTGAGGCATTTGTAATTGAAAACAGAAACAATATTATTACCTTTATTTTAGTGAACATTGGTTAAAAAATGAGAAAATACCTTTATTCGCAATTAATAAATATAATGTTGCTTCACATTTTACGCGCAGCACGCATATCCAATGTGGAGTCCTACAGGTAGATACATCTGGAATAATAAATAAAATACTTGAGTACCTAAATAATCTATCCAAATATATTCACTGTGAAATAGCTATATCATCCATTCCATTCCTTAACTTAATAATAATAACCATTTATCGTTCGCCCTTAGGAGGGAGAGCAAAAATATCTTTATTATTAGAAGTAATTATAAAGTATGTGTATATATGTAAAGTGGCAGAATTAGAATTTCTTCAGTGGCTATCGACCCACGGTCTTTCAGCCTAGCCCTTAGGAGATTTTATTGAATTTATGAATGTAATTGCATGCCTCCTTGATACCTTAGATTTAAATTAAAATATAATTGTGGGCGGCAATTTCAATTTAAAATTTAATAGAAATGACAGTAACGCTACAACCTTGTGTGAATAATTTACTATATATGGTCTTACAAGTAGAGTTGACTTTAATACCAGACGGAATAGATGTCTAGAATATATTGTCTCTAACGTTAACGAGTCAGATATGGAAGTGAAGCCAATTGATATAAGCCTCTCTGAACATATTAGTATTCACGTGAGGTAACAAACACACTAAGCTCTAATAAGACAAAGTACAAAATTAGACCCTTAATTGAAGCAGGTTATTGCGATGTTAAGGGAGAGTTTAATGATTTTATGCAGACGCTCGAAGCTCACATATCAAAATTTCCTAGAACTAAAAACAATATCAGCTGGTACAATCATAATCTTTGTAAAATGTGCGAAACACTAATTTTATTAAGAGAAAGAGGCTAAACTGTCAGGGTACGAAAGGTTCATTAAGGATTCTATCAATCACTTAAAGGCTATGTGGCCCTTAATAAAAAGTAAAAACAAAAAACAATGCGATATTAAGTAGGGCATAGAAGCAGATATATATATATATATATATATATATTTTCATGAAATTGCAGATAATATCATTGATAATTTACCAAAGTCTAATATTTCTCCTGTTGTGTTACTAGCCAAATTAAATACTTTCATAATGTCTCCTTTTGAACTTAAGGAACTAGGGAAACTTCTGTTAGAAACGTAATACATATTGCGCACAACGAATACTCGGGATATTTATGGCATGTCGTCTAATCTTTGAATATTACATAACATTTTGCCAAGGTGTCTTCAACAGGCAATTATTATATCAGTTCTTAAAAAAGGCAAAATACAGACTTGAATAACTATAGGCCAATTTCTCTGCTACCTCTTATTTTGAAAGATCTAGAGATAGTTATATACCGCCAAGTTGTATCATTCCTAGACAACAATAATATTATTAAAGGCAATTAATATGGCTTCCGTAAGGGTAAATCAACCAGGAATGCAATCATTGCTTTTACTGAAGAAATATAAAAAGAATTTGAATCTGGGGGGTACTCAGCAGCAAATTTCATAGATCTAAGTAAGGCATTTGATTGCGTTTCCCCTTCTACAGAAATTATATAACTCCAACCTCAAAAGCTGTCGTCTAATACATTCGTATCTTGCAAAAGGTGCCAATTACATTATAAAAAATGTAAATCTAAAGAGCTACCATTGTTCCATGGTAATAATGAATAATGATTTTAATCCTAATTACTTTTTTATTATTTATCTACAATTCTCAATTCTTATATATGTTATTTATGATTTAAGCACAAAACTGTTATAATAAAAACAACTGGATTTGTTGCCATATTTAGTGTACGTGTGTGTATATTTTATTAATTAATAGCATAGCTGTTGTTCCTAAAGTGCTTATAGCACGAATAAATGTATTATTATTGCAGTCTTTTGGTTCTCTCTGAATTTAATTTAAACTTAGAGAAAATGTTTGGTATCGAACAGGATGGCTAGGTATTTGCAGGTATACGTGACATGAATAGCAATGTGGTTTATTATGATTGCAGAGGATTGTGATGTTATTTTGTGCAAAGGGATGAATAATTTGGATTTACTGGGATTTATTTTTATTCGCCAATTTTATCACCAATCTTGGATGGAGTCAAATGATGATTGGAGGGATCGTTCAGCAATTTGAAGGGTGGGAGCGTGGATATGAAGAGCAATGTAGTCGGCAAAGAACAAAAAATATAGTGATGGGTTTAAGTACATGGGATCGGGATTATATATGTCAAGACAATATACAATGTGTTCAATTTAAGTGAAGACATTGAAATATCTCGAAAACTGAACATCGAATAAAAAAAATTTAATTAAAATTTGTCCGCATCGCAGGGGGACATCTAATGATACGAAACTCGACCTATTATCCTCAACCCCTTAGGGGGTAAAGGGTGAGAAATAGAAAAGTTAAATAGGAACCCCTAGTTTTTGTACGGATTTGAATACACCAAGAAAAAATAAGAAAGTTTAATCAGATTTTTTTTGTATTCGTGACAGACGCCGCTATAATCGATAAAACTCAAAATTGGCAAAAATCGTTGAAAAATCTACACGAATGTGTGAGTGTTTATGCCTCTCACACATAATAGTTTTCTAATTAAAGTAAGTGTTCAAAAATTCGACCTTCAAGTTCAATACGCTTATTGACCATCTTTCGATTGAGCATAAGCGTTACTTATGCGTTCTATCATGTTTTCTCTGTCTGTTGTCACTTGTTGATAAACTTGTTTGAGATAGGACCACCTCTGCCGATCCACCGAGCATTATAATCACGGTCTAATAGTTCCCGTGCAACAATTTAATAATGCGCTGGGCAACCGCCATGCTGAAACTACATACTTTGGCGAACATTTAAAGCATCATCCTCAAGTAGTATTGGTAGTTTTTGTTATAAAAAATGTCGATATTTAATTCCATTTAAAGTACCATTAATAAAATATGGACCAATATTACGGCGCAAAATGTTAACAATACTACCTAGGCAAATTCCGGAATCGCGTTGTAATTGTCGAGTACTTATTTGTGGATCTTGGTAAACAGCTGCTAGCACAGCTATTTCATTGCAAACCGTGACAGTGTTTGCCCGTTTTCTTTATTTGGGTTGAATATATCCCCTCATTTATAATATACAGGACAATGAGTCGACTCACATACGCATCTCTGACAAAAAACAGATTTCGATAGTATATATTTTCTGCAGAATTAATTTAATTTCATTTCTAGAAAACAATTATAAGTGAACAATGCTTCGTGCAAGCGTAGAAGAAAAAAATAAAATAATGCTGATTTATGGCGAATGTAGGGAGAGCCCTGAGGGACACCTTGTAAGATTGGTAAGGAATGAGAAAGTGTTTATCGGGTTCTTACTTAGCTGAATCTATTAGAGAGGAAGTTATGGATTAGGATAATTAAATGACACGGAATTTTTAATAGGTAACTTTTATATAGGAACGCAATATTCCAAACGGTGTCGACAGCTTTTTAAATACCCAAAAATATTTATCGCTGTAGTATTACCAATTTCATAGTTTTAAATATGATAGTTCTCTTTATGCTTTACTTGAAAGCAATTATTAGTTATCATAAAAAATTACTTAAAGTATAAAAATGTAACCGATATTCGCTAATATAATCTATTTCAATCATTGAGACCTTTGAATATTCATCTCTACTATATGCTATTTGTTTTTATCAATTTTTTTCTTTATACGAGGGTATATTAAAAAGTTTACGGAATAGGCAAGAAAACGCAGTAATTAAACAGGTTTTTTTTTTATTTTTCAACATAGTACCCTTGCAGGGTACACTTTTCCCAGCGGTACTCCAACTTTTTTAAGCCTTCAGAAAAATATGATTTCGGGAACTCTGCAAAATAGGCTTTAGTCGATGACCTCCTCATTTGACGTAAAGCGCTTGCCTCCGAGCCAACTCTTCATGTTTGTGAACAAAAAGAAGTCGCACGAGGCCAGGTCTGGAGAGTACGGGGGATGCGGCACCACCTCGTAGCCCAATTCAACCAATTTAGCATTGGCGATTTGGGAAGAATGGGCCGGCGCGTTGTCGTGGTGGAAGAGCACTTTTTTCCGCTGCAAATGAGGCCGTTTCTCCTTCAATATGCCGTTGAATTGATCCAATAAATCGCTGTAGTATTGTCCCGTGATAGTTCTTCCCTTCTGCAAAAAGTCGATGTGTATCACACCTTGCGAATCCCAAAAAGCGGTGGCCATGACCTTTCTAGCCGATGGGACAGTCTTTGCCTTCTTCGGAGCAGATTCGCCTGGAGAAATCCACTGTTTCGACTGCTGCTTGGTTTCTGGTGGTGTGTAGTGGTGGATCCATGTTTCGTCCACGGTCACGAATCGGTGAAAAAAATCTGTTGGATTATGCTTTAACAAGGCCAAACACTCCTTCGAAGTGGTCACACGATTTCGCTTGTTGTCTATAGTCAGCAAATGCGGAACCCATCGCGCCGACAGCTTCTTCATGCACAAATGTTCGTGCACGATATTTTGCACACGTTCATATAAGATGCTCGTGGTCTCTACTATTTCGCGCAACTTCACTCGTCGATCGGCTAACACGATATTATGGACTTTGTCGACCATTTCTTCATTTGTAGCCGTTTTTGGACGTCCACTGCGTGGTTCATACTTGGTGCTTGTACGGCCACGTTTGAACTCGCTCACCCAGAAACTAATAGTCGAAAATGAAGGTGTGGATGTGCCATGAACTTTCTGCAAAATATCTCGTATCTCCGTCGCCTTTTCCCCATCCATCCAGAAATGTTTGATGACTGCACGAAATTCGTTTTTATCCATTTTTGCAAAAGTCTCTGACTTGCTTCACAAGATATCCTAGTAAACGAAAACGGAAAGACGCACGTGTCTGAAAATTTGACAGCTTACCTAAAATAGGTTAGACTTGATAACCATCATAACAATTTCACGATACGCGCGCCATCTCTTACCCATTCCAGAAACTTTTCAATCTACCCTCGTATTAAGTTTATTTTTCTTAATAATATAATAATTATAGATATAGTGAGAGTTAAATAAAACGTATGAAATGCAGTATGAAATGTTCGAAAATTGGTGTAAGAAATAAATTAATCAAATTTACTCAAGCATGTAGTTGCCTCTGACAACTGGGAAAATCGTTAACAAGCAAGGTGCAAAACCATCTTGTATTGTATTATACAAAAGCATTTTGCGCGTTTTTAATATTTGCTGTTATATAAGGAACAAGATATATTTTTTTTTCTGACAATTACATCGATGTGTTGGAAAATTTGTAATGTCTTCTAATTGTTTACACAGTCGAAACTAGATTTTAGGTGGATATATATTACTTTTATTAATTAATGTTGTTTATTGATTTGACAAGGAATGCAAATTATAGCACTAGAATTGTTTCAATTTTTTATTCATTTACCTTTTATCTTAAATCAAATGTCATATTGAATGAAGTTGCACAAATAAGGTCTATTCGTATAGTCAAGGAAATACAAAGTTCCGAACTTTGGTCGTTTAGTTACAACATAAATTATTTTGAAGTAATATATCCATGTGTTGTAAATTGAAGGTGAATAAATCGTACCTCCTATTATATTTATATAATTTTATTTTTTAGACTAGTTTCGGTTGATTAAACCATCTTCAGTGAAAAACTATAAAAGAAGAGTATATTATTATAATAAAGTTGTTTTTGTAACTATTAATATTGTACTTTTAATATTTAAAAGTATTTTTTTTATTGCTTAAACCTATATATACCGGGTGACCCATTTTAATAAATCCACTGGAATATCTCGACACATATGCGTCCTACAAAAAAATGTTCCAATTAAAAGTTTGATGGTTTCGAAAGGGCCATCTGATCCTATACAAATATTTCCACTTCCACTCTCCAGGGGGCGGGACAGGGGGTTAAATTTTATATCTTAAATGGGAACCCTTATTTTTTATTGCAGATTCGGATTCTACATAAAAAAAATATGAAGATTTCATTTGAACTTTATTTTCGAATTCGTGATAGATGACGCTGCAATCGCTAAAATAACATAAATCAAGTCATAAAACGATAAAATGACGATAAAATCGACACTTTTAATTGTTCGCCATTGAAATGGAGTGCGTAATCTTATCGCGTAGTGTCAATGCACCAGTGAATGGCCGGTTAAGATCATATATTAGTAAATGGCCACTCATTTAAAATGTATTGTCTATCCTTGTCACTCTAATGCGATGGCCATTCACTGGTACATCTACCCTATTTCGAACATCATTTAGCCTTGAAAAAGACCGATATTCTAGCAACAATTTTGACAAGAGAATGCTAAGCCGCGCACCGTTTACTTCCTGGAAAATGAAAACAACACGTTTGAAACATTGTCGCGGGAATAAAAACTAACCGTCTCACTAAAATCAACCAATTTTTATTTGTTTATTATGTACAGATGTCGGGGATATTTAATCAATGAGATGCTCGAACGTCGCACCGTTCTCCCTCTGACAAAGCTGAATTTGGCGTTCAAAATTCCTAACTGTCTGCAAAAGCGTGTTGCGCGGAATATTGTTGCACGCTGTTTGGATCCTTCGAATCATGTCAGTCTTGGTGGTTGGCCGTTCTCGATACACCGAATCTTTCAAGAATCCCCATAAGTAGAAGTCAGGCGTTGTCAGATCTAGCGACCTTGGTGGCCATCCAACTGGACCCTTCTCCCTATCCACTTGCCAGGATACGTTTCGTTCAAATGGGTTCTCACGATGTTTGCAAAATGTGGAGGTGCGCCATCTTGCTGAAACTACATTCTGATCCTTGTCTCTATGTCCACATTTTCGAGTAAACCGGGTAGGACCTCTTGAAGCAGATGTAAATAATTCGCTCCATTTACGGTACCCTCAAAAAAATATGGACCGACCAAGTACCCGTTGACAATGCCGCACCATACATTCATAGACCAGCGGTGTTGATGATCCACTTGCTGCATCCACCTAGGGTTGACCGGCGACCAATAGTGACTGTTGTGTCGATTCAACAACCCGTCACTCCGGAATGTAGCCTCGTCGGAAAACATCACGAACTTGAAGAAGTTTTCGTCATTTTGCAATTGCTGTATTGCCCACTGACAAAACAATCGCCGTTGTTCATGTTCCTGCTCACTCAATGCCTGATTCAAAGATACGTGGTACGAGTGACACTTTGCGTTTTTCAAATACCTTCTCGCAGTCTCTCTCGAGATGCCACTTTGGTTCTGGATCTCGCGAACTGATATGTGAGGGTTCAAATGAACCATCGCCAGAACGATGATAACGCGCGGATTCATACGATGATCCTCAATTCAATCTGGCGATTGCAGCGCCACCTATCACGAATTCGAAAAAAAAGTTCAAATTAAATCTTCATATTTTTTTATGTAGAATCCGAACCTGCAATAAAAAATAAGGGTTCCCATTTAAGATATAAAAGTTGACCCCTTGCCCCGCCCTCTGGAGGGTATGGGTGAAAAAATTTGTATAGGATCAGATGGCCCTTTCGAAACCATTAAACTTTTATTTGGAACATTTTTTTGTAGGATGCATATGTGTCGAGATATTCCAGTGGATTTATTAAAATAGGTCACCCGGTATATATACAGGGTTATTCATGCTATACGGCACGGAATATTGTGGCCAAAATACGTGACTTTCAAAAAGTTTCACTTTGGGTATATATGGGGGTCTATTAGGGCTACTTTATAAAATTACTTTCATAATATACAGGGTGTCCCAAAAACCCTATAAGTATCAAAGTTGTGTTTTTTTGAATGAAACACCCTGTATTTTATTGCATTTTTGGATCCTTCGATCAAAATAAGTGTGTGCTTTAATAAGGTTTTTATTACCTAAACCTTAAGGTTTTTGAAATAATTTGAATTTTGTAAAAATTTAACCTAATTTTCATGTTTCAAATACTTAAAAAGTAACTAAGTTATGCATACCAAATTTACACTGAAATGTAACAATAGATAATATTTTATTTTCCAAGTATAATAAACTTGACATCTTATGCCGGGTGTAAAAAAATTGGAATGAAACATATGAGAACTTTAAATGGCTATAACTTCATTTATTTAAATGGAACGCTATATTTATTAATTTATCAGCAAATGCACGTTTTAATTACCTATCGAATGGTATTTATATCTAAAGTGTTAAGTCTTCTCGTTTTTACAGAAAACGCCAAAATATTGTTTATTGCACCGTTTTAGTACTTTTTAAGTAAACATTTGAATGTATCTAGTTTTCTTTGATATTTAAAAACGTGAGGTAATAAATTTTGTCTGTCACTTAAGTTTAAAAAGCCTGTCTTTTGTTATAGTTGTTGTTTAGCCGGGCACAAATTATTATTCCCGGGCACAAGTTAAGCGCGAGCGGGACCGCCCGCAAAAACTCTTCTTCGCCGGCCCGAAGAACAATTACTCGAGTATTAGCACGTGATGCGACCGGCTCGTTTAGTTTTCGATAGTGAAATTAATAGTGTTTTCCTCCTCCTTTCCACCCCTTCGTCTTTTCCTCCTCATTAAGAAGGACCATCGCCCTGCAGCGCCCTTGGTTTCCGGATCGCCGCTACCAGGACTCGTCGTAGGACAATATAAAGGTAGTGTGATTTCTTTTATAAACATTTTCACCTCGCCGCGCCGGACCGACCACGTGTTGCCGTGTCGCAATTATTTTCTTTTTTTGTTTGTGGTATTGGGACTTAACGCCCCAATTGTTGCCTTATTTTAGTAATCGTTATTGTTTGAACATCGCTGTTGTATTTTTTGGCAAAAAAATGAAGATTTACTCAAAAAAAAGCATTATTTTTATGCTTGAAGACTGTCATCAAAATTGTTTATTGGCTTGTTGTGTTTTTACTTAAAGGTTTCCCGAAAGAAATCACCCTAAGCCAGCCATTTTTGACCGACTATTAAACCAGTTTAAAGAAATTGGAAGTGTCAGTTATAAAAACCCCAGTATAAAAAAATCTGTGTAAATTTTCATATTTTACTATGAAATACAACAACGATGTTCAAACAATAACGATTACTAACGATCTAGCACAAAAACGCAAAATAACACAACTATAACAAAAGACAGGCTTTTTAAACTAAAGTAACAGACTAAATTAATTATCTGACGTTTTTAAATACGATAGAAAACTAGATACATTAACATTTTTACTTAAAAAGTACTATAAACAATATTTTGGCGTTTTCTATAAAAACGAGAAGACTTAAGATATAAATACCATAAGATAGGTAATTAAAAAGTGCATTTGCTGGCAAATTAAAAAATATGGCGTTCCATTTAAATAATTGAAGTTATAGCCATTTAAAGTTCTCATTTGTTTAATTCCAATTTTTTTACACCCGGCATAAGATGTCAAGTTTATTATACTTGGAAAATAAAATATGATCTATTGTTACATTTCAGTGTAAATTTGGTATGCATAACTTAATTACTTTTTAAGTATTTGAAACATGAAAATTAGGTTAAATTTTTACAAAATTCAAATTATTTAAAAAACCTTAAGGTTTAGGTAATAAAAACCTTATTAAAACACACACTTATTTTGATCGAAGGATGAAAAAATGCAATAAAATACAGGTTGTTTCACTTAAAAAAAACATAACTTTTATACTGTTAGGGTTTTGGGACACCCTGTATATTATGAAAGTAATTTTAAAAAGTAGGCCTAATAGACATATACATAATCTAATATTAAAATGCGCACTTAAACATAACATACATGTACAAAGAAAGAAAAAAAATGCTTTCCTAATACAAAAATAATAAAACATTCATAACCTCAGGCGCACGTGGAAAATAAGATTTATTTTTAAAAATTTAAACTTACACGTTGAATGTAGAAACACTATCTGCGTTGTAGTTGGCTTAATGTCAAACATGAAAATTAACATAATATTTATCCAGAAAAATAATTTGATCGTGTGATATTTGCGGATTAAAAATACTCTTGCAACTTGTGCTCGGTGTAGCGCGGGAAAGAAGGTATATTAATTGTAGGTTATTGTATTGTTATGAAGTTTGTTATGAGCGGGAAATATTTAAATTTTAAAATCGCGTGGTAGATTGGGATTGTTAGTTATTTGTTCTTTTATGTTGATTCCAGACGTTAATTTAGGATTGTTGTGTTGCATTAAATGGGATTTGTAAATATGAATAAAGTGGTTTTATGGGGGTTTTAACCTGATCGTTTAGACATGGTAATTTTAGTTTAATTGCCTAGAGTTAGGGACATTGTGTAGTAGTTTAATGTTGTTATTGTCGTTGCATGCATGATTGTGTATGAAAATGTGACGTCCGAAATTGGAAATGTGTTTATGTGAAGGATGTTCTTTAGATCTGATTTTTAATGGTCTACCAGTTTGCCCGATGTAGGTAGCTTTGCATTGATCACATTAAAGTGAATAAACTCCGTTCTTTTCCATTATATTTATAGGATCTTTGGGTTTGCATAATAGGTCTTTAATTGTGTTGTTATTTTTAAAAACTGTGTTTGTTTTATTTTTGTTGAAAATTTTAGTTATCTGATTGGGGTTTTTAATGAATTGAGAGATAGTAAAGTATTGTTTTTTTTTCTTCTTTCATAATATTATTTGTATTCGGTATGAGTTAGGTGTTGTGTAACATTTCCTTCCTTTTCTGTTTTCTAATGATACAGTCTATGGTGTCAGGGTTGTAATTATTATTAATAGCAATTTGTTTAATTACGTTTAATTCGTATTGATAGTTTTGTGTATTAAGTGGTGTTGTGTTAAGTCTATTTATATAGGCATAAAATGCTGCTAATTTATGTTTTTAGGAATAATAGTGTTTGTTTGTGTCGGTTTTCTGTGTATAGAGAAATCTTTCTTGTGTATTTGAAGGTCTAAAAATGTAATGGAGTTGTCTATTTCAAGTTCTATAGTGAATTTTATTTTATGATGTATACTATTTATATATTTATGGAACATTTCCATCGATTGATAGCCTTGATTTACCCATATACTGAAAACATCATCCACATATCTTTTCTTTTTTCTCTTTTCTGAAGTAAAACAGTAAAATTTAGCAATATTGCTCCTATTGCATCTTTCGACCACTGCTTTACGACGACTACTGAATCGATTCACTTAATTTCTTTATCACTATAGAGGGGGAAACTGACAATAGCGCGCCGTTCTTACATACTAAAGAAAGCTGATTGAATGGAAGAGTTAAAAGTACAATATATATATATATATATATATATATATATATATATATATATATATATATATATGTACATTGTCAATGTTCGGCTTTAATCTTCGAATTTGCAAGTTTTGATGGTTCTAAAAAGAACCGATTTGCAACGTTTCGACCAAGTCGCATTGGTCTTCTTCAGGCGGTGTTCGATGGGGAACTGCGATCGTGCTAAGTGGAACTGCGCTATTTATACCTGCGGTGTTGGCGGTTGACGTTTGGCGGCGCGTGTGCGGCTTCTTGTAATAGGGCCGGTCGGATTAACCGGGATTACGTTGGTGGTACCTGTGGGGATTGAAATCTGTGGAGCGGGTGAAGAGATATGCATTTTGCATAAAATGGATTTCCAAGTTGGGGGTAGTCGTTGGGCGTCGTCGCGTTTATTGAGATTATCGGTGTGTTTTTCTATTTCAATTGCCTCGCGGATAATCCTCTTCGTGAAATGGTCTAATGCTGCGATGGAGGTCGTGTGGTCGAAATTTATCTTGTGTCCGGTGGATTTGGAATGTTCGGCTAGAGATGAGGATGGTAGATCTTTTTCAACGGCTCTGATATGTTCGTCTCGCCGTACATTCATACGTCTGTTGGTTTGTCCGATATAAACTTTATTACAATCGGCACAGGGAATTTTGTATACTCCTTGATTTTCAAGGGGAATGATGTCTTTTGGGGAATTTAGGAATTGTCCAATTTTACGCGAAGTGGTAAAAATTGTTTTGATATTATGTCTTTTTAGTATTTTGGAGATTTTGTCTGTCGTACCTCGTATGTACGGAAGAAATGTTATATTTTGTGATTCTTTGGACTCGTCGGTGTCTTTGGGGCTCGGTTTTTGTTTTAGTAAGAGAGTTACAGTACCTGGGGAGAAACCGTTTTGGACAAGAGCTGTCTCGAGGGTGGCTAGTTCATTGTTTAGATTGGACTTGTCTGTTAGTCGGAGAGAGCGAGTTAGGAGAGTTTTTGCCACTGAACGGAGTTGGGCAGGATGATGGTGAGAGGCGGCATTTAGATATCTGTTTGTATGAGTTTCTTTTCTATATACGGTGTGGCCGAGAGTTCCGTCGGAATTTTTATAGATAAGTATGTCGAGGAAAGGCAATTGGTTGTTTTGTTCTAGTTCCATTGTAAATTTAATTTTGGGATGAATATTGTTTAAGTGCTCGAGGAAATTATTGAGCTTGTCTTTACCATGGGGCCAAATGACAAAAGTGTCATCAACATACCGTAGCCATAAGGATGGAGTATAAAGGGCAGAATCTAGTGCAATGTTTTCGAAATCCTCCATAAACAGATTGGCGATCACAGGTGAGAGTGGGGATCCCATTGGTGCTCCTTCAATTTGTTTATAGCGGTTTCCGTTGAACATGAAATAGGTATTTGTGAGGCAGTGTTTGATGAGTTCTATCGTTGAGGTAGGTTGTTTAAAGTCCAAATATAAACAACCTACCTCAACGATATATATATATATCACGTCGTCGCCCCCCCGAACAATCAGGACTTGCAACCGAGCAGTTATAAGTTATTTGTCACGAGTGATCAGTTACAAGCAAATCAAATTACCTCTCACAAGTCAGTCACAAGTTGTATATTATTGTGTATCCTAAGTTAATGTAGATCGTCACGTTGCATTTTCATATATTCTTTTGTTTTCATTATTGTTCTGTTTC